>WAID01000011.1:0-600000 GCA_016584495.1 Celoporthe dispersa
ACCCTGACTCCTAACCCTGACCCTGACCCTAACCCTGACCCTAACCCTGACCCTAACCCTGACCCTGACCCTAACCCTGACCCTAACCCTGACCCTGACCCTGACCCTGACCCTAACCCTGACCCTAACCCTGACCCTGACCCTATAATGCTAAAGGCTTGGTAATGCCTTATATATCTCTTATTGTATATTCGAGGGCATAGGAAATATATCTTATCGTAATGCTTCTAGGAATAGATATAGCGCCTGCTGTGTAGAATGGCTTCCAGCGCTCGTTATCATCCTTCTCATACGAAGATCCAGGCCTTATTGTCTTCGATATGCCCTGTATCCTTTGATAAAGATCATTTCTATTATCTCCTTATAATCCTATTCGAAAAGTTCTCCTCTCTTTATAAGATTGGCTAGCTAAGCTCTGATCAATCTATTGTTTTATTCTATAAAGATGCTTTATTGGCATAGGATATTCTTGAAAGGATAGCGGTATGCTGGGGGCGCTCTATTGAATATCTTCTCTATCTATCTCTCGAACTTATCGCAGAAAGCATAGAATAGGATATTATCGATAAGATTCTCAGTAATATAGTATTGCATAGCCCTAGCTAGTATCATCGCGATATGTTTTCTGTCTGAGTCTGCTATAGCTAGCTCCATCTACTTCTCGAGATCAATCTAGCTCTATATCGACTCATAGACCTAAATCCCTTTTATTAGAATCTCCAGATTGCAGATATTTTTACTACCTAATATTATAAGCTTATAGATAATGCTTTTTATAGATAGATAGTACTTATCGTATTAATTTGCGTAAGAGGATGCATATCTAGCCTTAATTCTGGAGAGTATAGCTGTATAGGTTAGGGAAGTCTTTCATTAAGGCAGATCTTCTCAATAATTGTTCAGAGAGTCTGGTATTTTATAGAGAGGTTTGAGGAAATGCTTATCGATATATAGCACAGAGGCCTTCGTCGAGAGTATATACTCGTCGCTCTTCAAGCAACAGTTCCAGGGACTTCTTCGAGAGTTCTATCTCTTCAACTTAGCTATCTATAATCGCCTATTGGCAATCACTGATCAGTGTTGGCTGGGCTGTACGTATGTACGAATGGATTGTGAAGGTCACTGTCGTTGAATTGCTTGATGTTCTATCTATCTGTCTGGAAGGAAAGCCGTCGTTCTGTCTGAACGAAAAGGGCTGGCTGCCCCAGGCCTATAGTGCACGGACCACCTAGGTGGTCCGTGCCCTTATAAGCCTTGGTCCCTTTTCCATCACCATAGTAATCCCACACTAATAGCTATATTAATAATATAGCTGCTCTAGCATGCTATATCATATATATAATTCAGATTTCGCAGATAAGTTTGTATAAAATCTCAAGATGTCTCCAAGCCAACGGATGGGGATGTGGTGTCCTGTGGCTGGGTGCTTTGCATTGGCCGACTTTGGTTGCATATTGAGGGGGTAACACAATGGCTTTTTTGAGGTTAGTCGATGGGGGCGAAATTGATGACACTTTTGATGACAGTGGCGGGGAATGGAAGAAGACGAACAGGAAGAAGGAGGCTCTGGGGGCTGCTGACGTGATTGGCAAGTCATTGGAACCAAGGGGATCCTGCTCGTTTAGGAGCCGTTTTTTGAGATGTGACACGAGGGTTAAGATCCTAGCGAATGACAGTGGAATTGGACCATCCACACGGAATCATCTTGTGCCGCGTTGCTGGGGTGAGCGAATAGTGTGTGCGACGATAATCCTCCGCCCCCCGTATTGGAACGACCCGAACTGAAGTGGCTGCAGAGCTGATGCAGGAGTCTTATCTCGCCCAAGATCCCGCTCTTCGATCGCGTTCCCCATATCTGGTACCGAATGCTCTTCCTCTCCCCCTTCTTCTCCACCGGGACGCAAGTCGTTCGTTACATCTCTCACTTCTCTTTGAAGATTTGTGTATTCGTGCTTGTGTCTGGCTGGCTGCGACGAAGTATCCGGTCTCGTGCCTCCTACTTTTCTTGGTGCCTGTCGACATCAAATATGTCCGTGGCAGATCTTCCGTCGTGCGCCGTAGGTTCAACCACCACCTTCCGGAATGCCAAGGCTGCTTTTGAAGCTCACACAAATGTCGAACAGCTCGAGTGCCTTTTGTCAGCCATTGCTAATTCCACCTGTATTGCGACTGATACGGCAGGCACCTGTTCCGACACGGTTCTGAAGAGCCAAAGTACCCTTTGCACCGAGAGAGCATGCACCACAATCGAATCGCTGAGTATGCTTCAGTTTTTCTTGCGAACAACGAGTGCGCCTTCACGCTCAAGCTGACAGTTTTACTTCCGTACACCTCTACTTAGCGACTGAGAATATTACTAACACGATCTGTGGTGTTGAGCCGCGATATGACAACTCTTGGTTTTTGCCTGGCACAGTACTTCTCGGGTTTATGATATTCGTGGTTGGACTGCGATGCTTGGCCCGGTTCACCCTCAAGATGGCCTTCTGTGAGTACCTGACCTTTAGCACATCGATCCTCTGCTTTCTTCTAAAGACTCTAGGAGTGCTTCAAGAGTACGCTACGCTCGATTCTCGTATATTCGACTTCTATTTGCTAAACTGATATTTACGCAGGGTGGGATGACCATGTTAACTTTATCGCGGCTGCTGTTGTCCTCGCAGATTATCTTATTATCGAGAATCCTAGTACGTCTCCATCTCCTGCCAATTATCGTAATAATTGGTAGTAATGACGTCTCTTTTCCCCAATAGTGAAGCGGAATGGGTTTGGGAGGGACATCTGGGCAGTACCGCCTACAAAAATCTTAACATTTCTGAAAGTAAGTGCATATTACTATTATATTCAATTATCTATCCTTTAGCATCCAACATTTCTCAAGCGAATATAGCATATTAATTCGAGTCTCCCTTTTTTTCTCTTTTTCTTTTCTTTGCCAGTATTACTACGCCGACTCGCTTGTTTACGTAGTTGCTCGACTTGCGACACGAGTGTCGATTGTATTATTTTATACACGAGTCTTCTCTACTCCGGAGCATCGTCGCAAAATCATCATCACACAAGTAATCAATATTACGTTGTCTGTTACCTTTCTGTAAGTCATCCACGTAATAGAACGCCAATTCTTCTAAGCCTCTGCAACTATGCATCAAATGTCCAAAATGATTCAGACACAGTTCATATAGTAACGTTTCCATTCTCATACAGCATTACACTTTCCCTCCAATGCACCCCAGTTAGTTATTATTGGAATCGACTGGATAATACCCAAGCTGGGCACTGCATAAACATAGTCGATTATATATGGGTAGCTTTCACTGCACTCATCGCCTTCGACTTTTGGATTATGTCTATCCCTGTGCCGATCGTGGCGAAACTTCAGCTGCCTTTTAAAGATAAATTTCTGATATCTTTGATGTTTGCTACCGGGTTTGCGTACGTATATGACTTCTTCTGTCTTCTATGTGTTGAATTTCAGGATTCTCGGTGCAATATCGCCCAGGCCCAATTGCTAAACACGCTGCTGTTATAGGGTCATTGGTGTCGGGATTGCGAAGTTCCGCTATATCAAAATGTTTACTAACATTAGCAACCCTACGTGTAAGTCGTAAGAGCCCCTCAAGCTATGTTCATTGAGCTAATGCATTTCCTGTAGATGATGGTATGCCTATGTACAGGCTCTGCTGTGTCGAGATTGAGCTTGGAGTAATTTGCTCATGCATGCCTAGCCTTCCTACGCTCATTCGCTCTACTGCCAAGTATATCGTCGGGAAGGGTAGGAGCGTCAAAGGAAGTGCTACTGGCTATGCCAGTGCTTCAGGGCACACGGGTGGTATCAAGCAGTTGTCGGCGAGCAAGACTTATCTTACGCCTTATAACCAGAGGTTTAATAATAATTCGAGGAGTGAAGAGATAGAGATGATAACGACAATTCACCAAACATCGCGATACTGGCATGAGGAGGAGTCTAATAACGAGATCTCATTGAAAGAGGTAGCTTTGAGTCCCGGAAGAGGACGAGTTAGGTCAGAAGCTTGGGCTGGGCGCGTATATGTACATCGATGAAACCACGTGCCACGCCCGAGTGTCTGCACTGTAGGCAATATAATATACGATTTTATCACTTCACTAAGTCCCATTCTTCTGTCTACCTCAGTAACTGAAAAATAGCAATTCTTTTGAGGAAAAAATCGAAGATAGCGCTGTCATATCTCTGCTTATCTCTGATCGTAGTGGACTCGACTTTTTGTTATCAAATACTACACATTAGCTTATACTTTCTATAAGAAAAGAATAGAGGAAAAGAAAAATACAGAGATGTCTGCCTATCTTTTAATCTAAGCAGAAGTCATTTAGATAACATCAGTATTGTATGAGGAAGACCCTATCTACCTCCCCCCCTCCCTTCGCACCATGAACGAAATATACGTGATGTACGCATTAATCTTTCATAGTAGATATCAAGAACGAGTCAAAAGATCGGAAAGCTACATGTAGCATGAAATATTTTGTAATGATATTATGAAAGCATGAGGTAACAGATGATAATGAGAAGAATGTGCCTTCTCTTAGATGTGTTCCATGTGACATATTGATCGTATAGAGAGAAGCGCTGATTCGAAAAAGCACTGAAACGAAATAAGTCATCCAACACATAAATATCAAACCTCATACTTTAGCTTCTCGTCTCTCAATAGGTCGTATGGCAGCAACAGTCATTCCTTGACTCTCTCTCTAATATGACGCCATGTCCTGCATGTTCAGGCCGAACACGGCATTCGCACCGAGGTCTCAGCGTGGGAAAATTATCGCAGTAGTACAATACCTCAATGGGAGGTCAGGCCGTCATCCAAGGGGCGCAGAATGGTCCTATGAGCTTTGACGGTGCGCCCCTGCTTCGCTCCCAAATTGAATAAAAAAACATACTCTTGATTCACATGATGACCTGTCTTAGGGTCATGGTTGACAAAGCAGCAAGCATAAGCTGATGAGTCTGTATGCATTGCATCACGCGCGGAATGAGGCTGCTTCGCTTGAGCCACCAAGTCAAAACCCGCTGTTTTTTTTTTCTTGTTTTCTCCTCCCATTAGCTACAGTTAACATGATAATCAAATATAGGGAGAATGCAAGTCCATGAAAATAAATTTACCCACCCGTAGATTCGTGCCAAGCAGACAATAATTATTTGCGTACAGGAGCGGGAAACGGTGCACGGATTTGGTGTGTTGAAGGTACAGGTGGGCTAAAGGTACGGGTCATCTTGTACACCAAAAGATTTTGTCCAAGTCACCTTTAGTCAGACAAGGAGGACAGACTCCGCCTGGACTTCCACCTCCAGCTCCCCCTGACACCAGTCCATAGTGATATGCTTCACCAACAAGAATGTAGTACCTCTGCTCCATGGTTCCGTCAACGGGCTGCCGCTGGAGGGCTTCCGTCTCGGACGGCCTGACCACGAAGAGTGTTCTAAATCCGGGGAAGATACACACCTGGTCATCTTGCCGAGTGCCTGGCGGTGCGAGGCCAAAATAACCGCCCGACGAGATGAAGAAGCACTGCTCCTTTGTTGCATTCAAGCAGCGACTTGCGTATTCCAGACCCATGTGGTGGTCCTCCAGTGGCAATATTCAGTTCAGAGGGAGCCCAGAGCACATCGCCCTCGAAAACCTCAGGAAGGCTTCAAAACGTTTTGCGAGGTCTGTGACAGGGCTGGCAGTCTCGCTGCGGGCGATAGGGGCATCGAAGTTGGCTGCGAGTGTGTTTGCCAAGCGCGTCCTCCATGCTTCAGGGTGGCTGCGCGCCTCCCGTTCCGCGGGGCTGGCTGCATGGGGCTCGATCTGCTCCGCAGTGTGGAAGTTATTGACGATGCTTTCGACCTCATTCGATCAGTAAGCATGTCGAAGATCGTCTCTGAGGAATGGTGTGGCCTACGCGCTGGCATTTTCCTGGTTCATTGGGCTGCTCAGCGGCGACACCCTAGCCACAAAACTAGTACGAAGAGAAAGGGCATTTGGGCAGTTGTAATGGTCCCAGCTCAACAGCGGCTGTAGCGCTCCCCTAACCGAGTAGTAGTCGGCCACACGAGCCTGATACCAGAGGGTATCCGTCACCGCCGGAGGGCACGTCCAGTTTGAACCCCAGGAAGGAAGGTTCAAGCATCTATTGTATCCCACACCAGCAAAGGCTAGGATAGCCATCGCCTCGCCTTGATAGAAAGCCTCTTTTGTAGCCCGTCCATAAAAGTCCTCGACCTTGACTGTATAGTCAGGCCTCAGGGCTTCCACATCCATGCCCACAACATAGGGCAGCCTCAATATGGCGAAGTTCCGATCTCGAGAATTCGTAGCCTAACAAGCATCAAACGCTTGCAAGATCTACGTGAAGCCTACTGAAGATTGATTGTAGAGTGAGATGCATAGCCTCTCCAAACGATAGATATGACCTATGCGATCCGTCGCCGACAGGAGCTGCCGTCGCTCAATATAACTTATTAAACCTTTGTTAAATGGAAGTGCTGATTACACTTTTGCTTATTACATTGACGTTCGTTCTTTCGTGCGACGGCGCTCGAGGTTCTAGTTTAATAGCCGCTCCGCTATTAATTTTTTGCCCTGCGATTGATTGAATGCAAAACCGCTTTATTAAGTCTTAGTCAATTGTTACAAATAATTTTAATACGTCAATACATTGATTTTGTCGATAATACACTTATTATAACGTAAGAAAATTGTTTGTAGATGTTTGCAGTATAAAAAAGAATGCTTATAATTACCTATTCCAAATGCAAACGATATTCCGTTTTCGAACATTTTTAGAATCAATGCTTTTTCTAACCCTATTTCGATCGAAAACGAAACTAAAGGGACATGGTCAGAGCATATAACCGCTTCTCCCTATTAAAGACTGAAATCTTCAATTTCTAACTATATGGATTTCTATTTCAAAACTTGATCAAAGATAAAGTATCTTTCTTTGTTTGTAAAATTACAACATTGGGAATTCGAACAATGTGGGATTTTTTCGTCTCTCGAGTTTGCTCACTTTCGAAACACCGAAACTCAGATCCTTTCAAACAAGGAGTCACGCGAGCGATGCAAAAGGGAGAAGAAGAGAACAGAATCACTGCCTGCTGCTATTGCCGTCTTCTGGGATGTTAGCCAAGTTACTATTCTCTGCCCTTTCTGCAAGGGAACCCACAAGCACGACATCAGCCACTTCGCGCATGACCCTCAGACCGAGAAAAGAATTCAGGACGACCGCGGCCGATATACGTACGACGGATCCTCCTCGACACGCTATTACGCAAGACCTGACTGTGGCCGTGATAATGAGCTTCGGGATATCGAGGTTTCCTGCGAGATCATCTTTCCATTCGAGAAAGATCCTAGGTTTCCCAGAGTCTCTTTCGAGATTGATAAGGACTCTGCAGGCTTTCGCGCTGTTGGCCTCGGCATAATTCCGCAAAATAGTGCGAACAATTTCGAAAGCTGCTATCAGAGTGAGACAGACGAGGAGCATGAAATGCAACAAGCTATGCAGAACTTGTCTATACTAGACGGGGACTACAATATCGTTACGAAATTCGAAAAGGATGGAATCGAGCATCAAATCACTCAACAGGCGTCCGTTAAGATTAGGTCATTAGCTGTTACGGGAGACCTGGCTTCTCTCAAGCGGTACGTTGACCGCTCGCCAGATCCTCGCTCACTGCTTATGACAATGAGCAATGACGGTACGCCCTTGCTCAGTCTCGCAGTGCCAAACAATCATCTCGAGGTTGTGAACTACCTTCTCGAACGTGAGTGCATCATAGATGCTGCTGATAGCAGGGCCGAACGCCTCTCATGGAGGCTGCTCTATGGGGTCGTCCGCGGATACTCCATGCCTTGCTAAAAGCCGGCGCAGACAATCTGCTCAAGGACTGTCAAGGGATGACAGCTGGCGATCTCGCAGAAGAGTCGGACAGAAACGATCTGGAAAGGCATAAGCGCAACCTTGCAAATCAGGAAGACCCGTATATCAAAAAGAAGCACCGGTCTTTTATCCTTGGCTTGCTTAGACACACTCTGGCGCCACATCCTTCATCAGCGATGCTGTCGTGCTATAGCAATTTCAGAGACGCACACTTCTTCAAATCAGAATCAGCTGGAACCATCTCGCTCGTCCTACCGACACAGGGCGTCAGTATTTACAGTCAAATCAAGACCGCAGCGGTTCTTCTCCGTGGAGGTGATATTCCCCGGTGGTCGCTGTGAGCGGCTGGAATGGTCTGGGCACTGAAGAGTTCCTCCTTCCAGAAGCGGGTCTTGAACGGATGAACGAAGGATATTGGGCAGTCGAAGTGCTGAAGGTTGCATCAGACATTGGCTTCACGTTCAAGGAGCACTATCTAGACAAGTCTGGGCTTCCAGGAATCTACAATGCTTGCCACGCCGAGGCGCAATTGATGAGCTTGTTTGTGAGGAGGAACTACATTTTTCGTGGTTATGGTGAGGGCGAAAGCGGTATTGAGGACGACTTCCTCCAGCTGTTCTTATTACAGCCGAGGAACTGCACTGCCGAGATCCTTGTCAGTCGCAATCCATGTGCCTCATGTCAAGAGTTTAAAGACTGTATACTTGAGCGAATTGGGATCAAATTTTCTTTGCAAGTCCTTGAATGCAAAACATAAGAGGGTTGCAGGGATATTATTATAGCTTATTATTATGCGCGAGGAAACAAATTGATATTCTAGTAATTTGCTGTGACAAGAGTAGATATGAAGCTATATGCAGATTAAACTTGAGCTGACTTTTATTCTGCTATAGTGTGCGAGACGCGGACATTTACAGCTCTTGCTCTGTCAGAAATAACAAGGAAATAGATTGAGGAACAGCTTTGTTTCATATTTACTTTGTATAGCAACACATCTGTTATTAGGACCAACCATCTATATGCCCCGCGTAAAGCAACAGAACAGGAATCAAAAGCATGGAAAAGTGAACTAAGTCTAAAACTAATACACAAATATTAAAACAATTATTGGATTATAGAACGAGTTATATAGAACAGTGGATTCGAAAGCTAAAACTCAAGTCCAATACCTAAGCAGAATCAGCGCTTACGTAACCGTCAGAATTACAATTCACCGATCAGGAAAGAATAAATAGTATTGCTAGCTATCCAGTCTGACGAAGCTGGATGTATAACCTTATATCCGTTCCTCTTAGATGGGATCATTGTACATAGCTCTTCAGGAAGAAAAAAAAACAATTTCCACCAATGTTCCTGCTCTCAACATTTTGAACTCGAGAAATAGTGCCCGGGATGATTATTTGTTGACGCTAGCTACCTAATATATATAAATATCTATCACTCCTTCATAATGCGGGTTTGAACTCTCCCCAACTAACCTTCAATTTCACAATTTATCTAGACTGTCTTTGAACCCTTAAGAGATTATCACCTACTCTCAGATGTTCTTAGTAATTCTCTTGTCATCCATTGGTAGGCTGCTACCTTGTTTTATTTGTAGCAACACATCCAGAAGGTGACGGGCATCTCACAGGACATCTTGCGGGGTGGCCGGCTGTCCGATGTGCCAGTTCTGACATGGCTCGAGTGGATGGAAAGACGCGAGACCACAAGCCCAGAAGATAAGGTCTATGCGCTACTAGGCCTCTTCGATGTCTATATAACCCTCATATATGGCGAAAGCGCAGAGAATAGGTATCGACGCTTATTGGCACCAGCGCGAACTGCCCAGGTCGGACGTGTCCCGCAACTCCACCGCGACGATGAGCAGGCGGGTATCATAGGCAACGAAGCTAGCGATGCGTACTAGCAACGTGAAGCTACAGGGACGAGACAGCAGTGGCAGCACCTACATGATCCAGGCTGCAGTGCATCCTGATCTCCCTTGTTAAACGTCGTATGGCGCGCTGAACCGGATCGAGCTCATTGGGTGAAGATTGATGCATCTTGATCAAGACAAGATGAGGCTGCGCAGCCCTGCGCAGCCCTGCCTTGGAAATCATCACATATGGTCTGTCTACCAACCAGCGGTTAAGGCGCCTGATGGAGTATTCAGTCTCGCCCATATTCACCCTAGACCTAGGCAGACTATCGATCGCGTCCGCCTATACCTGCCGGACCACAGCCTTCCCGGTCTCGATTGCGTGCAGGTCGGGAGTTGGGCCCCTACCGCAGTGCAGATGCTTGGCGGAGACTTGGGCAGCCTTGGAAGACGGCATAGCCTCTGCTTCTTCTTCTTCCGCTGTTCTGTCCTTTGTTTCGCTTGGAAGACGACATGATAGCGGCAGGACCGGAGCTGAAGCCGGATAGAGGTTCTGCCATCCCTGAGGACCCACCAGCCTGGGTCTATCGTCGTGGACATTCTGGGCTACATGCTGCCAAGCTTGTCTGGTGATGTGCTGATGAGGCTGAGGAGCGCTAGCGAGCGGTTGATTGGAAGAGCCTTGTCCTTCCACTGGATGAAGACGACAGTGGTAAGGATTCTGCCGACCCTCAGTGTGCACTCGGCCTGGGCACGGCTATGTATGACCCCCAGCACCTAGAACTACTAAGCGTCGGTATCGACTAGGAAGGAGAGCTACTAGCGTTCCTCCGCTGTGGGCTTTTGATCTACTGTGAGTTGTTTAAAGAGGATCCTCAGTTGCTGGTAGGGGGCTCGTTCTCCCTGGGCCGTTGGTGAGGGGGGCTGGCTAGGCTGCTGGGCTGTTCCTCAGTCTGGATAGCATAAGCTGTTTTCTGCCGCTCCTTGACTTAAGCTGTTCTTCTGCCAACCCCTGATATAAGCTGGAGTTTGCCGAGAGTGTGCGAGAGCCAGTGAGTCACCGGCCCTGGTGGATGGCGGGCCTGTTTCTGATTGCGGGGACCATTCTGAGGATGACAGTATAGTTTGAGTATAGCACCGCTATAATGGGTATGTTGTAGAGCTTATCAGTTGCAAGAATCCCGTTTTTCGTTTTCTCTGCGCAACTTATCGGTTTCAAAGTCCCCGAAAATGGCGGCATGCGCCAGCCAAATACGGCAGCCACAACAGAGAGTTCTCGGCGTAATATGTTATTGAAGAGGCTGGTTATATTTTTGAATAATTAATAATAATAAAAATTTTTATATTTCAAATACAATATACATTTTGTATATCTCTAGCTCAAGTCCGGCTATTATTGAACGAAACGAATATTTAAAAGGTTAGAATTAAAATTTATTTTCGCTTTATTGAATATTTAAAATATCGCGTTTTTCAGATCATGTTTCTAATCTACTCGAAGCGCCCATTCTGCTAGCATATGCCTGTCCCACATCTTCAACTCCCAATACAGATTTTTAAATAATTCAATCATAATATTAGAGCGCGGGAACTTCATTCGACGGCTGTTGTTAATCCACCACCAGCTTTCCCTCCCGGCGCTTGTTGCAGCACTGGCTTCCAAGTTGTTCAGAGTATTGTTCAAGCGTTCCCACCGCGCGTGCACATCGGAAAGAGTGACGAAAGCAGTTATGAGGTCGTGAGCTTGCGAAGCGAGCTGAGTCTTCCGGAGGTAAGACAGTCGAACCGTATAATGCAGAAAATCCAACGCCGCTGTCGTTCTCATCGTGTGGTTGTTCTCTTCTAGCAGCGATAATGACGATACTGTGTTCCCATCCTCATCCACGCTCTCGTCGTCGATCCACGATTGGGGGATGCTCGTAGCAATACCTAGAATCTGGTCGATTAGAGCGCTAGCGCTGGTAATGTGCCTGGCAAGGCCGAGCAGCTTGGGCTCCCCGTCATCCTGCTCGAGCTCCGCTGTATGGAACCGCAAATATCCATGTGCAGTATTGTCCGCCTGCGCATCTATTTCGAACCATTCGGCAGCTGCCCACTCTTCCCACGAAGCTGTCATATTTATTATACTTATACCAGCTTTGTCATCGTCGGTATCTTTGTTGCCGCCAAAGACATCCTGGAGGCGCAGCATGTCACAAGCTGGGTGTGCCGGGCGGTGTGTAGAGGGATAACTCGTATTGCTCAAAGGGGTAGGAGAAGGTGAGGGGAAGGAGGAGCACAACTCCCGCAGAAAGTAAATCTCCTCGCGACCGTAGTACCAGCCGATCATTAGCATGCCGTACAGCTGGGACTGAAAAGTGTGAATGATGCTTATATCATTACGTTGGCCCTTGTCCTGGCGAGTCACCTCGTGCTCGAGACTTTCCCAAATATCCTTGACATGGTTTTTGATACGGATTAATGTCTCCGGTGTCTCCCAATTCGAAGTCATCCACAGAGCGGAAGCTTTGTTAAGATGGTACTGAGCAACTTTGCAAAGCCTGTTGAATGACTTGAAACTATCAGGATTCCAATTGGGATTCATCTTATCATGCTGTGCTTTCTTTAAAGCCAGGACTCCGGTCCAGCAAATAGCGTCAAGGAATGGCTCAGTATCTTTGAAGAAGGCTTTGCGGCCCAGGATCAGATTGCGAGCTAGATCGAAGGTCGTCTCGGTCTCAGCTTTTCCGTTGATCATCAGATCGTTTTCGTCAGGCTTAGGCGCAAAAAGCTTGACAGGAACCGAGGACCATAGCCTAATCATATCGCGGATGTCGTAGGGGAGGCTCATGGAGGTAAGACTGACAGTAGTAGTATCGACGGGCTTGGACGAGAATGTTGTTGAAGATGGTAGCCTTTCTCCTCCTCCATCACGGTGCTCAAGGAAGCAGCAGCACACGCCTGCAAAGTTACCATAAAGGCAGAGCAAGTACAAGACCATTCGGATAAGCAGCCATCCCTGGTTCACTGAAGTCTTTGTCTTAGTCTTGGCATGAGCCAGGGACCTTTCTGTCTTCTCCTCTTGAGCCCCTAGGTTAGGCTGTGGGCTTGGGTAAGGGTATAAGTGCAGGGGCTGGAACTCGACGATGGAGTTAGGTGGAGACAGGATGGTAATGTGCGGCGGAGGGCGCCAGAGAGAGATAGTATTACAGCCGTCGCCATGTTCATCACCATCCCCGGGATCGCAAACCCCGAAGAGGAGAGACAAGGCTTGGCCGGGCGAGGGCTTGAAGCTGGAATGGAAGCACAGCTCGATGACCTGTGTGCAGCGGACGTAGCCGGGATACTCGTCCGATGACTCGTCATGCGATGACAGGTGAGTTCCTTGGCTTTTGTTCAAGTGTTGTGTTTGTTGGGTCAGATGCTGGCGACTGCGACGGTACATTTCGACAGGGATACGTGCGACGGAAAAGTCACTGCCAGCAACACGGGCATGCTCATCGTCATCACCACTGCCATTGTTGTCGCCACAGCTGGAGGCATGGTGGTCTTCATGGCGGCGGCTGTGGATGAGGATGGGCTCGGGCGAAGAAGGTGTGGGCAAAAGCGAAGACGCAGAGGAGGGCAGGCTGCTATCGGCACTGCGGGTACGACGGGGTACATTGGAGAGCATTCTGACGCTAAACCCACGAATTTTCTCGTACTAATAGAAAACGTGTGTAATGCTTATAGCAGAATCACTCCCGAATAATCATGCGAGACGATCGTGTATGTTGCGACTGAGCAAGAACGCGAGAGGAGGGGAACGGAGAGCCTAGTAAAAAGCGCAAGGAAGGCAGGAGCTGAGACTTTTAGAATAATGATAGGAGAAGCTAAAATAGATCCAGCCGCCCGTCTCTGAGTAAGTACTTTTGTGAGTGTTATGTAGCAAGGAAATCCAAATCCAGCTCATGCACAAGTACTTTAGAAAGTACATGCATTATGCTTTTTTTTGTCCGTGCTCTGCTAATTAGTAGAAAAACTTTGCACTGCCAAAACTTTTTTTTTTTAAAAAAAAACACTATCCACACTAATACAAGACCCAACAATTTTCTAGCTTTTACAAATCAGACAACAAATGACCAATCACTACCTCTATGCAACATCGAACCCGCGCATGGCACACCACTTGTCCATGAACATAATCTTTCTCGCTTGTACGCAGCTTGGTCCTTCGCTAGCCCAGCACTTGTTTCCAGCGTTTTGTGCTTCGGGCCATACAAATTTCAGATAGACCAGGAGTGTTGGGCCGTCGGTCAGCACCATCGCACTCTGCCTCGCTGCCTACGACCGCAGACGATCATGATCATCACTATCGCTGTCTCGGACCGCGTCCACCTCATATAATGCGTCCAGCACAACTCTCTTAACATGTTGCAGAAGTGCCCTGTTGGCTATCTTGTCCAGCTGGTTGAAAGGTGGAATAGACATGTCTAGCCCGAGAACTTCGTGAATCATGTACATCATGTTGTGCGCCGTCCAGCCTGATTGCGCGGTCACCACCGCTGAGTTAGGGAGGTGGGCCTCGCAGATGCGCGCGTCGGCTGATGTGGGGTTCGGACGGATAACAGTGGGTATGAGCGGGTTACTGTTGTCTGTGCCTCGCAGACATGTGGAGAAGATGGCGAGAGCAATGGCCGTGATTATGACCCAGAGCTTAACTAAGGGCTGCCACATGGTTGGCAAGATTGTTGCAAGGCACCTGATGAGGAGATGAATAGTTGTCTTGATGAGCCATGTGTTAAAGGCGAGTGCTAGATGCGCGTCCTCGTAATAATGTATACTCTCAATTGAAGCCCGACACATGTTTCTTCTGCCTCTATTTCTGTCTTGAACTGACCGCTACATGAAATGGCGGTATCTCGTCTATTCCACGCCATTATCAGCTGGACCAACACAGTGAGACTATGGTCTCATAAAGCGTTTTCAAGCAGGAGGCAAAACACAGATGTGATGGATTGAACAACTGTCCTGTAACCTGCCGTAGCGCAGCAGATTAAAGGTGTGAAGCCGTTTCAAACAAGCGGTGACGAAGACCTCTTTGTTCTAACAACATTATCCAGTGCGTATTTTCAGACATTTTTTATTGTTGGCTGATGTTGGATGTGATAGCGGTGACGCTGACTTCCTTATCATAGTCCCAGCCAACTTAGCTCTCAACTCTCTTTCTATAACTTATCTGAAAACTTCAAGATGAAAATTCAGCTGCTCCGAGCTTGAGACTTGAACGAAGCAGCTGATTGGCTCTGTACGATTCTAAGAAGTCCGCTCCACACTTTCCGAGACTAGTCCAGAGTGTCGACAGCTTCTCAATCCACATTCTTCGTATCTCGTCCTCCTTCTTTACTAGAACTTTCAGATCAAGCTTCACCATGGCTAAAGAATCCGAACCTCCACCGTTCAACGCCCAACCTCTCATCCAGGCACTATCCGAGGCGCAGGACATCTTCAGCGACTCTGAAGATGTTTCCAGGGTTGTCGGTATTGATGCCTCGGAAGGAGCGGAACAGGAATCTCGGCTTCAAGCTCCAGTACTTGTGTTGGACCCAGGAGCTCGTGAGCTCTCGGATGCTCGCGAGAGATCCAATTTGACGATGGAAAAAGATTCGCAGTTTCCATCGTCGTCGTTGCACCCAACCAATACTGGGAGGCGCATTCAGAACAATCTCAACCAGACCAAGATTGAAGACAACAGCAAGCAGTTCACTGCTCACAACGTCACCCACAACACCACTCACAACATCACAAATCATAGCACAACCATCTACCATGCCAGTCCTAGCCAGCGGGCTGCTGAATCTGCACCTCTTCTTCTTTCAAACACTACTACTACCACCTCCGCCTCCTCCTTGGAGCAGGAGACATTAGGGCAAGACACCTTCCGCGCGAATTCTGCTCCATCATCGGGTTCGCAGCCCAGTAAACTGCAAAAAACCGTGTATTCGTTCAGGCTCAGTTGGAGATGGGTTTGTTAACAGCTACCCACGGACTCGCATGGTTAATCCAAAGCGCGCCGTTCAGATGGATCATGCGGCTAGGGGTATCATGGGGTACTCAGCTCCTGATATTGGTACTCTCCATTGTCATCGTGGCACAGCTCATGTCCTGGCTTTTTTCCTTGCTCCTAGTCACAAGCTACTCATGGTTAAAAGACATTGCGTGCCGAGGCTTCCTACAGTCCACGCCGGGCCTCTGCCTTCTTCTCACTACCACGAGACAACATAATCATGCACCAAGAACACCACATCTTCCCAACATACCAGTGCCAGCATTATACTCATCGACGGCGAGTCCGACCAACTCCTACGCTGACATTACTAAGTCTCCCGTGCCCGCTACTACGGTGGTCACCGACGGCCTCATGCTCTGGGGCAGCTACTACCTCGCAATAATAGAAGTAGTGGCACAAGCTTATACAGAGCAACAAGGCTTAGACTTCCTAGGCGGTGAGCTACTGGGGCTAAAGCTAGAGGTTGTTATGGACGGGTTGGAAATGGCCCAAACAGCGTACGATAACGCGGAGTTCATGGCAGGGAACATTAACTCTAAGCTGCAGAAGGAAGCGATACGTGTGGGCTGGCTAGAGAATAATCTTGAGCGGGACTTCAGAGTCACGACGGGGAGTGATCTGTTAGAGGTGCAAATACACGAGGCGGCAGCCGCACGGGTGACTCAAGTGGCGCAAGAGAAGGACTGGGCCAATACGAAGCGCTGGCGGGGCTGTGTATTACGAGGCGACACTCGGTGGTGGCCGTGGAAGTTTGTCGCTAAGTGGATGTGCTGGGTATTGCAGTCTCTTGTTGGAGGTGGCGGTAGCAGCGATAGTGAGAGCGAGAGCGCGCAGTTCTCGTTCACGCCCATCCACCTTGACACACACGTCTTTCTGGAGGCCTTGCTTACCGAGATTCTGGCGTTGCTGGAGGACCAGCTTTCAGCGCGGAAAACGTGGCTACTCCATTACCGAGAATGGAAGACGACAAATCTGATGATCAACATGGCGCAGCCGTGGTGCTCTACGGACAAAGCTGCGGGGACCGTGCGGGACTATTGGTATCACCTGGCGCTGGGAATCACATCGAGTGTCTTTGGTAATGAGAAGGAGGAGAAGGGTGGCCTGACAATTGCCATGGCAGGCGACGCATGGGATCCGGAGCTCTGGGATCCGGAGCTCGGGGACCTTGGGACGAACGCGCGAGCGGCATGTCAGATGTTCAACCCTATGAGAGCGCACTCCGAAGAAATTGAAAGGCGGCTTGCGAGATATGTCCAATGGCTGAGAAATGCCGTTGGTGACGCTCAAGAAATCCTGGAAGGATTGCGGGCGAGGATGAGCGGCAAAGGAGGAGTGTATTGTTGTGATCACTATCCAGGGGATGCGGGTTATAGTGATCACGGTGGGTTTCCCGACGATGCACTACTGCTGACTGCTGGGGAGATGCGGGAGATCAAGGAATTTTTTTGGATCATACTTTCTGAGGTGAAAAGGCGGGATATAGTGACCTTTTTCTACGAAATCATCCAAATACAGTAGGTAGATATAGTTAATATAGAAAAGAGTTGATGGCTTCAAGAACCACAATAACTCTCACATCAGCTGGCACACCGAATCCAGAAGGCCGTCATTCGCCCGACACGCTGATCAAAGAGCTCGTGTTCTCGCCGTAAACATTAGCATCAAGGTAAACTTAGTCGTGCGGCGCACTGAAACGCTAAATTATTCTCGTCCGCAAACATAGTTTAAGTTGCTCTTATCGATTAGTATAGAACTGAATTTTCACAATGAGAAATAAACTTTGTTGAAATTGGTCCCCGAATGAATATAATGCAGCTTGTTGGATATGCGTTTTAGTACTAGAGTTACCGAAGTATATCGCATAATATATAAAATCCTTGGTAACGTTATAAAAGCGAGCTTACCTTAATAAATAATTGAATACTTTATTAGAAGAAATTTGAAGCACAAGCAAGATTTATATATAATAATTATTACAAAGTTGATAAAATTAGTAAAAGAAATAATAATATAGCAGCAGCTACAAAGGTTTTCAGTGAAGTTTAGAGCTTTAGGCTAGGAAACAAGTTTGTAAAAAAAAAAAAAAAAAAAGTAAATCGATTAAGCTTAATATCAGAGCTGTGATGTATACTCTGGCACTCGGGACAAGAAGGGGGCATCGCGAGGGCTCGCTCTAAAGCAGAGCAATTACCCATGGGCGCTAGCCCTCCTGGCCCCCTTGTATACAATGCCAGCAAAACTCTCAGGCTACTGTTATCTAAGTGAGCCCTGAACCACAATGTAATTAAGAAGCAATACACAAACAGAACAAGAGGGAAAAGGAAGGGAGGGATAGATTCAGTAGTTCAAAAGAATCGAATAAGCGGCTCAGAAGCAGCTTACGCCTTCTCACCTCACTCCTGTACTCTTCTGCCCTGACAGCTGCTATGCTTTCCTATTATGCTTATTAAAGATTATAACATGCAGTATCTTAGCATTAAATGAAAAGCTTCTTAAAGTGAGTAGAAAGCTGCAGCACTTAGCTGTATATTAGAATTTAAAATACTCTTTATAACAGCTGTCTCTCTTGACACCCCTGTTCGATGCTAGTGACTGTTGTCAGATGAGCCAGAGTCATATTCGACATGTCTCCCCAGTGCATCACTTCCCCACCCAGTCCTTGATATGCAGGCCACCCTATAGCATCCAAGCCACTTTGTGGATTTTCAAGAAACGCCAAGTACGCATCCTGCATAATATGACTGAGCTTGTACTCAAAGTCTGTTGAGTTGCCGCGGAATTCCATATGCGTGCCAAAAAGCATTGGCAGTTCGCTCTCATGGTAAGCGCCCATCCACCAGCGAGGGCTGATATTAGTGAAGTTGCCAGAATAGAACCATCGGTGAGTGGTACGATTGTTCTCAAGACGCTCGCTATGATGACGCCAGATTAGTAAGCTGAAGAACGGGTAGGATATAATAAAATAACTGAGGTAGCAAACTTACAGAGTCGTAACTGTAGCGGGACACCAGAAATACTCATAAGAATATTCCAAAGCAGTGGCAAAATCGGGGTTGGTAGCGTTATAAGTAGTTAGGAACATGCCTTCATTGGCCACGAATCCGATTAAAGCAGGCTGGAAAGAAACCAGAATGTCAGATCCCGCAATGAGTTTCAATAGTAAAGAACAGGTGTCACGAGGGCTCAACTCACCAGATCTGATAACTTTCCGGCTGCCGCTTGAGCAGTGTAATTTCTGAATACTAGCTTCTCATCAACTTGGGGAATAAAGTTGATTGAGGGCGCGTAACCACCATCTTCGTAGGCAGCGACGAAACCTTCAAGGTCTTCAGCTGGGACGGTTCTCATGCACTCGAGCTCGGCGGCGACGCTTGATTGGTTAGCGCAACCGACATTGGAAGCCACAAAAGTGAAATTGGAGAAGTCGGTCAAGTCGCTATTGATGAGGATGTCAAGATGTGCTGTGCCCGAATCCATGATTAGTCCTTTGACAATAGGATCCTCCGGATATGCATAATTGTACATATCGACGGCTGTGGATCCGGCGGACTGGCCCCAGATAACCATTCGTTTCGGGTCACCACCAAAAGAAGCGATATTTTCCTGTATCCATTCCACTGCAAACCGCTGATCCAGAAGTCCAAGATTCTGGTCTACTAGAGCAGCAGAGGTAGGAAATCCAAAGATGTTCATGCGGTAGCTATAAGAATGCGCAGTCAGACACTGTACTTCTTTTTAAGTTTGTTCTTGTTTATACTCACTTGAACACCACTACAATATGTGATTGCGAGCGTTCGATCCAATGCACGGGGATCTGGTAAGGAACGTCGATGCCCCCTGTTGCAAAGCCGCCGCCGTAAAACCAGATCAGGACAGGCAGTGGATCGTTATTGGCTTCAAGAGCGTTTATAGGTGCCCAAACACTGATTTTCAGACAATCCTCGCTCATTCCGGCGTTCCCAATCATATATTCTGGAGCATCGGTGCGCAGGATTCCCGGACTTTTGGAAATGTATTGCCAGCAAGACGGTGGCATAGTTGTAGCATCGAAAATGCTGGCGTTGGCTGCTGGTATATATGTCTGGGGTGGCATCCATCGTTGCTCGTCAACAGGCGATTGTGCATACGGGATGCCCAGAAACTCGACGACTGACGACGCATTGGGATTGATGCGTCCTTGGATTTGGAGATCGTTGGCGAGTTGAACTAAAGGCACTGACGCTGCCCTGACTGACGGAATAAACGCGGCAAAGGCAGCTGCTATCAAGGCATACACATGCATGTTGATTGACATGTTCGCGTGAATCCTCAATATGGCGAAGTGTGACCTAGGAATCCAGATCTGAAAACCATAGTTGAGCTCCAAAAGCATGTTCTTATGCTAAATTACCATGTATGCAAACAACCAAAATTCTTGCTCCTAAGCGACCTTTTCATGTTATTTGTGCCACGAGTCGGATTATCCACCCTCGCTTGATATTCCACCCTCGGTGCTACTTAAGACGGATTCGCCCGGACTATTAGTCCAGAAGAGCTTAGTGATCGCCATGGACCCAAGGATAGCATTTGAATTAATTTGCTGCCTTCAGCTAGCGATGAGTTCCCCATGTAATCCCCACAGCCTCAAGTTCCGAAGTTCTTCCTAATATTAATATAGGGTGAAGCTAGAATTACTTGTTAAGTATGCAGCGTAATGTTTCAAATTACTTACTACAAATATTATTATTGATTGCAGTATTTTTATACGCACTTAGCCCTTAGTAAGCAAAAGCACTACTTTGATATAGCAGGTGTATATTGTTGTAATAACTAGTGCAGTGTAACAAGCACTGCAGTAACCCCTCTATTATCCCCGCGATCATCCACTTCGGCTCCAAGTAATATAGCCGATGACGGGGTAGTAAAGAGGGGTCAGCATTCGAGAGGGCAGTCATCTTAATAGCTGTTTTGCGGGGCACCAAGGGGCGACTTCTTAGTGACTGGCACACTGTTCAAATATATAGCTCCGGCTGAAAAGCTCTCGCCGCCTTACGGCTCATTATAAGTAGAGGATGATATGACACCTGGACAAACCCAACTATTCATAAGATTGAGTCTTTTGCTGTTCTAGCCCATACTATGATGATTCTATAATTACATGGTCAAAATGGTACCAGTCCTCTCCGCCTCGGCTGTGTTGCTCATCTATGCATCCATCGTGCTAGGAGAATATGCTCCATATTATGAAAATTATCTACAAGATGGGCCCCGAATATTGTCTGAATGGGCCAATCTGACCGTACATACCCGTACTGGAACCTTCATTGGCTCTCTCAATGACACGTATCCTAACGTGCGACAGTTCAAGCGGGTTCCCTTCGCCCAGGTCCGTTCTTTTTTTTAAAGCGTTGCTCGTGGGCCATAATCATACTTGACCTTCAAGACCAATATTTGCTAACCCGACACTGAGATAAAGCCTCCTACTGGAGCCCTCCGATGGCTACCGCCTCAGAGACTACCAAATTCTTCACGCGTGTACGACTCGACATACTTCGGTCCAGGTAGGCTTTATCAACTGCCCCCTTCTATCGAAGTCTGAGCCGCTGACGACGATTTGCTTGTAATCTAAGCCTGTCCCCAGTATATGACATCGACTCCCTCCATTTTCAACGAGTATGAGCCTGTCAGTCTTTTGGTAAGCCCCGGGGAAGCCGGCAATCAGGGTGCGGTCCTATGGTCCTCGGCCGAAGACTGTCTCAGTTTAGCTGTCTGGACCCCTTCTTACGCTGACA
Source organism: Celoporthe dispersa (assembly GCA_016584495.1). Classification (NCBI taxonomy): domain Eukaryota; kingdom Fungi; phylum Ascomycota; class Sordariomycetes; order Diaporthales; family Cryphonectriaceae; genus Celoporthe; species Celoporthe dispersa. Next base: position 21,578 of record WAID01000011.1, read on the forward strand.
AAACCTCGGCGCTTCCCGTGGCTCTCTTCGTCACAGGGGGCGGAGGCATCACTGGTGGTATTGATATTCCATCGCAACTACCGTCACCATGGGTTTCGCGCTCCCAGGAACACATCGTTGTTACAATAAATTATAGAGTCAACATCTTTGGGAATCCGAAGTCTAGGGCTCTCGATGACTCTTCATTGACCCTCCTGGATGTGCGAGCTGCTGTTGAATGGGTAGCCGAAAATATTGAAGCCTTTGGTGGTGATTCTGAGAATATTATGGTAAGGTGACCCTACTCTAGTATCTCATGCAGGCTCAAGTGCTAATAACCGCAGCTCTGGGGCCAGTCTCAAGGTGCTGCGCTCACGCATATCTATACATTGGCTTTCCCTGACGACCCATTGGTCACTAAATTTGGCATGGTATCACTCCCAGGATCGGTCACATTGGATGCAGAATCAGCCGTGTCAGACCCTTATGCCGACTTCGATATTGTGGCCAAGTATTTGGGATGTAACTATGGCAACGACTCAAAAGCAGAGCTGGACTGCATGCGTCAGGTATCCTTTGTCCAACTCGAAGAATTTATCAATCGGTACAACGGTACACCTTCGATTTCCTTCTCGAAATACATACCTGATGAGAAATATATATTCTCGAACGAGACAACCCGGTATCTTGAAGGCAAAGTCGCCCCAGGCCCAGCCTTCCGGTCTGTCGTAGCGCGAGAGTCCGCTGGCCCAAACGCGACAGCGGTAGAGGAGGCTGAGGGGGAAAAGTTATGTCAGGCTGCTGAAGATGCCACTCTGCGGTACAGTGCAGGCTTGGACACATACCGCTACTTTTGGGCGGGCAACTTCTCCAATATTAGCCCAGAGCCATGGCTGGGAGCATTCCACTGGTCTGATCTTCTCATGATCTTCGGTACGTATCATGAAGACGTGGGTAACATCTCCAAGCTTGAGGTCGAAACTTCCCAAGCCATGCAAGACTTCCTTCTCGTATTCCTCAAGGATGCAGATACGGTCAATCTCTCGGTTGGTTGGCCCTTGTACGACCCGACGGCGAAAGATAGAGGACTCGTCATTGAGTTTGGGGCGACAACTGCTGTGAAGAACGTGACGGGCGATTACATAGATGGCGCTTGCTATAATTCGTCCTTGACATTTCCTATTGATGGATAGATATTTCTTTTTAGGAAAAAAGCAAGGTTGGAGCGCACTTTATTGTGCCTGTATGCCTGTAATTCTTTCAGCAGTGATCTCGCCAAGCATAGAATTCAGTATCAGTGTGGAAGGCATAATAGAGCACATTACAAATAGTACAGAGTTTGATGGATTCTACAACTACTGCTAAAAAGCAGAGGCACCCCTATATATCAAAGTCGCATATGCTTTTGAATTATTATTATTATTATTATTATTATTTTGCTTTGCAAAGAAGAAGGAAAGAAGTGAAAGAAGCAGTGTTTTATTTATGTAAAAGCTTGCGCTTGTGAGTTTTGATAAGCCAATGAGAAAGCTCAACTTCGAAACGTAATAGCTCATTTCGTAACTCATGCATATTGCTAACAAATAGCGCTTTACATACTTAAATAAGTATAAGAAGCAAGCTAACATTATAATTATTACAACAATAATCAATTGTTACAAATTGCTATTTTGCTTTATACTACTCGTTTTTTTTTTTCGCATTTCTTAATTTACTAAACAATGCTATGTTAATGGTAGACAGCGAGGCAGACTGCTCTTGCACATGTATTTACTATATATGCCGCGGCTTATTCTGTTATTGATGGATCTCACAACGAAAGCTTATTGCGCACTGTGAAAAGGAGAATCTCCACATTTCAAAGCTTAATGTAGTAATCATTCATTTACACACGAACATAAAGTTTAGTATCGCATGATAATGGGGACCCTTTCATCTCCGCGCAACCCCTTTCTTATATGATACTTGGATATTCCAAGCTGCAGGCACCCAGCACTACCCTAGCAATCTCTAGGTGTCATGACTCCTGCGCAGCCACGAAGAGGATTGATGGAATAATTCACAGCCCCAAAGTGGACATCCTTTGGGAATCCTTTGAGCCACCCCCTGGGGCGATGCGAGCTGGTCTAAGTTTTTCTATTATAGAACTGAGCTCAAAGCCTGTAAGTGCGGTGCATGGGATTATTTCAAAGCATAGCAGTCTGCACAGGTTTGCAACCACTAATTGCATTTGTTTTCCTTCTCTAAGTTCCCAGCCACGTCCACAATTCTTTCCTCCGCATTCAACTTGCTTTTCATTATACAGCTCGACATTCAAGCACAATGAAGCTCTCCGCTGCCACCGTCAGCGCGCTTACCGCTGCCACCGCCATCGCCACCCCAGTATTTAATGACCCCAGAGCGACTAATCTTGCTCGCGAGGCGCGTATGAATCGTCAAAGGCGTCTGATGCACAAGAGCCAGAGCAAAGAGTCCAGTGCTGAAGACGAGTACGACGAGAATTGGGCCGGCGTGGTTGTGCAGGGTGATGAGGGATCCGTCACTGGCGTGTCGGCTTCGTTCACCCTGCCCACGGTCAAGAAGCCCACTGATGGGGACCAGGTTGATGCTACAGATCACACTGCCTCCACCTGGATCGGAATCGACGGCTACAGCTGTGGTACTGGCCTCTGGCAGGCAGGTGTAGACGGAACTATCGACCAGTCCGGAACTGTCTCCTGGTACGCCTGGTATGAATGGTATCCCGGTGGAACTATTGAGATTGATATCGGTAACCTCGCGACGGGTGATGTAAGTATTAGCAGTTACCCTGCCGCCCGTAATTGCTTACCCAGTATGAAATGCTGGCTTGTCTGCCTGAAGTTCTCAGACTAATTAATAATGGCTTAAAAAGGTTATCACTGTCAATGTCACGGCAAGCTCCACTACCGAGGGTACTGTCACCATGTCTAATGCAGCAAGTGGCAAGTCATACAGCAAGACAGTGACGTCCACATACGCGCTATGCCTTGCGGACGCCGAGTGGATCGAGGAGGATCTTGTTGTCGACGACTCGACAAACGAGGGTCTCGCCAATTTTAGCAGTGTCACCTTTGAGAACGCCATCGCTACTACTAAGACTGGAGCCATGTCGCCTGGAAATGACCCCATCTTCATGGACATTAAGGATAGCGATGGAAACATTCTGACCTCGTCGTCCTCCTCAGGCAACACTGTCACTATTACATATGTGTAAAAGTGTGAACGGACGATCTTGAAGCAAAGCACGGCTGTTTCTGAGAGGTTGAGATAGTGCATGCTTGATTATCTGACTATATTGGTATATATATTCACTATTGTTCAAATCAATTACTGTCCCTTTATGTGTACACCTTCAACGGTACTTCTTTGTAAATATACCCCAGCATTCGAAGGCGATGTCATTGGGTATTCAAATTGCTTCGGCCGTCTTTCGAATGGTATATTTTATAGAGGCATTGGTACGTTGGCTCGATGGTGAAACCTAGTCACTGACCCCTCGTTCGTGGTTCAGTATTCTGGGAAATCGGGATCTACTCGCAAGTGAAGCAAAATAAAATATCTTGCTCATGTCGGCGCTATATACGAGCTTTCTGAAAGGATGGGACTGTTGATCAAAAGAAATCGTCGTTTCTAGGTGCGAGCAGGCTTGTTCTCTCGAGTGGATCCCACCAGAATGATGGACATGACTCAGACGAAGATAATATTCGTGTAGTGATCCAGAAAAGCTTTGGATATGAAGTATTTCCTTTTCCTCATATTCGCGTAGCAAAGCTATGCAACCTGAGTTACAACGCATGAAGGCCGGCTGAAATATTTGCAGCATGTGAATATCAGCTCCGAACTTGAACTCGCCCGTCTTCTACAGATATAGAGCAAAAGAAACGCACGGGAACCAGATTGAAAGTAACGGAAGCTCGGGCGCGCTATGACTACAGTCGTGCATGTAAGCCAATACACAACCTGACAGGGATATGGATACCTTGAAGTGCTATAATGCTCGCGTGGACGAAAGTCACGTTTCTCTCGTGGTGCATTGATGTGGAAACAGGTTGCACATAAGTATATAATAATAGTGAAAACAGCTCAAAAGTCCAGTTTAGCCGACTAATGCACTCCTTTTGCATATCGTTTGCATTATAGAGGCTGCCTTGTCATTTTCTATTGTTATACGGAACGGCATTACATCCGTATTCATCCCAGCTTATGTCTCTTTCCCTTCATGTAGGAAACCTTTGAGTTTATCTGTACGATAGTTGACTTTATCTTACCAAGTCTCACTACTACGGAGCCAGGGAGGCTGTTGCTTCTCTGCCAGGACCATCCCGTCATTCGATTTCTTGCCCAGCGGAGAACCCCTCGTAACCTCCTTGGAAGCTACTTCGGCGAGTGTAAATGCGAGTTTCAGTATAAACATCGATACAAGTCGTGGCTTGCGTTCTCCTGAGCCGGCTTGGGAAGGGTCGCGGATAAGACATGAGCAGCTACTAATACGTAACCTAGTGTCAAGAATGAGCCCTAATGCTGATGATCAGAAGAACTAGTACTTCCAGATTGCCTTCGGCGATGAGGTGCCGTAATCCGAAGACAACGATACCGATAGCGTCGTAATCTTCTCCATCGTCCTCATCTCCATCCCGCTCGCTTTCTTCAGTGTCGACCGAGCTCAGGGCTTTGTCTGCGTGCACTTCCATTTCTAGTGGTGAATTGGTGACTGCGCTGGTATGTGGACGGCTGCATCTTTCTCCATTACACCCCTATTAGCTTGACTCAAACTAATATACAAATGAAATGTACAAGCGTTTCAAGTCAAATCACTCGAGAACCATGCTTAAAGCATTTTGATTCTTGTATCGATTGTTGCGAAAAACACAGCAATATTTCCCAGTCTTACCTACATCTCACCCTATATTCAAAACTGCTTCGAGTAGCTAAAACAACCTTTTCACTCTGCTCTTGTGCCTTCGTAGCTTCTGTTCGCTAACGTCTTAGTGACCTTAACACACCTGAGCTGAGAGCCCTTGCCCTTTGTTTTGGCGTCAGTTCTCTTGTGAAACTGCTCCCTCGTACCGGCTCAGCATTACTCGTTTATGCGATGCAGCCAGACTTGCTGCTCGACGCGGGCGCTGTAAGTGCTCGCAGCCAATATGGCTTGCATTTGCTCGACGCCAACAATGAGGATCTGGCGTGCGATAAACCAGCGGATGCCTTCGGAGCATGGCGGGGTAGTCAGGCTGCCTTGATAGGTCCAGTACTCGTTGAACCAGCTGACACCGTCGAGAGCGAGTGAGAGGTTAAGGGTAGCTTCCTGAACGGTGTTAGTCTCATTGAAACCGATCAGTGCTGGCAGCTGCGCGAAGAAGGCGCTGTCCACGTTGTCCGGATCAACCCGGAAGGCGAGCACGGCTTTATCATGGCCCGAGGCGTCGACGTGCACGAAGTGGATCTCGGCCCTAGACCGGAGGCCGCCCACCATATGTTCGGCGGGTGCGTGCATATGCCACCCCTTCAGGTAGGTAGTCTCGTTATCGTAGGTCAAAGACGGTGCTGAGGTATAGTCATCGCCCTCTATATGCGACAGGGTGAAGGCAGGCCCATAGTTCCAATTGTAGAAGGTCCCAGTCACATTGTTATCGTATCGGAAGGTCGGTCGGTGGTTCGATGCTAAGCCGTTGGATAAGCTGAGTGCGATGGGCGATTGCTGCGTACCGGACTGGCAGAGAGCATAGTCTGCAGAGGATATTAGTCTTACTTGAAGGACTTGATCATATGGTGTTTCTGTAAGGAGTTTTACCTGGATTCAAGCTCCCCCAGTCAAAGGATGCTTGGTAAGACCAGTCTGTTGATGGTGTTGCTCTATCTACAAGATGTCGTGCTTTCATACCAGGTAGCTGGCAGTTGTTGTGACTTGGGCGAAGCCATGCTGCTTGCTATAAGGGCAAGCAGTGCGATAAAGCTGTAGAGAGTCATTTTGATTTTGGTAAATTTGAAGAGAAGTGAATAAACAGAAATGAGATAATCAATTGTATGCTCTAAAGGAAGAAAACATCAATGGCCTTGAAAACCTGCTCTTATATAAAGGCTCTCATATTTGGGTTTCCCACAAACCCTGCTTGGCAAATCAGTTCAGAAATAAACTCGTGGAGATGGTATAACTATAACTCGATCCTGGATCCGTGTTCTAGCAACTGCCGAGTTCATCTTCTTTGAAGCATGAAGCAGTAACAAAAATATTACAAAGAAACTTTAGCTAATCAACCAAAAATAAGCCAAACTCAATTATTATTCGTTGGCATAGAATGCTTGGCGAAGTATATTATATAGAAAGGCTGTAGGAATAGATAATGAATCGTTTGATAGAGTGCATTGTATACTTCAAATAGTAATATTGTTTATATTTTGATTCGTTCTTGGCAACAATTACTTTGCATAGCCATTGTATAACTTTGTTAATAAAAGCTTGGAATCGCATGATTTGTAGCTCGAAAACGGTACCTTTGCCGAATACATCGTTATGAAGGATCACAACCAGATCCACATTCCCAAGAACCTCAGCTTCCAGCAAGCCGCCACCATCGGCGTTGGTATCACTACCGTTGGTCTATGTCTTTTCAGAGCCTGAAGTTGAACCTTCCCAGCAATCCTATTACCGAGCCAGTCTCAATTCTCATTTATGGAGGGTCTACTGCTACTGAGTCTTTGGCAATTCAATTCGCTAAACTTTTTGATACCATGTGTTGACTACCTGTTCACCACACAACTTTGACTTCGTGGCAAGGCTAGGGGCCGATATGGTCTGTGATTATAAGGACCCGAGAGCTGCGAATGAGATTCAAAGGCTCACAGGTGATAAGCTAAAGATTGTCTTTGATACCATCTCGGTTGAGTCCAGCGCCAAGTTCTGCGCAAAAGCAATTTCAACTAAGGGGGTTGCTTACACTTGTCTTCTTCCGATCAAAGCACCTCGAAGCGATGTCAAGTCCGAACTAGTTCTAGGCTACACTGTTTTCGGGGAGGCCTTTAAATTTGGTCTGCAGTCCTTTGCTGCGGTCCCTGCGGGTCAAGCTTTCGCTACTCGGTGGCTGCTCCTCTCTCAGCAATTCCTGGAGAGCGGCAAGATCAAGGTACACCCTGTGTCAGTGCGTGAGGGTGGTTTGGAAGGTGTGTTGGAGGAATTGGACCTTATGAGGAGAGGTCAGGACAGCGGTCAGAAATTGGTTTACAATGTTTCCGAAGCTTCTTGAATATCAGCTCTACTTGGTTGTGCTAACAAAAGATTTGGGATAACGTTAAAAAATATTCCTCATGAGTACAAGGGAGCGCTCAATGTGGCTCCACTAAGAGTATAATTAAATGTTGCCCCATACTCTTGACGATTGACAAAGTATCAAAGGATTATGTAACCTTTGTTAAACTCAAGTACTGTAAATAAGATGTTTCGTCAATTTTTCTTCTTTCTTCTTCTCATCTCTCTCTAGTTTATATGGATTGCGATTCAGTTCTAATACGCGTGTAATCGCCGAAATCTGAGTACTGACAAGCTCGCTATTACTCGCGCTCGCTAGCCAACGGGAAGCCGGCTTAGCAGCTATGTATATACCGGTGCTATTTTAATAGAAAGGGAGCAACAGTAAATAATACATAGTTTTGAGCGAAAAAGGTAACTTAAACTGAATTGTGCTGGACGCTGAGATAAAACAAGTGCGAATGCATAAACCGCTTGAACGCATTTTCTATAGTGCATATTTTTACTCAAACAGAAGTGCGAAAACGAGATGTCGGCCGAAAGATTTTTTTATTTTTCAAAGTTACTCAAAAGATTGACTATAAAGATAAAGTTGAAAAGACAAGAGCGTAATGCTCCCACATCCAGACAGAAACAAATACTTCTTAGAGAATCCTTCCCAATAATAGCCTTATCAAGCCTGGCGTGCCGATCAAGAGTTTCTTATCAGAAGTTGCACACCCAGTTATAAACGCCACCACTGCAGGAAGCATAAGAACTGAGGCCATACAGATCGGCGCACCACACGTTGAGATTGAGACCCAGCGATGCATCACCGCTCTGACACACCCAATCATCACAGCCGCTCCCAGTTGTTTCAGCAGTATAGCCGTCCCCATAAAAGTAGTCACAGGCCGCCTGTATGTCGATGCCGGCAGTGGACCTGTCCTGAAGTGCGTCAGCCGATTCGGGCACGGCAATAGCTGCAGCTGGACCGGCGAGGAGCGCAAAGCCGACAATAGCGCTGAGGATGGTGGAGTGGGCGATCATATTGGCGGCTGTTTTGAAATATAGTCAACAACTGAGACAGCCAGTAATACGCTTTAAAGTTGCAAATCTGAGATGAGGGAGAGCTTTACTTGGTAAGGATGGATAAATATTGCTTTAATGCAGATTGGTCTGATGAAAACCGATGAAGATTTATGGATGCCCGTAAATAATACCAAGGTAGGTCGATATATAAAGAGCAAGTAGCTGGTGTACTCAGTTCTTGAAAGAAAGAATAGTAAGTCACTTTATCGAGGGATATTGATCTAGTCTTTATAGAAAATCTTTTGTAACGCTAATTCAGATGTGCAGTAATTAAGTGGAATTACCAAAATAAAGTCATTTACCCATTATTAATTAGAAATCTAAAACTTGGCTTTTAAGAGCAATGATTGTACTCCTACACTCTCGAGATTTCGGTCATCTTGTGGGCAAAATATGGGTACAGCCAGTACTGAGAAATCTGGCGATCGTCATTTTTCTCGTCATTTCTCTCACACAAGGTCAAGATTTCTTTTGAAATTTACAATTCTACTTAGATACCTGCTCGGACTTTTGCATATAGCTCGGACTTTAACATCAGAACAGTAATTGTACTTTTACTCTCGTAGAAACTAGGCTTTTTTTCTCCTCTCGGTTTTCTCTAAGTAAGCTCGGATTATTGTGAATTTCTCTTTTAATCCATAGCTCTGTTGAAACATCTGCTCGGACTCTTACATATAGGTCGGACCTCAACATTAAAGTAATAGTTATACTCTTGTGTTTCTTGAATTTGCCCTTTTCTTTCCTCCTGGGTTTTCTCCCACGTAAGCTCGGATTATTGCAGATGTCTCTCGCGATCCAATGCTCTGTTCAAGCTCCTCCCCGGACTCTTATATGTACGTCAAACCTTAGTATTGGAGTAGTAATACCTTTACACTTGCGGGATTTGATGCGTCATTCAGCGGTCGATCAGTAATATAAGCAGGAGTTATAGTCAGCCGTAAGGCTTCTTTCTGCTTTTATCCAGAGTAGTATGGTTTTGCTTCGAACTCAACAAAGGTACCACTATTTCTTATGAATTGCGAGGAATGGAGCTACTCGTTGAGCAGTGTTGAGACGAGTAGACCAAGCATTGTGAAGTCAAATTCACATCCATTCGATCTACCCTTCTGAACTGAAAAGAGAAGGAAAATAAGGAAGCATTGCCGAGGTGAGTCTCGGTAATTCAATAAGACTTGTAACAAGTGTCCTACGTAATGAGAGCATTTCTCAAAAGTAATCAGTATATAATCCGCAAGAGAAATCTGCCATATCACGGCGTGTCACAACTCACATAATACGCATGTCGCAAATTAAGCCATGCGTGACGAACCGTAAGCACTACAGTATTAGGATCAACTTAATATATGTTAGGTTATAATCCTACATGTCGATCTAAAAGCTAACGCGCCGTTCGAAGAATTCTGCAAATGTTTAACGGCTGAAGAACGCCGCGGAGCCTGAACGCCTCTTAGCTGCGACGTTCGTAGTTAGCTATTATAATCCTTAACGAGTATAAAGCGTCGGAGAGCCCGGACGCAAGACCTCACACGGATGATCATGTGCAGGATACCGCACAGTGTATAGTGTGACGAATGTTATATCAGGGCAAGATCGACGATACCCAGCACGAGGATTCCGAAGATCGTCCCTTTCCCCCCCGGCGGCAGCGTCTGTAGTCAGCAACAATTCCCTCTCTGGGCGCCCTCGCCCCACTTCGCCTACAGGAGCTAATATGTGACAGCTAAAAGGAGCGACCACTCTCAGCTGCCTGGAAGTAGTGGTAGCCTATTTAGCTGCGTGGACGGTTGGATTCGCACACTCCCCTTCTACTCTAGAGATGATGAAGCTCTAGAGTCGACTAAGGAGGCCGAACTGTAAAGGTGAAATGGGCTTTATTATGACTATACTCAGGGTCTTCAAATGGATTTCTTTTATAACTATATCCAGAGTCTAAGACGATACAATAATAATCTCTGAAAGTAGGCGAGGCGAAGCGCAGCTTCTGAAAATGAGTCTTTTAGTAATTATACCCAAGTCGGCAATGATCAGATGAAGTTCAGGCGAAGCTATTCCTAAATAGGGTTGGGTTATTCTTTATTGAAGTAGGAATTCGCTGTGGAGTTGCTTATATATTAGGGGAAAAGCAGAAGGATTCATAACCTATGCGACAGCTAAAAGGAGTGACTACTCTCAGCTGCCAGGAAGTAGTGGTGGACTATTTAGCTACGTAGTCGGTCGGACTCGCACAGCTAATAGCGAGCCGACCAATGAACGGAAAGTACCCCATGCAACTTAGCGTCATTTCTCAACCACTCTCTCTTACATAGCGACCTAAACGCATTGCGATACCTGAGTTGACTCGAAGGGTGGTTGAGACGGGGTGGGCCTGGTCTGGAGCTTGTACATCTCATCGCAGCGTGACTTGTGCTGCTTAGTTCGACAACTGTTCGCGTGTACTACTAACTAGTGCTGTTCGTGAACTGGGCACGCTGCACAAGTTTCGGGGCAGCATTCAGTGCATTTCCGTACTGAATAAGCCCTTTCCGATGCTATCCTTCAGCCTCTGCATTAGCGATATCGCAGGACTCTACACGTCGATGTAGAGCCCTCAGTCCTAAGACAACATGCTTAATAGAAGGTTCGACGTGACTCAAATGGAGAACAAAACGAGACCAGAAGTCGGCTCCAAGAAGCGTATTGGTCTTGGCAGCCGTGCGCATACGGAAGTAATCAAACTGTGTGGTTTCACTGGAGCTCAGGAAGCCAGTCGAACTGGGCATGAGACTTAACGAAGGAGCACTGGGTCCACCCGCGTTATTGTGCTCTCGCAGCGCAGTGATAAGTTCGCTCCGAGATGCAGGGATAGGCGTGTACCCCACTTGAGCCCGGTAGAGACGCAGCGGCGGCAATGCGGTTTCTCCTCGTCATATTTTATGGGACGGATTCTTGACACATGTCAGCTCAGGCCACCATTCTACTAGAGGGTACTCACCTGCAGGTAATTCAACCGGTCTTTGATTACCCGTTTGATCCGGCCAACATTTGCGGCAATAGAAGCCATCATTAGAGCATGCGCCTATAGTATGTGATGGAGACTGATCCAAATGCAGTGTTTTAGAGAAACGAGAATTTCAGGGAGAGGCTGTGCAGAGGAAGATTGAATGAATGCCTTAGCAGCTCCAGCTAAGAGTAAGGCCCATTCAGGGTTCGGGATCCTACCATAAGCAACTTTGATCCTAGGTGTGGCAGTGACTGAAGGCGAGCTAATCTACGATGCTGGTAAAAAGGTGCATAATTAGTGAAACTTAGACCGACACTCGTGCATAAAGTCGGAGGACCACTAACCATCCACTCTTTCCGGCCATCCCGGCCGAGCCACCTGCTCCTCCCACCCTCCGCGAACACTTCAAGACCTCTGAACCAGTTTTGACCTAAATAGATTTATACATCCACCAGAGCATCACGGCCGGGTGCAGGCGCCTTAGCACAGATAACCTTAGAGAAGGGATGTAACATTCAGCCGTATGACTGCACTTGAGGACAATAATTTACCCCTAGCCCTCATTGCTACATGTTAATCATCTCTTCCACTTATCCATGGAATTATGGCTGGGTTCAAAATACTTCATGGAATCATTCTAGAGAGCATATTGTAGTGCAATAGCAGTAGCTTATGTACTAGGGTAGTTAAAATCGAAGAGTATTGAGAACTTTTATACACTTTAGCAGCAATGTTGGTTTCTTCATTATGCTGTCTTCACTCGTAGGTCTGAATGACAATGCCTACAAAATAGTATGCTTTCTTACATTTCTTTCATACCAAAATCAGTAACAAAAACTACAACTCCATTCTCAACTACTCCACCCCGGGCAAAGCTGTTCAGTAAGGTCATGCTGATTGCCGGAGCTGATGGCTCGATTAGCCTAGAGACAGCAGATATGTTCTCCAAGGCTGTTTCTATAGACTGCTCATGTTTGTATTGCGTTGCATAAGAGTATTCTCCGGTCTGGAGTTGACGGCTGGCATAGGAATGCCATGGCCATCGAGCCTCGCATGACACTATAGCAGACTTTGTAACACATTTTTCCCATCCGTATCAGGAATTATTCTAATTGATGTGGCATCGTATATATCGACATTGGTCTGGTGAGATTGCAAAACAGTACAAGTATATATATCGTACGTAAGTAGTATTCGTCGATTTGAACTGAAGTCACACATACGCAGGCCTAGGTCATTTGCTATGTGGACGGAGCCTGGTCTGCATAAACATAACCTTGAGAGTGCAGCGCTGTCACCTGCTCCTTCCCCTTAAGTCAGACCCTCACCGCCTCTCTAATTCTTGCTTTGCGAGAACACGCAGCGCTTGGTGGGCTCTAAGACCGTACTCGGTTCATTCATCTCCCTCTCATCACTATAGTACTTACCGTCGGCATTGCTCAGCTACCCGCACTGCTGCACTGGCATGAACCATGGCTCTAGAAATTGTCAATCCCAGTCGATCTTCCATATTCGAGCAGGCAAAGAACCTAGAGCAGTAGTAGCATTTGTGGCTTGTGCTGGGGTGGATGTGGAAGTTGCATTGGTCTTCCAGAAGACTGAGAAGAGGCACAATATGTAAGTATCAGTTAGGGGTGAATGTGTCGTTGAAGTAGATATCCTGGTGATCTAAAGCTGTAGTTGTACATGTGTTCTTACACTGGACCAGCCAGTGGCTCAAATTGACTCTCTCGTAGCTGAGCACCTCAGCACTTCTTAGCCTTCTTTTCCCAATCCTCAGAGACCGCGCCCGCGTTCACGATCTTCATCAAACACTCCATTTTTTCATTCAAGTCGGAGCAGTTTTGCTTAATACAGATCTCCTTGTTGATCGGCTTCTCCCCCGCCTTAGGCTTTGCTCTCGCAAACTCCTCACAAGCTTGGACGCAAGCGCTATAGGCTCTGTTGGCGTTCTCATAGTCATTCTTCAGTTGTACCTCATTTATGGCGCGTGTCTCAGGTGGGTCGGTGATGCCTGCGGGAATGGCGGTGGCGAGAGGCATAGCCACGAGGAGGAGGTGCATAATAGACTGAAGCTTCATTTTGTAAGCTGTATGGTTTGGCAGGCTTGGCTTGGAGAACTGATAGTGTGAAAATCGAGTCGAGCTTGAATATGGTTGATGGTAGACGATATTGATATGGTTCTCGAATAGTATTGATGATTGTGAGAGTCAGATTAGTCGAAGTAGTGTTCAAATGTTGTGGGTGATGAATACTGATTATTACTTTGACCCCATCAATCAAGGGGAAGTTCTCAAATTTATATTCAACATCAAGCATGAGAGATATACTGAACTATACACAGGAAAGAAGCAGTCACCGCAACCTAGTTCATCTGTAGAGTTATTTTATGACATGAGATAATCTCCTGACTTGTCTATTGCTTGTTGGGTGATGCTGAGAATATCCAACTTGTCTCTATTATACTATCTTTGCAGCAGAGGCCGTGGAGGGTCCTAATTACAGCAGGACCAACGGCCTCTGGCCAGGAACTATCCACTGAGCCCGCGGCCATTCACTGGTCTAGGGTAAGTTCGTAGCTTATTGGTGAGCTAACCTAAGAAGGCCTAAATGCGGCCACACAGACCCTCCAAGCATGCAATTGGATGTTCCGATGTTATCAAGCATGTAGTAGAGCTTTCAGCACCGGGTAATAGTGACTCAATATCCATCAGCCCTTCTACCGTTTTCCATGTCTCTGATGTACCTTGCGTAAACATAGCTTTTTTAACGCGCAGAGATATAGTGCGGCGAAGACCTCTGTTGTAACACTACATACGAATTGAATAGCCCCTCGCTAGTTTAAAAATGAAAGGTTGTATTGCTGCATATTTTGAGTCTAGTGTTGGGGGCCGAGAGCGGATCATCGCGCCCAAGCCTCAACCAACGTATGTTGGTGTGCTCGAACATTTGTGGATACCTGTGGGCGGAAGGCAATGAATATCGTTGGCAGGTTCCTATAGGTGGTATTCTGAAACTCTTGCATGAGCTGAAAATCCGAAACCCTAACGAGAGTGAGTCGATCCTCCAACCGTTTTTCATAAATAGCGGCGAGTTGCGGCATAGCACACATATAAATTGAATGCTTCCTCGAAGTTTTATTTACCGTTCTTGTTCCAAGGTCATACCATTTCATCTTTGATATTCTTTACGCAAGGCGCCTGGCTCCCATCGACTCACTCTTTACTCCGTACTTTTGCTTCATATCGCAGCTGCACGGCGCTCGCTTGAGCTCTTCCCGACATCATGGAACAATCTGAGCACGCTTCAAATACCTCCGACTGGACTTTTGGGGAGTCGAAAACGAGAGACGGGCGGTATGGGCTAGTAGTACAGGGCATCAAAACCGACGGTATACTTTTCACAGCCGAGCTCCTCGAACCTGGCGACCCCCAGGCCGTTCACAGCTTGGTGGCACATCTAAAGAGCAGGCAGAGGAGCCAACCTAATGAACCACACCCGTTCATCGTGTCTTCTTTGGGGTTCCATCAAAAGGAAGACGGCACGGGTGTCTACCTACTACAGAGTACTTGCCGACTGGCACCCTCAGCGAATTCCTCCAAGGACATGGCGCAGTGGACCTAATGGTCGCGCGGATATATCTGCGCCAGCTTGTACTTGGCCTGGAGGAACTGCAAAAGCGAGGCGTTGCGACGGTCTTCCTCAATTCGAGTAACATCTTACTTGCACCTTATCTCGGTGCTAAGATCGAGGCACCACATCTTGATGTGACTATTGCGGGATACGCATTACCACCTGGCATATTGACGCTCCCAGAGCTTCTCCTCGCCCAACCTCATATGCGAAAGTCCGATATATGGCTTCTAGGTATCATCGCGGCCGAGATGCTCTCGGGGGAGTGTTTTACAGCAGCTTCGGCCAGCCGCATCGCAACGCAGGTGGGCAAGCTCGGAGAGGGGTCGGCCTGGGAGTTCTTCGTCCCTCGAGAGGTCGCAGAGAAGCTCGACGAGCATTGTCTGGACTTCTTACGTGTTTGCTTCAGTGTGTAAGTGGTTTGTTAAGCATGGTATCTGTTTATTTGGTATCTCTAATAAGGTCTCATACAGGATTATTAATCAACGCCCAAGCGTGGTTGATCTGCGGAAGCATCTTTTCTTGAGCGAGTCGGAAGAATCGGACACGCGCAGCATCAACTGGATGAAGGAAGCAGTAGATGCTGCAAGGGGAGGTCCTGGAGAGTCCGGCAGAAAGTTGCTATAACAATCTATTTTTTAAGGGATAAAAAGCTGGAACAGCCACATGGGTTCTTCTCATTAACTCTAGCTGCTGCAAAACCGTTCTAAGCAACACTCCAAACAATTTTAGGGCGAGGCTGAAGCCCCTCTAGTATAGGGAGGATCTTTTACGCGGCGACTGTAACAATGGATATCATTTCTCTCCTTATACTATCTTCTGTTGTTATCATGTGACAACTTGATGTCAACTTTTGATAAAAACGGATCGTCATTTCCTTATAATTTTGTGTTGACTTGAGGTGATGTCAGCAGCACGGAGGCTGCCAGCTCGCTAGCCTGCCCAACCTGTTGGATGGACAATCTGTCGGCCTCCGCCTAGACTCCAAATGCTAGTTAATACGGCAGAATAATGGTACCTACACCGGCCACTCTCTATGACATCCTTGATACCCCGGCCTGCAATATTAACATGCTGCCCCTGTTTAGTGCAAGCCATAAGTTCTCTTAATAAAACGGTGGAGAAAAAGAAGAAGAATGAAGAAGAAAAGACCAAGTCAGCTCCGGTCACGCGTTTTACGTTTATTCTGTGTTCTCTGCCTGTGTTCTCTATCCTTGCTTGCTTCTTCGCCCTCACGACCACAACAGTCATGCCCACGAATAATTTTCCGGCTAACGGTGATGCCCCTCAAAGGCGGCCCCGCATCGTACATGCCCCCGAGCCGCGGCCAGCTGGTCATCAGGACCGAAGCCACGGCTGTCAACCCGCTCGACTGGATCAAGCAGCTCATCGGCTACTTGCTGCTGCCGCATGTTAAATATCCCTTCATCCCCGGAACCGATGTAGCTGGTACCGTTGTCGAGGCTGGCCCCGGCGGCGAGCACTTCCGGGTCGGTGATCGCGTGCTCGGCCACTCCCTAGGGCGCGCGTGACCCCGCTCGGCTTAACCACCGTCTCCAATGCCGTGTTCACGAAGGATGGGCTGAACCTCGACCTTCACAGCGCAACCATATTTACCGTACTGGCTGCCTTTAGGAATTCTGCCTCGCCAGCAATTTCGCCATCGACTCTGGCGCTGGCATCCTCTGCCAAGGTGATGCTTATAATCACGATATGATGTGTTCCATCCATGGCTAATACGAGATGTCAAACCGGATCAAACAGAGACACTTTCCAGATGTTTTATGGATCCTAATTGCGCCTTTCTTCAGAGGCTCGTGTAATGAGCACTGCTGTCTGACAAGGGTCTAGCAAGTTCACAAAGGGTTTATGCTAACAAGAGCAGTATCGAAGTGTAAGTCCAAGTAATATCGGAAACGTCTTGAATACTCTGCAATGTATCACTAGCGGTAAGGCTATTACTCGTATCAGAAGTAATACTCAGATTGATGACTGAAGAGCTATATATTGTGATCTATCTAATTGGTAACGAGTGTGTCCTTATTTATCTAGCTCTTCAGTCCTAGACCGCTAGGACTAATGTTTGATTATTGCGGTCCAAGATTATATCGAAGGGACCGATGCGCGGTTCTGTCGGTCGATACCCTAACTCTGGGTTACATAATCATGTATTTCCCTATTCTGCACTAGAGTGTTGGATTCTCGGCTCCTGGTGGTCTGATCCGGGTAGCCTTAGTGCTGTCCCCGTCGTGGCCTGTATGTTGGGTCGGTGACATCAGCTCGTCCCGCTGGAGTCTTATATTCGCGTCCTTGGAACAAATAGTGAGCATAGACCACTCCTCCAATAGTAGACACGGCGACAATGGTAACGACCATCGTTAGCCCCGCATGTGTCACTCGGCAGACACCTCCTGGACAACACTCCACAGCCTATACAAATTTGGTTAGACAAGCGAGTAGTTTGAGGTCGGCACGCTTACGTATTGGTTTCTTGCCATGGAGCTTATTTGGCTTCTGAATGGATAAACAAGTTTTATCTGAGATCTAAAAAGGTTACACTAAGTATAGTGGAATAAAATGCTATCTAGCGGCGGCTGCGAGCTTTATAAGTTCTGCGCCTCCCCTCCTTTAGTAGCCCTTGCCGCGATAAGCGTGCATAAAGCAGCGCCGGTTAGTTCGGCCTAAGGTTTACAGGTTACCGCGCTAGCTTGATTGCGCAGAGCTCCAGGCATGCTAGGGTGTCTGCCACACTCATACGTATTTGGGGATGGTCTTGAGTGCGTTGCAATGCTTCTTGAGCTGACTTTTCCTTCGACCCCTGTCCTCTTCTCGCTTTTTGTTTTTTTTTCTTTTCCTTTTTCTTTTGTTTTATTTTGCTCCGAGCGCTACCGCCCCTTTCAAATATCCAAAGCTGGACCCTCAAAATAATTGCAGTGCTCACTACAATTTGTTTCGGGGCGGATAAATCTTAATCCAACCCGCACCCAGCCAGTACCGCCGATTTTTCCTCTTGCTCCTTCCCCGCAAATCAAAAAGACCCCCACCCCCCGCATCTTGCCTTACCAGGACAGGCTACGCTTAGTCAGCTCCGGAACCCCAACCTGGTCCATCTTCACCTCCGCCCGTCAAGTCCGTGAATCGAGTCTCATCACCACACCTTGCGGCCCCCGTCTGAAAGAAGGGAGGGATCTGGACCCACGACGCCGTCGCCCTCACACCATGACGAGCGATGGACGAATCCGTCTTGCCAGCCAGGCGTGTGATGGCTGTCGTCTCCGGAAGGTCAAGTGCGACATGACCTGCGCCTTGTCGTCGTCGCCGTTCCCGGGCTCCTTGACCGCAGAGGGGCACATGATCTGTCGCAGGTGTAAGAGGCTGCGTCTGTCCTGCACCTTTGACATCCCATCCCAGCCCCGTGGGCCAAGGCCTAAGAGGAGGTATATTCATTCCCACCCAAATGTGTTCCCCACTGAGCCCATTCTGCTCTCGATGCAAGCCCGCTCACTGGCTGCTGACACGGCGTCCTTTGGAAGGAGAGGAAGTGCACAGCAGCAGCAGCAGCAGCAGCAGCCGCAGGACAAAGCTGCGGCCAGCCCTGCCAGCCTACCGGGTGCCGACGCCTCTGTGGTCCTGGGGCTAGATGGCGAGCCGCGGGCCAGCAGCTGTGATATGACGGCAGGCTCATCTCCCCCCGTCGCTGGGCCCAAACCCGTCAAACACTTTGTCGGGGTGGTCTATCCCACGGATCCTCTCTGTACCCGGGGCCTCCTGAAGCGCATTTTGCATGATTACCTGCGATACGTCTACCCGCTCATCCCCATTGTCCACCGTCCGTCCTTTCGGCGTCATGTGGCACAGGATCATGACCTGCAGGACAAAGACCTGCTGGGCCTCGTCATGGCCATGTGCGCCGTCGTCGTCGGGCTTATGCCGCCCCGGTTCGAGGAATACCGTCGTGCGAGCCCCGTACCTCTACGCTTCGAGACGAGGAGGGTCATGATCAACTACTGTCACGACTTGATCCTTGGCCTGCGGGGCCCTGATTATTTCGATGAGATCAGCTTCAACAAGTTTGCCACGTCCTATCTGATGGCGATCGCGACCTTTCAGCTGGGCGACCAGAACAAGTCACGCATGCTGGAGGTGGAGGCCGTGCAGCTTGGTCGCCTGCTTCATCTTCACAAGATTTCCGAGTACGAAGGGTTGAACTGCATCGAGACGCAGCTTCGGAAGAAGGGTTTCTGGCTCCTCTTCTACATCTACGTGTAAGCCCCCGACCCCGTTGCCAACTTTCCGGCTGGAACCCCCCTCCTCCCAACTCCACCCCTCCAAAAAGCCAGGCCTGACCATCGAGGCCAGACATTCCGAACTCCAGAACCTCCGCCGAGAAAAGCTCACCTTTCTGGACCCGATGCTCTTGTCCTCCATCAACCTGGAAGACCTGCTCCCCCTCGATGTGGACGATGAGCAAATCCACGAAGATTCTATCCAGCCGACCCCACCCGCCGCACTAGGCCCAGCGCCAGCGTGTTTGACGACTGGTTTCATCATCCATTCTCGGGTTTTCTGGGCTGCTTTCGTGGCAGGAGCCAATGGCAGCGGCAACCATCGTGGCGACGTATGCCAGTGTCAACGCGCCCGCGACCGGGAACTGGACATCGCTCACCTGCATGCGCGCCTCGAGGACGTCAAGTACATTCTCGACCTGATACCGCCCCGGCTTCGTCAATGGGCACCAGTGACCCCCTGGCCCCAGCCGCCGGCGGGCTAGATGTCCTGGCGAGCCAGTTCGCAAGCATGCGTGCAAACCTGCACGTCACCCATCTCTGGCTGCAGAGTATCATCATCGATCAGCTTGACGCTGCCGAACAGCATCGCACCGTGACAGCGACCACCGCAGACGATGAGCTCTCCGTCCACCGGCGGAAGCAGCTGTGGGCCAGGCGGGAAGAGATATGCAGGCAGCTCTTGCACGTCCTCCACAGCATCTCAGGGCCCGATATCGAACCCAATGGCTTACATCTCACCTTCAAGGTCCGGGATATCGCTGTGGGTCTTCTCACCTGTCCCTACGAGGATGAGTCTGACCCCGCCTCGATGAGGGCGGAAGAATACGTTCGTGAGCTGAGTATGATTCTGAGCCGGCTGGACCGCAGCGAGAAGGTGAACACCGCCAATCTGCAGAGCTGGGTTGACACGGATCGGATCAGAACCAAAGGAACTGGGCTGCTGGTGCATACAAGGGGTGGTGATTGACCAGACAGGTCCGACGGCGCTGCGAAATTTTCAGCCATCTCTTCGGTCCTGCTAGAATCCATGTATCAATATTGTTCTCCGTGCCGTAAGTATTTTCTTCTTCCTTTCTTTCTCTCTTTGATCTTTCAATTATACCTTTGCTCTATTCAGGTATATATCCTAGACCTCTGCTCATTTTGTCATCAATTTCTTTGGAGTGTCTACATCAAGAAAAGGGGCCTCGCGATGCCACCAATACCTTGACCATCACGCGCGCGGCCACATGAACGCTAAGTGAGAAAATGGATTCTAGGGCGGCTTCTATTTCACCATATCGAAAAGGCTCGGCTCTTTACATCGCTTAAGCCCGGGGTTCCTAATACATACGTATGTTTCTGTTCCTAATATCCCATATCTAACCCTTACGGTTCCAACCCCTTCCACCACTTGCTCTCCCGGACGACGAAGGTCGCCTCCAACGCATTCGGGTCCCTACTGCTGAGCCCAACGCGGAGTCTGTACTCACCTTGACGGCTGCACCACTCGCCTGTGACCTCATCCCAGTAGCTCGTGTCACGGGTATTGTCCAGACTCAGCTGAACGCGTCTCGCCTCACCCGCGCTAAGATTGTGCACCTTGATGAAGGACTTGAGTTCCTGCGAAGGCCGACCAGGATGGCCACCTGTGGCGGTCGGGGGACAGACGTACGCCTGCACGGTCGTTGTTCCCGCCACCGACCCCGTGTTGGTGACGACCAGGCCGACGACCAGCTCTGGGTTCCCCTCTTGCGACGTAAGCTGCAGGCCAGACACTGCAAAGGTCGTGTAGCTGAGCCCATGGCCGAAGGGGAAGAGGGGCTGGACCTCGGCATGATCAAAATAGCGGTATCCCACGTAGACATCCTCGCCGTACAGGCACCGGCCAGCCTCGGAGCGGTAGTTTAGGAAGGACGGATTATCCTGAAGCCGCCGGGGGATGGTGAGGGGCAGCTTGCCCGAGGGGTTGGTGTTTCCAAAGACGACGTCCGCGATGGCGTTTCCGGTCTGGTTGCCTCCGTACCACGCATGCAAGACAGACTTTGCCTGGTCAATCCACGGCATCGCGACGGGTGTCCCGGACTGAACGACCACGACGGTGCGGGGGTTGGCCTGGAGAACCCTCGCCACCAGCTCGTCCGTGTTGGGCGGGAGGGCCATGGTTGTCCTGTCCTCGCCTTCCGTCTCCCACTCGCCGCTGAGCCCGACCAGGAGGACAACCTGGTCCACCATCTGGGCAACCTCGACAGCCGCCTCGATGCCCTGTCTCGGGCTCAGCTGCTTGCAACCTGCGATCCTCATGCCTCCGGACCCGAAATCGATACTACCCTCGGTCTTTAGGGCGCTCGTCTTCGCACAGCCCCACTGCACGAGGATTTGGTAAGACGTCCCCGCCACCAGCTCCCTGCTCCCGGTCTCCTCGACGGTTCCGGAGCCCAGAAAGGAAGAGCCTCGTCTTTGGTTGCTGGTGTTGTCCACGAGCAGCTCGCCGTCGACATAAAGCCGAGCCGTGCCCTGGACGGCAAGGCCAAAATCGTACAGGCCGGACTCGTCGGGCGTGAAGACACCTTCCGCATCTGCATACCAGATCTCCCTCAGGGCTGGGTGATGATAGTCGATGAAGAACATGTTGGTATCGGTCTCCACACGCTCCTCGACGAGCTGTCTGTGGCCCGAGGCGGGTGGGTCGTTATACACTCGCAGGCGGAACCCAGGCCTGCCATCTTCAGTCCTGAGGTGCTTGCCCAGGAGCGGGAGCATCTGGTGTCCGTAGACGCCCTGGGAGAACACCACCCCGCCCTCGGCCTGTGTGGAAATCCCCTCAAGCGGGGAGATGGCCTCGTACGCGTTCAGGCTGGCACTCCCACCGCCACAAAGAGTCGTAATCTTGGCGTTTGGGCCGATAACGGCGATCTTGTCACTCTTGCTGAGCGGCAGCACCCCGTCGTCGTTTTTGAGCAGCACAATCGACTCGCTCGCTATCTTTCTCAACAGGGCACGGTCCTGCTCTCGGTTGAGCTGGGTTTCGAGTGCCTTTTCTTGGATCCCGGTCTTAGCCGCGTGTTGGATGAGCCTGAGGACTGCGCGGACACGGCTGTCCAGCGTCCGCAGCGGCACCTTGTTGGCGTTGACGGCACACGAGAGGGCACTGCCGCGCCAGCGGGTCGGGCCTGGCATTTCCAGGTCGAGGCCTGCATTCACAGCTTCGGATGTGCTGTACGTCCCGAACCTGTGGGTATCGCGGGTCAGCACCACAAACGTTCTTCTTTTTTTCTCTTCTTCTTTCTTTTTTGTTTTTTCCTTCTGTTTTCTTTCTCTCGTACGGAAAAGGCCTGAGGAACACTCACCAGTCACTCACGACCAGACCATCCCACCCCCACTCCTCCCTCAGCACACTCTGCAGCAGGGTCGTGTTCTCACTAGCGTGTAACCCATTCACCTTGTTGTAGGACGTCATCACCGCCCCCGGCATCGCCTCCCGAATCGCCAGCATGAAGGGCAAGAGGTAAATCTCCCGCAGCGCTCTCTCGGTTATGATGGCGTTGACCGCGCCCCGCTCATGCTCCATGTCGTTGCACACAAAGTGCTTGAGCGTCGCGGTGATGCCTTTCCTCTCGAGGCCCCTGCAGTACGCCCCAGCCATGAGGCCCGAGAGCAGAGGATCTTCGGAGTAGGACTCGAAGCCACGACCGCCCAGCGGCGCCCGCTGGATGTTGATGGTGGGACCCAAGACGACGTGGGCACCTTTGGCGCGGGCCTCATCAGCCAACAGGGAACCGATCTCCTCTCCCAGGGCGATGTCAAAGGTGGCGCCGATGGCGGTGCCGCAGGGGAGGCATGCTGAGGGCACGGACCCGAAGAAGCGCGTGCCCCGGATGCCATTGGGCCCGTCGGAGAAGCGAATGGACGGAATATTCAGGCGCGGGATGGGGACCGTGTGCCAAAAGTCCGAGCCTGCGTGTACACGCGCGCGTGTGTGATCAGTGGGAGGAACAAGCATGATGAGGCTGGGGACTGGGCCTACCGGCGAGTATGGCCACCTTCTCATCGAGGGTCATGCAGCTCAGCAGGTCTCGTATGTCGGCCCTGGCGATGTGCTCAAAGGCACTGGCAGGCCGCTCGTCTCGTAAGACTGGCATCTCGTGCGAAGTTCGGGGAGACGTGGCGACGTTGAGAGGGGCGAATGTCTCACGAGGGGAGGGAGGGAGGGAGGAGAGCCTTGGAGGTGTTTAATGTCGACAGAGAAAGACTATTGCTACCATTGCTTCCTACACCCGGAAAGATCGACGTTGCACGAGAGCCACCCCTCCCTCCAGTCTCCACACTTTCCGGTCTGGAGAGAGCCTACTTCCTATGACCCTACCATAGGCAGACGCGACGTAATCACATAGCATGGTAGACAGGAGCGATCATCACCGAGGACCGATCTAACGCAATATGGTCCACATCTAGTCCAAGGCCTCGATTGCTCGTGCTAGATTGCTCTATTAGTATTAGTACAATATATGATTATTCGAGACGCTCTTTTCTGCAATCAATAAAGAAGGACAAGTTGCTTCGGATGACCCGCTGTGGCTGAATTTTCTTGACCATTTCTCTCCCTGTCTGAGGTTTTCATCGACATGTGAACGGATCGCGAGCGCTTTATAGAATAGCAGGCCCTCGGCGGTAACAGTCATGCGATTATCCTGCAGAAAAGAAATAGAAATATCCCAGACCAGGTCGCCCTAGGCACCGAGGCGTCCATTGCGTCCGGCCCATTACTAGTAGAAAGCATGTTAGTCTCAAGCAGGGGTGGCGCGCGCCGAGATTCTCCGCCTTTCTCCGCCCCCCCTGCTGTTTCTCCGTTTCTCCGTAGTCCTCGAGTCGTGGCCCTCGCGCCGCCCCCCTACGCCAGACGGCTTGGAAAAAGTGTCGACACGAGGCTTCACGAACGGGGGAGCTCGTCAGGGGACTGCAGAAGCATCTCCACCCACCACAAGACTATCTTCTCCAGGTTCCCCATATTCTCCAGCTACTTACTAGGACAAGTTGGTGGGATGTGGGGAGACAACGGTTCGTCAGCCGACCAGGCGTAGAGCCCAGCGGTCACGCCAGGCGAGGCCAGCCTGGAGCCTCTGGCACAACGAGGATGGCAAGGCCAAGAATAACGCGACAGCCTGGGACTGCATGCGTGTGCATGAATTTATACCGACGAATTCTACCAAAAAAAAAATAAGGAAAGAAAACAAGAGAGAGAGAGAGAGAGAGAGAGAGAAGAAAAGGAAAAGCAGAAAGACATATTGAAAGAGAGACAAGGGCCGCGTGCAGGTAATAAGATGTGGCCCCTCCCCCTTTCCAAAAGATCAATCCGTCCCCTCCAACTCGATCACGACGCCGCAACCTGACGACATCAACAACGTCGTAGATTGTCAAATTCCTCTGCTCCTCCATCGCTTTGAGAACATAAATCATGGGTGCCGGGACTGCCAACGTGGGCTCCAGGAAGTCCGTGGGCGACGAGCTCACCGCCTTCCTGCCTCAGGACGGCGTGCCATGGTACAGGCGCGGCCATCTGCTGAAACTCAACTTCACCGTCGTGTCCTTGGTCCTCTTCTGTAAGCCTCTCTCTCTCTTACTCTCCTCTGATATCTCGAGCCCTTCTGAGCTAACACGCGACCTCTCTCCTCCTCCTTTCCAATCCAACCAGCCTCGGCCAACGGATACGATGGATCACTCATGAACGGCCTCCAGGCGCTGACGCAGTGGGAATCCTTCATGGACAGCCCTGCAGGCGCCTGGCTCGGCTTCATCAACGCCATCTACTGGCTCGGCGCCGGTATCAACTATCCGATCGCTGCCTGGGTCGCCAACAGATACGGGCGCAAGATTGGAATCTACGGTGGATACTCGTTCCTGGTTGTCGGGGCCGTTCTCCAGGCTGGCGCCCCCAACGATATCGCCTTCCTGCTGGCCCGCTTCTTCGTCGGCTGTGCCTCGGCGTGGCTCGGCAACGCGTCTCCTCTGCTCATCAATGAAATCGCCTATCCCACCCACCGAGGCATCGCCAACGCCCTGTTCATGTGCGGGTGGTACGTAGGCGGCACCGTGGCCGCCTGGGTCACCTTTGCCACCCGTGATTATCCTGACTCCTGGTCATGGCGCCTCCCGTCCCTGCTCCAGATCCTCCTGCCCCTCGTCGCCCTCCCGGGCCTCATCATGTCCCCGGAGAGCCCGCGGTGGCTCATCTCGGTCGACCGCCACGAGGAAGCCCGCAGCATCCTCGCCAGCTGTCACGCTGGCGGTAATTCCCACTCCGCCCTCGTCAATTACGAGTTCATCGAGGTCTCGACCGCCCTCAAGGCTGAGGCTGAGGCCCACGCTAGCACCGGCTACATGGACATGGTCAAGACCCCCGGGAATAGGTGGCGCCTAGGCATCTCCATCTCTCTGGGCATCTTTGCGCAGTGGGCCGGCAACGGTGTCGTCAGCTACTACCTGGCCCTCGTGCTGGACACGGTCGGCGTCACATCCACCACTGACCAGACCCTCATCTCGGCGTGCCTGCAGGTGTGGAATCTCCTGTGGTCTGTCGCTGCGGCCTTCTCCGTCGA
Organism: Celoporthe dispersa; assembly: GCA_016584495.1. Classification (NCBI taxonomy): domain Eukaryota; kingdom Fungi; phylum Ascomycota; class Sordariomycetes; order Diaporthales; family Cryphonectriaceae; genus Celoporthe; species Celoporthe dispersa. The sequence goes on from WAID01000011.1 coordinate 47,369, forward strand.
TAGGCTGGGCCGCCGGTTCTTATTCATGACCTCTGGCCTAACCATGCTCGTCTCCTACGCCCTAGTCACCGGTCTATCAGCCTCCTTTTCCAGCAGCGGCAATCCCAGTACCGGCCTTGCCGTCATTCCCTTCCTGTTCCTCTTCTTTGCTGGTTATGATGTTGCTATGTAAGTTGCTACCCTGCGCCTATTCTCCTTCCTCTCTTCTTTGACAAAACCTAGCTCATACACCGATCTCTTAATTTAGGACCCCCTTCCTGACGGCCTACCCTTGCGAGATCTGGCCCTTCCGCCTCCGCTCCCGTGGTCTATCCGCAACCTGGGTGGCATCTATCAGCGCCATCTTCTTCAACACCTTTGTGAACCCCATTGCCCTGGAGAGCATCGGCTGGAAGTACTACATTGTCTTCGTTGTCGTCCTGCTCGTTGCCTGTGTCACCTTCTGGTTCTACTACCCCGAGACCCGAGGCCGTACTCTCGAGCAGATAGCCATAGTCTTCGACGGCGAGGATGCCGAGGTAGAAGTCGCCGCGGATACTGCCTCGAGGGCCTTTGATGCTATGGACGGCAAGGAGGGTGGCGTGCTGGGCTTGCACGTCAAAGGGAAAGCATGACATGTTAGCTGGAACCCTGGCTGGCACTGATAACAATAGTACAATTTTCATGTCGGCACTCGTAATTACGAATGCCCGGCGCATTATGCACAATTGCCAAGGCTGCGAAAGGAAATATTGATAAATACTGCTGCAATAATCCCACTTATGTAAACTCAGTCAAGAGCGGAAACTTGTGCAAACAGCAATACAGAGAGCGGTATGAAGAACAGATTTCGACATAGCTATAATTACAAAATGAATTCACCAACAATCCTTTGACCTGTAGAGTGAGAATATAGTTACCCGCTGGATTTTCGGAATGCGGAAGATTTTGTCTTGATTTTGTGTCTAGGTCTTCGCTGTTCCTACCCAGTTACGAAGGTCATTAAAAACCACGAAGCCGAGTGAGTCTTGATGTTACTACCATTACTGCTCAATCCGCGTTCTATGCATATAATGGATCTTGGAATCACAGTTGACTTACATGATTACAAAACCTATGCTTTGACTTGAGTTGCTCAGAAACTCATGCTGCTACGGAAAGGATTGCTGTGGCCCAATGCCACATGCAGACCTGAGGAACGTGGAAACCAGATCCTGATGGTGATTGCACCATATATTTTACGCCAATTTCGAGTCACGTCTTGTGTGATAAATGGCAAACTGGCTCATGTCTTCTTGCGAGCCAAGCAGCGATCTCAATACGGGGATCAAGGCTACGAAATAAGCCTACGAGCCCGTCAGTCTTGACAATATGTCTCGCGGTTGCTGCCATAGTATGGCCTTGGCCCAAAGACGTATATCTCTTGAGTGGTTGCATCTCAATACAAAGCACTTCGAATGGTTTTAATTCCTTAATTCCTCAATGCCTGTCAAATATTGACGCTGCCACTTCTTCAATGGTGAGATATTCTAGTCAGACCCACCTCCAGACTCGCGAATGGGCCCTCAGCAAGCTTGGAGATACCGACCCTTGAATCAATTAGTGGTTTGCCTCAAAGCTGATAGCATTGACTCCTCTATTAAAGCACCGTATGCTTCATAATTTAAGGATTAAAGCAAAGGCTTCGGCTATTCCTGGAATTTTCATCTCGAGAGCACGATCCTTGGGCCGAGTCACTTCAATTGTTTCTATACGTATTGTAAGTTCTATAATATGTATATAAGCACCAGAAGCTAGGTTTCACAAAGAAGAAATAGAGTTTTAAGAATAATACCCATACTGAGGTAAGCTTAGGAAGAAGAACCAACGACTCTCCCAGAGAACCTACAATAGCAAGACTCGCGCGGAGTTTAGTTCTCGCGATACATTCTGTTTCAATCCAGGCCTGCAGATCAGAGATGAGAGAACATATCATACCGGTATGAGGGGTTCGGAACTATTTGCCTATTGCATAAGATCCTGGTCAAAAGCTGAGAGATTTCCACCCCTCCAAATGACTCTCACAGCCTGTACTAACGAATCGTAGGTTATGCTCTAATTACTAGTAGTGCACGGAGTTTACAACAGATTGGCCATCCATACAATGACTGGTGCAATCCTAGTGTTAGAAGTGAGGAGGGCTAGGGATTACATACTTGGACAATCGTAGAAAAGTATTTTGATATAGCTGGATTGTCTTTACGAAGTAGATTGATGTATGAACGATTATTCGACTTGGTCAAGAAGAGTGCCGTTACCTGGAAGAACATCAAACAAATCGTGTTCTTAGAACTTTAGGAATTTGAAGTCGACAGCCTCGATCTGCAATTTGCAAGAAGCTTGCTTGAAATATTTAATAAACGGGGCCATCACCTTCAGCAGTCCGCCTTCTCATCTCGTTGGCAGCCGGCTTGTATCTTGCTTCCGGATCTGCCTGCGGTTCCTTCCTCATCGGATTCCGATTTTGCGTGTTGCTTTCCGAGCCCCCAGGAGTGGAGGAGGCAGTACGACCATCTGACATACGCCCCAGGTCGCCATTGACGGCGCCAAAACGACTGCTATAGCGATCTTTTGACACCTGCTGAAGTGATGCATCCGTCATTGAGCCAACTAATTGTGCTGATCTGTTCTTAGCCACCACCTTTCTAACATCGAAAAGGTCCGCAAGGGTAGTGATCACAATCTGGTCTGTGTCATCATCTGCAACGACCTCCCCGACGGTGTGTATCTTCTGATGAGACACTTGGTCGGACGCCTGTTTGCACACTTCCAAACACTGCTGGGAGATGTCGATATCCTCCTGCAATCGTGATCTCTGGCGTTCGTTGTCAGGGCCCTCATCTCTAATAATAGAGTTCAGCCGGTTTTGAAGGTGTCCGATCGTCTCAACAAACTTGTCTCGATATTCGTTCAGCGTTTGACTCGTCATGCGTTGCGCCTCGAACTGGGCTTGCACAACATCTGTCCGCACAGTGGCTCTCGGCAGCAGAGACGGCTGCTGTTCTTGAAGAGTCTCAATGTAATTCCTGGCATCTTGGCAAATATGAAGGCATTGCTGGGTTACTGCTCTCTCGTCCTGCAGATCGATGCTTGTGTCTGGGCCACTGGTGCCGCCTGTCGTGAGGCCCGCCAGTTTCTCATCAACACGTTGGAGGTGGACCTCAAGATTGTAGGCCGTGTTCTGGATCATCTCGCTATACTCCTCGAGAATCTGGTGACTGAGTTTGGAGTGTTGCCTTGAACATGATGAGTTTCAAGTCCCACATTCGTGCAAAAGACGACTCACATAGTCACTGTGCCCAGGCCAACCATGACTGTCGATTTGTAATTGGCTAGATTATCCATGAAACCGTTGATATCACCCTTCATAAACTCCATCTTGGCCCAATCTCTTAAGCCCGTCTTCGATTTTCCGTCGAACTTCTTCATGGCATCTTCGAAATCGCGACACACTTGACTACATCGATTGATGGGGCCCTTGAGAAGCGCCAATATCGGCGTTTCGGAGCCGACGGCTCCCTCCAGCGAGCCGAGGATATTGACGAGGTCTTCCAGCTCATCTTGGAGTCTGCTCAACGTCTTGTCCCGGTTTTTGTAGCTTTTCACCGTCGCACAAAGCGACTTCGCTGACTGGATGGCAGCCGTGACAACAGCGAGCACTGATGCGCCAATGCTCAGGGGATCGGCCATGTTGGAAAGCTAAGATGATAAAATCTTCACTTGCGAGCGGGCCGGGGCCACGGGGCTAACGTGGGGTTTAAGTACACCTGATCCTGCTAGTGTCGGCTGATACGCACGCATGAGAGAGGCCCACATTCCAGTAGGAATCGTTCTGATTGCTCGGGGTAGCGCCGAAAAAAGTACGTCACATTCTTAGTCTCCTAGGCTATAGCTCTTGGCGCGTACAACGCTTTCTAGTTTGAGAAGCGAAGACGACGAGAGGACACCAGAGGTCGCTGGCACAAGATCAAGGTGTAAACCTGTCCTAGGCCTGCCTAGACGGCTCAAACCCGAAAAGAAGGAAGCAGTTGTGTCTATTCTTGGTGTCTGTCTGAAGAGGGTTAAGAAGAGCCCTATAACGGTACGACGACCCTGGATACACCCATGTCCCCTGTCCTAGACCCTCGCCCGCCGCTCGCTGGTCTGTGACCCTTCTCCAGCTCTTCCTCGTAATTGACGTAGTCATAGGCCAGGAGCGTATCAATTGGTGGCGTACTCACCGCCATGGGCTTCCTGCTCTTCAAATATTTGGTGAAAGAGTATGCAGGAAGGAAGGCTGTACGGTGTGCCAGCGGTGTCGTCTCCGTTTTTCCAGCGGCTGTGCCGCTCTACTTCGCACATGGTGCCATTGCATATAGCGCGTACCAGTCGTGTCGTCCACCCAGTTATAGAGATTTGCCGTGTCGTGAAGCATAGCGTTCAGGTAGATGGGTCATCGCCGCTTTTGTCATGCTAGCTTAGGGCGTAGTAATCTACGACTACGTCTGTGAGCCCTCGACACGTCCCATCCGTTTCCTTGGAGGTAAAAGTGGCTGTGATGGAGAAGGTGTGAGAATGTCGAGGCCAATTACTGGAGAATTGATGATTTGAGCTAGTGGGAAGGTATCCAGCCTCCGGATGACAAACCAGCGGGGAGGCACACTGACGAAATTGAGGAGCTGTGGGATTCACAATTCTATAGCATGGACTCTTCGCTTCGCTCGTCTCCTTGTTGACTTTTGGCTCGTCCGTAGGAGTCTATCCTCGCTCTTATCACCCTGCCCATGTGCTTCATCTACGGCTTCTTCTGCCTTCCATTCGAGGCGTACCCTGTCGATTTCGAGCAGCAGCGCGGCTGAAGCCCTGGAGTGGGAGCGCTGTCGTTCCCCAGCACCACGGTTGGCGTCCTCGTGGGCGTGGCCATCATCATCTTGCATACCAAGACTCGTATGCAGAGAGATATGCGCGAGCACGAGGGTGATTTGCCTGAGGTGCGACTTGTGTTTATGATCCTAGGTAGCGTTCTGATGCCGATCGGCAAGCTTTAGTTTGCATATAAGTGTTCTCTCTCCCTCTCTCTTCGTCCTGCACTTCTTCAATTCCTGGCTCTCAAGAGATGGACGGGTTGTTACCCTACATACCCACCGCCCTGGGGCGTCGGATATAGACATTATATGGGTGCCACAGGTCATCTCAGGGGGTGTCATCGGCTGTGGAGTCTTGCTGGCTTATATATATATATATATATATATATGACGTCTCGTTGCCACAGAGAGTTGGAGCACAGAGAGTTGGGGGCCGGAGGAGCGGGCGACAAAGAAAAGGGAGGGAAAAAAGAAGGAATTCAGATGAAAGGACTGATGATTGGCCTCAGATCCTACTGTGCTGCCCATTACACAATACAGACTAAACTACTTGGTTGGCGTCTACAAGACAGCCGCCAGCTCGGCTATCACTCTCAATGTAATTCGCCACCTGAGCAGTACATACTATGCAAATTGGCAAACTGAAGTTAGACTTGCAGCACAGTAATAGACTGATGCTAGATATTGAACAATCCTTGATTGTAATGAATATCGCGGTAGTAAAAAGGTTTTGAACACGTTTAAAGGATATAAGGCGCTCGCTTGATGAATTTGCTTAGCTTTGGTAGTGAAATGATAAATTTAGTCCTTAGGGATCTATATAACTATCCACAGTGTAAGGGAGACTAGGATAAACCGATCATTTCCTAGAACTTATGTGAAATCCATACGCCTGCTTGACTCTCGTAACTTGGGACCAAATTCTCAAATGTTTGTTCGTGAGACAGAATTTTTTTGAGACTCTTGGAACCAGCAAAGAAATGAGAGTGAAACAGATACGATGATACTCAATGCTTAACGGCCAACATCCCAATTTATACCGCCTCCCATTTTGCCAGATCAATTATCTCGAAGAAGTAACTTGACCCCTATGTCAAAACCAACTTTGGCAGCCAGCTGCCTTGATCAAATGTCAGCAGGAGATAGTCAAAGAAACGAAAAAGAAAGAGAGAGAAAAAAACACCGCCGTCGTCCTGGCTAGTGATCTCTTGACTCATATAAATCCGTGGCCTAGTGGCGAACTCACAGAGGTTCGAGTCCATCATAATTCTGCATACGCCTTCGGGCGCTGCTCCTTAGTAGCACTGTCACCACTTCCTGGTGCTTGAAACGGATGGCCAGGTGCAGGGCAGTGTTGCCATTCTCATCAACAGCATTCACATCCGCACCGCTTTGCACGAGGGTCCGGACCACCCCGGCGTGGCCATGTTCTGCCGCGAGAAAGAGCGCCGTGTTGAGGCTGTATGTTCCTACATCGTTGGGCTCTTTTTCATAATCAGGATCTTTGCACTCCTCGGCATCAGCTGGAGTGCTGGCCGTGGTGCTGCTGCCGTAGATGCCTACCCTACCGCCCGTACATAACGTCTTGGTGACGTTCGGAGGCGTGGGGGTGCCGTGCTGGGGACCTCGTCCATCGGCGAGGCAAAGCTCTGGTCCGAGTCAAACGACCTGTCCGTGGTGTTCTTCTTTTGCTGCCACTGGAGCTCTTCATTTGCTGACAAGATTGTATCCAGCGGGGTAGTCAAGAGATGGAAAGTGCCGAGGCCGGCCTGTCCGACCGCTGCTGGACTGAATGAAGGGGTAAAAGAGCATGCTGTGAGGAGCGACTGGTGGTGGTCTTCCCATGGGTTCGGTGGGTGGCTCGAGGTGGGTGATGCGGCGATGATGTGGTCGACGCCATGTGGATGTTCCGAGCCGGACGACTCTGCTGGTGGAGTGCTTTCGCTCGGTGTGGCCACCGCCCCTGACCCATTCTCCAGCAGCTGTGGACCAAGGAGCGAGAAGTCCAAAGGCGCGTAGTCGTGAGAGTCGGCTGGCCCGGGGGACTGGATCGCCAGTTCTTCACCTCTCTCTTGCCTCTTGGCCAGCTGCTTCCGGTCTGGACCACGTAGAATTTGTGAAGACAAATAAGTCAGCTAGGGCTTTTTGGGTGGACCGGGTACCCGGGCAGAAAAACAAGCAGACAGGCGTAAACCTACCGCGAAAACGCTTCTGAGCTTCTCGGTTCAGCCTGCGACGGCGCTCTAGCTGCTGCTGCTGCTGCTGCTCATCCAAGTCGCCATCTGCCGAACTCCGAACCATCCTTGACGGAAGTCCTTCTCAGCTATCACGCCATGGACCACACAGAAGAAAAGGGGTGATGAAGAGCATGATCGGTCCGGGAGGGTTGAATATTACTTCACAAGGCACTATGGCACGCCTCGACTCGGGGTCTGGGCGTTCTTCTCTCATCAAATCCGCAGCAAGGTAAAGGGACGTCTTCAGGCTGCGCTTCCGGATCCAGGTTCTGTTATGTGTAAACATGACGGATAAAGGCCCTGAAGCGAGTGAATTACTGGTAATTATGTCTGTCCGTCTCCGGTCGAGCATGATATGCCATAAGCAGTACCCCGGTTCTTCTTCGGGGCCAATACAGTCACCGAGGATGATTGAGGACTTGACCCATACGGGGAGCGAGGGAACATTCTCCGCCACTCAGCCTCTGCCACCTTGTCATTTTGTGGCACCATACGCTCAGGCTAGATCTGAAAAGGAAATATGAAGGTTCTATAGAGGAAAGGTCTTGACAACGTATTTCAGCAACAAGAAACCGCAAAATGCATAAAAAGATATTAGGTATGGGCATGTACTTTCCAGTTTTGTAAGCTGAACATCTGACTTGCATGCTCGACAGCCGGCCAGATTTGGTAGAGATCTGCGTCTACTGAGAACCACGCCCCCTTTTCCCCTCTTTTTCCTCGTTTCTTTAATTTTTTATTTTTTTTTGCCTTATACTTTTCTTTTCTTTTAGCTAGGCCGTAAGGGGTCTCTACTACAGTATAGACGATGGGATAGCTCGGACGGGACGAGCCGGAAAGCCCGTACTTGGCAGCTTGGCAGCTAACAAGCTTTATATCGAGGTTAGCGCCTGTCTTGGTAGGATGATATTAAGACGTCTCTAGTACCTAGATGTGTTTCGTTTAAGTTGCAAGTAAAGGCACAAAAGTAGGTATAGCTCAAATGAGTGCAGCCACCTTCTGGATCTAGCATCGATCAAGAGAAGTACCTGGTCCTGTGTTGCACAGTAGGGCTTATGTGCCACGGGCCCCGACGTTAACGTCCGGTCTTAAAGGAGACAAGCATGAGGAAAAAGAAGAGAACAAGAAAAAAAGCACCGATTAGGCATAGTGGCCGCACATATTTGTACAGCGTAGTTCCTGCTTCAGCTATCCTGCGGCGAGGAGCCATCTCGAAGTCTGAAAATCGCCAAGATATCCACCATCTAATCTATCCGCTACCCATTCATCGACCCTTCTGCGCTTAATCGCCCTACGAAACCACCATGGCTCCCCTCAGTGGCTTGGACGCTACCTGCTACGCTGTCGCCGCCTCTCAGCGGCCGCGAGGCTGTCGCTGATGCCCTGTACCGTTGTGTCACCGGTCTCGACACCAGCGATGTCGACCTTTTTCGGTCCGCCTTCACGCCGGGGGCCAGCTTTACCCTGAACGGTTATATCATGAAGGGCCTCGAGAGCATCGTCTCAGGCTGCTTTGACAACATCGCTAAGCTCGAGACCACCCACTTCGTCACCAACAACCGCTCCACATTACCGACGGCGGCAGCCAGGCCACCATGAGCGCCTCCACCCTTGCGCAGCACTATCGCGGTGGCGAGGGCATGCAGGGCAGGACCGACCGCTTCCTGACGGGCGTCCTGTACCTGCTGGAGCTCGCCAGGGACACGGACGGCATATGGAAGATTACCGACTGGAAGATGCAGAGCACCTGGGGCGAGGGTGATATCAGCATCGTGAAGGGCAACTAGAAGACGAATACGGCAAGCACACACATGCGCGCGCGGCCTGCAAGTGACAGTGGGGATGACGCGGATGGATACATGGATGGATATGATGGCGTGCTAGCGTGTCGGTTTATCCGCTCAGGCGTGAGTCCTCTCGTGTCTGGTCTCCCCTATCCCACAATCAGCATGTGAGGGTCTCGGGATAGATTTGCTCCTTCAGGATATGTTTACTCCTTCAGGATGCTTTCGCATCCTGAACCGTACTCTGTAACAACCTATTAGTCTCCCAAACTCGGACGGCGGTGTGTATGCGCGCTGCATGTGTGCTGCTGAATCGCTCAAATTCAATTTTAAGGTTGGGGCCAGTGCGCCCCCTATCCTTACGAAACTCTACATTTGCCTGGCCACGCTCTCCGCGCCCGCCCCCGTCAGATCCACCCGCATCCCTACGGCCCGCAGACTGTCCAGGATGAGGACGTCGATTGCTGCTCAGCGCCAACTTTCCGCCCCAACCACAGCATCACCAGCTTCTTCTTGGCTCATAGTTAGTCCGGCTCTATCGTGTAGTGGGCCACACACTTGCTTCTTTCTGCGCATCGAAAACCCCGGAGATTGTATCTTGTAATCTTGCTTCGGCTCCGGAAAAACGACTGTTTCATAACTGGCAGCTGTCAAACCCTAAATTTTGTCCAGCTAATGTGACCCCTGTAGAAGGATTTCACTCTGCGTGGATTTCTCGGTCAAATACACTCGGATACACGCACAGACACACACGCATGCATACGCACAATCAGTCCTGCCGTTGCTGTAACTGCCACAAATCCCTCACGCATGTGCCTCGATAGCACTGGGACACAGCCGTTGATACCATGAGACCAGATTCGAGTGATGCTGCTCTGTTGCTTATATTCCGCCCCCTCGCAGCTTCCTTTCATCTCAAACTATGAATACATAGTCGGAGTCGCATGGCCTGGTCCCTGTAGCCAGAAAGAGGTTAAAGTTAGCTTTTTCGTTGAGTTGGATCATAGAAGGACCCCGTTGCGCGTCAAGCACATCTTCGATGTCTGCCACTCGGAAACGTCTATCTTGTGACCGATGTCACGCCCAAAAGTTACGCTGTCCGCGGAATTCCACCGACAATGCGGAAAGCTGCGGGAGATGCCTGCGCCATGGCGCCAAGTGCGTGTACAGCGTGGCACTGCCCAAGGGCCGCCCTCGATCAAAACCTGGGTCTTCTACACACGAGACCCCGGCACGGCACTCTACGCTCGCCGAATATAGCAATGATACCATCTTGCCAGAAAATATGGTGAGTTCCTGTCTGTCCATCCTCAAACCGAACCCCGTGACAGGGCACGGAGTGAGTGAGTTCTGTACTGAGGCCAGAGCAAGATACAAAAGCAGGGAGTGTGTCTGGACGATGCTGTGCATCTCTCGCCTGGCTCCTTTCAGCGCAATGCGGCCATGCTTGACGAATTTTTCACTTTTCAGCCGTTGTCGTCGAGAAGCCAGGATTATCTGCAAGGCCCTGACGACATATCCGTGGGCGTCAACTTCCTAGACTGCTCACCCATCCAATCAATGTCATGGCATGATCGGCTTCAAGGATATACCGAATCTACACAGCCCTTGACCGTAGGCTTGCCGTCTCCCGAAGATGGATCGGTCCGGTCCGGGAAGGAAGGAGAACAGCAACCATTGGGCTCCATGGGCACAGGCCCTGCTTGGCAAAATAATCCATGCCCCTACGTCGAGAAATCCTTCTGGGGTCGCATTGAGAGCCAGGTAATTCCCGGGCGGCACATCAATGTGTAGTTGCTCGCTAACTTACACATTCAAGGAGCCACTATGCATCCCGTTTACACGCGACTCCCATATTCCTACTCCAGAATCGATGCGACGTACCGGATATTCTCACACCGAGGCTGACTTGCTCGACCTAATTGAAGACATCCCTAGCAAGACAATTTGTGACACCTTCATACAATCATTCATTTCTACCATTTACCCTCTCCATCCGCTCGTTGATCTCCCTACTTTATGCGCAGACTACAGTGTCCTGTGGGACATACGCGCTCAAAAGCCCCGGAGCTGGAAATCCGAATATCCCTCTCAAGATCCCAGCGTTATCACCGTCCTATTTGCTGTTCTATACTGCGGTGCTGTCGCAACCCCGGCCAGTCTTTGGTGGAGATCTCCAGCATTGAGAAATGCCGACATGTCAACGCTGATCGATGGGCTGAAAACCGTGTGCAACAAGGCGCTCGATCGGTTTCGCCATCCCAGAGACACCACGCTGAACACTTTCACCGCTTCTCTCCTTCACCATTGTTTTCATGCGCTCGATCATACCGCCGCCCAAACTCAGTCATTTGTGAGCATAGCGGTTCGCACGGCACAATGCATGGGGCTTCACCGAGATTGTGCGACGCCGGGCCTCGATGCGACCACGCAAGAACTACGACGACGCATCTGGTGGTATGTGGTCTGGCTGGACGTCCAGTGTTCGCTCCGGTACGGCTGGCAGATGCAATGTGGAGCTGAGGGCTACCAGTGGGACGTAAAGGCGTTGTGTGATCCAGCGCTAGAGGCTGCGGGAGAGGCTCGGCCTGTGGTTACACAACCTTCCTCAAGGTCGAACTTGCATGAGCATTGGTTGCCTTTACGCTTCGCACTGGGGATGGCCGAGGTGGCTAGCTTTCTGCATGCGCTGTTTCATCGGGTAAATAGCTGCCATGAGTTTGGACAAGCAGATCTCGACGTCCATCTCAGGCGGTATAAGAAGCTGCACACCAAGCTAGCTATGATCATTGCTACCTTAGAGGCCGCAAATATCCATGGTCAGGGTCAAGTACAGAGCCACGTGTCCTCTGACTTTCTCATGTCAAGCTATGAATCTCTCCATGCTAGCGACGAGCAACCCGCTGCCTTCGTCCCATGGGCCAGCACTACTCTCATAGCATTGGCCAAGGGGTCTTTGATGCTGCTACAGAAGGCGTTTCTCGGCCATGCCAGCCTCACATCACAACAAGGCCAAATGCTGTGGACGAGGTAAATTATATGTCCCTCTTTTCTTTTTTTCTTCTTTTTCTTGCCTACCGGCGAATCGATATTCGGTGTGTAGTCGCTAATATCTCACACAACAGTACCTTCCGGCTGAGTATTGACGTTGCCATTCATGTCCATGAGATTGTGCAACTAGCAAGGTCCTCGACACAATTATGGTTTGTTAAGACCAGTATTGCCCCCTTCGCTTTGGCGGCAACCTTCATCGTCCTGACCCACCTCAAACATGAGCCCATGGCAGAGCATAGCCAGGAGGCTCTGGAGGTTGTTGACCGGACACTCAGCCTTTTCTCTCTGGTCAAGGTGTTCCCGAGCATGCAAATGTCGGGCACTTCACCTGCCCTGCCATCTTCGGGAAAGAACTTGACCCAGAATGGCAGTCGCTAAAGGTCATGCGGGCACAATTTGATACCACAGCATCGCAGCCTAACTCAGAGCCATACGAGAGCTTCCAGATCTCCGGAGATCAGAGCAAGACGCTGATAAAATTTGGCCTGGGCCCAGATAGTGCTGTTTGTGTTCCCCGATCCTTCTCCCTAGATTGGCAACACATGTTTCTAGAGCCTTTACAAGTCCCAGGTGGGCGAAACAGGGCCCCAGAGGTGGTTCCTCCTCCGTCCTCAATGACACAAGGCAATGAGTCTGCCATTCCATATCTAGGAGCTGCAGCATACCGAGAATCTGAGGACATGCAAGTGGAAAGCTGGCCCGTGCAAGAGCTGGTACATATGGGTATCTCTTCTAATAGGGCTGCGAGTTCTTCAAATCCTGAGAACATGCAGCAGGATGTACCTTGGTGCTCTTTTTTCGGCTTATAATATGATGCTCAGATGATTTAGGGCAGGTTTGTTTATGGTTGCTTATGCTTCTAACCTGTTCCGACTTGCGTATAAATGTCGAGAAGCAGGGATTGTTTGGCACAGCCCATCAGATCTAATCAAGTACTACCCTTGGGCAGCAATGTTGTCAATCGACTGTACTATTAACTTAGATGGGAGTATACGTCTGTTCACTCAACGGGCTACTCCCCCCTAATTATTATCCAATATTCCCTAATAATTACGAGCTGATATGTAGGATTATTCACGCATAGTAAATATCCTAGTCTAGTTTTCTAGTGGAGGTCGCAACTACAAGGTTAGATAGGCTGATCTCCTCATCGGTATTGTTGTATTATATGCCGCCTTACTGTGAAACACGCGGGTTCGGTGAATTTCACTTGGCAGGAAACGAAACAGATCCCAAGGATAACAGGCTGGCGTTTGTAATAACCACTAACCTGCCTTGATGTTGTAAGACGTGCTTTCATTCGCACCGAATGTGCCTGCCCGCCACCCTCTACTGTATTCTTACTTCTAACGAATCCCTAGGCAGAAGTTCTGGTCACTCTATAGAATAATTATAAGAATATGGTCAACAGAAGTCGTAGCGCCTGGAGTCGCTATCTCCGTGACTCGCTTCTAAGCTTTGATGCTAAGCTCATCCTGGAGTGACGTGGAGTTCTAAGTGCCTGTGGGCCTCGAGGACGCTGGAATTATGAGCCCGATGTATCATGTACAGTTCTCCACGACGAGGAAGCTAATAAGAGTATGCAAATTGAGCGGAGAGAGGGCAGGACATTGCCAAAGCTGACGGACCACTAGAGGCATCTACCGGGGCAGGAATGCACCAAGTGAGACGAACACCGAATTATGGTGTCCAGATAGTCTTTTTGAAAACATTCTACTTAACGGAAAGAAAGAAAGAAAAAAGAGGGTGCTACGAGCTGCTGAATCTACACAGCCGGTGAGACTACATGAGTCTGCTAAGTCAAGACGACATTGACTAGATCACCACACTATGTCAGCATTGTAGCTCTGAAGTCTGCCGGACTACCGAGATCGTCTGTAAACACCTTGCTCAATCATTGTGCTTCTCGTGCTGAGAGTCTTCGTGTCTTGCCATAATTTTTACGATGCCTGGAAGCTGGTATATTAGGACTGATAGACATTACCATCGATTAGGTAGGACCTTATATCAACATACTGTCACGTCCTGCCAATGAAATCTCGATACCGGTTAGATTAGATATACTCTTGCCATCCGTGATATCTTTAGAGCATGTTCGCGTAGATAGACCTCGCGCTTGGGCGAGAACCAAAAGAGATTCGGCTCGGTATAGTACCGATAACTTGTTTTTCTTCTTCAATATTCTCGTCTTCTTACTCGTGTGCGTCTCGTATTAATTAACACATTAGATTGCCTTGCTTGCATTATGCTAACCTATCCTAAACCCTAGATACAACCTCTCCTCGCCCAATTAGTCGCTCATGGTGAGAGATATCTACCCCACCACCACCCGTGGCATTCGTCAGATACCAGCATCCTCCTGGAAATAATCGCCAGGTATGGCGGAGTACTCGTCCCAGGCGTCGCATACGTCGGTCATGGCGTCGATCTCCTCGGAGGTAAAGACCATGTCGGCGGGCCGCTCGAGCACCTGCACGCCCAGGCCCTGGCTGGAGTGCCAGGCGATGTGGCAGTGCAGCAGCCAGGTGCCAGGGTTGTCGGTGCGCAAGGCCATGGCCATCCAGCCGCGGCCAGGCCACGAGGCGGTATCGCGGCGCGGCGGGTTCTGCAGGTTCAGCGGCGAAGACGCCGGGTCGAAGAGGCCGTCGCCGGTGCCCAGCAGCAAGAAGTCATGGCCATGGAGGTGCATCGGGTGGCTACGGTTGCGGTCCGAGATGTCATTGAAGACAATATAGACCCACGCGTCGGGGGTGTCCGGGGTCTTGTAGGCCATGTAGTCGGCAGGCAGGACGGTGGCGTTGGTGCCCGCTGCCAGCAGGGCGTTTGTCGGCGCCGACATGTTGGCCCACAGGTAGGTGCCGTTCAGCGTCCACATGAAGCCCTTGGGCAGCGGAAGCGTGGGGTCCTCGTACAGGTCGAAGACGTCGAGAGTCTCGGCCGGGCCGGCCGTCCACGGGAGATAAGGCACCAGGTTGGCGGCTGGCTCGTCGACGCAGTTGTCTGGGTAGCCGAGGGCCGGCGAGGTCGTGGTGGGCAGAGCCGTCGAGCCGTTGCCGCCGCCGTACCGTATGATGCCCAGCGTGTTGTTGGCGTAGTCGTTGGGGCAGCACGAGGTCTGCCATATGGCGCGCAGCCAGTAGTTGCCCGGGTCGGGATCCGCGTTGGCCTCAACGATCACGTCATACCGCTGGCCCATGGAGATGGCGACCTGTGAAGCCGTGGGGGCGGCGACAAGTTAGCGACCGGGATGCAACTAGCTGCCCTGCTCCTCGGACTCGGGGCTCGGGCTCGGACAACTATTGCTACCTACATTATCCGTTATGTACGGCACAATCGGGACCAGGTCGTTCGCTATAACGGTGAGGTTATGACCGTCGATGGCAAACCGGAAGTTGGAGTACAGGCCCGTGTTGATGATGCGCATCCGGTAGCGCTTGCCCGCCTCGAAGTGCCACTCGGCGCGGGTTCCGTTGCCGAGGCAGTTGGGGTCGTCGGAGCCCGTGCAGTTGAATTGGTTCTTGCCGTTGACGAGGGCGCTGGCGAGCGAGGGCGGGCCGTTGGGGAGCCGGGCGTACCACCACATGGCGAAGGGGGAGATGTGCGACCAGTCTTGAAGGATGACGGTGCCGAGGTCCTCGTCGTAGTTGGCGGTGGCGGGGCCGTGGATGATGATGGGGCCCTGCAGGCCGACCGAGTACTGCAGGCTGAAGTGGGAGTGGTACCAGGAGGTGCCGTACTGCTCAGCGAACCACCGGTAGGTAAAGCTCTGCCCGGGCGCCTGTGCTCTGCCGCGTCAGCCGCCGCCGGCGCGAGAGGGTGGGAGGGGATGCTTACGATGGGACACTGCGTGACGCCAGGCACGCCGTCCATGGCATTGTTGTTGAGCTGCCGGACCCCGTGGAAGTGGATGGACGTCCCGTTGTCCTGCAGCATGTTGGTGACGTGCACCACAACCTCGTCGCCCCAGTCCGCCTCGATCGTTGGGCCGGGGATCGAGCGGTTAATGGCTATGACATGTTGCAGGTAGCCCTGGTGTGGCGGTCAGAGATCAACGTGAAGAGAAGAGATACCTCCGGCTTGGTGCATCACCACCCGCTTACATCTGGGGCCATGGTCACATTTTCCACCACAAACCAGTACTCGCGGGTGACGCCGGTGCGCGGCCCTGTACTGTAGTAGTCTGTGTCGATGGAATAATCTCCCCAGCATCCTCGGCTGGACGGGCTATTCTCACAAGGCACGGAGATGTTGGACGGGGAGGTCGCCGACAGCAGCAGCGGTGGGGCGAGGGCGAGGCTGAGGCCCGCCAGGAAGCCGCCGCACGTGAACAAGGACAGGAGCCTCATGGTCGTTTGTGATAAGAGGTCGGTCGTTTCAGCTCGACTTGATGCCGCTCGCTTTGTTTCTCTGGTGACTTCACAGGACCTGCCAGCGTTTCACGGAGCCGCGTCGTCTTAAAAACATCTCCCCAGAGAAAAGGTAGGCTGGTTGGTTCGTCGCTCAGGGGCCACTCCTCCACACATCATTAGTCTAGAACAAAACAAAAAACAACCGATAACCCCCCCACCCCCCCTTTCTCTCCCAAATAAAAAACCACCAAAAGAACCTTGTATCTGCCGACTCTCGGAATGATTCCTGGCGCCCCCTTTGAGAAAGGAGATCCATGCTGGCTGCCGTAATGAGAGACGCGCCATTCCAGAAAGCACAAACCTCGACGTCCTCTCTCTCTCTCTGTGTCTGTGTGTGTGT
The DNA here is from genome assembly GCA_016584495.1 of Celoporthe dispersa. NCBI lineage: Eukaryota > Fungi > Ascomycota > Sordariomycetes > Diaporthales > Cryphonectriaceae > Celoporthe > Celoporthe dispersa. Next base: position 64,055 of record WAID01000011.1, read on the forward strand.
GTGTGTGCGTGTGTGCTGAATGGGGTTCTCTACCCAAGGGGGAGGGGAATAGCGCACGTAACCATGTTTATGGATCCATTCTAGCCCCCCCCCCCCCCCCTTGGACCTCCTACTCCTTTGAGAAAATGTGTTGCAGCGAAGCTACCAAAGAAGGAAAAGAGAAGCAAGGAAGGAGGCAGCTAGCGGGGGATCATGCGCCTTCCCCCATGGGGAAGTCCAAACTGGGTAAGCGTGACTGCCTAGCTCGGCCCGGTCCCGCTTATTATGACGGCCCGGCCCGGCTCGTTATGTGTGACCCGAGGAAGGCGCATTCATCCATCTTGATCTATAGACTGTAGAGGGAGACTCGCCCAGAAGCCTCGACTCTGACTTTCAACTCCGACTTTGGCCTCTCCCGTCCCGTTCAACCCACAGAAGCGTGCAGTAGCAGCAGTAGTGGCAGTAGCAACATACAGCCCGGGATCATGATGGGTACGACAAGCACAGGCCTCGGGGAGCCCGTGGCGGCTTCTTCCCATCCCCCTCCCCCGCCTCCTTCTCCTCTGGCAACCACCTCCCAGCCGCTCCACCTCGTCGTGATCGGTGGCGGGCTCTCTGGTCTCGCAGCCGCGCTGACTCTAGCGCAGCAATCGCATCAGCACCAGCACCACTGGCGTGTCACCGTGCTGGAGCGGGCGGAAGGGTTCGATCCGGACCTGGGCAACGGCCTGCAGCTGACGCCCAACGCGACGCGGCTGCTGGCGTACTGGGGCATCGCGGATTCTGTCTCTGCTGTCGCTGCCGTGCCGTCACGGCTGATGGTGCGCCGATTCGACGGGTCCCGCGTCCTGCGCACCGAGGAGGACTGGCAGTTGCGCATGGCCGAGCGCTACGACGGCAGCCCATTCTGGGACGTGCACCGTGCCGACCTGCTGGGAGCCATGGTGGCCAGGGCAGCTGAGCTGGGCGTCGACCTGCGGTGGGGTGCCGAGGTGGTGGACGTCGACTTTGATCGTGCCGAGGTGGCCATCAGGAGGGGCGGCGAAGGGTCCCCGGCAGCATGGCTTGAGCACATACGCGGCGACGCGGTGCTGGCAGCGGATGGGCTGTGGTCGGCCGCCCGAGGCCTACTGATCCGGCGCAGACAGGATGCTGTCACGAGACACGACAATGGCGACAATGATCATAACAACGATAATAAAGACGACGAGGAGGATGACCCGCTGCTGGTTAGGCCTCGTCCAACGGGCGATCTCGCGTACCGCATCGTGCTGTCGCTGGACGAGGTGGCCCGTTTTCCCGAACTCGCTGCGTGGGTGGCCAATCCGACTGTCAACTTCTGGATCGGCCCGCAGGCGCATGCCGTTGCCTACTCCCCTACGCGGCGGCCGCGAGTTTAACCTCGTCCTTCTCTGCCCCGATGACCTCCCCGAGGGCCTGTCGAGGGAGGCCGCAGATCTGGATGAGATGAAGAGGCGTTTTCAAGGATGGGATCCCGTGTAAGCAGAGAGAACGAGAGAGCAGCAGCGCGCCCCGTCCAGATCGCACCAGAAGATGACTGAATTCTGACGTAAACTTGGGATTTATTTCTCTTTCCATCTCCCAGGTTGATCAAGTTCCTAAACTGCGTGAAGACTGCCGATAAGTGGAAGCTGATGCACTGTACGTTTTATACCCTCCCCTCGTCGTCGACACCGCACATGGAGAGAGTATCTACCTGATGGAAAGGCTGACCTATGTGTTGTCACGAGATAGTTCCGGCGATGGACGACTGGACAGACCGAAGCGGCCGCTTCACCATGGCGTGAGTCACTGGCATTCATCATGACGTGGACTGGTCTGTAGTGATATCCGGACACGGCTGACACCAGATGCCATTGTCTGTGGCGCAGGGGCGACGCCTGCCACCCAATGCTGCCCTACCTGGCGCAGGGAGCCAATTCATCTATGGAGGACGGCGCGGCGCTGGGCCTTCTCCTGGCAGACGTGGCATCCGCGGACGGGATCCCTCGTGCGCTTCAGACATACTACGAGCTCCGGAAGGGTCGCGTCGAGGCTATCCAGGCTCAGGCTTTTCGACAGCGCCACCACTTCCACATGCCGGACGGGCTCGCCCAGGAGGAAAGGGACAGTATCCTCGCCGATGCTGTGCCGCCGCCAACCGTGGAGTTTCCCAGCTGCTGGTAAGTAGCACTGCTGTCCACTAGAGAGCCTTTGCAGAGCTAACCTGGCCTGGTTTGTGCGTGTGTGTTTCGTCTCAGGAGCTGCCCCAAAGTGCAGCCGTGGCTGTACGGATATGACGTGTTGAGGGAAGTGGGCCTGGGAGCAGAGGACCGCCGGCGTCCAATCACGACGTAGGCATGCTATAATAGTTGATAGTTTCGTGTCCTCTGGCGCAGGGCATGATTAGGGGGCTAGGGATTAAATTTTGTGAGCAGAAGAATTCATACCAGCCGCCGGGTGCTATGAAGAGATCATGTCGCGTGTAGTTCGAATTTATAGTCTATATAACGTGTTTCAACAGGACAAATGTGCATCAAAATTTGGTCAAGATAATTAACTTTCTTGGTTCGGGTTCTCCAGCTGTTAACACGTTTGAAATCTCACATACTGTTACAGAGTCCCTCGGCTCCTTGATTTTGTTTGGTAGAAAACAAAGAAATCTATAGTTACGCTGACAGATGACAGAACCTCTTCTTGGAAACTAGATACACCTAAAAAGTGCCACGACCGAGATCTTGGCTTGCCACAAGTTCAATTCGCACAAACAAACAAAAACATCACGCCAGCGCCGCCCTCGTCTTGAAGATCTTTTGGACTGCCGGTCTCTCCGCCACCCTCCTCCACCATGCGGCCAGATGGGGGAACTCGTTCTGGCTCGCAATATCTAAGCCGGGGACGAAGAGAGGCAGCAGGTGGTACAGGGGCACGTAGCACAGGTCGGCGTACGATAGCGTCTGACCCAGAAGGTACGCGCGGCCCCCGTCGCCGGCGAGGTGCGCGTCCATCACGCCCATGACGCGGCGGATCTCAGCCTCGAGGAAGGCGTTGGCGGCGGTCAGGTCGGCCGACGGGTGTGTGCGGTTCATCCACAGCTTGAGCCCGGCAGGCGGGTGCTGCCCCGACACCTGCAGGTGCAGCCACGAGCGGGCGAGCCACCGGTCCTGGAGAGACGCCGGGCGCAGCAGACCACTGTGGTCGTACTGCTCGACGAGGTACTCGATGATGGCGCCGCTCTCGAAGATGCGAAGGTTCTCGTTGGGGTCCTGGATGGATGGCAGCTTGCCGTTTGGGTTGATGCTGAGGTACGGCTCTCGCTTGGCCTCGTCGAACTCCAGGTACCGCGTCTCGTATGGGAGGCCTAGCTCCTCGAGGATCAGGGCGACTTTCCACGGGTTGGGGCCCTTGGTGTGGGAGTAGAGGATGATGGGCTGCATGGTGGTGGGTCGGGGCGCTGTGGAGTTGTGTGGGCGTGAATGGTGGTGAGCGAGTGCACGGGTGAGCGGGCAGCATGAAAAGAAAATATTCACCACGAACTCGGATGTTATTCGTGAGATATGTAATTGACCACACCTGTCTCCTCCGACGGAGGCAGACCTGTCGTGCCCTCCAAGGGGTGTATGCCCTCCGTGGCAGGCACTGCCTGCTTATCTAGGCCGGCTCCCCTTTCGGAACATGACCATCTTGGGCCATTACTCCTCTGGAGAGTGTGGGTGGGGCTTTCGGAGCATATATTTCTGAGCCAATCACGTCCATCCTCGGAATTATATTTATGTAAGTCGTCCTTGGAGATTTTATATACCTGATCTTCTGAGCCCGTGTCGGGCTGACCATCGCAGGTTCTGCATTTCGCACTGGAAGAAGGCTGCAGAAAACAAAGCAAGCCAAGTCTGACTCAATTCACCATGGGCTTTGTACCTATCACCATCTCGGCGGGCCAGAATCCACTGATACAGTACGTCTGTCTCTCTCTTTCTCTCTCTGTCTGTCTGTCTCCTTCGTCACTCGTATATCTCTATATGTGTGTACGCGCGCGGCCATTGTAAAACAAGAGGTGTGGCTGATGGCATCCAGGTTCGATGGCAAGATCCAAACCCACTTCCTCGAGCCGCCGGCCGGCACGGCCTTCCAGATCATGCAGGTGTACCAGCCGCTCGATGCGGGCGACGACAGCGGGGCGTACCGTGGGCCGCCGCCGCACTTTCACGTGAACCAGACGGAGCGCTTCCGCGTGCTCAAGGGCCGGATCGGCGTGGAAGTCAACGAGGTTGTCCGGGTTCTGCGCCCGGGCGACGAGGTCGCCGTCTGCCCGGCCGGCAATATCCACCGCTTTCTGGTCGACGTCGACGGTGCTGCTGCCGGTGACGACGAGGAGTGGGACGGCGAGAGCATCCTGATGGTCAACGCCACGGACAGCGGCAAAGACTTCGCGCTAGACCGGGTGTTCCTCGAGAACTGGTACGGCGTGCGGGTGGACAGCTTTCGATACTACGGCAACAAGATCAACTTCATCCAGCAGTGCTGCACCTTCGACGGCGGCGACCACTACCTGCCCTTCCCGTCCTCGCTGCCCGGGTTCGTGCCTAAGGCGTGGTCGCTCTGGGTCCGGACGCTGCTCGGGCTCTGGGTTACCGTCTTCATCGGGCGCTGGATCGGTGGGCTGCTGGGCTACCAGCCCTTCTACCGCGAGTACACGACAGACTGGGAGCTCGCCGTGGCTAAGATGCAGAGCACGTGGTTCTATCGCAAGAACGTGCAGACTTCGTACCGTACCGCCGCGAGCTTCCACAAGCTGCAGCAGGTGAAGGCCTTCAGTGATGTGGGCGCTGCACAGATGGGACTGGACAAAGCAGCTAAGATGTCTTGAGCCTAGAAATAGGAGTGCAGTTTCAGTTCTGCGCGGGGAGACAGGTAAAGGAAGAGAATGTGGGGGGGGGGGGCTATGTAAGAGGGAGGTCGGTGAAGAATGTGCACCTGAGCTGACTCGTCAAGATAAGCCGTGTTTATTATGAGAGGCCACTCAATTCTTTTCTCAAGCTTGTTTATGACTCTGGTTTCTTTTCGGGGGGAGGTTTCCTCGGGAACTCGGATGAAAAGGGCGACCGAAGGTCTTAATCTTACCAAGTATGATATGACTGGACCAGGCCGCACCGTGGGAATAACTGAGGTCTCTTTTCTGATGACTTAGTATGGAAAACATTAAATATCCAGTTCGTGATAGTCATATAACAAACGTTTTGACAGCTGAATGACATACAGCTTGGAGAGTAATATTAGTATCTCCAGGTTCTGCACTGCTGCTCTACACGATCATGTAGAAGTCAATTATCCCTTGCCTCCCAAGAAGAAAAAAGAGGCCACCTCATATGCGACTGACATCATAATATCGAACAACCTAATAACACAAGCATCATAACTGCTGCTGTAGATCTTTCGTGACCAGAACCCTTGCTCAGCCAGGGCAGGCTACCCAGACACAAGTATCACCCGGGGACCCGGGGAGGGGGGTGTTACCTAGGGCGCAGCTTCTCGGCCATCTCATCGCGCCACCTGGCACCGTGCCTCCGTAGCACCCACACGGACGCGGTGCCCACAACACCGCTGATGATGGCGACTATGAAGAAGAGCCAGCCTGCGCCGATAGTGTCGAGGAGCGGCTGAACGGCTACGCATGCGGCGGCGCCAAGCGTGTTGCGCACCAGGTTTGACAGCGCCATGCCGACGCTCGGGCGGCCGGGGACGAACTCTGTCAGCAGCACGGTGGTGATGCTCAGGATCATCATGTTCCCCCAGGCGAAGACGAAGTTGGCCGCGCAGATGGAGGCCCACGGCCCGTGCTGGCGCATCGCCCAGCCCGACCCCAGCGCCGCCGCCGGGTAAAGTAGGGCAGCCGACCAGGCGTTGAGGCCGAGCATGTCGCCCGGCCCGGTGGTGATGGTGGCCGTCTTGGCCTCGGTCCCGGTCTTTTCGGTGCCCACCGGTGGACGGCTGTTGTCATCCAAGCCGGCACGGGCTGCCGCACGCCGGGCCCGGGTGGCGTCGTTCCACCTCCCGCCGAGAGTTCCGGCCAGGACATAGCCGGCCGCGCTGGGCAGGTACAGCAGGCCGACGATGACGACGCTGTAGCTGTATGGGGCTGTGGAGAAGGTCGCCTGGACGGCAATCATAATGCAGTAGTAGGCGGCGAAGGTGACGGCGGCGTAGAGCACGGTGATGGCGATGGGCGGGAAGCGGAGCAGGACGATCAGCCTTGCGGGGCGGGCGAGCGCAGCGAGAAGCCCGGCCGCCCTCGCAGGCCACGTGGGCGTGGGCGTGGGCGCCTCGGCCTCGATCTCGGCCCTGCTGGCCGCCCCGGAAGCAGCAGCTGCCGCGGCTGCAAGCCTGGCCGGCGCCGTCTCGGGCAGGAAGAGGACCACGGCCAGCCAGACGATGACGCCGTAGAGGGCCATGAACCACTGGGTGCCCTGCCAGCCCCAGCGAGAGCCGAGGGCGCCGCCGAGGATAGGCCCGAAGACGGTGCCGCACATGGCGCCCATCAGGAAGATACCCGTGGCGCGCCCGCGCTCGGCCAGGTCCCACAGCTGGGCGACGGTGGCGGCACCCAGTGCCTGGACTGGGGCGGCGGCGGCACCCGCGAGGAGGCGCATGGTGATAAACATGCCGGCCGAGGAGCTGACGGCCGCGAGGATGTTGAAGACGACAAACAAGACAAACGACGACGCGTATGTGGCCCGGCTGCCCACCTGCTCCGACAGTGTCGTCCACCAGAGCGGTGTGATGGCCACCGCGAGACAGTAGAAGGCGATCGAAAGGTTCATGACCGTCGGCGTGGTGTGCAGGTCTTGCGCGGCTGGGGAGAGCACGGCTGTTCGGCGTGGCGGGGGCAAGAAAGAAAATAAAAGAAAACAGGCCCCTCATGGTCAGCATACTCTTTTCCAGAAGCAGCAGCAGCAGTATCAGGAGGAGTAGGAGGAGGAGGAGGAGGAAAAGGAGCGGGATGATGATGATGCTTACGTAGAAAGATGTTGCTGCCCAGCGGCGTAGCAACCGCGCAGGCGGCGACGATGCCGGTGGCCACATGCTTGGTCCGTCTGGAATAGTCCCTGGCACTTTGTACCTGGCCATGGGCGTGAGAGAAAAGAGGGAGGCGCGGCAGTCCTAGTCTCTGCTTCATGCGCCCCGCCCAGGCTGTGCGGATGTTGTTGTTGTTGCTGTCTGGCGCAGCGCTTGGTGAGTTCGAGCAGTCGGATGCGGTGGCGACGACATCCTCGTCCTCCCTGGAGCCCGTCTCAGGAGGAGCACCACCGCCACCATCACTGCTAGACGGTATCATGGGTCCCGCCACGTATCGGTTGGCGTGGATTGAGTCTTGGTTCTCGAGAAATGTGAGGAGCACGGTGGTAAATGCAACAAGACACACCAGGGGACAGCCAAGTATGTTGGAGGAAGCACTAATACAAGGTGCGATGAATCGAAGTGGTAGATGGTTCGAAAGGTTTCATTTTATTTACAGCTGCCAGGAGTCTACGGAGTCTACTTGTAGCGACGCAAACCTGACGTAAGCATGTCCAGCGGCTGCGTCTCTTGGAGGAAAGAAGGACCCTTCAGCGTGTCTGCCACATATAGTTTGGCAGGTGCTACCTACTTACCCACCTACCCGGGCGCAAATGGCAAGACGATTTCCTTTTTTTCTTCTTTTTTTTCTCTTCCTCATTTTTCGTTTTTCTTTTCTTTTTCTTCTGAGCCATTGTTCATCAGCGCAAATTCTTGAAGCTTCCAGCTGTCCATCCCGACAGGTTACAACTTACGGCCAACGACGACCCATTAATTTGGTTGGCGGCTAAGCCTTCTTTTCACCATTTGAATTACTCCTTTTGGACAGTAGCCAATCGGAGCGCAGGACGTCGCTGCGAGCAAAGAGTCGTCCGGACTCCAACGACCACCAACGACACCCAACGACAACATATACCGGCCAAGGAAGAACAAAGGCTGTTAGGGCCGGCAGGAGAAGCACATCCTTCTCAGCTAGCTGTACCAAGCTTCCCGGGTAGATGGCCCAGGAGGCGTGCGTCCCGATAGGCTTTCAATGTTGAATTTTTTACGAGGTCGTAGTTGGGTAGGCATGTCAGCGCCGCTATCCAAAATAGGCCTGGCGCTTTGAAACCCCTACGGCGACACGGTGATCAACTAAAACTCCAACGGAAACTTCAATGAAACTAAGTCCGCCGACGCAGGAACTCCAGCTGGCAATCGACAACTGCTCCTTTCTTACTAGCGGCAAATGAGTAAAGCCCAAGGGGAAAGGAAGCGGGGCTACTATAGAGCTAGTTGGACGAATAAGAGAGGCTGAGAGCAGGAAAAGGGGAAAGAAGAGAGAGAGAGAGAGAGAGAGAAAAGGGAAAGAAAAAAGTGGATGACGAAGAGGCCCGGTTGACTGAAAGCGTAATTCGCAAAAATGGCAATACAATGCCGACTAGTAGAACGCAGTGCTGCGAATAAAATTCGGAGCTGGAGCTTAAGGTTTCATCCTAGCTGTCTGGAAAAGCCTTTCTCTAATTACTCATATTATTCGAAAAGAGTTTGCATGCTTAAAAAGGCGCCCTATATCATTCTCATAATGTATTAAGATTCAACAAGCATTAACAGGAGTATTGTTATTATACCAGCGCTCTCAGCCCTCCCCCTTCCCCCCTCCACCAACTTCTGCTCTCTAGTTGTGCCTGGACAGCATAGGAGAAATAATAGAGACAAAGAGAGAGAGAGAGAGAGAGAGAGGGAAGAAAGAAAACAAAACAAAAAGAACGAGATATGTCGCGAGCTAAGACGATCGCTATTGTCATATGTAGCACCCGCGTCCGGCGCCTGAACCCGTACATTGTCGACTACGTTCACGAGGTGCTGACCGCCGGGGGGCGAGAAGGAGAGAAACGAGGAGGAGGAGGTCGGGACGTGACGTTCCGGGTGGTGGATATCGCAGCGCAGAACCTGCCGCTCTACGACGAGCCCGAGGTGCCGTCGCACCTGGACGCATCGGCGCCTGCATACGCCCACGCCCACACGCGCGCCTGGTCGGCCCTGGTGCGCTCGTGTGACGCCTTCGTCTTTGTCACCCCGCAGTACAACTGGAGCGTGCCGGCGGGGCTCAAGAACGCGCTCGACTACCTGTTCCACGAGTGGGCCGGCAAGCCGGCCGGGGTGGTCTCGTTCGGGACACGAGGCGGGGCTAGAGGCGCCGGCCACTTACGGGACATCCTAATGGGGCTGCGCATGCGGCCCGTCCCGACAGCCGTGGCGCTTAGGGCCAAGGGCGAGGATCTGATCGACCAGTGCGAGAAGGCAGACGGCAGGGTTACGGACGAACTGAGGAGGGCCTGGAGCGACGAGGGTGCCGAGGAGGGCCTCCGAGCTATGCTGGGAGAGGTGGTTGAGATATTGCAGTGACTGTGGGGAAGATATAGGTACAGCCAGTTTTGAGAGATCTGGCGATCGTTATTTTCCCCGAAAGTAACTGCCCCGCATGGAGAGAGAAGGGAGACACGAGCACTAAAGAAAGAGAGGATCACGGCTGTGCTGCCAGGTGCATTACCTCGTGGTTAGTGGTCATAATTTTATATTTATAAGATGTCGTTCAAAATTCTCGTCTCTAGTACTAGAAAAGTCGTGTTTGCAGTTCGCTTTTTGGAACCAGATAAATCTCATTATCCAGATCGGCTTGCCGGCTCCTAGCTCCAGCCCAGTGGTTCATCCATCAAGTCTCTGATCAGCAGATCGGAATCAACGTCAAATATCGCCACACCTTGAAGTGGGCTGGCCAGATTGTCAAACGTGAAAAGCGATGACGCCGCATCCAAGTCGGAGACGCCGGCGGCACTGGAAAAAGACACCCGAGGCGGAAGCCGCAGCTGATGTGGATGGTGTGGTGTGCCATCCTGCTGTGGCGGCGGCACCTCTGCCCTCCTCGGTTCTCGGCCAGCTAGGATACGGCGTCAGGACTTCGCCGCTGCCGCTGGTGCCCGTATGCAAGCCGGCTACCATGTCGTCCAGATGCATGACTATAGTGGCGAGTGAGCGCATGGCGGCGGAGGCGGTGGGGATCACACCCCCGAGCGCCAGAGCTTCGAGGGCCGCGCGGGCATCTACCTTGACGGCGCGCAGAGCGGCTGCCGCGCCTGGGCTGTGCGGCCGGACCACGATAGAGACCACCAGCGTGGAGACAGCGGTCCAGAGGAGCTGCAGCGGCTCTGGCAGCCCGTCCAGCACCTCGGTCTGCTGGCAGGCTGCCCGCAGCGTGGCGATGAGGTCTATAGCACTCTGCTCGGCGGCGCGGGCGTGGTACTTGACGGGACTGACCGTGGCTGTGCTGGCCGGGGAGGGTGGCTTGTCATCCGTCGCGCATGTGATAAGGCTGGGAGTGGTAGTGGTAGTAGTAGCGGTAGGAGTTGTCTGGCCGCCGCCGGCGGAGGAGGAAGGTTGCTGCTGCGGGGCGAATAGGAAGTACCTCTGCACCACGACACAGGCATTGTAGTAGTGCAGCTGCAGCATCAGGCGCTGGCGCTGCAGCCAGTCGGGCAGGGCGGGCTCCAGGGCCGAGGCTAGGGCGAGCGGTCCGGGAACGAAGCGCAGCTGCGGCGGCAGGGAGGCGGGCCAGGCGTCGAGGCGGGCCATGGCCCTAGAGAGCCGCTCGGCGTGTGTGTGAAAGAACGAAAAGGTGTGTTGGCCCGGCGCGGTGTGCGTCGTGGTCGTGGTCGTGCTGCTGCTGCTGCTGCTGCCAGCCGATGACAGGTTGGCGGTCAGCATCGATACGGCGTCGAAGGCGTCGGCAACGGCGACCGAGAGCTGAGCGAGCTGGACGATGCAGGCCGAGGGCTGGGCGTCGCCGGGCAAGAGGCCGGGCGGGTCAGGCGGCAGGCTGCAGCTGATATACGACCACTGGACCGCCGTGGGCCTCTCCAGCTGCATGGAGCAGTACAGATCGAGCCAGGCCAGCAGCCACCAGAGCCGGGTGCGGCCGGCAGCCTCGTCGGGGGCCAGATGGCTAGGCGGGGCCTGATGTAGATAGCAGACGTGGGCGCGGCGAACACCCATGCCGGCCATGTAGTAAGCGCTCTCGACATGGCCGGCCTGCAGCAGGTACAGAGCCATGGCGACGTGGCACCGGACTGCATCGACCGCTACGCGCGGGCCCCTGTCGCGCACCCAGTCGCGGCAGGCCATGTAGCTCTCGAGGCTCCAGCGGCGCACCGTGTCTGCTGCGGCCTCGTCGTATAAGCCCGGCGGCCCGAGCCTCAGGAGCCGAGCCCCAGCGCCGGTAGAGAGGCCATACTGCATGCCGATGGCGGCCAGGCAGTCGAGGAGGGCTCCGTCCGCTGTAACCGCAGCTGCCATGGCCGTGGCCGCAGGGGACGAGAGGAGGACACCGTAGAGGCGCTGGAACTCGGCGTCCGTCATGAGTGGGTATAGGGACCCGGCGGCTCTCCAGAACAGGCGGACGAAGTAAGCCTTTTGCTGGAGAGTAGGCGCCGACGGCAGCGCGGTATGGCCACCACCACCACCACCACCATTACCACTACTACACTGAGGTGCTGTGCTGCCGCTGCTGCCACCGCCGCCTCCTCCTGCACCTAGGACGTTGATCTGTGAAAGACTCGGGAATGGGCTCGCCCGCGTGCCGTCACCACGGGCCAGCGCTGGAAACAAGCGGCAGAAGAAGTGTCGGGCTCGGGCTATCGGCGGGTGGGACTCGGCTGGCCGCATACAGTCTATCAGGTCGAGAGTGTCGACAGCCGACAGCGAAGACGACGACGATGACGACGACGACAATGACGACAACGACAACTGTTGGCTGACGTCTCCCGGTGGGCTCGTGGTGTTGCTGCCCGCGGAGCCCGATGTGGTGGTGGTGGTGGTTGCAGCGGTGGTGGTGTCCGTGGCATTGGCGGTCCTGGCCCCGCGCGCCGGCTCAGCGTCCGGGCACGGCTGGCACTGCACGCCCTCGGCAAGACACGGCGGGCACGGCTTGGTGCCACACCTGATCCGGAAGCGCCGGCATCTCTTGCATGCCCGAAAGGCGCTGGACCGGGTGCCCGTCGTCGTCGTCGTCGGCATTGCGAGTCCTGCCTGGCGCAGCCCGCCGCGCCGCTTCGCCCTGCCCGAGTCGTCTGCATTGAACGTAAGAAACATGATGATGGGCTATGAGCTTGTGGCAGACTGGCATGCGTCGTCGCACCGTCTCTCTGTATTGCTCGGCCGCCGAGCTTACGCTGGCATTCTTTTAACTCTGCCAAGACTTTTGCCTGGGGCTTCCGTCACGGCTTGGCGGTCGGCACCAGGGCATGGTAGGCTCTTCCTTCAACCCGCAGTAAGGGAAAATTAGAAAGCGCGCGCTGATGGGAGCTCTGAGCTGCACCTGCCTCAGTAAGCTTTCTCTTCCCACTCCCCCCACCTCTCCCGCCCCCCCCGTCAGCCCCTGCTAGCGGCAGGAACGGCATGCATCCGGGACCTTGACGCGCCCCCACATATCCCACTTTCTCTGTCATGCCTAGTATTACGCCTCTGCGTCTGCCGCCATGTCAGCTCTGTTATCTATACAATGTTCACGCCCGCTCTCCTATCTACGGATCCTCCCATGTAAGAGAGCTTCTAGTTCGTTATTAAGCCGCCGCCGATCGAAAGTCGTCGTCTGTGGGTGTCGACAAGCCTGGGGCTCGTAGCTGCACCCGCTCGGCATGTAAAACTCGAGGCCAGATCAGGCTGTCGGACGTTATCGTACGATCGGGGGACTTTTTCGTATGACGAAAAAGGTAAAGCATGCTGGGGGAAAAAAAGAAAAGAAAAGAAAAAACTCCCGATGGGAAAGGAGATCTCTATCAAGAGTAATTAATTAGATGGATTTTATAAAGTTCAAATATATTGTGGTACTTAAGGTTTAAATACTGTGGTATCCAAGGTTCAAGTACTGTGCATATTATCTCGCCGAACAGGGGCTGTGAAACTGTATTACTCAAGGTGTGGAATCACAAACCGCTCGGGGCTTTCTCTTTCCTTCGTGGAAATGTCGGTCTGGAACTTCCTTCTTCCTCTCTTATCGCGTAGTCAGGACGCTCGGCATGCTAGCGCGCGCTCTGCAGAGAATTTGCTCATTTGGGCCAGTAGTGGCTTACCTGCCTGACGAGATGGATTCTGAAGATATTTGCTCCTTAGAGGTCGGGAGAGCAGGTCAGCCTCCTTGCGGTAGTTTCGGAACTCTTACTTACTCCTAGCAGGATCTTCTCAGACTGTGCTTGTTCATCTTGTCGGTGGCTGCTTGTTCGGTTAACTCCTTCGAGAATGCTTACCCACCTAAGCCGTCTTACTCCTTAGAGGAAGTATCGCGTCTTGAGAGAGGGAGGAGGAGGGGGGGAGAGTGTGGTTCGCGGGCAGCACTCTATCGAGCGTCCATGTTTGGATGAAACTAGACAACACCCTTCTATACTATATAGCTATCACAACCTTATTATGGTTCTACGAGTATGTTGCACATGTGAATAAACTTTTGGGGGGGAGGAAGAAAAGAAAAAGAAGAAAGAGCCCAAAAATAAACCCAGACTATAGCTCGAGCTTGCCTGGACAGCTGGTAGTACCTGCTGTTTGAAAATTTAGCGTCGACTATACCCCACGTCACTACCCATCCGAACCCTCCAACCCCCAAACCCCCGCGCCGTAACGGAAAGGACGAGCTGCTAAGTATGACGTTGATCCTTCCCATCTTCGCCGGTCTCGGGTCCGACTCCTTTTTTCTCGCAGTCGACCTGGGAGACGGCAGCGGCCGACGCCCAGATCGACCGGAGCAAGCTGTTCCTGAAAGACTGCCTCGACCTGTTCCGCTCCGAAATTCACGACGCGCTCAGCCAGGGCATCTTGCAACCCGGATCCATCAACTTGGGGGACTTTACCTCGACCGACTCGCTACTCCAGCCTGGCAGGCAATACCACGCCAACGCGGTAGTGCAGCACTCGACGCTGTACCTCACCCAGATCCTTAGACATGTCGCTCATACACAGCGACAGCCCCAACTAAGCCGCATATGCGCGGTCTCGGGCTTCTGCGCAGGCCTTCTCCCTGCCGCGGCCCTCAGCCTGGCTGCCTCCCCCAAAGACTCGGGTGCCGCCGCCGCCGCCGCTGCTGCCACTACCACGGTCGGTTTCTTGTTTCACGCGTACGAGCTCTTCCGTGTAGCTCTCTGGATCGGCATCCGAAGCGAGAGCCACCGCGCCGAAACCATCCTCCACGACGCAGGCCAAAATGAAAAGGGCGATGACGACCATGGCGACGATGACGGCACCAGCGCCCCCTCTCCCGATGCGCCGTGCTCTTTTGCTGTCAACAAGCTCTCGCCCGACGAGGCAGCGGAGCTGATCAACCAGGCACAGGATGACGACAAGGACAACAACGATGGCGATAACGACAGCAACGACAACAGCAGAGCCGAGACCAAGAGCAGCAGCAACATCTACATCTCAGCCCGTCTCGGGCAGAACCGCGTCGTGCTCAGCGGCCCGCCCTCCGAGCTGGCTGCTTTTGTCGAGCAGAAGCTGCTGCTGCCGCCGCGGCGTAGTTGCTACGCCCGGCCCCTGCGTGTTCACCATCTCTACCATAACAGGCGTCTGCTGTCATCCGCCAGCAACCACGTTATGCAGGACCTCGAGCGGCGAGGCAGTCCGCTACGGTCCCAGGTTCGGCTTGGTGTTCCGCTGCTGTCGACCATCACAGGGCAGCCGGTCGTGCTGTCGGCAGAGCCCACGCTGGGCGAGCTAACCCGCGCTCTCCTGGACATGATCTTCCTCGAGCCGGTGGATTGGGCTGCTGTGCAGGACTCAGTCGTCTCGCTCACAGCAGCCCAGAGCAGCAGTGGCTGCTGCCACGTCCTGAATTACGGCCCAGGCTACGGCATTTCTGCGGCTTACGGCAACGCCATGGCCGAGCATGTCAAGATCGTAGACGCGTCGTCGTCGTCGTCATCGTCACCACCACCACAGCCACCAGCGCCACCTGCTCACAGCGAGACTGATCTGGCTATTGTCGGCATGGCTGTGGATCTCCCAGGTGCTCCAAGCATCGACGCGCTTTGGGAATCCCAAATGCAGGGCATCAACTCATGTTCCGAGGTGAGTGAGAGAATTTCTACTACTGGCGCCGATGCTCTGTTGCTCCTCCTGGTTGCGCTGTCTGGCTGGCTAATACTTTTGCTTGCTGTAGATACCCAAGAACAGATTCGACTTGGACATTTACTACCCCTCCTCGTCCTCCCAGCAGCAGGGCAAACGGGGCCACGGGTCCCTCAACACTCGATACGGCAACTTCATGCAGAACCCGTTTCTGTTCGACAGCGAGCTGTTCGGCATCTCGCGCCGGGAGGCTCGCTCTATGGACCCGCAGCAGCGCGTGCTCCTCCAGACGGCGTACCGCGCCCTCGAGGACGCGGGCTATGCGCCCGATGCCAGCCCCTCCTTCGCTCGCGACACTTTTTGGTGCTGGGTCGGCGCCGCCACGATGGACTACGCCGACAACCTGCGACGTGACATAGATGTCTACTACAGCACCGGTACCCTGCGCGCCTTTCTAAGCGCCCGCATCTCCTTCGTCTTTGGCTGGAGCGGGCCGTCCATCACCCTCGACACCGCCTGTTCCTCGTCCACCGTGGCCCTGCACCAGGCAGCCCGGTCCATCCTCGCAGGCGACTGCCGGGCGGCCCTTGTAGGCGGTGTGAATACCATATCCAGCCCTGATGTAGGTTCATTCATCATCATTAAGAAGCCACATAGTCATAAGACCGTGAACCTAATTTCCCTCTACAGATGTATCTCGGCCTCGACCGTGCGCACTTTCTCAGCCCCTCGGGCCAGTGCAAGGCCTTCGATGCGTCCGCCGACGGCTACTGCCGGGCCGAGGGCTGCGGCGTCTTCGTCATTAAGAAGCTCAGCGACGCCCTGGCCGAGGGCGATCGCGTCCACGCAGTCATCAAGGCTGTCGAGATCAACCAGAGCGGCAATGCCCACTCCATCACCCACCCACATGTGCCCACACAGGAGACTCTGTTCAGCCGCGTGCTGCGCCGTGCTGGCATCCATCCGCACCACGTATCTGTTGCCGAGCTGCACGGCACAGGGTAAGCAGCCCCCTTCCCCTCCCCCCCCCTCTCTCTGTGTATGTGTGCGTATCTGTGTGTCCGACTGACTGACTGACTGCCTGGCAGAACGCAAGCTGGGGACCCCAACGAGGTTGCCGGCGTCCGCCGGGCACTGTGCCAAGGCCGTGACCCGTCAAACCCGCTGCACCTAACCTCGATCAAGGCTAACATGGGCCACTGCGAGGCGGCATCGGGCGTGGCCGGTCTGGCAAAGGTCGTGCTGATGCTGCGCCATGGCCGCATCCCGCCCCAGATCTCCCTGCGGGATTTGAACCCCAAGATTGCCCCTCTGGGCCTCGACGGCGCCGTCATCGCCCGCCACGGCGCCACCTGGCAAACTGCCGCCCCGGGACGCCCGCGTATTGCTCTGCTGAACAACTTTGGGGCCGGCGGCTCAAATGCGGCCGTGCTGGTGCAGGAGCATGTCCAGCAGGTGACAGCGTCCTTCAAGCCTGCTGCTGCAGGACTTGAGACCCAGGGCCAGCAGTATCTGCTGTGCGGGCTCTCGGCTAGGGACACGCGACGCTTGGCCAAGCTGCAGGAGGCCGTCTCGCTGCACCTGGAGACGGCCATGGCGGCTTCGTTGCCATCCTCCTCAGAGGTCCCGCCGCCGGCGCTGCTGCTGCGTGATGTCTGTCACACCCTCACGGCGCGGCGCCAGCAGTATCCCGTGCGCATAGCCGTTATGGCGAGCTCTGTCGAAGAGCTGGCGCGCAACATCCGGAATGCCAGCCCGTCGTCATCGCAATCGTCGTCGTCGTCTGTAGAGCCGTTATCGGCGCAGACGGTCTTCCTCTTCTCGGGCCAGGGCTCGCAGTACCTGAACATGGGCCGCGACGCTATGGCCCTGTATCCTACTGTCAATGACACGGTCCGCACATGCGACCGATGGCTTGTATCCAATGGCTATCCGTCCTGTCTCTCCGTCATCCAGCCAGAGGAGGAGGAGGAGGAGAGGGAGGGATTTTCCCGCACAGAGGCTTTCCAGACTGCCATGTTCTCCCTAGAGGTCGCCCTAGCGAATCTCCTCGAGTCGTGGGGTATCGTACCGGCGGCTGTGGCTGGTCATAGCCTCGGAGAATACGCTGCCCTGGTGGTGGCGGGCGTGCTGGACATGGTCGACGGCCTGCGGCTGGTGGCGCAGCGTGCATCGCTGATGGCCCGCCGCTGCGCCCTCGGCGAGACTTCAATGCTGGCTGTCCACGCCAGCCCCGCCGCCGTCGAGCGGCTGCTGGGCTCACGTCTGGACCTCGGTACCACGCTGACTGTGGCCTGCCGCAACAGCCCGACTGACTGCGTGGTCGGTGGGCCCGTATCGGCCTTGCAGGTATTGAAGCAGCTGCTGTCGTCTGCTCGTCACCATAGTGGCGGTGATGGTAGTGAAGGTGGCGCTGCTGCTGTCGGCACGACAGGAGAAGGGGAGGGCGTGCGGTTTACGGCCAGGTGCAAGCTGCTCGACGTGCCGCTTGCATACCACACCCGCGCAATGGACCCAATCCTCGACGAGCTGCGCGGGTGTGCAGCTCGGGACATCTGTATCCGGCCGCCCAAGCTTCCGATTGTCTCCAATGTGCTTGGGCGCTTAGTCCTCCCGGGCGAGATGGATGTCTTCACGCCGTCCTATTTTGCCGACCACTGCCGCAGCCCCGTGGCGTTCGACGAGGGCGTGGGTGATCTTGTCGACACGTGGAAAAGAAAGGGCGTGGAGAAGATGGGTGGTGCGGGTATGTCGCCGTCGCCGTCGCTGATGAGATGGGTCGAGATTGGGCCTCATCCGTCTGTGCACGCGATGCTCCGCAGCCGGTTCGAGAGCGACAAGACACCGAGTTCGGCCCGACATGTGTTTCTCCCGACGCTGTCGAGAATAGAGGCGGCTGGTGTTACGCTCGGGAAGCTACTATGCCACTTTTACGAGACGGGCGCGGCTGAAGTCAGGTGGCGCGACGTCTTCGGCCCCGGCGCGTGCTTGGTCGCGGGTATGCCCGGCATGCCGTTCACCCAGGAGGAGTTCCTCGTACCGTTCCGCCACGAGGTTGCGCCTGCATCTCCCCCAGTCCCCTCCTCCGCCGGGGACCGCAAGAGCAGCATCGGTCTGCAGAAACAGACCTGGGCTCCCTGCTTTGCGTCTCGGGCTATCGCTGTCGGCCGTGAGTTCCCAGAGGGCTGCGCCGTCTACGACACGCCGGCTTCCATATTGCAGGACTTCATCCAGGGTCATCTCGTCTGTGGCCACGCGCTCTGTCCGGCTTCTGTGTACCACGAGCTGGCTCTAGCGGCCGTCAGCAGGGCTGAGGAGGAGGAGGCGGCGGGGCCCCCAGCAGCTGCTGCTGCTGCCAGGCCACTGGACCAAGCATGGGCGCTAACCAAGGTGGACTACTCGGCTCCTTTTGTGCATATTTCCGGTTCCAACCAGATCTTGCGCGTGGTGCTAAAGCCACGCACGGCATCTCCCGAGGGATACGACTTCACGGTTCTCTCGTACGATCAAAAGGAAGTAGAGGGAAAAGCGGAGGGGTCATCGTCGTCGGACAGCCACAGCAAGATGAAGAATCACTGCCGAGGAATCCTGCGGCTGAAGGCTCGCAACGCCGCCGAGCAGAAATACAGACGCGTCGCGGCAGCCCTCCGCAGCAGGATGGGTCGCCGTCGAGATACTTCATCATCATGGCCCGAGGGCTGCGAGCAGGGCAATGAGGGCGGGACGCTGCAGTCCTTCTCGCAGGAGGCCATGTACGACAAGATCTTCACGCGAGTCGTGGCCTACACAAACCCGTATCAGTGCGTGCGGCGGATCCACATCGACGACCGAGCCGGCGAGGCGCTGGCCACGTGCGTGGCGCCGGCGTCCCACCTGACGGCCGTCCCGGCTGCCCGCGCCCTGTTTATGGACGTATTGCTACACGTCGCCGGGTTCGTGGTCAACCTGCGCCTGGGCAACACCATGGCCGGCATCTGCAAGGACGTCGCCTCTGCTACCGTCCTCGACGTCCCCATCGCGCAGCCGTTTCATGTCGTGTGTGCCACGTACGAGATGGGGACCGGAAGCACGGTCGCGGACGCCTACGCCGTCCATGCTCTTTCGGGCTGCGTTCTAGCCGTATTCAAGGGCATGACCTTCCAACACGTCCCGCTGGCGCGCATGGGTAAGGCCCTAGCCATGGCCAACCGGAGCAGCAGCAGCAGCAGCAGCAGTCACTCTAAGAACAATAGTCAGCAACAACAAGGGGGGCCAAAGTCGCCGCAAGGGCAGGACGACAAAATACCTTGGATAGGATGGCCGGTGTTTCGGAAACCTTGGCCCGGGAGGCGGCTGCTGCTGCTGCTACTGCCGCCACCGCTGCAAGCTCTTTTCCTCCGCGCGACATCAGGCGTGTGCTAGCGACAACATGTGGCATCGGCGAGGACCAACTATTGCCGGACACACACCTCGACGCTCTCGGCTTCGACTCGCTCATGATGATCGAACTGGAGTCGGAGCTCACAGCAGTAGGAGCAGCTATCGCCGGCGGACTGAACGCGGCGTCCCTCGCAGCATGCGTGACGGTAGGCGATGTTGAAGCCCTCTACTCTCGAACCAAAGCTGCTGTGGCGGCGTCATTACCGTCGTCGGCCGAGAGCGGTACGCCGGCGAGTGGTGAGACAACGACGACGAGTAGGAGGGGGAGGGGGAGAACGACGACGACAATGACGACGGCGTCCTCGACCTCCAGAGATGAATCCTCACTCGAAGAAGACGAAGAAGACCAGGACGAAGAATCACACTCCACGTCTATGACAAGCTCACGCTCAAGCGTGTACGGTGGCACTGGAGGGTGCACGGTGATGACGGCCGCTGAGCTGATTAGCATCATAGCCGAGACATGTGACGCGGATCCCGCTGCTATTGCCTCAGGTATGGAGCTGCACACCCTTGGTATCGACTCGCTGATGATGCTGGAGCTGCAGGATCGGCTGTGCGAGCGCTATGGGGATCAGGCAGTGCCCGCATCGGGTCTGGTTGAGTGCCAAACGGTTAGAGATCTGGAGAAACTAGTATGTGGTTAAACAAATTGTATCTCTCCCTCTCTTCTACTCAACGATGATTACCAGAAGTTTCTTTCCTTCTTGCTACATATAGACAGTTTTTCTTTCCACCTTGCAATGGAAATCTCCTTGATTCTTTTTAAAAAAAAAAATTATCCTCCTCAGCGCTAATCGAATCCTCTTCCTTTTTTTATGCAGATAATACCCAGTCCCTCACCCGTCCGATACTCACCGGCCGCGCTCATATCCGAGAAGGCAATAGTGAAGGACGACACTGACAAGTTTACGCCAGAGGAGCGCAACCTACTTCCCGCCGTCGCCAGAGTTCTTCATCTGAATGCGCTGCCGCAGACTATTCAGTCTACATCCCGTGTCCACGGAAATGGGCCACCTGGCCCCGCGCCCCTGTTTCTCGTACACGACGGCAGCGGCGTCTGCAGCCCCTATCGCCGCATTCAGCCGCTCGGGCGTCCTGTGTTTGCGATACACAACCCAGCATTCCTGCCCCGCCAGCCAGGTTTGAATTTGATCGCCGCCGCCACCGCCAACAATCCCGACCCGGTGCTGCCGTGGACCAGCCTATCCGCTATGGCGGCGCACTACGCGCGCATTATTGTCAACACCACCACCTCCTCAGAACAGATTCCTCAGAGTTCCGCTGGGGAGTCACACGCACGGCTCGCACCTGTTATCTTGGGAGGGTGGTCGTTCGGCGGCGTGGTCGCGTTCGAGGCGGCGCGGATCCTCACAGCACGGTCGCAGGAGGCCTCATGTCCGTCGGACGCTGTGCCCCCATGTGCCGGCGTGATCCTCATCGACGCTCCGTCGCCCGTGGACCATGAGCCGCTGTCAGAGGACATTATTCGTGCTGTCACGGCCTCAGCATCGGCTGTGTCTTCATCAGGCACCCGCGCTGGGACAAAGGGCACGGGCGACCCGAACACAACAACCGTGGCGCACGTGGTGCGTAAGCTCGTGAGGCGGAGTTTCAGGTCCTGCGCTGCTTTGGTGGGCGCCTTTGACGCTACCGCCACCGCCGCCTCTACTGCGCCGGAAAAACCTTGGCCACCCGTCATTCTGCTTCGGTCCCGCGACGGCTGGAAGCCGCCTCCGGGCCACGAAATCGCCCGCAGCAACAGGTGGCTGCAGGACCGGACGGACCGTGCTCTGGCGCTGGATGGGTGGGAAAGAGTGGCCGGGGCCAAAGTGCTCTGTATAGATATCCCGGGCGATCACTTTAGTGTGTTTGATCAGGGGAATATCGAGGCTGTCTCGGCCGCTATTAATGAGGCATGTCAAGAGCTTGATCGATTGTGGGTGCAGGCTCACTGTACATAGCAATAGACAGACTTCCTACGTATTTCTTGCGCTATATTATCGGCGGCGCAACTGAGGATTGCTGCACCAGGCGCAGGTGTAGCAGCAGCGAAGGTCGAGCGGCCCTCGCCAGAAGAAAATAGTTTTGGGTAGATATTAGACCGAGTAGCGTGCTGTTGCTTAAGGCAGTGGAAGCTCGAGATCGCCCGCGGTAGATTGGTCAATAATGGTGACGGTGTGTGCCAGCAGCTGTGAGATCAGGAAAGCATTTCCGCATGTTATATTACTTAGAAGATGTCGGATTTTCTCCGCCTAAAAATAGGCACGACTACAACGATGCAATAGATTATGCATCGATATCCCCATGCCAAGGTGCCAGAGATTGGTGGATGCTGAGATACAAAGCGTCTCAGACAGTCCAAGAATGATTTAAAAACATCAGCATTACCTGTGCAGCCGTCTCATATGTCGGAGATGTCACAAAGCCAGGCACGGTACTACAGCTGCTCCCGGCGGGCCTGGCCTACTGTCTTGACCTGGCGAACAAGGAGGACGACGTTGTCGGTGCAATCAGCCGGGAGTGTCTCTCACCACGATGCAGACAGATGGACGTGTCTGTCCCATGTGGTCCGCCTCTAGGCCGAGAGTCTACCGCTTGCACCTATGGGCTGCGCCATTGATCCCAAGGCCCTCCAAGAAGCGGTCCACCGTGCAGGGACAGGCTTCATCTACGCAGGCGCAACAACCTCTTTGCCCCCACCAGGTCATCCGCTCCAGTGAGATCCGTGATGCCGCCTTCTCGGTGACCAAGGTCATAATCCTGGGTATCATCGTCCGGTAACACCTCCAAATGGCTGCAAAATAATACCGGTCAAAAGCACTGCAAAGTTCACTGACGATCCGAAATCACGGGGAAGCTTTTTCAAAACGCAACAACATCCGTCATTTACGTTATCAAGTGATTGCCGCTTTACAACAGTCATACTTTCGTTGCTGCAGTTATTTTATGCTGCCTACACTCTCCATAACATGATGGGCATTCAGATCGAAATGTTCGGCTGTGCAGCCTATGGTCTGACAGTCGCACCTTATGTGTGCATGTCACTTGTCAACTTAGCTGGAAACGTCATGGCTCCTACATACTTCATCCATCCAAATTCCTTGTTGCTTTACCTGCGCCTCATCAGCTAAACAAAATATTGGAAAGGCTGGACTGATAGAATCCAACTTGATGGCATAGTGGGCGAAATCCTATTAGAAGCGGAGAAGGACGATGGGAAAGGGAGAAGTCAAGATTTCATGAAGGAGAATGACTTTAGAACACGGCGTTTGTTTTAGAGGTCTTAACATTCTTTATATTGTATTTTTTGACTTCGGTTGGAGAATTTACTATCGTAGCTCAAATGCTCCGCAGATATGGCATTTGCTCGGATCTTTCCAGCTTGAATAAATTCGGTTGATAGAAATTGATGCTGTGGGTGGCTATCGTACATCTGCATGGCGAACGGATTAATTGTTACATCAAATTCATTGCATTGTTGTTAAAAACAAAAACATTGAAAAAACTGGACCGAAATCGCTGCAAGTTATTCAGATGTACCTGCTCCCGCTCCTCCTCGTTCTTGATTGTTGATAAAACTCGGAGAGCGTTCGCGTAATTCATCCCAAAACCTCGAAGCGGATGGATGCGGTCTCGAATCCACTGCGTGTAGATAGGATCATTTGTCTCAAGCCCAGCAATGAAAAGAGGCCATGCAACCCTAAGGATAGCTGCGTCGCCCTCGAGCATGAAACCGCGATGCGCAAACCTCATGATCTGCTTTATAGGCTCAGCCTGTTCTAAGTCGACGCAGGCACCAGGCGTGGCAATTGTGCGGGAAAGGTCCAACACGCTTCCATAATAGTGTGCCATGGCCCAGCATATGCTGGGTTTCATATCTTGCTTGCTGCCTTCTGCCTTGGTGGTCCTCTCGTCTGCAGCGAGAAAAAGGGGCCGAAACTGCTCCTTCAGGGCCATCAGCGTAGCTTTAATATGTGTGATCAGCTGGGTGCGGCTGGCTGCATCCATCGCGGTCGCTTTCGCAACGAGAAAACGGAGTTTGGTGCACTCAAGGAAGAGCTGGAACGCGACCTGGTTCTCCATATCGTATGCGACTTCCGAAGGTGGGTAGTCATGAGCCCAGGCTTGCTTAAAGACCGGGGTGGAGTAATCGTACAGGGCGGAGAGTAGTCCAAGCGGTGACGACCCCTGAGAGTCCGATGATTCTGAGTTGATGTGAGGCTGGCGGATAAAGGTAGCACTAAGCTGGCCACCAATTCCGAACCATGCTGCTCGAGCATCCATACAGGTGAGCCAGACACACAGCCTGCTGCTGAGGTGAGACATTCGCTGCGAAGGGCGGTTAAGGCCCAGCACGGGGTCTCTGCCTCGACTCGACTGTTCAAATTTTTCCCGGGCTAGCAAGTGAGTGTTTGCCTGCAGGATGGAAAGGACCCCTTGAAGATGTTTCGCCAGCGCATTGCCACTGTCAGTTCCGAATCTCTGTTCGTAGCTGACCATGAGCCAGAGGGTGGCGAGGGCGTCATCAAGCTCCGTGGAGTCAAGGTCTGGCCGTATCATGCGTCCCAGGAGCCTCAAGGCTTGGCTGTAATGGTTCACGGCTTCGACTACTACCACTCGTCGCTTCTGCTCGCTCTCGTGGCCAGACACGGTGGAAGGCTTGTGTATGATATGTTGCCGCCCAATGGCAAGGATCATGTGCATCACAGCTGCCGATGTTGCGCCGAGCCGAAAGATGATGGAGGGAACAGAGTACTTGGGGTTCTTGGTGTCCTGTACGGACGTGAAGACAGTGCGATAGTGAAAGATGGCCTCGTGGTCGGCTTCGCTGAGCATGATTCCGGCAAGGGATGCCGCAGGCGTCCTTAATAATGTCGATCGCGGCGACGGTGGCACGTCTGTCTCAGCGCATGTAGTACGCCGGTGAGGCGAACGTCGCGAAAGCTGACGCCCTCGGACAAGAACACCGGTTTGCTGAACACGCTGTGCAGAGCGCGCATGACGCACGTGTGAGCGCCTGAGCCCCGGATCCCATCGACACTCGCGACACAGCCGAGCGCACCTCGCACAGGTCGGTTGACCTTCGTCGCATTTGACCTTGTGTCTCCGGCACGTCAGACATCCGGCCCGGGACCTAGGCCCGCTCCTGTTACCAAAAGCGCCGACAAAACCCGAAGCCGGAGTCTCCTGAAGGTCATTCTCGTGCTGCTTATTCATATTCGCGAGTCTCGAAGAGCGGAAGGACAAAACAAAGATGGCTCGGAGGACGAACCAGTCACTCCACATCAGGAGGTTGCGTGGGCGGAGCAAGCGCAGGGAAGTAATTGGTGGGTGGGTTTGTACATCTCACTGATAGCCGAGCACGCATAGTTCAAGATTTAAAAAAACCCAGTAAATCAAATGTGTAAGCTTGCCTGTTTAGCGCGATGTAACGTTTTGGTCGGCTATCAATTTTAGCCCTTTCTAGGCCAAAGATGACTGGCTGAGGCGATAGAGGTGCACGAGGAAATAATTATATCAAAGATAGCCCTGATATATCCTCAAAAACATTCTTTGGTCTCAAAATTACAAGAGTATGGTTGCGGTAGTACTGCACGGGACTCTCCGGCCGGATACTTGACTCTTCCAACGATGATTTCTATCGACAGCGACACGACCGGACCCTCGTGTCTGAGTGGCCTCAAGGAAGTGATTCTGGACGGGCCGTTTCTTCTTGAGGCAGCTTACCGAACCGATAACGACACGCGCAAGGTTAACTTGGGCATTGGCGCATATAGGGACAGCAATGGCCGCCCATGGAAGTTGCCTTCAGTCGTCGAGGTAATAACCAACTGCTCCGTTTTCTTGTTCATTGTTCAGCTGATCAGGTCCAATGTCGTCGTTGTCTGGCTGACAGCACACTGTCCTTCTTACTTAGGCCAAGAAGAATCTAGATATCGTTCATGCCACCCATGAGTACCTCCCACTGCACGGATCCGACAAATTTTTGACCGGGGCCCGGGCCCTCGTCTTTGGTAGTACGCTCTTGTCTCTAGCCGCAGACCACATATCATCCATTCAGACGGTTTCCGGCACTGGCGCCAACAGCCTCATTGCCCGCTTCCTTGGAAAACACCTCCGACCTAGAAGCGTCTGGTTCCCGGATCCGACATGGGACAACCACTTCCGCATCTGGCGCGAGAACGCCCCGGAAGTGCGACCAAGACTTTATCCATACTACAAAAGTGATCCTCCCAGCCTCGATTTGGAGGGCTTGCTATCGACACTCGAGGAGTTGGCAGAGCCCCACGACGTCGTGTTGCTGCATGCCTGCGCTCACAATCCCACGGGGTTCGACCCAGCGCACGAACAGTGGGAACGGATAGCCGCGGTGTGTCAAGACAAGCAGCTGTTCGTCCTGTTTGACTCGGCATACCAGGGATTTGCGTCTGGCGATGCCGAGGAGGATGTCTGGTCTGTCAGGCACTTCATGACTCGTCCAGCCATAGAGCTAGCGGTATGCCAGTCGTTCTCGAAGAACATGGGCCTATATGGGGAACGCGCTGGGGCTCTACACGTTGTGTCTTCTCGGCTTGCCAGCTCTGATGTGTCTCGCTGCATCAGGAGCCAGCTTGTCGAATTGCAGCGAGGGGTCTTTTCGTCACCACCGCTTTTCGGATCTCGGGTTGCCACTGAGGTCCTTTCCGATCCGGAGCTGCTTGGCAAGTGGTTCCAGGATCTTTCGACCATGAGCGAGCGGGTCAAGGCTATGCGGAAGGCATTGTACGAGGAGCTGACGCGTCTGGGAACCCCTGGTGACTGGTCATTCATTGTTAGCCAGGTGGGAATGTTCTCCTATACCGGGTTGACCAAAAAGCAAGTGGAGACTCTACGAAGTGACTTTCACATATACATGTTGGATTCGGGAAGAGCATCGTTATGCGGCTTGACGTTTGAAAATGTAACATATGTTGCTGCTTCTATCCATCATGTAATAACTAGTCAGGGCCACGGTCGGGATTAGCTTGAATACTGCTGTGAACACGAGGTCATCCAGGGATCTAAATAACGGAATGTGTCGCACCACGCAGTTCGCCTGCTTCCTGATGTGAACTTTATTCAGCAGTCCTTGTTCAGACAACTTTGACTGCTTCCTGATACTCAGGTAGAATTAGAAGCCGATATCATGCTTAGCTTCAAAAATTACAACGCAAAGTCTGAGGACTCAAATATTGTCAAAGATTATGCTGCGTGACCAATGAACACCGAACATGCGAAGAACCAAGCTGCACCCTCACCCCCACCCCCCCTGATCTTCGCATTCCACTATCGGACCCTTGATTGGTTGGTCGGCTATCAGACGCTCGCACGCCACCGACCAGAATAGCTCCGCATCATGACCGGCTAATGCGATAGAATCCGCCAGCAACTAGAAATATTAACTTGGAAATGGCTGTGATCAAACAAAACTTCCTCTACTTAAGACGTCTAGGATTATTTCTGTCGCCAGGCAGCGACTTTCCAGCAATTCTAGGGTGCTTACACTTCACTCAGCCCATAAGTATGTCTTCCTCTTCCGTTCCTCAGAAAGGTGCCCTGTTAGGAAGGGGTACGATAATACTGCTTTACCTTCCTATTCCTCCGAATAACAGATGGATCAACGACGTCGAGGCTCGCTACCCAGGACTCCGGGTTCGATGGCGCAGCCCACCTGAAGGTCGCAATGGTAAACTTTCGCCAGTATCCGATTTGACCGCTCAAGATTGGGACAACGTCACCATCTACGTCGGCGCTGGTTTGCCGCCGCCTGCTGAGTCCATGACTACGGTTCGCTTCGTACAGCTTTCAACGGCTGGTGCAAATCTTTGGAGTGGTCATCCGGTATACCGGAACTTACAGATACCATTTTGCACTGCAAATGGAATACATGCGTAAGTCAGGCGAGTGAAGACCACGACCCTGGAGACCTGTCTCTTTTGTATTAACGTGATAATGCTCCGAGATGTAATTAGGCCACAAATCTCGGAGTGGGTCATTGGAACTTGGCTAATGGCCCAGCACAAGTTTCTCTGTTTCGAGGAACACATGAGGGAGTGCCGCTGGAATCCCAATTCCCACGATACTATCGAGGACTCCGGGGGACTCAGGATGTCAGTCATGCGCAACAACCAGAATCACACCTTAGGCTCGGTCTTGAACTAATAATAGAGGGTGTAGGGGCATACTTGGCTACGGTTCGATTGGGCGCCAGTGCGCCAAACTTGGCAAGGCATTAGGCATGGAAATTTATGCCTATACTAGAAGCGAGAAGACATCGCCCGAGTCTCGCAAGGACAAAGGCTATCGCCTTGAAGGAACAGGGGATCCATCTGGATCTCTACCCACGCGATGGTTCCACGGTAGTGACAGGGAGGCTGTTAACAACTTCTTGGGTCAAGATTTGGATCTCTTGGTGATCAGCTTGCCGCTGAGCGTGGCAACCACAAAGATCATTGGCCGGGAACAATTCGACATTCTGAGCCGAAAGAAGACCTTCCTGGCTAACGTTGGTAGAGGCCAGCACGTCGACACCGTTTCATTGATAGAGGCCCTTGAATGTGGGAAAATACGCGGCGCCGCCCTCGACGTCACGGATCCCGAACCACTCCCAAGCGACCATCCTCTCTGGAAGGCAAAAGGTGTCTTCATCACACCTCATGTCAGCTGGAAGACACCGAGTTATTGGACAAGAGTTTTGAGATTGTTGGACACAAACCTGGACAAGTTATGTCGCGGAGAGCGACTGGTCAATCAAGTGGACAAGTCAGAGGACTGCTGAGACATCCTTCAATATGTGTACAGATTAAGGAAAAGTTTGACAAGTCGTCCTCGCACGGCATCTCTAACAGTATCAAAAGCCATAGAATAAATCTCTTTTCCGAAGCATTAAATATTGTCAACATGGTGCTATTCCAGCTTCAAGATTCAATGGTAAAATAATAAAGGTATGGTCTGAATAGTTCTTCCACTGTCGTTGGATTACTAGTAAGTAAAGAGAGTCGTTGGCCTTGATAAACTAATCAACACGTCTTTCTGCCAAAATCTTTCTGAGCATCCTTGCACAATTCATCATCTATGAGAAGCCGGATGCCCAGCATTGCCATGCCCTTCCCAGCGAGAAAGGCTTTAGCGAGTGCCTTTGGCGACGCAGCAGCCGCTGTAAATTCTGCAGTATGGATTCCTGCAGCTCCCGACGGAATTCTGTAAGTACTGTGAAGTGTTGGTACGACGTATGACACGTTGCCTGTGCATCTGTCAGAGTTCCTCGTGTTGCTCTTGGAGACAATCCTGGGAAAGACACCGTGCGCTTACCCATATCAGTACCTGCAGTGCTTGGTTTGTCCGCCAAGATCTTAGTTGGTTCTCCAAGACGTTCCATTTCTTCCGCATATGCAGCCGATAAGGAGGTGTTTTGTCGCAGATCCATGTATGGAGCCCAACTGGATGAGGGTGGCTGTTAGCAATGAGGCGGTGAGCCAACAGACACTGCCAACAAGATCGACTTACTCGTCGAACTGCACCTCGCAGCCTGTCGCTTGCGAAGCGGCTTCAAAGCATGCTTTTGATCTCTTCAAGAGGTCCAGCGCCCTCTCGCCTGTCGGTCCCCGAAAGGCATACAGCATACTCGCCTTCTCCGGGATAATGTTTGGCGCTTGGCCGCCGTCTGTGATTATACCATGTATCCGGTCATCCGGCTGAATTTGTTGTCTCATCATCGAGAGGCTGGTGTAAGCCGACACTGCAGCATCCAAGGCGTTCCGGCCCTGCCAGGGACTCGCTCCGGCGTGGGCTGGCTTTCCATGAAAATGCACACCGAGCTTGCATGCCGATGTGAACTTGGGGCCGCCCACTCCCGAGAATTCTGAGCCAACGCTGTCCTCCATCTCACCCAAAGGATGGGACATGATGGCGGCCGCAATCCCTGGGTCGGCAAAAGCACCAGCCTCTATGAGCTTGATCTTGCCGCCGCCGCCCTCTTCGGCGGGAGTGCCAAGGATTCGAACCCGGCCCCCAAGGCCGAGGGACTTCACCACTTTCGCGGCAGCCACGAATGACGCTAGCGAGGACAGGGCAATGAGATTGTGGCCACATGCGTGGCCTATTCCGGGCAAGGCATCATATTCGGCGCAGAAGACGATTGCTCGCGGTCCCTGTCCGACCTCAGCTTCAAAAGAAGTGCTGAGGCCATAGCTTTGTCTTGTCACGGCGAACCCATTGCGCTCGAGAAAGGAGCAAAGCGCGTCGTGGGCACGGAATTCCTCGTAACAAAGTTCGGGGTGCGCATGAATGTCTAGAGAAACTTCCCGGATCTGGTCGTGGAGGCGGTGGGCTTCCTCGGAAACCAGTTCTCTGGCTCTTTCGAAAAGATCGTGAGGTTGTAAGGTACTCATTGTAAGAGCTGAACACTTGCATTGACGGATAATACGAAGCAACGATGGGCAGGGCTGTATCGATGCGAAAGATCACCTGGAAGCAGTGTGCATTCACATACAGTAACTCTAGCTGCACTATTCTTGGTATTAATTAACTATTGAAAATAATTGCTCCAGATTCTGATCTCATAGCGTTTGGGGGCGCATGTTAGCTCCGTCGGCTATCTTCAAATTATATCAGGCCGGCTATCTGTTATCATTGTGGGGCAGGCATATGCTGTACATAATTGTCGCGCGATAATGATCATGATAAAAGCTGTCAACTTTGAATTGGGCTACGGAGCGGAGCAGTGGGAAGGCCAGAGGCTAAGCCCACAGGCATAATAGTACATCAGCGGAGTGGAACGGAGTATACTTGGGCACCCTAGGAAGATTGTACACAAAATGTGTTGGGTTCTCTCGAAGAATAAGAACCCTACGTGCTCTGCATCATGTGCCACCCTCCTCTGCCGATAAACCAAGATCACCTGAAGGACATCATCATGGAAGGCGAAATAAGCGGACGAAAGGGCCCTCCAAGGCCTCCCCTTGACTTGAAGGGAGCCGACTTGGTTGTCGGAGAGGTCTCCGACCTGAGTGAGCTTCAGGGTCAGTTCGAGCCCAAGGACCACCGTCGCATACTTAGGAAAATCGATCTATGGTAAGTCGCCAACACGAGAGTTTGATGTCTTCTTGTATCAATAATATTCCTCAGTTTCAGCTACTGACAAACATCTTTTTCCTTCTTTCTTGGCAGCCTCTTACCTGTCCTCGTCGTCACCTACTGTCTACAGCAACTTGACAAGCAGAGCATGGCCATGTCAGCTATTCTGGGGCTGCAAACAGATCTCCACTTAGTCGGCAGTGATTACTCGTGGGCGGGCAGCATGTTCAATGTCGGTTATTTAGTGGCATGCTGGCCGGTTGGGTTCCTTATGGTCAGGCTTCCCCTGGGAAAGTTCCTTGCTGCATCAGTGTAAGTCTCAGGCGCATTACAATTCTCTTTGTTACTTTCAGGTTAACCTGGCATGTCTAGCCTCGGCTGGGCTGTTGTCGTGATGGCGAGCGCCGGAGTGACGAATGCTGCCGGGCTCAAGACCTCACGGTTCTTCCTCGGTGTAGTCGAAGCCGCGATCGCACCCGGGTTCAGTATGATCACAGCTACATGGTACAGACGCGAGGAACAAGCACTGCGTCACGGATGCTGGTATCTGGGGCTCATAGCTGCCGGCTTGTTTGGTCCCTTGACCTTCTATGCGATGGGGCATATCACTAGCTTTTCACCTTGGCGAGTAGGTAATATCATGCAAAGGGAGCCCACTGGTATCAAGTCCTCACTCACTCCAATGCTAATATGAGCGGACAGACAGGTTTTCTCGTCTTCGGCGCAGCAACTTTAATCTGGTCTGTCGTACTCCTCTGGCTGCTTCCAGATTCGCCGATGAGCGCTAGATTCTTGTCCCCAGAGGACAGGAAAAAGGCTATTGAGCGCGTGGCAAGCAACAAGACCGGCATAAAGAACAACCATTTCAAGACGCAACAGGCCCTTGAAACGCTGAAAGACCCACTCAATTGGCTTATTTTCCTCATCCATATATCCATCTCCGTTCAAAATGGAGGTGTCACGACCGTGAGCATGCGCCGTCAATCAATACTTCAGAATAAAGCGTTAGGTGGTCTCATCATGCTAATGTGGCCACGACTTAGTTCTCGAGTCTTATCGTCTCCGGTCTAGGATTTTCTAATCTAAACACGCTGCTCGTCCAAATGATCGCAACTGCTTTCATGGGTATCTTCGTCATCATCGGTGTTCTAGGATCGACACATATCCCCAACTCTCGGACGTTGTGGTTGAGTCTATTGTGCGCAATATCTATCGCCGGCGCTATAATGATTGAAACAATTCCTGCAAGCCGGATCTGGACACGTTTTTTTGGCTATTGTCTCATGGGCGCGTTTGGAGGAACATTCCCGTTGATGCTCACTCTTGTGGCATCGAACGTCGCAGGGTTTACTCGCAAATCGACGATTAACGCAACGGTAGGAAGCACCATCTAGGGCGAATTCGGATTCATGCTAACTAATGTATAATTATGTAGTCCTTTGTCGGCTCGTGTATCGGTAACATCATCGGGCCCCAACTTTTCTTTGCTCGCGAAGCCCCAAACTACCGCACTGGGTTCTATTCCATGATTGGCTGCTGGTGTGGTACGATATTTTTCACGTTCCTGTTGAGGTTTTACTTGATGTGGGAGAACATGCGGCGCGACAAGCTCGCTGCTACCCAGACCGAGGAAGATGAGGTCGACGATGGTCTGTTGAACTTGATGGATAAGACAGACCGTGAACTGATGAGCTTTCGTTATGTTTATTAACGCGGTTTGGAGAGATCGAATTCTAGGAAATTCTTCTCCTTGTCGAAGGAACTTCAACTTTCTTCTTTTTTTTCCCTGCTTGACAGTGCTCGCAGGCTAAGCCAATCCGTTGACCTTATGGTCAAACTGATATAAGAGCCCTATCGGAGGTTTAGCTAATTAATGGTGGTGGTGGTCCTCACACTGCTGCTTCACGAAATTTGGCAGCTTCTAAAAGCTCTCGAGTCTGAGCAGAGACAGTAAGAGAAGGAGGAAAGGGAAAAAAGGAAAAAGACGGACTACGTAGCTGCAGTGGAGGCATAGCAGCATAAATTACGACCATAACATCATCTGACTAGCCCAATATCGCTTGTTATCCCGTTGCGCTACTGCCAACGAGCTTCTCTACGTTGAAAATCTCCTGTGAGCCAACAAACTAGGAGCGAGCACCGCAGAAGGCCCGATCACCTGGTATTTTCCACTCTCACCGTAGGATTCTCCACGATGAACATAGATCTGCGCCTGCGTACGCCTTACTTTAGTCTTTCCCCGCAGGACCGCAGCTTTGCCCCCGCGACTCCACTATTCGCAACCACCGGCATGATTCTTGAGCCCATGCCAGGGTTGGTGAGGAGAGTTGTCCGTGCGGCTATGCGCGGACGGTGTCTATTAAATTTTCCGTGGGATTGCACCTCCTATCACGTCTACGATGAAAGTGGGTAATTTAGTAGCTCATAGTTTGGCCAGGAACTCCGACCTCACCTGAGGTCTTCCCAATAGGACCGTCCAAAGAATTGCTTGCCACTGTACTCATGAGGTCTTTTGTTGAATAACCATTTCCTACATCTTGAAAATGGCGATTATAAGGCCCCAACCCCCCTAATCATCAGTGCCGTCTTCATCAGGGCTCGCTCCTCGACACTCCCGTTTTACCTTTGTCTGCAGCTCCTCGTTCCAGGGCAATTATCATATTGACAATGTTGCGTTCCGTCAGCGTGACTCTGGCGTTGCTCCCGGGATTGCTGTCTTCGCCCGTCACAATATCCCAAGACGCGACGCAGCAATCGGTACTGCTCTATCAAAACGATGGCAACTGGACGGTATTATTATTCTGCGATCAATTACCTTGTCATAAATAGCATACATAGGACTGATTCGCCTTCTAGGCCCATGCTACAAACCCCAGCGCCATCTTATTCTTAGTCTCAGGTAGCGAGACCGAGGCCCAAGAGATATGCTCACACAATGGAGAGACTCTGGTCACCGAAAGTGAGCTGCAGGCGTGGGTGACCTGAAACCTTTTATTGCTATACAGCTTAGATAAGATTAGTGTTCACTGAGGTGTTTACCTGCAGTTTCCAACTTCCGCTTCAATACCAAGCATATCTGGGCACGATTTCGCCATACGAGGAGTTCTGGACGAGCTCGTCGGCATCAGACACTGCCAGCAGCAATGGCACCGCAACCAAGTACTTTATATGTACTAACACGGCTCCGCTGGTCGACCAGGTGGATGTGCCCTTCTACACCTTCCCAACGGCCAACGTGTCAAGCAATGGCACGACATATATGGGCGTTCGTGACCATATGAGCTATCGCTTCCTGGGCATCCCCTTCGCGCTACAGCCCGTAGGAGAGCTGCGGCTGGCCTATCCTATCCAGTGGTATACCAACGAGACTGGCTACGTGTTGAACGCCACGACCTGTGAGTGCCCCAGCGAGTTGTTTGGTCCCAACCCTTTCCTTCTCTGTAATGAACCCCCTCCCCCCTCCCCCCCATCAAAAAAGCCACGAGCTCATGCTACCGCCATCTTGATGTTTACATATACTAAAAAAACGTGTTCAGATGGCCCGACCTGCCCTACCGCGGGTGGATACTTTGATGGAAACTCGTACGGCCTCAACCCATGGGGCAATTCTGAAGCCTGGTGAGAAATAAGTATCTCCTACACCGACCGGCATCCCGAGATAGACTACTAATGCCCGCAGTCTGTTAATGAATATCTTCACGCCGTATCTTCCCGGAGGCGAGACGGGTACGCCCTCAAACCTCAAGCCTGTCATGTTTTGGCTCCACGGCGGCGGTGGCACAGCTACAGATGCTACGTACGACGGGGCCAGCCTGACATCGAGGTCCGACGTGGTACTGGTGAGCATCAACTGGCGCGGAGGTAATTTCGGCGACCTGTCGTTCGACGACGGCTACGTCGATGGCAATTACGGGATTGCCGACATCGTGGCGGGCCTGCAGTGGGTGCAAGACCATATCGCTGCATTTGGTGGCAATCCAGACAACGTGACCGTATTTGGCCAGAGCGCCGGCGGCGAGAGCGTTATGGACATGATACGCTCGCCAAGAGCTCGCGGCCTGTTCACCGCCGCCGTATTGCACAGTGCTGCCCTGGGGCCTGCACTTACCCAGGATGAGGTTGTCAACGCGACTGGTATGTATCTTTGTGTTATTGGTCTCGAGACAATGTATTTTGTCTACTACAAT
Organism: Celoporthe dispersa; assembly: GCA_016584495.1. Classification (NCBI taxonomy): domain Eukaryota; kingdom Fungi; phylum Ascomycota; class Sordariomycetes; order Diaporthales; family Cryphonectriaceae; genus Celoporthe; species Celoporthe dispersa. The sequence continues at coordinate 98,881 of WAID01000011.1, forward strand.
TACCAACCTCTAACCATGACGCCTACGCAGTCCCCGCCGTCGCCGCCGTGTGTGGCAATGCTACGGGCGCCGAACGCCTGGCATGCCTGCGCGGTCTGTCCCTCGACGAGTTCATGAGTAATATCAGTTACAGCATTGGAGAGCCTTACCAGAACGTCGACTCTGGCGCAATTGTCGACGGCGTCTGGATTGTAAACCAGAGCGTGGCAGCTGCGCGCGCTGGACAGTTGAACCGGATACACTTCATGTCAGGGTCGATGCCTGACGAAGGCGAATCGTGCGCATTCCCCCAACCTGTCCGACAGACCTGCTCAGGAACTAACAGCTATCGATTGTGTCGCTGCAGTCTCATTGGCACGGCCCTCTTGCAGAACGCCACCGACTTCAACGCGACGCTTTGGTCCTTGGCTGGCACCAGTTACTATCCGACAACGTGGCCGCCCCTCGTGGAGGCATCGGGTCTGTGGAACAACGGGTCAGATCCTATCAACGCCTGTAAGTAATTACTCGACCTTTCTCGCTGTTCTCTGCCAGCATATCTCTAAAGCGCAGTATTCCTCAGACAACAACACGATCAACGCCTTCACGACAGTACACCTGACGTGCCCCGGTGAGCAGTTTATCAGGGCAGCCTTGGAAGCGGACGCGTTTGAGTCCTAGTAAGCTCCCAAACCCTCACTCCCCTCCCCCCAACTCTCCCAGCCTTTACAGCATGTAAACTTGTCTCACCAACAATTGCAGCTATTACTACTCCAACCTCCGCGCGTATGCATTGTCCTACTACGACCCCTACAACTCGTGCACATTTCCTGTGGATGATCCTATCCCCTACTATCGGTGCCATTCAGGCGACTTGTACGAGGTGTTTGGCTCGTACTACATCTTTGACCAGCCGATCCGTGTGCCCGAGGACATTGGGCATACTAATCTGCAGCAGGATATGTGGGGATCGTTTGCGCGCACAGGCAACCCAAACCCATCCAGGGCATACCTCGAGGCTCGTGGCTATCAGGGCACACTGGCCGTGTTTGGTAGGCTCCAGTGGCCGCAGTTCGATGGGAATGCATCCATGAATATCAACTACCCGGAGCCCTATATTAGTGACCTTCCGTGGGCAGACAAGTGCGGTGTGGTCGAAGAGCTGTACCATCTACCTTGACGCTGTGAGGAGAATCACGGCTCTTGCAAATATGAATGAATTTATTGCCCGTCATTCAAGAATCGTGTCACTTCTTCCGTGCTAGTAAAATCCTGATCGCCCTCAAAACAATCCATGAATCGCCGCCTGCTACTGTGGAGAAAGGCCTATTATAAAATGCAGATCTTGTATCGCCCATACTTGAGACTTCAAATGTTTTAAAAAAGAGAGCTAAAACGTAATTCAGTTGCAGACAAAATTAGTCCCGAGATCACCGCCTTATGGTCTTGGAGTACTGATCTGGAGATGTCTTTTTTTTAATCTTTGAAAGATCAACTTTCCATCTCCGACCTCATTGAACAAAAGCAAAGTTAGAACACGATGCGAGGTATCAATCACTTTGATTTTTAGGTATTTTCTGATGTTTAACTTTTAAAAAAATCAGCATTATTTAGTGCTATTTTACTTATGACTCAAGAAATTCGTATTTGTGTCTTACCAACATATTGTAAACAGCACGTAATTCGCGATGAAGTCAAACCCAAATCTACAGGGAAAGAGAGAGAGAGAGAGAGAGAGAGGCAGCTCAACAAACTGCACATATATTGTAAAAATAGTTGAATGTTTAGGGGAGAAAGGGGGTGTGGGGGGTGTATTATCGCGTTATCAGATGTGTCAAAGCTACGTGGAGCTCATTTTGATGAGACAAGTCTTAGTCTAGCTCGACTTGAATGCGATCCGTACAGAAGCATCCATGCCAGGGGAACTGAAACATGACTCAAGCTGTTTTCTTTTTTCTTTTCTTTTGATTCTCTTCTTCTTCTCTTCTACACTCTCTGTCCTTCTATTTTCATATTTTCAGTCAACTCAAATACAACATAATTGCCAAGGGACTTGTTGTTGGTGATCTCATGACACTTCTCACGGCCCTGACTCTTATTCGGCAGCCAACATCTCAGCCTCGCGCCTCCTTCTGACGTTGACACCAATTCGCACTACATCCCTCTTCCCAAGAAAAAAAAAATCAACACCATGCTCAAGGGTATCGACCCTCTGCTCACACCCGAGCTGTTGCAGGCCCTCCGTGCCATGGGCCACGGCGACATGATCGCTATTGTCGACGCCAACTTCCCAGCAGCTTCCACTGGTCCTCCCGTCATCCGACTTGCCGGGGCCAATGCAACAGACGCAGCCAACGCTATCCTCTCTGTACTGCCCCTGGACGACTTTTGTTCCGGAGTCGGCGTGGTGCATGGAAGTCGTGGGAGATGCAGAGGCTGACCTGCCCGTGATGAGTGACTTTAGGGAAGCCATCCACATGCATGAAGGCGGTGAGTTTGTACTGAGCAAACTGGAGAGGTTCAAGTTTTACGAGATGTCGAGCAAGGCATTCTGCATTGTCTCTACCAACGAGACAAGACTATATGGGAATCTGCTGTTGAAGAAGGGCGTTGTCAAACTAGCTTAGCTCCAACATTGTGTAGGTCAGATATAGATTTACCTTGTGTCTGAGTAGAACAAGCAAAAAGCACTGTCAGTGGATTTCTACTTCTGTGTCGGTCCAGAATTCCTTAGCAATGTACATTGCCGCTATTCTTACGCTGCGTGTACCTATGCGCCATTTCCAATCGCATGTGCAGGGTCAATACCATATCATCACATGCAAAACCTATGACCCCTCCAAGATCTACATCAACAACCCTGGCAAAGCTCTCCTCCGTTTCTCTTCACACTCGAAAATATTCCCGCGGACAAGCGAGCGATCTGGTTGAGGTGGTGGCCATATGCGACTCATACTTAACATCTTGCCAATATAAGCGATAGAATAGGAAGGAGTCTTGATGCAGGGACCAAAAATGGCGCGGTTCGATGTGAATAAAGACGTTTTAGGTTGATTGACAGGAGCTGCCATAAGGAAGGTTGAATGTATCCGGCCTAGGCGGTCGCTGACCTGCGACTTGCTAGGAAGTATGCTGGTCACAATGTACTGAAACGAGGTGCTCTCCTGTGTGATTTGTGTCCCTCTCTGATGGAGAGATGAGGGTTTTATGAGGGGTTTATTGATCGTTTTCGGTGGCATTCGAGGGAACCGCCCCACTAAGCGAAAGCGAGCGACGTGCATTTGACCAAACATGAGGCCAGGAAAGCCAGTAAGGGTCCATATTCATGCTCGCTGATTCGTCTCTAGACGCGCGCGGAGACTAGATGAACCCCACGTGCCAGGAACTTTCCAATCACCTTCTTGATAGATGCTAGTAAACCAACGGCTGAGTCCAGGAGGCAAAAAGTCTCGGCCGAATGGGTTCTGGGGCCTCCCACCCCTCACTCACATGCATCGGCTACCACCTTCTACATTCTGCATTGAGCAACATGCGAGATACCTGTTTAATTACAGCTCAACTCAACACATGAGTGCGCCACTGGATGGTAGATGTTGCAGCAACCTGCAGCAAGGCAGCAACATGCGGACTATGATTTTACCCAGCTGAAAAATGACCTCCTGCACGCCTGTGGGACTTGCTGCTCCGAGTGTCGTCCCGTCAAATCACTGCCTCCCAGCTCGGCATGACCGGGATCATCGCGACAATCAACTTCCTTTCTCAACCAGACTATGCGCCCACACGGCATGTGTCCTTCTGGAAGCACACGAGAAATACTACCACACCGGAATCTCCTGTGCATGAGAACACTCGTCCACAGGTGGCACCTAACGCCCTCAGCCCCTGAATACGACGCTATCACGCGCTGAAGGCACCGTCTATGCAACCCCCTGAGGGTGCAATTTGGCAACCACGATGATCTTATCCACGGCTTGACCCGTGTGATATATTACGGCATGCCCCCCCAAACGTCGTCAATGGGACGCAGGCTCGCTCCGTCAGGCTACCAGCTCCGTCCACCGCCGTCGACCTAGAGTGCGCAAGGTGGATCCTCCTTATCGGACACCCTGCACCATGTACACCCTCTTGGACATTCTGAAGGGTACTCCCTTGCTCGCCGTCATGGCGATAGCGAGTGCGGACTACCCGACAATTCCGTCCGACCTGACCACGCCGGTTCAACAGCGTCTCGCCATCAGTGGCATGAACTGTAAGCTGAGAAATCCAAGTTCTGTTCTCTTCCTCTGATTTTCCTTCTTCTCCTGAGGCTGGACAAAAGCTGGTCGTTTCGACAATGTTACTGACAATAACTTCCCTCTGAGCAGCGATCTCGGTCGGGTGGAACACGTATGAGAAGCTGGCCAAGCCGTGCGTGCAATATGGTACCAGCAGCACCGATCTCTCGCAGGAAACCTGCTCCACCATCTCCGTCACATACAACACTTCAAGAACTTGGTCAAATACCGTCATCCTCACAGATCTGACCCCGGCCACCACCTACTACTACCAGATCGTGTCGACAAACTCGACGGTCGATAGCTTCTTCAGCCCACGGACGCCAGGTGACAAGTCGTCATTCACCACGAGCGTCGTGATCGACCTGGGGGTGTATGGTGCAGATGGCTTCACCGTCGATGCCGACGGCGACCCCACCAGAAAGGTTCTTATACCTGAGGTCGACCCGTCGCTGAACCACACCACCATCGGGCGCCTGGCCGACAACTGGGATAGCTACGAATGGATTTTTGCACCCTGGCGACTTTGGCTACGCAGATGATTGGTATCTGACTCCCTCCAACGTCGGTGACGGCGTGAATGCTTACGAGGCCATATTGGAGAGCTTCTACGACCAGCTGGCGCCGATCGCGGGCGGCAAGGCGTACATGGCCAGCCCTGGCAACCATGAGGCGGACTGTGAGGAGCTCGGCACCGCGGCGATCGAGCTAAACTGTCCAGAAGGACAGAAGAACTTCACCGACTTCAACGTGCGCTTCGGCAAGAACATGCCCACGTCCTTCAGCTCGACGTCGTCCAACACCAAGGCCAAGGTCAACGCCAACAAGGCCGCCGCGCTGGCGAACCCTCCCTTCTGGTACAGTTTCGAGTATGGCATGGTTCACGTCACCATGATTGACACCGAGACGGATTTTCCCAATGCACCTGACGCGCCGTTCGGCACTGCGGGTCTGGATGGCGGTCCCTTTGGATACAGCGGGCAGCAGGTCGACTTCTTCGAGGCTGATCTGGCCTCCGTCGACAGGACCGTCACTCCGTGGCTGATCGTGGCTGGGCACAGGCCTTGGTACTCTACGGGAGGCCAGGGCAACATCTGCTCGGCCTGCAAGACAGCCTTCGAGCCTCTGATGTACCAATATGGTGTCGACTTGGGCGTGTTTGGTCATGTCCACAACTCACAGCGCTTTGCACCGGTGAACAACAGCGTCGTCGATCCTGCCGGCATGGACAACCCCACGGCGCCCATGTACATCATCGCTGGAGGCGCGGGCAACATTGAGGGCCTGAGCAGTGTTGGAAACAATATCTCGTCGAACCGCTTCGCGTATGCTGAGACTTTCAGCTATGCGACTTTGACCTTTGAGGACGAGAACAACCTCTCCATCCAGTTCATTGAGTCTGCCACTGGCGACATCCTGGACAGCTCAACTCTGTACAAGGCCCACACGGAGCAGTTTGTCAACCAGTAAGCTGTTGCGTGGGAGAAAGGAAAGCAGAGAAGAGAATGGTTCCTTTTTTTTTTTAAAAAAAAAAAGGAGGGGAGGGTGTACTGAACACACTTCGTTCTGTATATATTGTATGTTGCCAATGTAAATGACAAAAGTCTTAGGCATTCTAGGATGCTGAGGTAAATACTGCGCTCCTCTTCAGTACTATTGCGTTTTGAGCGTCTCGGTGTGAATGCAAGACAACATTTTAAGAGGGACTAACGTCCTGCTATACAACTTTTGCAGCTTACACGTTAAAGAGAAATCCACTAAATGCCAAATCTGACTTTTGACGTCATGAAAATAACACCATCGTCTGTCAAGAATACACCTTTGATATTCACCAACGCATTCTTCCTCTTTCCCTCCCGACCAGGCTTTCGTATTCTTTTTCCTTCACGAAAACTCACCTGCAGTGCCAGCCTCTAGTTTTGAAGCAGAATGGTGTCAGCACTGATTATCGGTGGGACCCGTGGCCTGGGAGCCTCCATCGTCAAAGCATACGCCTCCAACTCATCAAACACTGTCTTTGCAACTACGCGGTCCAGCTCCGGGCCCGATGACTTCCCAAAAGGTGTCCAATGGCTAACCAACGTTGATCTCACGAGATCGACTGTCGGCGACGAGCTCGCCGCCCAGCTCAACGAAAAGGAGCCGCTTAACATTGTCTTCATAACCGCCGGCCGCTTCACGACTGAGGATTTCACCAAAGATAAGGGTCCCAACTGGGATGAAGAGGTGACCATGTACACGACGAGCTCTATCGCACCCGTCTTCATCGTGCACAGGCTATCACATGCGGGCCTGCTTAGGAAGGGATCCAAGGTTGTGCTTGTATCTTCCGAGTCGGGAAGCATCACCCTTCGTCACGAATCGGAGGGCGGCGGCAACTATGCTCACCATGCAAGCAAGGCCGCGCTCAACATGGTGGGAAAGCTATTGAGTCTGGACATGAAGGGTGCTGGGGTTGTCGTCAGTATTGTACACCCGGGATTCATGAGGACAGAGATGACCAAAGGGGTCGGATTTGACAAGTTCTGGGATGATGGTGGAGGTAGGCACTCTTGGACTGTCTCCTGCATCTCCTCCTTTACTTATTTGATCTTTCCTCTGGGCATGGATGCTGACATGAAAGTGTGTAGCTGTGACTCCTGAAGAGGCTGCCGAGAGCCTGGTGGATTGGGCGAGTAAACTTGATATCAGCAAGACGGGCGAATATTGGGCCCCGAGAGGACCTGGTGAGTTTTGGGACTCGGGACTATGTATGGTGGCAATGCATAAAGCTGAACCTCTCACAGGCGATATTGGTACCGCTGAGGCTACACTCGGCAAGGGCCTACCGACCCCGCTCCATCTGCCCTGGTAAGAGAGTTTCGGATTTGGGCATAAATTGCCTCGCAAGGCCATGGTGACCTCGGTACAGATATTGCGTGGTCAAGGGATTAGAACTGGAGAAGATATGAGTATTATGTTAGCTGTGAGCGCACACCAAGTCTTTTCTCCTGCAGAAAATAGCCTTGAGACCCACCCAATCTTAAGGGCTTAGTCTATCATCAAACGAGGCGTATTATCTGAAATATGAAAGGTGAATAGATCCAGCTGAACTACTGACATGGCATCGAGGACCAGATCAAGTACGACCAACTAGTACCCGTATGTTATTTTCGCAGCTAGGAGGGAGTCATTCTTGGACATAATTATCCGTGACAAGTAGAGCTATGAGTGGAACTGATACAATGATGTCACCTCATCGCTTTCAGCATCAGCATTCCATCCTGCCTCGAGCCCACCCGGGACTCCCTCTCTGTTTCCAGTCGTCCCATACAGTCTCACACGACCCTCCGCTTGCTAAACGTCGTCATTCCTTTCCTTACGCAACGAATGTAGGCAACACAAGCTTCGACCCCTCACTGCCGCCCGTATACACTGTATGCATCGCTGGACGGAGAGTGGTACCTGTGGCTTGATCCTCACCAGAGCCTAGGTTGTAAGAGTAGTGCGGAAAGTTCCCGCCGGCAACGAGCAGTCGTATCGAGGTGCCTTTCTTGAAGTGGTGTGCACAGTCAGACAGGTCCAGCTCAATCTTGATCTTCTGACCGGCTGGAGCGCGATCGGGATCGAGCCGTCGATATGCTTGACAGATGTTCCGAGATTTCCCCCGGCTATTCACCTCACTGAGCCGGACAAAGACGTCAACATATGGGTTGTCGCTGCTGTGCAGAAACTCAACATGTGGCTTGCCATGGATCTCAATGTCCTCGGTAAGCGGCGGGATGGTGAAGCTGAGAACGTCGGATCGTTTCGCCAGTGCGGTGTCATCGACGTAACCGCCGTTCATGAGGAGAGGGCCGCCAAATGTCGGTGTGGGATTGTGAGGGTCAAACGTGAACTGGGCCTCGTCTGTCTTGGCGGGGATACCCGTCGAGAGGCGACCCTGCAGGTCCAGATACAGCTCCAAGGGCTTCGTCGCAGGAGGCCAGCTAGAAAACCACTTCCACTCATTGGTTCCTGTGATGTTGATCTTCGCTGGGGCCTGCCGAATTTCTCCAGTCGTTTTCTGACCCAGGTATTTGTCGAACCAGTCGTGTATTTCCTTCATGTCTTGTCCAGCCTCCATGTGGTTCCACCTGTGGTTCAACACTCAGTCAAAGCTTATCGTGGCCAGCTCCGGGGTAACAACTCACGCGCCCATGGTCAGAGCCACGGTCTGACCCCGTTCGTTTAGTCGCCGCCACTGCGCTATTTGTGCCTCGGTGAACATGTCCTGCCATCCGCCGATTAGTAGGATGGGCACTTTCGTCTTCTCAAGTGCTTTCTCTTGGTTCATCGCCTTCCAGGCCTCAGTCGCCCCCTCGCCCTTGGTTTTGCTATAGGAGCCGGATATCCACTCATACAGCCACTTGTACGTGTGCGTATCGGCCCCGACAGCCTTCCTGGCGCCATCCGCGAGCGGTAGAGTCTTCTTGGCAGCAACATCTCCGTTCGGGTCTGCAAAGATAAAACCGAATAGTGTCATTATTGCATTTGTCGACTCGATGACGGTGCTGTTCTTAGCCCAGTCTATCGCTGGTAGCCAGAACGCCCCAGTGCCCCATACCAGGTCCGAGAAGTCATGGGGTCCAACCACCACGACGGCGGCAGCGTAGTCATCCAGGGGATCATCCGAGGCCATCAGCGCCCATTGAGTATAGCCCAGGTAGCTCATGCCGAAAGTCCCAAAGCTACCGGTGTACCAAGGCTGTCTGCGCATCCACCTTACGATCCGGGAAGAATCAGCCACTTCGTGTACCATTGGTGTGAACGGGCCTGTGGAACCGAAGGTCCCTCGCGTGCTCACGAGGAGCACGTTGTAGCCACGAGCTGCCCAGACCCGGGCCAGGGTGATAGAAAAGGGGAACCTGCGGCCGTAGGGAGAATGAACCATGAGGGTGCTGAGCGCTGGGGAGTTGTCTTTGGTGATAGGCTGGTATATGTCTGCGGCCAGTTCGACGCCCTCCTCTCCTTCCATGGGAATCCTGACAGGTGTCGCAGTATAGCTGCCGTTCGCCGGTGGGAGGTTCGCAGCCCAGCCTCCGAGCCTGTCCAGGAGGCCGTCCAGGAGTCCACATTTTGATGCCTTCCCAGCCATACTTTTTCGGGTGATCGATTGATTGATGTGCCTGTGAGGCTTGTTGTGAAGCTGGCGCTGCGGGCTGCGGGGCTGAGGAATGATTCTTGAGGGGATGAGACCTGTAATACCGTGTCGATGGAGCCACGCACGGTCGGTGTCAGGACTTAACCCGATTACCTGTGGACGTCGAGGGTGCTGCCTTGCTGACGGTGTACGATTGACATCGGACCTAAGAATTCAGCCGGCTTGTCCGCAGGATCCTGGACTGCGTAGGGCACCAGACTGGGTCAATGTGGGCTGGGGCATACCAGAGCCCATTAAATCTCGACAAATTTTTGGAAGGATGCGAAAAGAGTCCGACCGAGGCTATTACCGTACTGTGCTAGCCGGGATCCGCATCCTGACTTAGACCACCAGCATGTCGTGTAATGGAGTGAAGCGGGTTGATCACCGGGCCTGTATGGGATAAACCAAGGATAAACTTCGAGGTCATAAGAGTGCGAGCATTCATCGGTTAGCCTGTGATCCTGCTGATGGGGGGAAAGAGACAGCTGATCTCAATGAGACCTTTACATGCTATGCGTTGCTTGATATTGCATCCTATGCCTATCATAGTAAATGCTCTCCTCCATAGTGGACTTCAAGTGCTCACCTCTCATTTGTTAAGCCAAATTGCAAGTCAGAACATAGTGCAACTATCTATTGAGGATCAAATAATAGCAGTGCTCGGTACAGGAAGCAAACGTGCTACTTCAATTTCTTGACTAGCGGCGCGAGCTGTCCGAGAACATCAGTAAAGGATGCATGGTAACCCTGAACCAAAAGGTCAATAGACGCTACTACGTCTGACTCATTGGTGCTTGTCACATCAGGCCATCATAGCACACCGTCCGTACGACAGGTGGTGCCTTTCATGACCCCCAACTAGCCCTTGAGGACAAAGTGTGATGTGACGCGATAAAAGTCGCGTCTCCGACGACCACGACTCGGCCTTCTGCACCCAGAAGAAATAATGGACCTGGGTATGTATGGTTTGAGTTTTGATATCTATACATACCATACTAACGGTGAAAGCCTAGCATCTATCGTTGATGTATTGTCCCATGTCCTTATTCCGGTCCCTTCCCATGCCTCGGGCAGGTTTCAACCCTTGGCGTATACAGTTGACCACCTTGTCCCAGAACTCATCACTCCCAGTCGTCGAGCTCGGTCGAGATCGTCATTCGAGGTGTCTTCCATCGCTTCGGTCTCATGCTTGGAGGAGACGTGGTCTCTCCAGTGCTGGTAGGCTGTGCATGGCACGTCTTGTCGGATGATGGCTCCATCCTCAATGCCGCGCCTCCGCTGCAAGAAGATTGAACATCTTCCTTGAGTGTCTTGCCAACGGTATCATGAACACCCCCAAGAGCATTTCTGCCGGACGGCTCAAGAGGTTTCGGCATCTGGTCAAGGTCATCGATGCCTATATGCGAGCCAGGTATCCAAGAACAGAAGGATATTAACAAGAAGAATACCACTCGAAGAAAAGCCTACAGAGTTGTCAGGTCAGATTAAGTTCATAAATCTCATAGGAGTGGGTATACATTGCTTACAACAAATAAAAGAAATGGTATTACATCACGATTCAAGGACGGCGGTACTGGTATTGGCCGAGCATCGAAGCCGAATATTGAAATGAGCCTAGCCAATGTTCCAGTGACGAAGATTCCCATGCACAACATCTGAATCTCCACTATCGCCCTCCTCTTCCAACCTGGTGAGTATGAAGGCGTCATCCTTATGCTGGATTCCAAGAGTGGTATCTGGATTTTGATCGTAGACTTCGGAAGGTGGCGGTTCTGATGATCTTGGTAGATTTGTGTACGGCTCAAAGGAGGACACTTTTGCAGCGGCAGATTTTATTTCCCTTTGTTTTCTTTATGGCTGCCTCCATTGTATTCGAGCATGATCGCTTACCTAGGCCTTTTCCGGTGGCGCTGGCGGGAGGCATAAGGCTAGACCCCCGTATAGCAAGTGACAAAGAAAGGATCGCCAAATGCCCACAGCGTCGGGAACTCGATTGCAAACCAGGACGCCAACTCCGGGTTCAAGACAGAACTTTCAGCGATCGGCACGCCGAAGTGCCAGACACAATAGGCTGTAGCTTCTTGAGACATGTCGTCAGGAAGTGTAAGCCCATATGCCCCCTGCTCTCCACCCCCTCCAATCGTTGGCTTTTGTCAACAAAATCACGTTGCTCTTCGACCCCAACGCTTCAAAATGTCTTCTCTCTTGACGTTTCGCCCCTTTGCCAGCACTGCAGCTTCCTTATCGACGCTTTCCAAGCGGCTCGCGATCTTATGTACTTCTTGTGCCAGCACCCCGATCGATGCTTCGATACCTGGGTCGACGAGATATACCTCTGCGAAGGAACTCTCTGCTAGCACCGAGTCGCGGATGAGCTGGACTGCTGTGCGCGCATCAGATAGGCAGGAAGACGCGGAGGTTTCGAAGGCGGACTGAACGCTACGAGAGATCTCGGCAGATTTGCGAGCCCGTTGGGTAAGGGCAGCTGAGAGAAAGCTGGTCTGTGCTTGAGCGGTGCTTTTGGACGGGTCATCTGATACTGGGGGAAAGACAGCAAGCTCGCTGAGCAGCTGATCAACCGGGGAGTTATACATTGCACCGCCAGACGAGAATCTTTTAGTCTTGGCAGCTCCAGTGGTGTCGCGGGGTGTGGCAGGGGTCATGATGCCGTCCGTGATTACGGATCGAGGCCGCCGCGCTGGAGAAGCCAGGGAGTTAGCCGTACCGCGGCGGCTGGGTGGGGAGGGACCCGTAGTTGATAGCTCGGTCTTCGCGGTCGCAACGATGCTAGAAGCTGCTGCTTCGTGTTCCTTGTATATCGACACGCGCGCCGAAACGCGCTTCATACGATCAAGAAGAAATTCAAGACAGCCAAGGATCTGTAACTTGTCAGCCGAAATCTCAGCTTGAACTGTGGGGGCCACCTTGCTAGCTCACATATTCCAGGGCTTTGGCGGAGCGGCCGACGTTGAGCGAGTTCTTGGCAGACAGAGATCGAAGAGAAGGTTCCAGCCATTGCTGCTCGACGGACATCTGTGCCACGGGCAGGACCTCTGAGTACAGCTCCTCCAGCTCTTCCTGTTGTGCCGCGATGTTTTCCACAGCGACATCGTCATCCGTCTTAGGCATCTTGAGAGACCCCAAGCTCTCCAAGAAGACACGATCGAGCCTGGTGCGGATGCACTCTACGGTGTACTTGATCAGCCTAGCGCAGATTTCCCGCAGTTTGGTAACGCTCTCCGCCTCCTCTGGGTCCTCCGTGTCGAGCTCCCAGCCGAGCTTCTGGAGGCTGGACAGGAGCTTGTCGTCAGTCTGCAGCACACTGTCGATGATCCTCGCTAATTCGTCGCCTGACCCTTTGTTCTGCTGCTCGAGCTCCGAGACGCGATAGTCTAAGCCCTGGAGCAGGAGCTCGACCGCGGTGTTCAGAGCCTGGCGATCAGACTCCCATTTCTGCACCTGCTTGATCTCGAGTTCGGAGCGAGCATCTCCGGCCGCGCCACTGCTCGATACCAAACGAGACAACGCATCCTGCTGCTGGATCAGCGTCTCTGTCTGTTTGTTGATGGTGACGGTGGAGCGGTTGAGCTCCTCGATAGCATCGCGTATCTCCTGATCATCGAGAGCACGGATGGCAGAGAGGTCTTCTGTGGTTGCCAGGCCTTCCGCTTTTCCATTGCGCTTGAGGAGCTGGTATCTAGGTACAGATTAGCTGCAGGCCGTGTGGGACTGGTGATCATGGTTGCATACGAGCTCAGCTCGTCCTTGCTGAGCAATGTGTCCGGCGCCAGGCGCGACTTGACCCACTCAGACAGGAGCCCCCTCTGACCCTCGTCTTCCAAGACAGAACTGAGCGCCGCTGGGCTGACAGGCACATCATATGCGCGAATGATGTTCAATATATCATCTTCACACCCCATCACGACACCTATGAGTCGGCCGGTGCAGAAGGGGCTGCTGGCTATCGATTTGGGATGCTGGACTGGGTCGTGGAGGTTCTCGGACAGGCTCGATCGTAGTGTTTCATCAATCAGGCATTAGGTCTTGCGAGATAAGGTTGCAGAGGTTGCAGCGAGGGGCAGACAGGCTTGCCAGATATTAGTTCAATGCTAGATAGACAGGTCCAAAGGGTAGGAAGATAAACATGGACTGCGAGGGACGAGGTCGAACGTCGTAATAAGGCTTGCAGGGATCAACCAGCCAAGATTGTCTGCCAACCAAGCACGGGAACTCCCTGTGGATAATCGGTACATTGCGCTGTAGCATTGCATGTACAGAGTTTGGACGGCTACCATGGCCCCACTAAGAAATTAATCCGTACCCACTGTAGGGTGCCTGATCAGGTCTGTGTGCTGGCCCTTAGTCACCAGTGACGACCTCACGTCCATCTCCGACATTTTTGTGCTCGACTCCTCACTTGGGCACATGTCAATCACAGTTTCACTGGAGGAATTTTTCTCTTCTCCTCTGATTCCATCTACAGTCTCCATCGTATTAGCGGAGGAAATGGCCTTCACAATTCTTTGTACCACGACCAGAGGACAATGTCATGGCCAATGACGACCCTTAGAAGACATGGCCAACTCAACCGTCTCTTCAGCTCTTCTAGCTGAGCGTGGCACCACTTGATGGGTCAAAGAATTCAACATATTAGGGCCTGCTCGACCTTCAATCCTGCATCTACATACCTTCGTGCTCTCGGTCAAGACGAGGAGGACCCTACAATCCTATGGCTCCTAGATTGAAGCTCCCTACGAGCACGCAGACCATTCTAGAGACTGCCCTCCGTAGTCCCTTAGATGTAGCCTCCAGTCGGCATTTAGGCGACTGACCCACCATTCTTGTTTGAGATGGCGTGAGGCGTTCTTCACCAGACACACAAGATCAAGTATTCCAGCCGCGTTGACCAACGATCCCCTTGCTCGTCAACCTCGCGTTGTTCTGCCAGGCAGCGGCTCCCGAGCTATTTCATATGCCTTGAGCAGACCGCTACACGCCTATAGTCAGACAAATCGGCGTCATGAAAGGGGCTGTGGCTGGATGCGAACACGATTGCTAACCACGCCGCGATTTCTGATAAGGTCGGGCTGCGTGCTGTCCATGAGCCTTAGGCAGGGGTACCTGCGGTCTTCTATTACTTTCTTTTCCCTGCGATGCCGGCCTCGGGTTTGAATGACTCATCGAATTAGAGCACCATTTTCGAAGCTTCTATTGATACTCCATGGTCGCTCCGGGTTGTCACCCTGATCAACTCTATGTGGCGGCTTGCGCAACGACAAAGTAGTATCGGCATCTTCCAGAAACCCTTAATGCCACAAAGTGACGTATAATTTCAAGAAGGCTTCTTTCTCCAGAGATTCTGGCATGGGAGTCTGCATGAACCCAAGGCCACCATATCGCTTGAGGAGCGGCCAAGATGGACAGTCTAGCTCTGCAGTGTTAGTCCCACCGCATCAGGTGTGCGACCTAAGCCCACGGGGAACATCTCTTGATACGTCGCGGTGTCATTGAGAGGTTTAAGTCCGCACATACATAGGTATATGTCACAAGGTTCATCAAGGTAAACAAGGAACGCATAGGCAAAGTATAATATAAGGATCAGTCTGTCGGGCCAGACCTCAGCACGTTTTACTCACATCTTCTCTTGCACCTAGCCCCAAGTTCCACGTGGTGCTACTGGAACACTGGTTCTAGAAGGAAAACTCCCCACCTTCGGCCATTCAAGGCAACTAGAGGCTTATGCTAGTCTTTCCACGATGCCAATTTGAGACACTCGTGGATATTTTGCAACAAGCCGCTCGACTGCTCCGATGCTAGTTCTAGTGGATGAATGTTTCGAAACACATTCTCAAGTGGAATTACTTCCGGCAAGGCGATTCAAACACAGCAAGGTGGAGCAAGAGTGTATGATCCTCCTATTCAGGTTTGTTTCCCTGATGCCAACTCCCAGGCGTGCTCTTGACGAGAGTACTCTGGTGCAACATTACATTGCCGCACCTCCCGGGCCACTGTCGGGAAGGCTATTAGAAGAAATGAAACAAAAACAAAGACGAAGAAAAAATTGTTACCATATGGCGTTCTTCACGTTTTAGTCCAAGAACGTAGTTTTTGATCATCTATCATCTTGTCGGCAGAACATCGATCAAACACGCCAGCTACATTGCCACCAGGGCGGCGGCACGAGCCAGGCACCCACCCGCAGGTTAGGCACGGGCGGCTGCAGCTCTCTTCTTCACAAGTGGAACTGGCATCTCTCAGAATTCTGCAGCTGCAGGTGGCTTCTGCGGTGCACGGTGGATCTTCAAGAGCCTGGATGTGGATACAATACACGGCAATATGCGAGGCACCGTGTAGGAGGGTGGCTTTCATTTTCGTCTGCACGACCTGTTTTCCTGGGCTACTCTCACGGAATCATCAGCCTATCTCCTGTCAATTCTGGGCTAAAGCATTCTGCCAAGTTCTCACTCTATCACAAATTATACGTGTGGTCTCAGGCATTGCGATTGCCCGGTTGGGGATTCCGGGCCCAGGGCTAGCACTCAAGCTACAGTCGTTCTCCTTGTTTGCTACAACTGCCTTGTCAAGATTGAGACATCGCATCGTACCCGAGTTTGGGATCTGTTCGGGGACTCGGCAACGCGCTCTTGAATCTGGCTGCATGGCTTTCAACTGCCGCTAAACAAATTCCCGAACGCACCTTGGCTTCCTCCTGTAAACACCCTTCCCCCTTCCTCCTCCTATATCCGGACGACGGCTCACTCTCGCCTCGCCAACACCCGGACCCAGGCTGACAGCAGCCGATGGACGGAGGATTCGGTTGTCGTTATTCTTATATGCGAGGTGACTGCTGTTTTATCAAACGCTCCTGATCGTTTCTTTTATGACGCGGGATGACAGAGACATTCTCAGCCATCAGTAAAGGCCCCTTGGCTAATCAGCTTAGAGGATGCGCCCCTATATCCGTGCCTAAGCTATCCTTGGGCAGGATACAGGCAGCGAGCCGCTATGTTGGTGTCATGGAGTAGAGCTTGGCGATCTGTCAGCTCGGCTGGTCTGTCTCAGCACAAGGTATGCGCGAACAGTGACAGGTGAGCTGTGGTTCTCCCGCTAGCTACGTGGGTATCTAGCTTCAGCTGTCGTAGACCTGTTCTTGTTCAATCCTATGAGTCGGTCCGTGATTCGACGCAAGACATTCTTGGCAGTACCCCTCTTATGAGGAAAATGGCGCCGCATAGTTACTCTATCACAGAAAGCAGAGCTGTTCTGCGGCTTGACTATGGCGGGGGTGTCCACATGTCATGCTTGGTGTTCTGAGACATTTGGGAACAGTGATAGGCACACGAAATTGTACGCGGCGGAGTGGCTGCATCCGTGCCATGTTGCCATAGCACTCTTTCAACAAATCTTTGCACGGGTTCCCTTGCCAGTAAGGCACGGGGCCAACCGGCTAACCAACACGTCACAGGAGGCGGACGCGCATGTGTCCGTCTACCGTCCGCAATGATCAGACTATGCCATTCCGACCTAAACGGGGACATGGATTGCTGGAGCAAACATGCCGCTGAGGTTCTTTTCCTCCTGAAGCTGACAACGGGCCCACCACCGCCGAACCTAACAAAGCAGCCACAGTCAAGCGACTCAATTCCCTGTATTCGTTTCGTCCTGCTTGGATGCCGGCGGTGTACCATGTCAAGTGCCGAATGGGGAGGTGGGTGTGGATCCCAAGCGGCGACACCAGACTCGACCATGATGGTGTCCATGGACAAACGGAAACCATGACGGGACGCCGTGCTCGCTGGTAGCGCCTCTGTGCATGGCATCACTGCATTCACGCAATTTTTTGACCTGTAGGCATACTTCCACCTCAAATCGGCCCTCTTCCCCGTCACATACAGCCAGCAATTTCTTGTATTTATCTATTCATTTCACAGTCACATTCCCTTGAGCTGCCTGTCATAAACCTACCTGTCACGTCTTTCTTTCACAAATTCAAGGGTCCTGTTGGAGCATACCCTGTGTCTCGGCATATATCTTGACAGCTGATATTGCCAAATATCAAGTATTACTTCGCTGCCTTACTACTTCGCCTCTCTCTGTCTTCTCTTTATGCAGCCCACTTGCTTAGCCGTGTTTTCCCTGTAACGCACGGCAGAAATTTTCATCATATCGAGAAGGAAAAACCAGGAGGGTGCATGACAGGGCGATAATCGCCAGCCTCACCGAGCGTTGAGACTCAGATCATGATCGATGTCAATGAGGATGCGAACCCCACAAGACAAGATTGCTGGAGCCTCAGGACGCCATGGGGTAATCTCTCGGACACGGCACGTCACTACTGCCACATCTTCATCGCGATCATTTTCTTTGCTGTCGCACAGCTCCTCACATGCGCCTGGAACATGGCACTCTGGGCCGTCAAGCAAGACTTCCCAGGCCAAGTCATTGCCATGGTTTCTGTTTGGCTCTTCATGTGGATGTTGCAAGTGATCTTCTTCAGGCCGGGCAAGGGACTGGAGAACTTTTATCATCGTCACCTCAGGCCCCCTGTGAGTCCTGGCTCTCTACCAATCCTCTGCTCCATTTGCTGATTAGTGCTGATTGCTATTCTATTTCGCAGACTGAAATTCTCAACAAGCATATGTCTATCGGCTTCGCAGTCCCCTTTCTCGCTCTCATTAGCCAGTCTTTTGTGGGCGCGGAACAAATAGGTTTGTTAACGACAGCCTTCGGTAAGTCTGGTGCTGAGCCTATGATGTTTGCTTTTTTCTCTCCTTGAACTTTTTCACGTGGTGGACAACCGTGCTCCTGCGCTCAAGGCTAATATAATGTCACATTGTACAGCACTGACAGGTGTGCTGAACTCAATCTTTGTGTACGTGATCGCGTACTACATACAATGCTGGGTCATCAAGCTCGTCACGAAATACCGCCCGTCGGCAAACCGAGCCATGCCACACAAGGATGACTTAGATGTTGAGTCTGCTCAGCATGAACGCCACATGAACGTCCATAACACGCGATCAGGCTCAGTGGTCCACGAGGGTGTTGAGTCTGCCGCCCTTGACCAAAGCTGTGGCAGGACCGAGAATGATGTCGGGAAGCCTTGTCTGGATCGGGTCCGGAAGCACCTCAGTGATGGCTCGACGTTGTGTACTCTGTCTGGGTACGCGAGCGATTCGAACGGCCTGAATGCGGCTGGTGAATCAGGCACACAGGCAACAACCACATGTGGTGGACTGCCTAAGGACGCTTTGCGGATCTTAGAGAATGGGACAAGGTCGACAGACGACACAGGTTCCTCGTCTACTACTCCATCCCGACGGATCCTGTTCGCGATGCGGATGTGGATACAGCACAATGTTTTCCTGACCTCATCTATCTTACTCTTTCTCCTTGTTGGACTTCCGCTGTCATGCCTACGGCATAATGATCTATTCCTAGATACCGGTTTCCTCTTCATCATGTGGTTGACGTTTACCTCGGCGCAGACCAGAGTAAAGCACCACCTCAAAAGCCAGCAATGTTACCATCCACAGCAGGCCCATCACAAGGGAGTCGCCCTGACGGCCCTGGCGACACTGCTTAACCCTGTCCTCTGGACCTCACTCTTTCTTATCTGCTACGGCCTCGCAAAGTCCCACATTCGCCAAGAGCCCGCTGCTCTCGTTGTTGCGCGCTTCAGAACCAACAACACTCTTTCTGATATTATTGCGCACCACATCGATACACCTAGCATCAGCGCAGGCTCTGTACCTCTCAGCGGACCGGCATCATCTAACACGCCTTCTCTGTCCTACCCGACACACATTCCCCTGGGGGCAGGCGACATAGCAACCTCGATCCTCAACGCGGGCATCGTATCCTGGGGCCTGAAGCTCTTTGAGTACCGCCACCAGATAGTATCGCGTGGCGGCCTCACAGTGCTGATCACCTCTTCTCTTGCTGCCATCTTCAACGTCATCGTATGGCCTCTCCTCGCCAGCCGGATTGGTGTTCGACCTGCTGCTTCGGATTTGAGCTTTGCCGCTCGGAGTGTCACCATCGCATTAGGTATACCAGCCATGGGGAGCCTGGGAGGTGATGCTAGTGTGAATGCCGTGGGTGTTGTCGTCAACGGGATCTGTTTTCAGCTTGCGGCGGGCTGCTTTGTGGGCCGACAGGGAATTGATTCTGCAAGAGCACGGTGGCGTGTGGTTGTACGCGGCTGGATGCGGACTATCGCGGGTGCGGCAATCAACAGCCAGAGCAGAGGGTCCTTATCGAACGCAGCAAAAACAGAAGGAGAGCAACGCCATGATCAGTCTCTAGGGTTCTCCCAGAGGCTTGAGAGATTAAGTAGTGAAGACGACTATCATCGGCACATGCGGCACAGCTCAGACGCCACGCACCTCGAGGGTCAACAGGTATTGTCCAGTCCTCCCACTCTTGCGCATGAGGCCGTGCCCACATTCGCCGCAGATCATCGTAGGACCGATGATGATCACGCACAGCATCACGACCCAGCTCGGACTGAGTTGGCCTCGGCCCGCATGGACGACGTCTCAACTGTGGCAGCGGGCGTCACAATCGGCATCAACGCCGCAGCGATGGGCACAGCACACCTGTATGAGCAGAACAGCCGCGCAGCACCCTATTCGGCACTGTCCATGACCATGTTTGGGGTGTTCACTGTGCTATTGACCGTGCGCAGCCCGATGGTGGAATGGGTTATTGCCTCGGCCGGTGGCTCATGACGATCATTATTCCGTCATTTGCATTGATGAGCGTGATCCACGATGGACAAATCTGGAAAGAATAAAAAGAAGACCTAGTCTCTGTACGACCATGACATGACGGGTGGTATGATACCTCGATGAGGTGTCTCTAGTAGGATTGCATAGACAACACGCATCATAGAGTTCAGGAAACGGATGGATCTGACGGTTTGGACACGGCGTTACGGTTGACCTTGTCAGCGGCGTAAATGTATTAGCATCTTCCTGAAACTTACAAGAGAGTGTCAAAAATAAGGCGTTGAAAAGTTATGAGACAATGTACTCCGGATATGTTATGCACTTTGTTAGTAGGACGTTGTCGTTGCGTCGTTGCGTCTGAAGGGGCTGTAGATAAGATTGAAGTCAGCCTTGCCCGGCACGGCTGCATCAACTTACTTCGACTTGGACCCCCAAAACGCACCTACGATAGGCGTGTATCGTATGTCAATCGTGGAGGTGGAACGACTGGTACGAGTCAGGGCGTCACCTAGGAGATGCATATATGTCTCGATGTCTGGCGGCACGAAGTATCAGCACATCGCATGCCACCCGCACCATGAAAACCGAGACTTTGAGCCTTTGCACGTTTTAGATTTCAGAGACTCTTGTGCGCAAGGCCTATCATATGTAGATATAATTTTTTTCTCTTTTATTTTTGGTATTCGCAGTCAAGTGCATGAATCCTTTCATGCTCCTCCAACTCGGCCGCGGTCGTCATCGAGTAGTGCGAGCTCGGCATGAAACATGTCTTCTGTCACCCCTGCCTTCGGCCTATTTTTCCTCCCGATCTTCAAGTCCTACTCGAGACTATATCATTGTCAGCAGTAAATCTTCAGCACGGCGGCGGCTGTTTGAGGACATACCGCTCGATCAAATGGAGCCCGCTCGCAGTATCCACCACGCCCGAAACCTCGCCGGGCTTGAGGGCAAACGCAGCCTCCTCAAAGGCCTGCTGCATATCGCCCTTGCCAAAGTACCCTAGGTCGCCGCGCTTCCTAGCACTGCTACAGTCGGACTCGGTGACGGCCAGCTCGCCAAGACTGACCTCGCCGCTCTTGATGCGGTCCTGGTAGCCTTCAATGATCTTCCTAGCATCGTCTTTAGAGCGAGTGATTTCCGCCTATACTCCAGTGATCAATTTGTCAGTCTTGGAACAATGCTCTCAGGAACGCAGCCGCAACGACGGTTCCGAGTTCGGTCGGCGAAGAAATGCCCACGGTCGCAGGCGACATAGCCACTGTGATGTGACCGACAGCCTCGTGTGTGTCCTCGTTCTTCCCCTCTCTTTTCCTCTTCCTTTGTCCCCTCGCAACCACCATCCCTCCCCACCCCACCACCCCCCAGGGTTTCTATCCGTCCAACGTACCTCTTTCCAGCTTGACGGTCGCCTGGACTCGGTGTGCTTGACCAGGAGATGTGCGGCACGGATCTTGCCCTCGCCGCCACCGATGTTACCGGCGGTGGCGGGGCTGTGGTGCTTGGCCATGTAGACCTTGAGCTTCTCGGTGTCGGTTTCCCGCCGGGGGTTCCCAGCGGCTGTTCTTCTCGAGGGAGTTGAAATAGTACGGGAGGTTCTTGGAGTTGCTGTGGCGGACCTCCCAGTTGGGAGGGAGGCCGGTCTCCTGTTTGGGAGCGATCCACGTGTTAGCTGTAAGACATCATAACGACGGTGGGGTCCCATGAAAAGGCGCTGCGTGAATAGCTGTGGGTGCAGAGGGGAGGGGTAGAGAGTGGTAAACAATCGGGTGTGAGTGATAGGGTAAGTCTTGTATAAACTTGCCTGGGTATCAGCCATTTTGCTGTGTGTTTAATTCTGTGTTTTTTTTTTTGGTTTTCTTTTTGGGATGGATTTTTTTGTTGACCAGGTGGCTCGTCACTGGGAGATGTAAGAGAGAGAGCAACCAACGTGTACCGTTTTTAAATGCGAAGTGCCGATGTGACAAATTTGGGGCGAGTGAAGATCAGTGGTTGATGGAGGTGGGATGCGCCGTGCAAGGTTGACCAAGCGACGTGCTGTACTATGTAGCCAACCTGTACAGGGGAACAGGTGCGCGGGCGGAGGTGGGGCTTAGCGCTGTTTTTTTTCACCAAGAACTTCGCTGGCTGGGGAAGGGACTGGGGGCCTTGCCAGGTGGGGGGAAGAGGGGAGGGCATCCTGGGGCCGGGGCTGCACGGGCCAAGGCTTCAACTAGCTGCAGGCTGGCTGCTCCTTCCCCTTCTCTTCGCGGATGGGGTTAGACCAAAGCCTGTCTCGCGTATGGACGATGGGAATTCCGGTTGGCTGCCGAGAGGCACCTCCGATAGATCATCAGGGCTTTGCGTCAGAATCCGACGTTTGGAATTTGAGGGAGACACCGCGCGCGCACCAGGCAGGACGGACGTCACGAGGGCACCCATTGCGGAAGAGATGTGGGGTTGCAGGCCTGCGCAGGGTTCCTGGGGACAAGGACGAAGGACGAGGGGGCCATCGTGACCATGTTTCCCACCCCCGCCGCATGGAAGGGCAGAGAAGGCGTTAACAACCCGCCGAACAACAGTAGCCCCCCCCCCCCCTCTCCGCGATCTGTGCGATGAGATCACCCGCGCCCCTCGTCCAGGCACAATGCATCCTCCGGGCCGCCCAGGGGGAATTTCTGCAGTCGATCGTTTGATGTCTCTAGACATACTACCATATGCATAGTATGTATTGTATGTGTGGTGTGTGTATATATTGATGGCGGTCTTTCTGCTTTGCACGTCTCTTGGGACTGTGTATGATGGGATTTCCATGGCAGTAAGGTTGAGGACTAGAACCCAGGCATGCACACTCAGACGCTGTCGCGCCCTTCTTCTGAGAGCTGGCACGCATGATGGGAGCAGGATGGCTTCCGCGATTAGGAATCAGCTCAGCGACGACGACACATGACGTCCCGCGTCCTCGCGACGGCACAGGTCACAGCTGCAGGAGCAGCTGAGACGCCACGCGACACCGAGAGATGAGGCGTTCTGAAAACAGCCTTGTTCACGTGGCAAAAAGAAGAAGAAAAAAAGAAAGGAAAGAAAAGAGGAGGAGGAAACCCCTCAACCCCCCCCCCCCCCCACCGAGAAAGGGAAAAAAAGCCATAGAACATACCATAGCACTATGGTAGTACGGCCGTATAATCAGCCACCATGGTCAGGGGGCCATGCTGACCGGGATGACTCAACTGCGTAGGGCTGTTCACACGCGCGCAGTGGCTGTTTGAATGTGGCGGCAGTGTGACGATGTAAAGTGTCCAATAAGGTGATCTCGATGTATCATGTAAGGCGACGTTTTGTGCTCGCTCAGCAGTGCACTGTTTTCTCAAGCCTCTCGCCCTATGTACCATGGTCTGCCGCCCCAATACTAGTATAGCAAGTATCCTGTGCAGTCAGTGAAGAAGCGCCCGCTTGGTCACAGGCGGCCCCCACTAGAGCGGACTTGCCCACGCACCCCTGCAGCCACTTTGAAAGACCGCGTCTGTGCTCAGGCTAAAAAACAACCTGCGCCTCCCGCCTTCGTTCCACCACCCGCTCTTCGACGTCTCTCGACTCTTCCCACCATCAACCACTTCCCTACGCAACCACTCTTCACCAACCAGCACAACCCGCATCATACTTTTTTCTTTTTGAAGCTTCTCACCACCGGTTTCAAAACCACTGGTGTTCAAGATCAGCCCCCAGCGCGAACTAGATCCAGAGACCTATTCGACAGCGTCGCCACTGAGCCATCGCGTCCGCGACCACATCCTACATCGACAGAGAACAAGATCCCCCTCTCATCAACGAAACCAACCGACCTCGACACGATGTCGTCCACCCCGCAAGAGTCCGACGCGGCTCAGGTGCCTCAGAAACATAGCAACATGCCCGTCTCGATCCTCTTCTGCCGCGAGTGCTCCAACATGCTCTATCCCAAGGAGGACAAGGAGGCCCGCCGCCTGATGTACCAGTGCAGGACCTGCCAGCATACCGAGAACGCCACCTCCAACTGCGTCTACCGAAACATCCTCAAGAGCCAGGCCGGCGACACAGCAGGCGTCACCCATGACGTCGCCCTCGACCCCACGGTTGGTGGCCCCAACACAAGAGACACCTCCAACCCTCCTCCTCCCCCGCCCTCCCCTTCCTCTACCCTTGCCATGTGCGGCTGTTGCGGCCAGATTATCATGTGCTCTGATTGCGAGGCCCGTCCTGCCGCCGTTCCCACCCCGGGGCCCTGTGGGCTCGATGCTGGCGCCGATTCGCCCCCCACCCCTCCCAGGTCCTACCAGGCCGAGCAGGCCGCTCCGATACTGGCTTCGTCTGATGCAAAGGAGTCCTGGAGCTATATCCTCGAGGAGATTAGCAGCCTGGACATCAGTGCTATGGACGCCGATATGGACCTGGAGCTCGACGACGACATGGCCAGTTGGGAGCCCGAGATGTAGGAGCACTTGCTGCTCGTTTTGCATCGCATCCCGCACGACTTGCGATCTCGCCTGCGGACCTCCCGAGTCCGCCTATTTGCCGATCCCTAGGAACACGCCTTCGACTAGGCCCACCTCCCTCTATACTGCAATCAGAGCACAAGCGCAATAGCCTGCACAGGCAAGGGGGCGAGGGCAATGATGATGATTCAGGAGCGGGATGTTGTCTAAGAGGATGATGCTTTGCATGATTCTTCTCTTGTTCAAGAACCTGCTGCTGACGTGTCGTCTCTACTTTTTTTTTCTAGCTTCCTCGCTCGGACAAGAAATGTCCCACCTGCGGTCATGAGGAGGCTGTTTTCTTCCAGTCGCAACAACGAACCAGAGATACTGGCATGGTATGCAGCCACAGCACCCTTCCCTCCTCTGATCACATATCCTGACGATTTGTCTGCAGAAACTGTACTATGTTTGCTGCTCGTGTGGTGAGATCTACCAGTAGGATGGTTCTCGATCCACCACGGGAACAGTGTTCTTCAGTCGCCCATCTCTGGCTACTGCTCGCGGACGAACCGCCACCGCTCGGCCTTCAGACCCACCTCGTTCTGCCCAGTCTCAACAGCCCTTGACTGAGGCACCTTGGTCGCCCTCTCACGTGTTCATCCCGTCGTCTGCCTCGCCTCTCGACTCGCATGATGAGGCATTTGCACAGCCAATGTCGAGGACTTTGTCCGCGGAAACCAACGTGCCATCGGTGCCACCTCGTCCGGAGTCACAATCCATGTCGGAGACTGTACCTGCGACTCTCTTGAGGTCTGGTGTACACATGTCACAGAACGTGCTGCCACTGGGGCAACTGTCTTTGGAAGATTTCCTGGAACCTAGACCGGACAATTGGAGCCAAGGAGGGGTGGGAGGGGGTATTTTTGATTTGCTTTCCTTCTCGCACGGAGTTTGGGTGAAAACTTAAGAAAAACGGGCGAACGGACTAGAAATAGAATTTGGGGGAAATTTGTACGAATAAAACCAGATGGATAGGGATCTTCTCTGCAGGCGACGCTATCCATAATTGACCAGCGATGACCTTGTTCACAATTCCGAATTTCGTCACAGTTGTGATTGTAGGCTTGAGCGTTATTTTCTTGATTCGCTCTCATAAGACGGCACGTGATTTCTGTTGACGCCTCTTATGCTGTTTTCGACAACTATTGAGTGGTGGTATATAGCGCCTTCTTGCCATATATTCTCTACGTCTTATCCCGGTCGACTCATCGCACGGCTGTTCTGTGCGCCCATCTTTGACAGCAGACCTCATAGAATAGCTTCGTCTCCTGCGTCTCCTGCATCTTATCGTAGATGCATTGTGCATCGTCTCTCGTATCCGTATGCGGGTGGATACCGTTGACGTTCGTGAAGGTTTCCGCGCCGGCCCGGCTTGTAAATATCCTGTAACCCTCTCAGCTTGCCCTCCGATCAGCCACGGTCTGTCTATGCATGCATAGGCGCCATGCTCAAGATCTTGCTCCAGTTCTTCCTCCTCAGCTCCTGGCCGACCACGCCATTGATCCGGCTCCCAATGGGCTCCCCACCCTTGTTCAACAGCACGCAGGCATTGTCGTCGAACCTGATAACGCTTCCGTCCGTCCTCTGGACCTTGTACTTTGTGCGGACGACAACGGCGTGCCGGATGTCGCCGCGCTTGACCTTGTTGGCAGCGCTGGCGGAGGCCATGCCCTCTCCCGTAGCGGAGCGCTGTTGCTGGACGACGCAGACGATGCGGTCACCGATGGAGGCGTGACGTTTCTGGCCGACGATCATGGCACACTCGACGATGCTGGCGCCGGAGTTGTCGATGCAGTTGAGCATGGTCTGCGAAAAAAAAAAGGTGTCAGTTGACTTTCTCGTGCTCTCAATCTGTCTCCCCTGTTCTCTCTCTCCTTCTTTTTCTTTCTCATTGCTTTTCGGGTACACACTTTTAATTGAATCATTTTGGCTGATTTGTGCTCCCTGCGACCGCTCTCAGCGCTGGCTGGTGTTGGTGGTGTCGTCTACGGCGTGGGTATTCCAACGAGCGTCGGAGTCCTGACGTTGTAAAATCTGCCGCTCTGCCCCCGGCAAAGACGAAGCTGTCGTCGGGGCGCAGGGATGTCCGAGGCATGTATTGGTGCAGATGCTGCGCCCCTGTAGAGGCTTGCAGAGCAGGGATCCAGGAGGAAACTTGGGCGATCACAAGCCTCTTCCACCCACTGGGCCACTCAGGTTCTGGGCCCTGACTCTCCAGGTGCTTTTCCCAGCTCGGGCCGCCCCTCAGGTGCGACCTCCCCAGGCTATCGCAGCGCCATTCCACCCCTGAATCGATAGAACCAGGGGGCACCATGGGATCCATCTGTTGCCCTGCCACTCCAATTTTCGTGTGGGGATTTGGCCCCCCCCTTCCAAAACCTGATGCTCTGTTGCCCCATTGGAAAGAGATAGAAAAAAAAAGAGAGAGAGAAAAGCAGGTATCGACTTTATCACAGCTCGGCAAGGGAGTGGTGATACTACTATATGACTATTATATGAACCCCTAAGTCAGCTTTTTTCCCCCTCATGTTCAGTGTACCTGGGCTGAGACCTTGAGGGCATCTACCCGCCCCCGATTCCTCCCTCTCTCTTTCTCTCCCATCATTTTGTACCCTCTCCAGCTCTTTTCCCCCCCTGTTATATATCTTTTTCTTTGTCCCGCGATACTTCCGCATCCGGACTCGAGTCGCTCCTGCCCTCTCTCCACTAACCCTTCTCCAACCTTTCCTCCCCTCCCCCCCCTCTCTTCCCCCCCTTCCTCCTCAGTTCAGCTCTCTCCCGCATCTCATCCCAGTACCCAGGGTGTACTTCGTACCTCGTACCTTCTGCAGCCGTGTTCAGCCCTCCTGCAAACAAGGCCTGGTCGTCATCACCCTTGCGCGCATTGGCCGTCGCCTCACCCCTGCACTTGGCCCCTTGCTCTATAGAGGAATATCGAAACCTTATGACGACAGTTGGATTTCTCTGCAGGGTCAGAATCGAGGAAAGCGCCAATCCCTCTGCCACCCGATCTATCCAATTTACCGGAGTACCATACAAGTACTCACCTGTACGACGGCGCAAAGGAACACCTTGCATTGAGGCGACAACCTTGGCCTGCGCCGCTTGTGATACTTGTCGTCGTCGTACCTGACCTGGTCGTCACCCGCCAAGTACCCTCCGCGACCACTTATCACCGCCAGTCTTCTCGCCTCGCCGAATTTCTCTTCTTCGCCCTCACCTCACCTCATATCACCTCACCCCCCTCAGCCGCTCCGCTGCCGTCAGCCCTCGTTCCCTCCCCTTTGACCGAGCGCATTCTTGCGGCTGGCTGCGTTCGCGACGTACCCAATCACCTTTTTTCCTTTCACCCCAACTCTGCAGCTGCAATTGAAGGACATCCCTTCTGCCTGTCAGCCTGCGTCCGCTCATTGTCATCATCGCGATCCACACTCTTTCACCAGCCCAACTTTTTTTTTTCTTCTTTCTTCCTTCCTCCCGGTTGGCCCTCTCCTTTCTAATCCTACCCTCTTCAGCCACGAGGCATACGAGACAGACACACGATCACCAGCGAGCGCAATTGGTTTCAAACGACTTTGGCTGCTGTCGAGGATGTCTCGCTCGAGCGCAAACTGCGGCGCAAAGAAGCCGGCGCTGACTCTGGCGCAATTGTCTTCATACGATGACATGTTGACAGATGCGCTCGTCGATCGGGTATGCGCATGTCTGGGCCGGTAGGGCATCTGGGCGCATTGACGGCTGACCCCTCAACCTGCAGGCATACTACTGGACCACAATTCCCAAGAACCGACCCTCGTACCATCCTTCCCGTGGCGTCAAGGAGGAGGAGATCACCAAGATCATACAGTCGCATCTAATTGTCGACCCCGATATCGATGTCGCCGAGCAGAAACTACTTGCGACCGACGGCTTGAGGCGCTTTTACAATGCGCTCAAGACCCCGAAGGCGAAGCTCGACTTCAGGCAGCACATGCGCCGCTACACCCAGATCTACCTCCCCGACTGCCCCTTCGAGGTCAGCAGCACCAACAGGTACACCGTGACCACACACGAGGCCAGCATCGTGGCACGCCAGTTCATCAAGCGCAACGAGAGCATCAAGTACCTATCCGGCATCCAGGTCCTCATCACCCCCGAAGAGGAGGCAGCCCTGTCCGTGCGCAAGAAGGACTTCAGCATCGTCGTGAGCAGCAGGAGTAGGATGGCCAGCCTGTTCATGGGTCCCGCTCGCTTCGCCAACCACGACTGCGGCGCCAATGCCAAGCTTGTTATTACCGGTCAGGCTGGCATCGACATTGTCGCGGTTCGGAGCATCGCTGTGGGGAGGAGATTACCGTGACATACGGTGACAACTACTTCGGCGAGGACAACTGCGAGTGCCTGTGTCAGACCTGTGAGGACACGCTGGCCAACGGCTGGCGGCAGCCGGGCGGGGTTGCGCCTGTCAAGAAGAGCATCGAGCTGGACGGCACAGCAGCACAGGGCTACAACACACGAGGCAGACGGAGGTACGGCAGGGGGAGAGTCCAGGTCTAGAACACCCTCGGTCACTCCGGACATGCGGCCGAAAGTCTTCAAGACGAGAGCCAGACAGCTGCGCGATTGGGACCGTGCGTCAACCGCCGAGTCTAGTGTCCCTGGCGGCCCTGGCAGCAGCAGCAGCTCAAAGCGCAAGCGGGACTCGGACGGTCTTGCGACGCCCCCGGTTACGCCCGCAAAGAAGCACAAAACTACTCATTATGAGGTGCCGTCGGCATCTCGGCGCATGGAGCGGAGTGTTAGCTCAGAGGACGAGTCGCGTGGCATTGGCTCGAGATCCGAATCATCTGCCGGTGAGGCCGTGCTCACGGACGTTACTACCCCAGAGGACACAACCGACCCTACAGAGGCGATACCACATCCCACACCACTCTCACGAGCTATCGAGCACTTGAAACAGGAGCAAGACGCAGAGGAGGCTGCAGGCGCGGGGCTGACGCGGGTTGCGCTCTTCTCGGGCTCGATGGAACTTTCTTCCTCCTCTGTACCGGTCCTCGAGACGCCCCGGCCACCACGGCGAGCCCACGGCCTGTCGATTCGAGACATACTGAACACGCCCTCTGTGCATGGGACCCCAACCGAGAAGGCCTCGGTAGACCATTTTGCGGTCGCCTTCGGTGACCAAGCCATGGCAGAGCCAGTCGAAATAAGCAGCGCTCGAGACGAGTCTCCAGATCCTCTCTCGACTGGTCTTGTGGATCTCCAACCTCCGCCCGTCAGCCCAGGAAGGCGCACCCGTGGGAGCCTCAGGAGGCGCTCCTTGGAGGGCTCGCCTCCACACGCGGACATGCCTATGCCGCTACCTGAGGTCAATCGCCTCCCTACGCCTCCCACTGGCCCTTCCTCACACAGAGTACCCGGTGACTACGAGTTGACACCACGCCTTCTCTCTGAACCAGACATGGCCTGGGTGCGATGCATGAACTGTTCGGTCGCCTTTGTCCAACCCAATGCCTACTACACACGATCGTCCTGCCCCCGATGCGAGCGCCATTCCAAGCTGTACGGGTACGTCTGGCCCAAGACCCAGCGAGACGGACCTTGGGATAAAGAGGAACGGATATTGGACCACCGAACCATTCACCGCTTCCTCGCTCTGGGTGATGAATTGCAGGCCCGTGGACGTGCAGCCATCAAGCGACCCGAGACAAAGACGCCTAAGGAGGATACCCCCGTGTCAACATCGCAGGGTCTCAGGAGGGAATCTCTGAGGAGCGGAATGAGGTCCTCCGCGCGGGACAGCGACAGTCCTTCCTCGGGATCGGATGTGCGGCGCGGTGGGAGACCGCGCAGAGCGAGCTCCAGACATGTGCGAGGTGCTTAGACCACACCTTCGAGCAACGGGACGACTTTGTGATCCCAAAGCCCAGCTCATTGCACATATGAGCGAGCGTGCCTACGTGAGCATCTCTGGCATCGCTCCACCGCTTCGGTGTAGGGGCGGTGGGAGCCCTGAAAGGGTTCGCCATCCTCGGTAGTACCACCGACACAACTTTGGTCAAGTCGAGAGACTTCAACCCTCTTACAACCCTTTTGCAATCAGGGAGGCTCACAATGCAGCGGGACATCCCTAGGAAATGCATCGAAGGGACTAAAACAAGGGCATGGACTTAATTAATACAGACCCGCCTAGCCTCAAATCCTCCGAGCAACACATACTGTCGGCGGCATTCGGAGCCGGCCCAAAATATGGCAATATTTTATACGCTCGGAGGGAGCCTTGGAAGCCTCTCAGAGGTTTTAGTAGCGCGGAAATACAAACAAAACATGAAATCAGCCTGTCTTCTGCTGCTTGCTGTGCAAATGTGCAAATGTGGAACTATGGTCTGTTATGTACGTTGCTGTAGACGACTTCCCTCTTCAAGGTCGTTTCTATCTACAGCATCTAATCTGGCGCAACATGGAGCTGCCAATAACCCCTCCATCTCTGCGGTGTGCCTTCGTTATGCTTCGGATCATATACTCTCCTTACCACACCGTCCTCTTCCCTACCCGACAGGCCCAACAGACCCAGACGAGCCCCAGCACCCTGGTACGTCAGAAAATCCCGTGTGAGGTCGACATACTGCAGTATGCCCTCCTGTGCGCCCATAGTCGAGCCTGTGGTCCACGAGAGCAGAAGCGGCTCCAGAAGGGGCGCGTCCGTAATAGAAGGGTGCGTGGTTCCCAAGGAGGTCAGGAACCAGCCCTTGGTCCTGCACGCCTCATCCCTCATCTCGCCGCCAAGTGCGCCTTCACACGGTCCCGAGCGGTCATTGAGCTTCTCGACAATGTCACGAACGACTTCAAAGTGCGGCCGCCCGAAGAACAGGCTCGGGCCAGGTCGGCTCCAGGAGGAGCTGTGGCAGACGACCACAGGCACGGATATGTCATCGTTCAGAGGTCCGCTGTTCTTGCCCGGGTCAAGAACGACCGCACCGCCAAACGGCCTCTCGTGCGTGGGTCCTGAGCGCAAGGCACGGAGGACGCCCGTTGCGCCGTACGAGTGCCCAGCCAGGGTCATGTCGGCGGTGTCAAGCCGCCCAGCGAAGGACGACAGGAGGCCTGGCAGCGCGTGGGCTGGGTGCCGTGGGTTCTTGAGGGCGACTTCCTCGGCGGCAGATGGGGATGTGGCGACCTGGCGGAGCACCTCGACAGCAGCCTCAATCTCAGCCTCGCGAAAGGACAGCTGGGCTTCCTTCAATGCGGCCGTGTCCAGCTTCCCGCCACCAGCCTCATTCGAGGACAGGTCGAGATCGCCGAGGTGGAGGCTGTACTTCCACCTGGACTTTGTTTCGGCCCCGTCTTTGCGCGTGACAGCAGACGCCGGGCTGGAGCCGTCGCGATGTTCGATAGCTGCCACGACGATGCCGCGTGAGGCGAGCTCACCGAGGTAGGACGTGTAGTCCGTGCGAGAGGAGGCCATCCCGTGGGAGAAAATCAAGACGGGCAGCTGTTGTCCCTCGGCGTCATCTCTTCCCTCTCCTCGCGGTCTTGATTCGGCTGAGGCGTCATGGTGAAGTAAGCCGTCCGCGGGGAGCAGAGGAGCGCCAATCTGGGCTGGAATCCTGATTCCGCCTACGGTTATCCACATGGCAAATGCAATTGCATTGCGGACAAAGATATTGTCCATCCCTAGAAAGCGCGCGTAACCTTTCGCTGTTGCCGATACAGGCTTGGGGATCCAGTATAGTTCCTCGCCATATTTGTTCCTGCTATTTCTCTGTTGAGTAGGGTAGTAGAGTGTGAAGAGCACCGTCTCGACCTCGAACGCGGGCTGCCCGCCCTCCTTGGCGGTGATCTCGCTAACACGCCGGGGTGCCGCAAGGGGCACCTCGATATCTAAACCACCGACACCATAGGGACCTGTGTATCCTGGGAGGGGTGATGCAAAGAGTAGGCGTGATAGAAGTAGGCAGTATAGTACGTAGAGGGCGAAGGAGGCGAGGAGGACGTAGCGGATTGTGAGGCGGGGACGGAGGAAGAAGGCCGCCAGGTGGGCGAACCTGTTTGTGAGGGCTCTCAGAGTGCCACGAAGCTTCCCAAATCGTGATGATGATGATAATGATAATAATGATGATGGGCCGGACGCTGACCAGCGCATCCACTTTGGCGTTGTGGCCTGTCCGGGCTGCTCGGCGAGGAGGGTGTCCTCTTCAAGCTCCAGAGACGACACGGAAATCTCATCTGGTTCGCGCATGGTGTTCGAAATCAGCCTGACAAAGAAAAGAGAAGAAAAGAGGAGGTTCCCTGTGAAGTGGTTATTTAAATTATTTCAACCCATTTCAGAGTTCAAACATCAAGAGTTGTTTTCTTGTGGTGAGGTTGTGGCGGAAAGGCTGAGGAACGTGGGTAGAGTTGATATCTACGTCATTTGGCGAATCGTAGCCGTACCTTGCGAACGCTTTCCCTAAAAGAGTGTTGCTT
The DNA here is from genome assembly GCA_016584495.1 of Celoporthe dispersa. Taxonomy (NCBI): domain Eukaryota; kingdom Fungi; phylum Ascomycota; class Sordariomycetes; order Diaporthales; family Cryphonectriaceae; genus Celoporthe; species Celoporthe dispersa. The sequence goes on from WAID01000011.1 coordinate 131,966, forward strand.
GTTTAACTCCGACCTTAAGTCCTTCCATCTCAAATAAGCAGTGAACAAATGTGCCCATTGTGATATCCAGTGCCAGACCCTGTCCGGAGCATCGCCTTTTCTATTCTCAGAGTTGGTAATCTGAAATTTCCTTTACTACCTAGACGTGTGAACACAACAGAACGAAAATGAGAAGGGAGAACGACAGATTGGCAGTGGACGATGTTGGTTGGAAAACCCCTAATGTTATGACCCGGCCAGCATGCAGGTTACGAATGAAACAGCCCGACAAGCAGGGCATAGAAAACTGGCACCACCCAGATACAGAATGGCAGGAAAAACAAATTACGTAACCAAAGGTTAGGATTAAACACAATAGGAATATGCTTACTAAAGATTAGTAAGCTACTATAAGCCCCAGCGAGCTATAATAAGCTCAGACAAACTATTACAAGCAATATAGCTAAATAAGAAACTAGCATCTAAAGAGCTGGATATATAAGAATATACTCATTATTAATAGATAGATTCAATATATAGCTTTTTAATTGTCAATCTAAGTATTTAGTCTTATATATTAAATAGCTCCAAAAGTAGTAAATATTTGCATTGCTTATTAGGATTTGTATAGTTCTATATTCAAAAATTTAATACTTTTAATATCTTTCTTGCTAATATAAATCTAATTAGTATTTAGAGATCTTCGAATTATTGCAATATTTATAATATTTTGATAACTTTTATTTAAGAAAAGTTCAATATTATCTTTTTAAGCAATATAGAATATAATAGCTTCCCAGATACCTACTTTATCCACTTATAAGCCTATATATAAGTAGATAATCAATATTATCGCTAATTTTTAGAAATAAATTCGCATTCTATAGTAATAAGATAATAATTTAATTCTTATTATAACGAATAAAGCATATAAGATAAACAAACTAATTATGTATAATAAAGTATAAAAAACGCTTTATAGATTCTTTACTTATTGCAAAGCATATTTTCTATACTATATTGCCTAATTTACTTCTGAATATAAAAAGATTATTCTTGTTAAGACTTGCTTTGAGAAAAATGCTTTTATTTAATATAAACCCTCTCTATACAATAAACCAGAACCTCGGGCGCCGTCGCACGAAAGGACGAATATCAAGGCAATAGGCAAAGGCTCATGCAACCCAAGCATATTGAATCGATCACAAGGACGACAACAAACAAAGGCCATATATATATAAGGTCAGGATAAAAAGCCTACCTTAGATCTATTTAAAAGGCTTAAATTAAGAAAAGAAGGAAAGATTGCTTATTATTTTTTTCTCTAAGCATAGAAAAAAATAAACAAAGGCTGCACTCTTATATCTGAACGACCTCAGAATCCATTTACATTCCATATCCTGAAATCTATTCTACTAGCCATTATAATATTCTCTCCTAGCAATTTTCAATCCAAAATTGCAACTATAATTATAATATACTATATCTATTTAAATAATAAGGATTGAGAAAAGACCAAAATATAATTATAAAATAAAAAATCTATTATAATCACCCTTTGAACTATCATTTGCACAATAACTAAACCAATATACTATACTCTTTCAGATCAATCTTTATTACTATTTAGCAAATGCTCTACTATTACTTTTAGTATTATTATCTCTAGCTTATACAGATTTCATTACTATTTTCTTTATTATTGCAATTAATATTTTTATCAAATAGCTTTAGTAGTAATATTCTATTCCTTATTCCTCTAAATATTAGTCTAGATTCGCTTATATTAGACTTTCTATTGCTCAATCTTTCTTGCATGCTTAAAACCTTTCTATCCTTTCTCTCTAATCGATAGCCTAATTAGATTTATCGAATAGAATTCTTACTATAAAAGAACTTGAGATAATAAGAGCTAAAAAATAGCTCCGGAGCTATAGAATTGCTACTTCTCAATTACTAATATAGAAATAGTTTATTCTATAAAAGAAGCTCTAGTATAAGAATTCTATTACTTATAAATATTAAAGATGAGATTAATAATATTCTAAAAGTATTCTCTATATAAATATCTTTATCTAAGGATTGATTGAATGTATTCTATCCAAATAATCCGCTTAGTATCTATCTGCTTTAATAAGCAATAAGAGATTCTTAATTAAGCTAAAGTATTAGTCTCAGTATATAAATTATATTAATTGCTTTCAATATAGATATATTATTCTTTTATTAGCAAGCATTTATTATATTGGATATCTATATAATTTTAAACTATTTAGCTATTATAGCTAAGATATTTTTTATTAATCGATTATAATTATTTTCAATATTAGACTCTACTAAATCTATTAACTCTCTTTTATATATATCAATATTGAAGCGAAATTCGATCTAGAATAGCTATATCAATATTCATTTATAATCCGCTATATAATAAATAGGAATTATAAGCTAAAAAGAATATTGCAAAGATTCTGCTTATCCCAATTTATATATGAAAACAATAAGATGCATTTTCTTTAATAACTAGTAATAATTATTGCTTATAAAATAAGCAATTTCCTTATATATAATAAATATAGTATAGATCTAATCTAAACAATTATATAATTGCTTATATATTTTAGTAAATTCTTTAAATCGAAGATAGAAAATCTTAATAATATAGAATATCTGATACTCTTTATTATTATAGACTATTATAAGAATTATCTCGATTATATAATTAGAATCTATTATTCTGAAGAACTTTTGCATAGCTTCAAGTATATTTTTCCAGCCTAGCTATACAATCGCAAGAAAGCCTTTCTTATATCGAGCATTATACTATACAAAGCTTTAGAAGCTAATCGATTCCTTTATAAAATAAAGAAATAAGAATCGATATTATAATACTTTCTTATTTTTTATTTTAAGCAAGTAATTGATTTTCAATTATTAGGTTTCCTTATTAAATATAATCTTAATATATATAAAAAGAATAATCTTCTTTTAATTATTCTGCGCATAATGTTTGAAAGCAGCAAAAATAGCTTTAATAAGCATATTTCTTATATTATCTATCTAGATTAGTCCTATTAGATTGTAAAAATCGAGAAGATTGATTTATATATCTATTCTCTTATATTCTTCTTTATTATATGAGAATTATTTCTAAAGATTTAAGAAATATTTATCCAGGAAAATCTATATTATCTTACTTTTCTGCCCGTATATATTGAAAAAAAGAAGTCTCGATTTGATAATAGCAGGAAAATAAAGTATTTTAGCAAAAGAAATACGCAAATAGTAAGCTTTAGCTATCTAATTTCAATCTCTAAATATAATAGCCTTAATCGATTTATAGTTTCGAGAAATTATAGCTATAATATTTGAATAAATTATAACTCAAATTATAAGAAAAGGAAGCTAATTATAGCAAAAGCAAAGAAAGAAAATAAAGATTGAGATTTGCAATATATATTTGATGAAAGAAAGTGCAATATAGAATAAGAAGATTAAAAATTAAAATTCCGATTTAATAATTGCAATATTATTAAGATTGCAGAATCAAAATAGAAAATATAAATCAATAGAATAGCTATCTCTAAAGATTATTATTAAGAGATAGAAGAAAAAAGAGATTATACTAATTTCTAAGATTAATTTAGCTAGTCTGAGAGTTTTTCTTATTGCAATCAAGGCTAATAATTCTTTTCTATTTTTATCAATTAGCAGCAAGCTAAATTCCTAGCTAAGCTAGAATTATTGAATAAATTAAGCAAGAATTGTAATTAAGAAAGTGCGATAATGCCTTTTCTTCTTTTCCTTAATCTAGCATAACTCTATCTCCTTATCTATTCTTATTTAGCTATTCTATTTCTCTTTTTTTTCTATTTCTATTCTTTCTTATAGATTTCTCCTTTTTTTTCTCTATTCAAGCTTAAAATATAAATCAATATATCTTAAATTATTACTAATGCTATCTTTTCTTTGCAAATCAATTTAATATAGCAGTAAGATAAAAGCAATTAGGATTAATTTATCATTTCTATTTATCCTTCCAATATCAATATTTGCTTTCTTATTATTTATAACTAATATTCTTTTATAAATAAGATTATTTTCTCTATTATTTATAGCAAGCTAAGCATAATCTATTGCTTTTGGATTATCTATAGCAACTTTTCTCTCTAGAACAATCTAATCGCTAGCCCTATCTATACTTAGAAATTCTTTTAGCTGAAAGCTGCTTAAGAAATTATCTTATAATCTATCTTAGTATGCAAAGCTGATATAAAGCTATTTAGGGAATATTTCAAGCATATTTTTGCTTAAGCTGATCAGCTATAATATCTTTTTATTTAGTTGTATAATTATCGCAATCTTATCCCCTGCAATTATTATGCTTATCAATATACTTTAGCTTTTATATTAGTTAATAGTATCCAGCTTAATATAAACTAGCTTTTCCTCAAATATATCTCCTTATTCAGTTTTTTTAATAGCAAATGCAGTAATTGCATCTATTATACTAAAACAAAGTATAATTATATTCAAGATATTCTATATATTAACAATCGGTATATATAAGTAAAAGTTTTATTTATTTATTTCTATTCAGATCTAAGCATCTGCTGATACTTTTTCTTATTTCCTTACTATAGCATCGCAACTCATTCGATCAATTAAGCCCGCATTAAATATTTAGTGCGACTTTGAATTTGAGCATTGACAATAAAGTATACCAGATTATAAAGAGCTAATACTAATTTCTGAGATATAATAGTATTTCTCATTGTTGTAGTAGCCAGTGGAGTGGACCTCAGAACATGGAATGTAGGTGGATCCTGAAGTCATTCAGATATAAGAGTGCAGCCCCTATTCATTTTTTTTCTACACTTAGAGAAAAAAAAATAATAAGCAATCTTCCCTTCTTTTCTCAATTTAAGCTCTCTGGACAAATCTAAAGCAGGCTTTTCACCCTAACCTTATGCATATATAACCTTCATTTATTATCATCCTTATAATCAATTTAGCATACTTGGATTGCATAAGCCCTTGCCTATTGCCTTAATATTCATCCTTTCATATAATAGCGCCTAAGATTCTAATTTAATAATGCAATAAGTATAGACTTAACTATTCAAGCTAATAGTTTAAAGCTATCTTTATTATAGCTTATAAGAGCTAGTAATAGCAGCAAATTATATTCTATGGATAAGCATACTTCTTTTCCCAATATTTCTTTCTCTTAATTATTTTATTTGAATATTAATATTCGATAAGCTATGCATTATATCTAAACTCTGGATTATGCCTAAAGCCTTTCGAAAGAGGGTAAAGGCTAGATAAAGAAAAAATAGTATAAATTCTAATCAATAAGCAATAAATAAATTATCGAATCTATATACTAATATTATAAAGAAATAAATTTCTTTTTCTGCAATTTCTTATTACTTTTATATAAAATCCTATATATTTTAAGCTTATATATACTAATATAGATATAATTTTGATAAAAGTAAATCTTTAACTAGAGTAATAAATATTATATTTTTATTAAATAATATTCTGCAATAAGAAGCGAGATAAGTAGTCAAGCTTCTAATCCGAATAATGCAATTTACTGAAATATATATAGCCAAATTATTTATTTGAATTAGAGATTTATTAATTGCAATATTATAAAGAAGAAAAATAAGAGATATTAGAAATAAGAAGGAATTCAAATGCATAGCAAATAGAGATAAAAACGCGCAATAATTAGGCCGAAACCCGAATTATACAAGACACTTTATGCCTATTCAGCAAAAATAGCATTAATCAATATAATAATTAATAAAAGCAATTTCTATTAAGCGCAAAATAGCTTACTTACCTGCTCACTATCTGCTTTTGATATCTTACTATTTATATACTAATCTGCTTACCAATCCTTAGCATTAATATTCTTTTGCTTTACTAAATCAACTTTCTAACTAAATTAGAGAATATTGCTATTATAATACTATTCGATTAAGGCTTATAATATAAATTGATAAAGAATCAATTCAGATATTATCGATAGAAAGAAAGAATAGCTTTAATCTTAAAAAGCTCGATTAAAAATATTCTTAATTCTTCAAAATCTCTTTCTAGCAGCTAATATAAGCCGAACTTTAAATTCCTATCTTATAATAAGCTAGTAAGAGCAGATCTTACTCTATTCTCTTAGATTGAAATTTCCTCTTAGCTTAAGCATTTTGATTAATAGTATAAGATTAAAAGCATTAAAAATAATAAAGCTCTCAATTTTATAAAAGATTACTATATAGATTCAATTATAGTAAGTAAAGTAGAGCATTATATTATAAGTATTAGCATTTGGAAAAATCAGAAAAACTGATTATTTATTGCTTATTGATTTTAAAATTATCTTCAAGCTTATATACTAAAACAAAAACGCCTTAATATTTTGAATAATTGCTTTATTATAGATACTACTAATCTATAATTATTTATTATTGATTATAATAATGCTTTAATTTATCTTAAAATTCAAGAAAACTAGCTTATTATTGAAGCTTAGATAAAACTCTTTTCGATATAAGTAAAATATTTTAAAACTAATTATAGTATTACTACTAAGAATATTATTAATAAGATATAGCCTTTTTTTTATAGAGAAGCTTCTCTTAATCTATAAAAAGATATTTCAAAAAAAAATTTAAGACTAATTTGCATATAAAGCTACTAATTTCAAACTTAATTAGCTAATTCAATTTCAATCTCTATTATAGCTAATATTTAAATAGATTATACTTATTCCTATATCTTAATCAATATATATAGCTCTTAATTAAAATATAGATTAAGAATAGCAATCTATAAATCCTTTATACTATCAGTTTTCTCAAGAAATAATTATATTAGCTAAACAGATTCTAAAATATAAGAATGCTCAGAAAAGTAATTAAAACTTAGCAAATCTAGCTTCTAAGATAAAATAGCTTTAGATTAATCAAATTGCTATAACTTAATCTCTAAAAAAAATAGAAAGAAGATTTTAAGCAGATCTATAGAATCTCTTATAAGCAGATAAAAGCTTTTCAAACTATCTCTTAATAACTAAGCTATCCAAAAATAATTATTCTTTGGAAGCTAATATAAAGCAAAACTAACTCTCTCTAAGCGAATATTATCTATATAAGCTTTAAGAAAAAGGATAAGATCTATATAAAAATATAGCAAGCAAAGATTAATAATATCTTTAAAAAAGATAAGATTATTAAAAAATGCTATAAATATAATTCTAAATCTTATAATGCTTATAAGTATATTAAGCTTAATATTCTTATAAGTAATAATATCTATTATATCCTAGCTTTATCCAAACCTAAATAGTATTTTAGCAATTAGATAGAATTTCTTAATTCGAAATTTATACTAATATTATATAAATAAATTATATCTGCTAAAGATAATTCTAATATAAGCATCTTGATGCACTCGCATCATTCACCATCACTTGGTAGTGCATTTACTATAGGATGTATGGTGAATGCACCACTGAATGCGTAGTGAATTCACCAGTGAATGTATAGTGAATTCACTATAGAATATATGGTGAATTCACCAGAGAATGCATAGTGCATTTATCATGGAATGCATAGTGAATTTACTAGCGAATGCTAGGTGAATTCACCGAATATAACTATAGTGAATTCACTTTATATTCTCCCGCAGCTCCTGACAACTATATATATATCTAGGATAGATATCATTTCTCTTTTTCTTCGAAAAAGAGTATTCCTTGTAATATATCTGCAATATATTGCATATTTCAGCTGCCTAACAAATAGTAGCTACGATATGCATATCTTACAGTATAAGAAATACTTTATCATTACTTATTTTATTTTAATTTATGCTGAAATCAATATAGATAAAGACTATATTATTATCTAAAGCAATAATCATTATGAATCGGGATAGGATTCTCCTTTTACTATTAAATAATTGGATTAAACTTAATAAGCTTTAATAAGCTTATAAATTCAAAGCTATCTTCCATAAACCCTATACTATCAAGTAGGCAATTAATAAAGATCGAGCTATAATTAATATAGCTTGCGTCTTTATAGATTAGCAAATCCTAATTGAATAATACAATTCTCTTTGCAAATAGTCAACTAATTAGATTAACTGCTTGAACAAAGCAATAGATTAGGCAAAGAAGATATCTAGGATACTGAGTTCAAGGAATTAGGGCTTAGGAAAGCGAGAAATATTCCTCAAAGAGTTCTACCTATAGATTCAAAGCAATTAGGATTTTATCTACGATTTTCAAATACAATTCAAAATCGATCAATTAGCTGAAGCAAATATCCTCGAAAAGCAATAGTTGGCTTTAAGGAGCTTTAATACTCCTATAAATACTTACTTCAAAAATCCAGACTATAATCCTTTGCAGATTTTGGGAATATAGGAGACAGAAGACAAATGCTATCAATACATAATAGACTTCTTCAATATGGAAGGAAAACTATAATTCCAATTGCCACCGCAATATACAATCGAGGAATTAGAATCGATTACTCGCAAAGATACTAGCGAAAACTCTCCTACTCTCTATCTCTTAGCCAAAGCCAAAAGCAAACAATCTGCCAGTAATTTAGAAATCGAATAAGAGATCTTATCTTACGAAGATACTATAGCTTCGGATACTATAGTTCTCGCAAGCTATCTTGCTAATGAACAAAGTTTAGACTATAGTTTCGGAGATAGCTATCCCAATATATACAGCTCAGAAAGTGCAAATCTACCCAGCACTTCTGCATTTCCCTTAGCAGAAAGGAATTCAGAAAGTTATTCAACTGCTGTCCCTGGACTATCAATAATCCGATCTGAGAAGTCTTTAACTGGATATAGATCTCTCGAAGAATAGCTATTTCTTCCTGAAATCCGAAAAATTTACCGAGATAGATTTTCAGATAAGAAAGCAGCATAAGCTGGATTTATACAATTACTTCAGCTCCAATAGGCTTATAAATTAAATTCAATCCCTAGTATATATTAAGGAAACTCAAATTCTTCAAAAGCTCGAAGACTGCAATCAGGCATCTATACTATATATTCTTGCAAAGAAAAGATAGCAAAGCCTTATATCCATTTTTATATAATAGGAGCTATAAATAATCAAGGAATTGCTAATAAACCTCCAATAGATATAAATTATTCCCTATCAGAAATTGAAAATTTATAGGATAATCTGATTATGGATAGGAATTTACTATCAGATTTATCAGAATCTAGTAATTCAGATAAAAATAATGGAAAAGATCTTCTGCGCAGCTATAGGCAAACAAGTCCTCTATAATATTTTCTCCAATCTCAATAAACTTTACTATCTCTTATAGATAAAGAGTTCAAAAGAGTATAGTTAATCGTTTCTAGCTATACAAAGATTAGAATAATTATAATAATCTTCTAATTGTTTTTTCAATGGATAGCAAAACGATAGTCTGGAAAGATCTATAAGCATTTATTAATTAATATAAAATTTATATTAGTAGAAGCTGAACTCAAGTATAGTATCTGAGTTATAATCTGCCAATATATTTGGCAAGTATAGCTTATATATAGTTCTACTCTATCTTATCCTATAATGAATAGATAGAATTTACTATAAGATGGAATAATTGGAAGTATTAGAAATATTAATTAATCCGAGATTTTTCTATACTTTGCAAAACAGTAGAAGAATTATTGGATAATTAATAATATTCAAAAAAAGATACTTAAGTTAATCGAAATATCCTTGAATTTATTTATCAAATATGCAGATTCAGCAAACTAGCCGAATATCCCAGATCCTATTTAGCTTATAATATATAGAATCGGATCAATAAGAAACTAATAGCTCGATCTTTCGATCGATTTAATTATAAGACTAATGCTAAGAGCTTTGAGAAAAAGCTTAAAAGCAAGTAAGAAATCTGGTATCTACTGAAGGCTGCAAGGATAATTAGGCTTCAATGAGAAGTAATAACAATAATAAGGCAATTAGAGGCAATGCTTTCCAGGACTCTAAATATCAATATTTATTTACTATCGATGATATTTTAGCAGCTAAAAACCAATCAAATCTATCTCGCTATAGAATATTATCCTACTCTCGAACTCTTTTATAATAACCCAAGAACCTATATTATATCCTGGAATAAGATTTCTATAAAATAATTCTAGAGCAATAGAGATTGATTATTAAAGCTAAATAATAGTAAAGAGAATAATCTAACCAGAACTATTTGCTAATATTTGATCTATGAAAAATAATTACCAATAATATAAGAGAAGAGTTTACCAAAGACAATAGATCTAATTCTAGGAAATTTCGGCTCTTTCGTCGGTTCGCTAGGAAGGATTTATATAAGAGGTTCTTACTATCTATATAGGTCAACTTCGATATCAATAATGGAGAACTTGCTTATAATATGAAGAAAGAAGAATAAATCCTGCAATAAGAATATTATCTAGTAGATAATAAAATCAATTCAGGGTATTTGGAAAATAAGAATAATTAAGAGGAAAGTTATAAGAAAGAAGTGAATTCCTATATAAATGATTCTATGGAAGAAAAGGATAATCTTATATTCGAAGAAAATATATAGATTGCTAACCAGAAGGAATCGACTATTATAGACTTGGATATAAGCATATTTGAAACTATCTATCCAATCTATAGTATATCCTCCTGCTATTCGCATTATGCTAAATATTATTAATGAGCTAATCTATAGCAGAATTGCTCAAATGCTTTACCTGCTCCAATATCTTTTTAGAATAATAATAAATTGGGGTATCCAAGCTTACTGCCTAATATCACTCTATATCAAAAGAGTTTCTATATTTATATTTATGCAATAGTATAAGTAAAGATATCAGAATTAGATATTAATATATGCATCGATATAGAAGCTAGTTAATATGCGATTTTGGTAGAATTAGTGAAGAGTTTCCCTAATATAGTAGTAAATTAGAATATTAAAGCAAAATTGCATAGAATTAGCTTATTAATTGCCCAAATTTAGGCTAAATTCGATTTATATTTCTATGGATAGAAATAAGGGAAACTAATAATTCTTAAAACTAGAATTAGTGCATAGATATTAGACTAGCTTAATATTAGTATTCTCTTAGGATAGGAGTTCAATATTCTATATTAAGTAAATATACTAAACTCCGAAAGCTTTATTCGCTTTAGGTATTATCAAAAAGCAATTGTATCTATAGATATTTTCGCTAGAACGAGATTTATCTATTTTTTAGCAAAAACTGCTTAAAGAATTACTCTATTATTTAATACGCATACTTTGATTCCTATAGTAGTAAAAGAGTTACCAAAAATATAACTTTCCTATTCTAGCTCTACTAGAAAAATTGGATAAATTGCTTTATAAGCCAAACTTTCCAAAAGATTTCAATAGTTCTAGCTACAAATTAGTCTAATATCCTTATTATTTTAAGAAAAGGACAATTTATAGGAATTATTCAGCCTTTTATAGCAGATTATATAGCAAAATTAGAGAATTTCTCCAATTATTTTTATTTGCAAGATATGAATATATTTCTCTAGCAAGATAGCATTATATTATTAGCATAAGAGTTAAATAATACTCAAATCAATGCTTTATATTCTATTTGTACTATAGACTAAGAGTTTGTATATAATATCGAGCAATCCGACTACCTATTGAATAGCAAGGAGTTTAAAAAACTAAATAGATTGGATATTCGACGCAATGATATAGTTAATAAGACGAAAATCGACTTTGGCATACATATATATAACTAATTGCCTGAATTTATACGATAAATAACTCAATTGATATAATAATATTCATATATATTCGAGAATATAGCTTTTATAGATATCCCTATCGATTAGCAATTATGCATTAATTTGGTAGAAAGTTGATAGAATTATAAGATTAGCAGAAAACCATACTATTCTAGCAAAGAGAACTAAAAAATTATTAATAAAATTATAGATAGTCTTTATACTAAAGGATAAGCGGAGTGGATAGATAGAGCTACTCTATTCAGAGCGCCCATTTTTGTAGTCTGGAAGAGATCTAGTCCAATTAGAAAAGGATAGATAATCATAAACCTCCGAGCTTTAAATCAAGTCGCTATTCTAGATGCCTACCTATTGCTTTTGCAATAAGAAATAATCAAGCAGCTATATAGGAAAATATTCATTACTATTATAAATATATAATTATTCTTTTACTAATTCCTAATATATCCTGCTTATTATAATCGATTTATAATCATCAGTTACTAAGAGCAGAAAAGACTTAATATTGCAACTATAGGATTCTGGAATTTACTATTATATATCCAGCGATTTATAAACTAATTTTTATAGCTATACAAATATTTTTGTATTGCATTTATTAATAATATTATTATTCATTTATTCATCGCAAAGGAATATTTCCAGCATTTGAGATTTATTCTAGATCTATTTATTATCAAACGCATTACTTTATCTAGACCCAAATCGTTCATTAGATATCTATTAGTATACTTTTTAGATTTCAAGATAGATGCTTTAAGCATTTACAATATAGAGCAATAATTACAAGCTATATAGGATCTCAAATTTCCGATAACTTTGCAATATTTGGAGAAATTCATTAGCTTTACTGGATAGCTTTGCTATCTAATTCCAAGATTCAGCCAATAGATAGACTTATTGCAAAAAAGAAAGATAGAGATATTGCATATCGCATATGATAATAATTATTTACCTAAAGATCAAGAGCGAAAGAGATATACTTCAAGAGCGATATTTGAACTTATTATTAAAGAGCAAACTAGCTTTGAAGATCTCAAGACTACTTTGGGAGCCAAAAACGCACTCTTTTACTAAGACCCAGATAGATTATTATTTATATAATTGGACGCCTCTAAAGAAACTGGATTTTCAAGAATTGCTTTTCAATTGGCATTTGACTATATATAGAACAATATTTTTCCAATATCAAGAACTGCTATCTGACCTATACTATATCTCAGCAAGATTATCAATATTGTAGAACAAAAATACTAGCCTATAGAATTAGAAGTAGCTTATTTAGTCTAGCTAATTTGAAAACTATAAATTATTATTAGATCGAACCAAGCTAAGCTAATTTATATCTTGACAAACTATACAGCCATTATAAGTATTATCCATTCTATTTCTTTAAATACTATAGATAAAACCAAAGCAAATCTCAAACTTATACTTGTCTTGGAGTATTTAAGTCAGTTCGACCTAGAAGCTCACTATATCCTGAGCAAATCAAATATTCTAGCAGATGCAATATCTAGACTACTTTCTATCCAATAATCTATGGAAAACAAAGAAGTGCTAGACAAAATCTAGAAGGATAAGTTTATTTATATTATATCCGAACTATATATAAGCAAACCCATAAAAACCTAGATTAAGAAAGAATACTCTGATTATCCAGAATAAGTGAGAATTCTATAATAATTGGATAAATAGACTAGTAAAACCAAATTACTCTTTGCAAAAGATATCAATAGGCTATTGTATTTCTAAAACTTTAATGGCAAATAGCGATTATGCATTCCAAATACTATAGCTATAGTATTTATCGCAGATATATATAATAATAAGCACTATTTCGGAGCAGATCAAATCTAGCATAACCTTACTGACTATCTAATTATCAAATACTGCCATACCAAAATCAACAAGTATATTTCCATTTGCCGAATATGTTAGGAAAATAGCAATAATAATTAGCTATTTCTTAATAAAATGCAATTAATCTTAACCCCTCCAATTCCCTTCTATACAATCATTATAGATTTTGTAACTAGAATATCAGCAGTACTAGCTGCAAATACTATATAAGTATATACAAAAATATCTTTCTTAGATACTTTCCTTACAATCACTAACAAATTTTCCAAAGCTATTATAATTATCTCAGAGAATGCAATCTATATTGCAGAAGATTGAGCAAAAATTATATGCAAATTGCTATATCTCTTCAATTAGGGAATTCTACAGAAAATCATCTTAGATAAAGATACCAAGTTCCTATCAGTACTCTAGAAAGCATTATAGGAAGCTACGGATATTAAGCTAGCCTACTCTACTGCTTAGTATTCTCAAACTGATAGGCAATCTAAGATCAAAAATCGAATAGTCGAACTGGCAATAAGATATTTTCTTGCAGCAAATCCAGATATTAAATAGATTAAAGCTATACCAGTACTGTAATTCAATCTAAACAATATATACTATCAAACTATCAAATATTTAGCTAATCAAATTCTATATAAGTTTAACCTAATAGTAAGTATATAGACAATAGACAATATACTAGAGCTAGCCAGAGATATCTTCCAAAAGGAAGCATAACTCGTGATTGCTAAGGCGTAGATAGCTGCAAAACGGCAGTATGATAAACAATATAAACAAATCTCTTTCCAGCTCTAAAATTAGATATATATCCGGATCGGAAATAATTACTTTCTTCCAAGCAATCTACTACAAAAGTATTCCCAATAATAAATAGAATCTTTTCAAATAATAAAGAAGATTAGAAACCTAGCATATGAACTCAAGTTACTCCTATATATGAATATATACTCAATAATTTCTATCACTCAATTATTAGCTGCAAGTTTGCTGCAAAGCGATTCCTATAGATAAGACCCAATATATTAGGATTCGGAGGAAATGGATAAGGATTCGGATATAGACAAATACTGAGAGGACTACTATTATTATGAATTGGAAAAGATTATTAGCTGCTGTGAATAGAGATATGAATATAGATCTATAAAGACCGAATACCTAGTGAAGTAGATAAGATATCTAAGCTAATTCAATATATGGATACCAAAAGATGCCTTATCAGCTAATAGACTAGTCTAGGAATTCGATAAGAAGATAAGCCTGATAAAGCGCTTCAGAAATAAAGCTGAGTCCTATCAATAATCTGCGGCGACGAGGCTTAAGCCAAGTGAATTGCAAGTGAATTTAATGCCCCGCAGATAAGGAAGATTGCGCAAAAACGAAAACCTACAAATTTCGTTCCAAATAGCAGATAAAGGAAATTAATCACAAAAAATATTACTATGCTTAGTTTTTAAGCAATAATAAATTTACTACAAAATCACCCAGACTGATTTTATAATCCTACCAAGCTTTTTATCCTCCACTGTATCTGCCTACAATATATGCGTCTTCTTTTACAAATTCACTATATATTCTTCTATTGCTATTACCAATTATCTATCAGCGAACTATTATATTTTCCAATTATATACACTCCTATAATTATAATCTTTTCTTCTCGATATTTCCTGCTCTATATTCTCTTATCAGAACTACTATCTACTAGTCTTTCATTCTGAATACTTTGCGCTCAAAGATTACGTAAACTATTATTAAATCTGCATAAGGCTATTCTATAAATCTGCCTCTCTATCTTCATATTGCGAAAGTCTATTAACAATTAATAGTATATAGTATGCCTGACTTTTATATAATACTATATTCTATATCCCAAGATCTTATAGAATAAGAATGCAAGCATAGCTGCATTATAGAATATGCCAAGCATATTTATAAGGCTTTACTATGCAATCGCTTTATAATTGACAATTATTACTGGGCTCTCTATCTTTTCAGAGAAGAAAATTGGATCTATAAGAATACTTATATAATAAAGAATTATCTAAGCAACTTCCTCTATTAGCAGATCGCTTATACCAAAGCTTTTCGAGAAGCTATTATCTGTAAAAGCTATACAAATCTTATCAACTAAGAAATCGAATTCAATATCTATATTCCATAATTAGAGTTGGACTACTAATCGATTAGCTATCCTATTACAATCGAGCAAGCTAAGAAATATATTAGGAATTATCCAATTCCTATCTAGATAGATTAGGCTAGCCCGATCTACTAAAGCTGGAATCTCAATCCAAATATATTCATAGAAGAGAAGAGTAAAGATAAGGGTAATGAAGAAGAACTAACAAGTAATATAGATAGTAATTCTTCTATATAAGCATTCGAACTTATTGCGAATATCCTTTATATAAATAAGCCAGCTCCTGCTCCTTTCACCCTTTCCTTTTCTCAATGCATCCAGTAGAATATTATAAGCCGATCTACTAACCGATCTTGTAATCGCAAGAGCTAATTCATTTATATAGACGATAAGATTATAGAAATCACTTAGCTGCAATTTAAAAATAATAAGCTAAATGTAATTTATTATACTGCTAATTTAGCGGAAATTATAATAGCTTATAATTGCTAAGCGCCCTATAATACTTTCGCTATATGGAAGAAGATAGCAAAGACTATTTATCCTATCCTAGCTATTATAGGCAAATCAGAGATTAGCATATCTTAGCTGGCCTTTATCCCTTCGGCTATAATAGTGAGGAACTTCACTATCTCCAGCTGCAAATGCAGCTAAGCCGATTTAGATAATGATCTGAAAGAGATCGAGTCTCAATCTTTCTCTAATCCCTTCCTTAATAATCCTATCGAGCAGCTTTTCAGTAATCAGATTCCAGCTAATCTATTCCGGAGTATAGGCTTGCCTTCTGGCTTAAGAGTCTCTATAGCTATAAATACCATTCCTTCCAATATATAGAAAGAGAATATATACTTCAAATAGATAGCCAAAACCAATACTTAATACAAGACTCTTTTTGGCCATATCCCTATCGTATAGGAGAAATCTACTACTACAATCAGAGACTCTATCTCCCAATTCACCTATTTTCTAAATAGCAATATTAGCTATTTCACTATAGCTAGCGACTTATCCAATACTTTCTATATCTTTATGATAAATATCGCATATTGGATTTGCAAATTCGGAAATAAGCTAGCTAAGATAGATACAAAAAAGGCTATAATCCAGAGCATAAGCATCAACTTTATTATAATCTATATACTAAGATGCAATTAAGATTTCAAACT
This sequence comes from Celoporthe dispersa, assembly GCA_016584495.1. Taxonomy (NCBI): domain Eukaryota; kingdom Fungi; phylum Ascomycota; class Sordariomycetes; order Diaporthales; family Cryphonectriaceae; genus Celoporthe; species Celoporthe dispersa. The sequence continues at coordinate 148,941 of WAID01000011.1, forward strand.
TGTCAAAAGAGTTTAAGCTAAGAATAATAATCAAATTGACTACTAGAGGACTTTCAATAAATAGATAGCCAACTGCTAGCAAATCCTTATCTTAGAAGCAATCTAGAAATGCAAGTATTAGCTAATTACTATCAATTAATATCTCGATACTAAAAGCTTTATCAAATCCTTCTTCCTAATTGCCAATAATTATTATATTATTGCAGATAGGATTATAAATAAGAAGATTATTACAGCTTTTGAGCTTTTAGTGCATAAGATAGAAAAGAATATCCGCATATAGGATAAGTCCCTCTTATAAAGAACTCGATAAGATCAGAAATACCTAATAAAGATATCAAAGTTATTTACTATGGATAAATTCAACAACAATTCTCTATAAACCCTCTCTTAATAGATTATAGTCAAAAGGGAAAATATAAGATTAGCATATCTCTAATTGCTATATAATTATCAATCATATCCATATTAGTCCAGATTCTCGGATCTCCTTTTGCTATAATTGAATTCACTATTAATTCACTATACCTCACCTTTGATAAGCTATAGTTAAGAGATTAGATATAAAGTTGGCATATCTTTAATTACTGCACGGTTACTAATTATATCCGTATTAGTTGAAAATCTGGAATTTCTTTTATCTTATATATTTTTAGCTATATTTTCTCTTTTAAACTATCAGTTCAGAATAGAGAGCTGTCATAATTAACTAAATATATCTATATCAGCTAGCCTTTATTAGGAGATCTTACTAGCACTTATTTCTTATTAGAATATAAGAATAGCAACCCATCTCTAGAGCATTTAATCGGATATCTATTAATCAATATAGCTACAGCTTTATCTGCATTAGCCCTAGGGAAATAAAGAGAATACATAAGCTATAAATTCAAATAAGGAAATCAAGGAAATAGAATTAGAGTTTTGCTCTTAGTATTTTACTTTCTTATATTATAAATCTATAATGCTTATAGCAAATATAAATCAATGCAAGATATTTAATCAGTATTAAATACTACGAATAATACGGATAATAGAATAATTTCTTTTATATAATACTCAGAATATAAATCAAAAAATAGATACTCTAGTCTTATATAGGAATATAGGCCCAAAGGATTGGCAACCCCTTTAGGCCATCCAACTTATGCTTATAGCAAGGCTAAGGATAATCTTTCAATATATTTCCTTTTATCAAAACATTTCCTTTGCGGATAAAGGCCATAAGAAGCTAACAATTAATGCACTCGCATTATTCACTATCACTTAGTAGTGCATTCACTATAGGATATATAGTAAATGCACTACTGAATGCGTAGTGAATTCACCAGTGAATATATAGTGAATTCATTATAGAATATATGGTGAATTCACTAGAGAATGTATAGTGCATTCACCATAGAATGCATGGTGAATTCACTAGCGAATGCTAGGTGAATTCACCAAGTATAACCATAGTGAATTCACTTTATATTCTCCCGCAGCTTCTGACAATTATATATATATCTAGGATAGATATCGTTTCTCTTTCTTCTTCGAAGAGAGAGCATCCCTTGTAATATATCTGCAATGCACCGCATACTTCAGCCGCCCAACACATCTTTTGCTTAATTCTTAATATTTATAAGAAATATTGGAAAAAAAGCTTTAATAAACTATAGATTGCTTAATATATTAGCCTAATTAAGGAAAATAAAAAATAGCAAAGCAATATAAAGCTAATTAAGAATAAGACTTTATAGAAAAAAATAGACTTTATTCTAAAATATATAAGCTAATACTAAATTAATAATATTAAATTCTTTAATACTAATAAAGAAATTAAGATTAGTAATACTTATCTTATTTTTTATAAAGCTCAATTATATTTTCTAAAACTCTTATCTAATATAAACTCTATTAATATTAGGCTTATCTAAAGCTAAATTAATGCTAGTAAAGCTAAAAAGCGTAAAATTAGTAAAATAGTTCAGAATTCTAGTAAAATCGATAAGAAAAGAGATATAATAGATATTGAAATCCTAAACTAGCTAATAATTAAAAAGCTGCTTAATATTAGAAAGCTATCTAATATTAGATAAGCAAAGCCTATTACTTAGACTATTTATAATAAACTTTTGAACTAGTTTTTAAACTATTTTTTCAAAATTTCCGGAAAAGAGATAATTATTATAATACTCGAATAGAGAGCTTGGTTAATCTATAGTTTTCAAAAAATTAATTCAAAAGCTTAAAAAATTATTGATTTTAATAAAAGTTTAAGCGCAAACTTATATAGATTATTAAATACTAATTTAATATCTATCTTTCAGAGAAAGCTTTAGATTTCGATTTTATTCTAATCTTTTAGTATAATTAGCAAACAAATTATCAATAATCATAATATTTCTGAATATTTTACAAAGCTTGCAAAGCTTCTAATTATCCAAAGTATAAGCTTTTTAGCCAAAAAAAAAAGCATAATGCTTTCGATTAATATAATAAAAATATTCAATAAATATACAAATTCTTCAATTATATCTTCAATAGCTGTATTAAATAATCTTCATAATCAGAATATTATTCTAATATTCTATCTTACTTTTTATTTTAATAATAAAGAGCATATATTTATCCAAGCTATATTAGACTTAGAGGCTAAGATAAATCTGATTTCTTTAATACTCTATATTAAGTTTAAGCTACTTTATATATTTATTATTAATATTATATCCAGGATCTATAATAAATCTAATATAGTATTAATTAGAATACTTAAGATTAAAATATTCTATAGAAATTTCTCTAAATAAGTTATTTTCTATATTATAAATAATAGAATAATAATATTGAATTATCTTATGCTATTGGGAATATTATTTATTATATAGATTAAATTTTTATTTAATTATATATATTCTAAATTTCTCTATACGAGTTTCGCTTTCGGAGAGATTTATTTTATTACTATAATTAATAGTAAGAAGAGTCTTAAAAAAAGAGAAGCTTATATATCAAAAAACTAAATATTAGCAGCTGCTTTAAGAGATATAAAGCTATTAGCAGCAAAGATATCCTTTCCTAAATATATCTCGAATCTAAAAATATATTAGTAATATCTATTCTTAAAAATGAAATTGAGATAATAATTAATAATCTATTTATTAAGATAGTAAAAAAAGAATTAAAGAAAGAATATTTTTAGATTATAGAAAAGGAAGAGTATTAAAGCTTTTATCTATATAGAATATATGCCAAACTTCAATTATCTTGCCTAATATAAGAATTTAAAAAAGAGAAAGAGAATATTTTAAGCTTAATTAATATAATATACAAATCAAAAGCAAGAAAGATCAAGCTTATTAATAATTCATAGCTAAATAGATCTATATCTAAAAAAAAGCTTAGATAGAAGCTATCTAAGATAAAGGAAATAAAGAAAGCTTAGCAATTTATAAAACTAATCAAATATAATAATTAGATTAAGCTAAAATTCAGCTTTATTAATCCAAATAATTATTTTATACTTAAATATTAGGCAGATATAAAAAAAATAATTATAATAAGCTTAATAATAAAAAGCTTAAGATATTTAAGTATATGCTTTGCAATTGTATTAAAGTATTAGCTTAGGATTTTACTAAGATTAGCTAAATTATTAAAAAAGTAGCTTTATTGTAAGAGATTAGAACTATTTTATATAAAATCTTTCAAAAGAAATATATTCTTATATTAAATGCTTTCTATTAGAAATTAATCAATATCTTAAAATAGCATATTAATAGAAAGATTATTAAAAAGAATTATATATCTTATTATAATAATTAGTTTTTTATTAAGAAAAAGAATAATAAGCTATGCTTAATCAATAATATTTAGAAATATAATAAATATATACTCAAAGATGCTTTTATATTGCTAGTATTAGATAAATTCTTAGAAGATTTCGCTATATATAAAGTATTATTATTATTAGATTTCTTCTCTAGATATAATCAAATTCTATTATATTCTAATAGCAGAGATATAATTACTTTCTCAATACTCTTAAGCTTATTCAGAATATATATTCTATTGCAAAAAGCGATTAACTCGATAGCTTAATTTATAAAGATTATAATTAGATTCTTATATAATCTTATTTCTTATATATATTAATTATTCTTTGATAATATTTTAATTTAAAGCTTAATAATAATCTATAATAATAAGATACTTTCTAATATCTTAGATATCTATTATTTTATTGCTAAATATATTGCTAATCTGGATAAGATTCTAGTAAATATTGAGCTTGCTAATACTATTATTTTTGCTTTCAAATCTAAATAATATTAAATAAAAATTAATATAATCAGATATATTATCAATTCCAATAGAAGATAGCTTTAAAATAAGAAAATTATAAAGCTTTAAGCTTGGATAGTATATAAAAATATTAAGAATATTCGCTTCTTTCTCAATTTAATTATATATTATATAATATAAATCTAGAATTTCGCTATTATTGCATAATTATTCTATAATCTTCTAAAGAAAAGCATATTATAATTATAGAAAAATAAATATAAAGAAGCAATTCGAATTCTTATTCAAGCTCTTACTATTAAGCCTATTATTATTGCTATCGATTATAGCCTAATTGTTAGTAAGATTATATTTATAATTAATGCAAATTTTCTTAATTGAAATATAATTCTAATATAGATTATTGAAGAATATAGAAAGTTTGCCTACTTTATTAATAAAATCTAGATAATTACTGCACAAAAGTATAATATTATCAAAAGAGAATATTAAGCTATCTTATTCGCTTTGCAATCTTTTCGCTAATATTTTTATAAATATCGTTTTATTTTAGAAACTAATGCTTATATATTAATTAACTAATTCAATAATAGAATAAATAATATATTAGATGCTCTAGTAAATAGATAAATTATAATTATCAAAATATTCGATTTTGATATAAAGCATATGCTTAGATTAAAGAATCCAATAGCTAATATATTCTCAAAGCTGCTATATTTAATCTTATTGCAAAAAGATAAAGATAGCAATATCGAAGCATAATATAATATTTAATTCAATAGTATAAAAGCTGCTAAAGCAGAATTAATATTATTATTAAATCCTAATCTTTATTGAATCTAATAATTAATCCAATATACTGAATTCTTATACAAAGATATAATGCTAGCAAAGCTTTTTTAATACTAGCAAAAAAGCTTTATAGCTGAAATATTGAATTACTAAATAATTAATTAAGCTTTATAGTATAAAGCTAAAAGCAAATATTTATAGCAAAGAATAATAAATAATTCTAATTTTCAATATTGCATTTTGAGAGAATATTATACTAAATTTGGTTATTAAAGCTAGGATTTAATAATTGCTTGGATTAAGCAATTATACTTTTGGAAAAAGCTATAGATAAATATCTCTAATATTATAGCAGAGTATAAAAAGTATACTAAATTTAATCTCAAAATATAGAAAAAAAGAATTATTCCTTCTATACTAAATTAACTTTTTACAAAAATCAATATCGATATTCAATATATAGCTGAGGATAGCAGATTCAGATATTTTGCTAAAGCTTGATATAATTTAATAAAATATATTATTGCAAGATTATTTAAAAAAGCTATAATTAAAGCAATACAGAAGTTTATTTTAGAGAAAGTTATTCTTACTTTTGATTGCTTTCTCAAGATTACTATAGATAAAGAGCTTAAAAATAAAACTAAGATAGCAAGATTTATTAAAGCTTTAGAAATTCTGCTTATTCAGATTTCTAGCTATAATCTTTATGCCTAAGATCAAATAGAAGCAAAATATCTTTCAATTGCTAATATACTTGTCAAGCTTACAAATATACAATTGCAATAATAAAAGCAATATCTAAGAATTGCTCTTTTTGCGAAAAAAATATTTATCCAATAATCTTATAAGTATAGCTCTTTTTACTTAATATTCGGCTAAAAGCTTCTCATCCTAATTAAAATAGAAATTCTGATATAAAGAGTCTTTGCTTAGTCTGCAGATCAATTGCTTTAAAAAGTATTCGAGATATATTTTTATATAATTACTGCCAAGCAGAAAGATATACTATATATAATTGAGGCTATATAAGTATATTAAGAGAAAATAGCAAAGAAAGTATAAATATATAGCTTAATAAAGAAGATATAATTCTACTTAAAAGACTTAATCCTTATTTATAACCATATTAGGAAAATAAGCTATTTATGCAATATGAAAATCTTATATAAATAGAAAAGATTATATATTATTGCTCAGATCTTAGATAAGAATGCCTATTATTTCAAAATTATGAATAGCATTTTGCTCAAAAGCATATATTTAGCAATCAATATTAAAAAATTTATATAAAATGCAAGCAAGATATAAAAATTAGAAATATTTATACTTTGGGAAAAAGATATTAAGATTACTACTAAATAACTATTGATTGATAAATTAATATCTTTATAAGCATTATAATGCAAAGAATTTAATAATTATATATTGGAAATCTATAAAGCTAATCTGAATAATAATATAGTATTCTAGATATTCGATATTATTGAATATAAGAGCATACTTATATAAATAATTTTCGATTCTAATATTATCAATTTAATTATTAAGAATAATAATAATGCTGATAATAATAATAATTATATAGATAGCAAGCTTATATAAGCTGCTGAGAAAGAAAGGAGAGAATAAGAGAAAGCAGACTATAGTAGAATATATATCCTTATTTCCATTAAATCTATATTCCTTGCTCAAAATTAAGAATAATCTCTTTTTATCTTTCTTTATATTGCAAAAGCATATTTTCCTTATCTATTCTCTTTTCGCATATTTTGCTAAGAGAGGGAAAGATAACAATTTATCTATTACTATTCTATTATTTATTACAAATAATATAATATCCTGATAAATTTTTAAAAATCTAATATAGAATAAGATATTTAGATATAAAGTATTTGAATTATTAAGATTATATAAAAGCAATGTATAAGAAATGCTATATTAGAATATAATTCGATCAAGATAATTATTTATTATCTTATTTTATTTTCATTTATTACTATCTTTATATTATTTTTTTACTATACTCTTAAAAAGATTACTTAGAATCAAATTTATAAATAAAGCAGCTAATCAAATTTTGAAACAAATCTTGCATATCCTATTAATATTGCTAATTATTCTAATTCAAATTTATATTCGATCGAAAATCGAATTATTAGATAATAATTTGAGAATTTTTAGCCTTATCTGAGAATAATATAGCCTCGATATTATAAAGATCTTTGATTTGCTAAATTCTCTTTTTCTTAAGAGATTTGGAAAGTTTCTGAATACGAGAATCTGCTATTTCTTTTCTCTTTCCTTTGCTTTTCGCTTTAGCATTCGGAATCTTTATATAAGATCTAATTTTACTTTTTCTAATCGATTTAGATATAGACTTGGCTAAAAATGCTTAAATAGGTTTAGCTTTTGCTTATAATGCAGACTGATTTGATTCTTCGATTGGGCAAGAAGAAGAGAATAGCTTTCTCAAATATAAAGCATTCCAATTATTCTCAGAAAAGCAGAGATTAAAAAGAATACTATCTACTTATTCAATATTGCTATAAGAAATATTATTGCATTTTAGAAACTAATACTAACTCTTTATAATCCAATATGCCTTATTATTAATATTCAAATCCAAAATCGCACTAAATATTTAATATAAGCTTAATTAATCAAATAAATTGCGATACTATAATAAGAAAATAAGAGAAAATATTAGCAAATACTTAGATTTAAATAAAAATAAATAAATGAAATTTTTATTTATATATATTAATTATTAATATATGGAATATCTTAAATATAATTATACTTTATCTCAATATAATAGATATAATTACTATATTTGCTATTAAAAAAATTGAATAAAAAGATATACTTAAGGAAAAGCTAATTTATATTAAGCTGAATACTATTAATCAATATAAAAGCTAAAGTATATTGATAAGCATAATAATTATAGAGGATAAAATTATAATAATTATATAATTAGATAAAAAGATATTATAGCTAATTAGCTTAAGCAAAAATATACTTAAAATACTCTCTAAATAGCTTCGCATTAGCTTTATATACCAAAATAGATTATAAGATAATCTTTTAAGCAGCTTTTAGCTAAAAGAATTTTTGAATATAAATAAAGCTAATAATTAGATTATTTTAGAGAGAAAAATTGCTATAGATAATTTAAAAGCAATAGATTATACCCAGCTTGCTATAAATAATAGAGAAAATAATCTCATTTACAAAAGAATATTAGTTATAGATAATAAGAAAGCAAATATTAATATTGAGAAAATAGATAGAAATAATAAATTAATCCTAATTACTTCTATCCTATTACTATACTAGATTAATTTGCAAAGAAAAAATAATATTAATAATAATTTAAAATATATTAATTTATATTTTAAGCTTAAGCAAAGAAAAAAAAAGAGAAATTTATAAAAAAGAATAGAAATAGAAAAGAAAAAGAAATAAAATAGCTAAATAAGAATAGATAAGAAGATAGAATTATACTAGATTAAAAAAGAAAAGAAAAAGCATTATTGCATCTTCTTAATCATAATTCTTGCTTAATTTACTCAATAATCTTAATTTAGCTAAAGATTTAGCTTATTACTAATTAATAAAAATAAAAAAAAATTATTAGCTTCAATTATAATAAGAAAAACTCTCAAGCTAGCTAAATCAATCTTAAAAACTAATATAATCTCTTCTTTCTCCTATCTTTTAATAATAACTCTTAAAGATAGCTATTCTACTAATTTATACTCTCTATTTTGATTCTGCAATCTTAATAGCACTATAATTATTAAATCAGAATCTTAGTTTTCAATTTCCTTATCCTATATCGCATTTTCCTTTATTAAATATATACTATAAGTCTCAATCTTTATTTTCTTTCTCTATTTCTACTATAATTAGTCTTTTTCTTCTTATAGCTTAAGTTATAATTTATTCAGATATTATAGCTATAGCTTCTCGAAACTATAAATCGATTAAGATTATCATATCTAGAGATCGAAACTAGATAGCTAAAGCTTATTATTTACGCATTTCTTTTGCCAAAACACTTTACTCTTCTGCTATTATTAAATCGAAATCCCCTTTCTTCCAATATATATAAGCAGGAGAGTAAGATAATATAAACCTTTCTAGATAAATATTTTTCAAATTTTCAGAAATAATCTTTATATAATAAAAGAGAATATAAAAAAGTAAATATACAAATCAATCTTTTTAATCTTTACAACCTAATAAGACTAATCTAGATAGATAATATAAGAAATATGCTTATTAAAGCTATTTTTGCTGCTTTCAAGTATTATTGGGCGGCTGAAGTATGCGATGCATTGCAGATATATTACGAGGGATGCTCTCTCTTCGAAGAAGAAAGAGAAACGATATCTATCCTAGATATATATATAGTTGTCAGGAGCTGCGGGAGAATACAAAGTGAATTCACTATAGTTACACTCGGTGAATTCACCCAGCATTCGCCGGTGAATTCACCATGCATTCCATGGTGAATGCACCACGCATTCTCTGGTGAATTCACCATACATTCCATGGTGAATTCACTATACATTCACTGGTGAATTCACCACGCATTCAGTGGTGCATTCACCATACATCCTATGGTGAATGCACCACCAAGTGATGGTGAATGATGCGAGTGCATCAAGTATTATATATAGAATAATCAAAAGAAAATTATTCTTTTTGCATATATTAAAATCATATTTAATAAGAAAATCCAATAATTAAAAATTAACTATTTGCTTAAGATAAAAAATAAGAAAGCATTATAATATTGATTTCTATTTCTCTATTTTATAGAGAAATCAATTAGCTTTCAAAACCTTATATAGTATAATGCTCGATATAAGAAAAGCTTTCTTGCAATTATATAGCTGAGCTAAGAAAATATACTTAAAGCTATGCAAAAATTCTTCAAAATAATAGATTCTAATTGCATAATTAAGATAATCCTTATAATAGTCTGCAATAATAAAAAGCATTAAATACTCTATATTATTAAGATTTTCTATTTTCAATTCAGAGAATCTACTAAAATATATAAGCAATTATATAGCTATCTAGATTAGACTTATACTATATTCACTATATATAAGAAAATTGCCTATTTTATAAGCAATAATTATTACTAATTATTAAAGAAAATATATTTTATTGCTTTTATATATAAGCTGGAATAAGCAAAACTTCTGCAATATCTTTCCCAGCTTACAATTCCTATTTATTATATAGCAAACTATAGATAAATATTAATATAGCTACTCTAAATCGAATTTCGCTCTAATATCGATATATATGAAAAAGAATTGATAGATTTAGCAAAGTCTAATATTAAGAATAATTATAATCGATTGGCAAAAAATATTTTAGCTATAATAGCTAAGCAATTCAGAATTATATAAATATCTAGCATAATAAATGCTTACTAATAAGAGAATAATATATCTATACTAAAAGCAATCAATATAGCTTACATACTAAGACTAGTATTTTAATCTAATCAAAAGTCTCTTATCGCTTACTAGAATAGATAGATACTAAGCAGATTATCTAAATAGAATATATTCAATCAATTCCCAGATAAGGATATCTATATAAAGAATGCTCTTAGAATATTATTAATCTTATTCTTAATATTTATAAATAATAGAATTTCTATACTAGAGCTTTCTTTATAAAACAAACTATTTTTATATTAGCAATTGAGAAATAGCAATTCTATAGCTTTAAAGCTATCTTCTTAGCTTTTATTGCTTTAAGTTTCTTTATAGCGAAAACTCTATCTAATAAATCCGATTAAGCTATTAATTAAAGAGAGAGGATAGAAAGATTTCGAGCATGCAAGAAAAATCAAGCAATAAAAAGCTTAATATAAGCGAATTCGAATTAATATTTAGAGAAATAAAAAATAGAATATTATTACTAAAGCTGCCTAATAAAAATATTAACTATAATAATAAGAAAGATAATAATAAAATCTGCATAAGCTAGAAATAATAATATCAAAAGTAATAATAGAGCATTTGCTAAATAGTAATAAAAATTGATCTGAAAAAGTATAATATACTAGTCTAATTATTATGCAGATAATAATTCAAAAAGTAATTGCAATAGATTTTTCATTCTATAATTATATTTTAGTTTTTTCTTAATCTTTATTATCTAAATAGATATAGCATACTATAATTATAATCGCAATTTTGGATTGAAAATTACTAGGGAAAGAATATTATAGTAGCTAGTAAAATAGATTTCAGGATATGGAATATAAGTAAGTCCTGAAATCGTTCAGATATAAGAGTGCAGTCTCTATTTATTTTTTTCTATGCTTAGAGAAAAAAAATAATAAATAATCTTTCCTTCTTTTCTCAATTTGAGCCTTTTGGATAGATCTAAAGCAGGCTTTTCACCCCTAACCTTGTGTATATATAGCCTTCGTTTATTATTATTCTTATGATCGATTCAGCATGCTTAGATTGCACAAGCCTTTGCTCATTGCTTTAATATTTGTCTTTTCATGCGATGGCGCTCAAGGTTCTGGTTCATCATAGCGATATTGAATAAGTAGATAGTATTCCTTCTAATCTCCGCTCTTCTAAGAATAACTAGAATGCCTTATATTCGAGAAAGCTATTCCTTTTTTCTCGCTCAATTAGAGAGTCAAATCAGTCCGTATTATAAGCAAAAGCTGAACTTGCTCAAGTATCTTTAGCTAAATCTGCACCCAAACTGATTAGAAAAGATAAAATTAGATCTTATATAAAAACTCCGAATGCTAAAGCAAAAAGCAAGGAAAAGAGAAAAGAAATAGCAGATTCTCGTATTCAGAAGCTCTTTAGATCTTCCAGAAAGAAGAGAACTTAGCAAGCCAAAAATCCTTATAATATTAAGGCTGCATTATTCTCAGATAAAGCTAAGAATTCTCAAATTATTATCTAATAACTCGATTTTCAATCAAATATAGGCTCGAGTCGGAATAATTAGCAATATTAATAGAATATATAAGATTTATCTTAAGACTTGATTAGCTGTTTTGTTTATAAATTCAGCTTTGAATAATCTTTTTAAGAATATAATAAGAAAATAATGCAAGGATAGTAATAGATAAAAATAAAATAAAATAATAGATAATTATCTTAATCAAATTATATTCTAATATAGCATTTCCTATATATTGCTTTTATATAATCTCAATAATTCAAATGCTTTATATTTGAATATTTTATTCTGTATTAAGTTTTTGAAAATTTGTTAGAATATTATATTATTTGTAATAGATAATAGAATAGTAATAGACAAATTATTATCTTTCCTCTCTTAGCAAAATATGCGAAAAGAGAATAGGTAAGGAAAATATACTTTTGCAATACAAAGAAAGACAAAAAGAGATTATCCTCGATTCTAAGTAAAGAATGCAGATTTAGTAAAAATAGGAATATATATTCTATTGCAGTCTGCTTTCTCTTATTCTCTCTTTTCCTTCTTAATAGCTTATATAAGCTTACTATTTGCATAATTATTATTATTATTAGTATTATTATTATTCTTAATAATTAAATTAATAATATTAGAATTAAGAATTATCTATATAAGCATACTTTTATATTCAATAATATTAGATATTCAGAATATTATATTATTATTTAGATTAGCTTTATAGATTTCTAATATATAATTATTAGATTCTTTATATTATAATGCTTATAGAGATATTAGTTTATTAATTAATAATTGTTTAATAATAATCTTAATATCTTCTTCTCAAAATATAGATACTTTTAGTTTCTATATTCTACTTGCATTTTATATAAACTTTTTAATATTAATTGCTAAATATATACTTTTAAGCAAGATACTATCTATAGTTTTAAAATAATAAGTATTCTTATTTAGAATTTAAGCAATAATATATAATCTTTTCTATTTATATAAGATTTTTATATTGCGTAAATAGCTTATTTTCCTAATATAATTATAAATAAAAACTAAATCTCTCAAGCAGAGTCATATTTTCCTTATTAAGTTATATATCTATGCCTTCTTTATTACTTTCTCTCGATATATTTGCATAGCTTTAATTGCATATAGCATATCTTTCTGCTTGGCAGCAATTATGCAAAAATATATTTCGAATACTTCTTAAAGCGATTAATCTGCAAACTAAGCAAAGACTTTCTATATCGGAATTTCTATTTTAATTAGAATAAGAAGCTTTTAGCCGAATATTAGATAAAAGGAGCTATACTTATGAGATTATCGAATAGATATTCTTTCTGCAAAAAGAGCAATTCTTAGATATTGCTTCTATTATTGCAATTATATATCTGCAAGCTTGGCAAATATATTGGCGATCGAAAAATATCCTGCTTCTATTTAATCTTAAATATAAAGATTATAGCTAGAGATCTGAATAAGCAAGATTCCTAAAGCTTTAATAGATTTTGCTATCTTAGCTTTATTTTTAAGCTTTTTATCTATAATAATCTTAAAAGAGTAGCTAAAAGTAAGAATAATCTTTTCCAGAATAAATTTCTATATTGCTTCAATTATAGCTTTTTTAAGCAATTTTATAATAATATATTCTATTAAATTATATTAAGCTTTAGCAAAGTATCTGAATCTGCTATCCTTAGCTATATATTGAATATCGATGCTAATTCTTATAAAAGATTGACTTAGTATAGAAAGAATAATCTCTTCTTTCTATATTTTGGAATCAAACTTAGCATACTTTTTATATTCTGCTATAGTATCGAAAATATTTATTTATAGCTTTTTCCAAAAGTATAATTGCTTAATCTAAGCAATTATTGAATTCTAGCTTTGATAATCAAATTTAGTATAATATTCTCTTAAAATGCAATATCGAAGATCAAGATTATCTATTATTCTTTGCTATAGATATTTGCTTTTAGCTTTATGCTATAAAGCTTGATTAATTATTTGGTAATTCAGTATTTTAGCTATAAAGTTTCTTTGCTAATATCAAAAAAGCTTTGCTAGCATTATGCTTTTGCATAAGAATTTAGTATATTAGATTAACTGCTAAGTCTAATAAAGATTGGGATTCAATAATAGCATTAATTCCGCTTTAGCAGCTTTTATATTATTAAATTGAATATCGCATTATATTTTAATATTGCTGCTTTTATCTTTTTGCAATAAAATTGAGTATAGTAGTTTTAAGAATGCATTAGCTATTAGGTTTTTTAATTCAAGTATATGCTTTATATCAAAATTGAATATCTTAATAACTGCAATCTATCTATTTATTAAAGCATTTAATATATTGTTTATTTTGCTATTAAATTAGTTAACTAATATATGAGTATTAGTTTCTAGAATAAAATAATATTTATAAAAATATTAATAGAGAGATTGCAAAGCGAATAAGATAGCTTAGTATTCTTTTTTGATAGTATTATACTTTTGCATAGCAATTATTCAGATTCTACTAATAAAGCAGGCAAGCTTTCTATATCTTTCGATAATCTGCATTAGAATTATATTCTAGCTAAGAAGACTTATATTAATTATAAGTATAATTTTGCTAATAATCAAGCTATAGTTAATAGCAATAATAATAAGCTTAGTAGTAAGAGCTTAAATAAAGATTCGAATTGCTTTCTTATATTTATTTTTTTATAATTATAATATGCTTTTCTTTAGGAGATTATAAAATGATTATATAATAATAGCGAAGTTCTAGATCTATATTATATAATATATAATCAAATTAAGAAAGAAGCGAATATTTTTAATATCTTTATATATTATTTAAGCTTAAAGCTTTACAATTTTTCTATCTTAGAGCTATCTTCTATTAGAATTGATAATATATCCGATTATATTAATTTTTATTCAATACTATTTAGATTTGAAGGCAGAGATAATAATATTAGCAAGCTTAGTATTTACTAAGATCTTATCCAGATTAGCAATATATTTAGCAATAAAATAATAAATATTTGGAATATTAGAAAATATTTTATTATTATAGATTATTACTAGACTTTAAATTAGAATATTATTGAAAAATAGTTAATATATATAAAGAATAAAATTATATAAAAATCTGATTATAATTTTTATAAATTAAGCTATTAAATTAGTCGCTTTCTATAGCAGAATATATATTCTGAATAAGCTTAAGAATATCGAGAAAGTAATTATATCTCTGCTATTAGAATATAATAAGATTTGATTATATTTAAAGAAGAAGTCTAACAATGATAATATTTTATATATAGCAAAGTCTTCTAAGAATTTATCCAATACTAGCAATATAAAAGCATTTTTAAATATATGCTTATTATATTTCTAAATATTATTAATCAAATATAGCTTGCTATCCTTTTTCTTAATAAGAAACTAATTATTGCAATAAGATATATAACTCTTTTTAATAATTTTTCTATTAATGCGCTATTTTAGGATATTGATTAATTTCTAATAGAAAATATTTGATATAAGAATATATTTTTTTTGGAAAATCTTGTATAAAATAGTCTTAATTTCTTGCAATAGAGCTACTTTTTTAATAATTTAGCTGATTTTAGTAAAATCCCAAGCTAATACTTTAATGCAATTGCAAAGCATATGCTTGAATATCTCAAGCTTCTTATTATTAAGCTTATCGCAATTGTTCTTTTTTATATCTGCCTAATATTCAGATATAAGATAATTATCCGAATTAATAAAGCTGAACTTTAGCTTAATCCAATTATTATATTTAGTTAGCTTTATAAATTGCTAAGCTTTTCTTATTTCCTTTATTTTGGATAGCTTTTATTTAAGCTTTTTTTTAAATATAGATTTATCTAGCTATAAGTTATTAATAAGCTTGATTTTTTCTTGCTTTTGACTTATATATTGTATTAATTAGGCTTAAAATATTCTCTTTCTCTTTTTTAGATTCTTATATTAGATAGGATAATTAAAGTTTGGCATGCATTTTATATAAATAAAAGCTTTGATATTCCTCCTTTCTTATAATCTGAGAGCATTCTTTCTTTAATTCTCTTTCTATTATCTTAATAAATAGATTATTAATTATTGCTTTAATTTCGTTTTCGGAAATAGATATTACTAATATATTTTTAGATTCGAGATATACTTAAAAGGGATATTTTCGCTATTAATAGCTTTATATCTCTCAAAATAGCTGCTAGTATTTAATTTTTTAATATGCAAGCCTTTCTTTTTTCGAGATTCTTCTTACTATTAATTATAATAATAAAACAAATTCTTTCGAAAGCAAAACTTGCATAGAGAAATCCAAAATATATATAATCAAATAAAAATTTGATTTGTATAATAAATAGTATTCCCAATAATATAAAATAATTTAGTATTATTATTCTATTATCTATAATATAGAAAATAATTTATTTAGAGAAATCTTTATAGAATATCTTAGTTTTAAATACTTCAACTAATATTATATCAGATCTATTATAAATCCTGGATATAATATTAGTAATAGGTATATAAAATAGCTTAAGCTTAATGCAGAATATTAGAGAAATTAGATTTATCTTAGCTTCTAAGTTCAATATAGTTTAGATAAATATATACTTTTTATTATTAAAATAAAAAGTAAAATAGAATATTAGAGCAATACTCTAATTATGAAAGCTATTTAATACAGCTATTAAAGATATAATTAGAAGATTTATATATCTATTAAATACTCTTATTATATTAATTAAGAGTATTATATTCTTTTTTTAGCTAAAAAGCTTATATTTTGGATAATTAAAAGTTTTGTAAGCTTTGTAAAATATTTAGAAATATTATAATTATTGATAATCTATTTGCTAATTATATTAAAAGATTGGGATAAAGTCGAAATTTAAAGCTTTCTCTAAAGAATAAATATTGAATTAGTATCTAATAATCTATATAAATTTGCGCTTGAATTCTTATTAAAATCGATAATTTTCTAAGCTTTTGAGTCGATTTTCTGAAGACTATAGATCAATCAAGCTCTCTATTGAACCAGAACCTCGGGCGCCGTCGCATGAAAGGACGAATGTCAAGGCAATGGGCAAGGGCTCATGCAACCCAAGCGTGCTGAATCGATCACAAGGACGACAACAAACGAAGGCTACACATGCATAAGGTTAGGGTGAAAAGCCTGCCTTAGACCTATCCAGAAGGCTCAAATTGAGAAAAGAAGGGAAGATTGCTTGTTTTTTTCTATCTAAGTATAGAAAAAAAATGAATAAGGGCTGCATTTTTATATCTGAATAACTTCAAGATCTATCTATATTTCATATCCTGAAGTCTACTCTATTAGCTATTACAATATTCCTTCCCCAGCAATTTTCAACCCAAAATTGCGACTATAATTATAGTATACTATACTTATTTAGATAATAAGGATTAAGAAAAAACCAAAATATAATTATAGAATAAAAAATCTATTGCAATTATCTTTTGAACTATTATCCGCATAATAATTAGACTAGTATACTATACTTTTTCAAATTAACCCTTATTACTGTTCAGCAGATGCTCTATTATTACTTTTGATATTATTATCTCTAGCTTATATAGGTTTCATTACTATTTTTCTCATTATCGCAATTAATACTTTTATTGGGCAGCTTTAGCAGCAATATTCTATTCCTTATTTCTCTGAATATTAGTCCGGACTCGCTTGTACTGAGCCTCTTATTGCTCGATCTTTCTTATATGCTCGAAATCTTTCTATTCTCTCTCTCCAATCGATAATCTAATCGGATTTATCGGATAGAGTTCTCGCTATAAGAGAATTCAAAGCAATAAAAGCTGAGAGAGTAGCTCCAGAGCTATAGAATTGCTGCTTCTCAATTACTAATATAGAAATAGTTTATCCTATAAAAGAAGCTTTAGCATAAGAGTTCTGCTACTTATAGATATTAGGGGTAAGATTGATAGTATCCTAAGAGCATCCTTTATATAGATATTCTTATTCGAAGATTAATTAAATGCATTTTATCCAGATAATTCGCTTAGTATTTATTTGCCCTAGTAAGCGATAGGAGACTCTTAATTAGGCCGGAATACTAGTTTCAGTATATAAGCTATATTGATCGCTTTTGATATAGATATATCGTCTTCTTATTAGCAAGCATTTATTATACTGGATATCTATATAATTCTGAATTATTTAGCTGCTATAATTAAGATATTTTTTGCTAATTAATTGTAATTATTCTTAATATTAAGCTCTGCTAAGTTTGTCAACTCCTTTTTATATATATCGATATTAGAACGAAATTTGATTTAGGATAGCTATATCAATATTTATCTATAATCTGCTATGCAATAAATAGGAATTATAGGCTGAGAAGGATATTGCAAAAGTCCTGCTTATCCTAGCTTATATATGAAAGCAATAAGATGCATTTCTTTCAATAACTAGTAATAATTATTGCTTATAAGATAAGCAATTTCCTTATATATAGTAAATATAGTATAGATTCAATCTAAATAGCTATGCAATTGCTTATACATTTTAATAGATTCTCTAAATCGAAGATAGAAAATCTCGATAATATAGAGTATCTAATGCTTTTTATTATTGCAGACTATTATAAAGACTATCTCGATTATGCAATTAGAATCTATTATTCTGAAAAACTTTTATATAGCTTTAAGCATATTTTCCTAGCTTAGCTATACAATCGCAAGAAAGCTTTTCTTATATTAAGTATCATACTATGCAAAGCTTTGGAAGCTAATTGATTCTTCTATAAGATAGAGGAATAAGAGTCGATATTATAATATTTTCTTATTTTTCACTCTAAGCAAATAGTTGATTTTCAATTATTGGATTTCCTTATTAGATATGACCTTAATATATGCAAAAAGAATAACTTTCTTTTGATTATTCTGCGTATAATATCTGAAAGCAGCAAAGATAGCTTTGATAAGCGTATTTCTTATATTATCTATCTGGATTAGTTTTATCAGATTGTAAAAGTCAAAGAGACTGATTTATGCATTTACCCTCTTATACTCTTTTTTTATTATATAAGGATCGTTTCTGAAGATCTGGGAAATATCTATTTAAGAAAGTCTGCATTATTTTACTCTCCTGCTTGCATATATTGGAAGAAGAGGAGTCTCGATTTGATGATAGCAAGGAAATAAAATATCTTGATAAAAAAAAGTATGCAAGCAGTAAGCTTTAGCTATCTAGTTTCGATCTCCAGATATAATAGCCTTAATTGATTTATAGTTTCGAAAAGCTATAGCTGTGATATCTAAATAGATTGTAATTCAAGCTATAAGGAGAGAAAGCTAATTGTAGCAGAGATAGAGAAAGAAAATAAAGATTGAAACTTGCAGTATATATTTGATAAAGGAAAGTGCAATATAAAGTAAGAAGATTGAAGATTGAGATTCTAATTTAATGATTGCAGTGCTATTGAGGTTGCAGAATCAAAATAGAGAGTATGAATTAGTAGAATAGCTATCTCTAAGGATTATTGTTAAAAGATAGAAAGAAGAAGAAATTATGCTAGTTTCCAAGATTAATTTGGCTAGCTTAGGAGTTTTTCTTATTGCGATTAAAGCTAATTATTCTTTTCTACTCTTGTTAATTGGCAGCAAGCTAGATCTTTAGCCAAGCTAGGATTATTGAGTAAGTTAGGCAAGAATTGTGATTAGAAAAGTGCGATAGTGTCTTCCTTCTCTTCTTCAATTTAGTATAACTTTATCTTCTTATCTATTCTTATTTAGCTATTCCATTTCTCTTTCTTTTCCATTTCTATTCTTTCTTATAGATTTCTCTTTTTCTTTTTCTGCTTAGGCTTAAAATATAAATTAATATATCTCAAATTATTATTAATACTGTCTTTTCTTCGCAAATTAATCCAGCATAGTAGCAGAATAGAAGCAATTAGGATTGATTTATTATTTCTATTTATCCTTCCAATATCAATACTTGCTTTCTCGTTACTTATAACTAATATTCTTTTGTAAATAAGACTATTTTCTCTGCTATTCATAGCAAATTAGGCATAATCTATTGCTTTTAGGTTATCTATAGTAATTTTTCTCTTTGGAATAATCTGATCGCTAATCCTATCTATACCCAGAAATTCCTTCAGCTAAAGGCTGCTCAAGAGATTATTTCACAATCTATTTTAATATGCAAGGCTAGTGCGAAGCTGTTTAAAGAATATTTCGGGCGCATTTTTGCTCAAGCTGACTAGCTATAATATCTTCTCGTCCAATTATACAATTATTGCAACCTCATCCCTTGTAATTATTATACTTATTAATATGCTTTGGCTTTTATGCTAGTCAATAGTATCCAGCTTAATGTGAATTAGCCTTTTCTCGAGTGCATCTCTTTATTTAGTTTCTTTAATAGCAAATATAGCAATTATATCTATTATGCTGAGATAAAATATAATTATATTTAAGATATTCCATATATTAATAATCGGTATGTATAAGTAAGAGTTTTACTTATTCGTTTCTATTCAGATCTAAACATTTATTAATACTTTCTCTTATTTCCTTGCTATAGTATTGCAACTTATTCGATCAACTAAATCCGTATCAAATATTCAATATGATTTTGGATTTGAGCATTGATAATAAGGCATGCTAGATTATGAAAAGCTAGTATTAGTTTCTGAGACACAATAGTATTTCTTATAGCAATATTGAATAAGTAGATAGCATTCTTTCTAATCTTCGCCTTTCTAAGAATAATTAGAATGCTTTATATCCGAGAAAGCTACTCTCTTCTTCTCGCCCAACCAGAGAGTCAAATCAATCCGTACTATAAGCAAAAGCTGAACTTGCTCAAGCACTTCCAGCCAAATCTGCATCCAAATTAATTGGAAAAGATAAAATCAGATTTTATATAAAGACTCCGAATGCTAAAGCGAAGAGCAAAGGAAAGAGAAAAGAAATAGCAGATTCTTATATTCAGAAGCTTTCCAGATCTCCCAGGAAGAAGAGAACTCAGCAAGCCAAAGATTCTTATAATATCGAGACTGTATTATTCTCAGACGAGATCAAGAGTTCTCAAACTATTATCTGATAATTCGATTTTCAATCGAATGCAAGCCCAAGTCAGAATAATCAGCAATATTAATAGGATATGCAAAACTTATCTCAAGATTTGAATAGCTGCTTTATTTATAAATCCAGCTCCAAATAATCTTTTTGAAAGTATAGTAAGGAAATAATGCAAAGATAGTAATAGATAAAAATAAAATAAGATAATAAATAATTATTTTGATTAAACTATATTCTAGTATAGCATTTCCTATGCATTGCTTTTACATAATCTCGATAATTCAAATGCTTTATATCTAAATATCTTATTTCGTATCGAGTTTTTGAAAATTTGTCAAAATATTATATTATTTGTAATAAATAGTAGAATAATAATAGACAAATTATTATCTCTCCTTTCCTAGCAAAATATGCGAAAAGAGAATAAGTAAGGAAAATATGCTTTTGCAATATAAAGAAAGATAAAAAGAGATTATTCTCGATTCTAAGCAAGAAATACAGATTTAATAGGAATAGGGATATACATTCTATTGCAGTCTGCTTTCTTTTATTCTCTTCTTTCCTTCTCAGCAGCCTATATAAGCTTGCTATCTGTATAATTATTATTATTATCAGCATTATCATTATCCTTAGTGGTTAGATTGATAATATCAGAATCAAGAATCGTCTATATAAGCATGCTCTTATATTCAATAATATTAGATATCTAGAATGCTATATCATTATTCAGATTAGCTTTATAAATTTCCAATATATAATTATCAGATTCCCCGCGCTATAATGCTTGCAAAAATATTAATTTATTGATTAATAATTATCCAGCAGTAATCTTAATATCTTCTTTCTAAAGCATAGATACTTCTGGCTCTTATATCTTGCTCGCATTCTATACGAATTTTTTAATATTGATTGCTAAGTATATGCTTTTAAGCAAAATGCTATTTATAGTCTTAAGATAGTAGGCATTCTTGTCTAAGACTTAAGCAATAATATATAATCCTTTCTATTTATATAAAATCTTCGCATTGCGTAAATAGCTTATTTTCCTAATATAGTTATAAATAAGGACTAAGTTTCCTAAGCAGAGTTATGCCTTTCTTATTAAGCTGTATATCTATGCCTTCTTTGCTATTTTCTCTTAATATGCTTATATAGCTTTAATTGTATATAGTATATCTTTCTGCTTGATAGCAATTATGCGAAAACGCATCTCGAATGCTTTTTAAAGCGATTGATCTGTAAACTAGATAAGAACTTTCCATATCGGAATTTCTATCTTAATTAGAATAAGAGGCTCCTAGCCGAATACTAGATAAAAGGGGCTATACTTATGAGACTATTAGATAGATATCCTTTCTGCAAAAAGAGCAATTCTTAGATACTGCCTCTATTGCTATGATTGCATATTCGCAAGCTTAGCAAGTGCATTAGCAATCGAAAGATATCCTGCTTCTATTTGATCTTGGGCATAAAAATTATAGCTGGAGATCTGAATAAGCAGGATTTCTAAAGCCTTGATAGATCTTGCTATTTCAGCTTTATTTTCAGGCTCTCTATCTATAGTAATCTTAAGAAGGCAGCCAAAGATAAGAATAATCTTCTCCAGAATAAACTTCTGTATTGCTTTAGCTATAGCTTTTTTGAGCAGTCTTGCAATAATATATTCTATTAGATTATATTAAGCTTTGGCAAAATATCTGAATCTGCTATCCTTAGCTATATATTGAATATTGATGCTGATTCTTATAAAGGGTTGACTTAGTATAGAAGGAATAATCTCTTCTTTCTATATTTTAGGATCAAATTTAATATACTTTTTATATTCTGCTATAATATTGGAGATATCTATCCATAGCTTTTTCCAAAAGTACAATTGCTTAATCCGAGCAATTATTGAATCTCAGCTTCGATAATCAAATTTAGCATAATATTCTCTTAAGATGCAATATCGAAGATCAAGATTATCTATTACTCTTTGCTATGAATATTTGCTTTTAGCTTTACGCTATAAGGCTTGGTTAATTATTTAGTAATTCAATACTTTAGCTATAAAGCTTCTTTGTTAGTATTGAGAGAGCTTTGCTAATATTATGCCTTTATATAAGAATTTAGCATATTAGATTGACTATTGGGTTCAATAAAGATTGGAATTTAATAATAGTATTAATTCTGCTTTAGTAGCTTTTATACTATTGAGTTGAATATCGCATTACGCTTTGATATTGCTGTCTTTATCTTTTTGCAATAGAATTGAGTATAGCAGTCTCAAGAATGCATTAATTATTGGATTCTTCGATCCGAGTATATGCTTTATAATAAAATCGAATATCTTAATAATTACGATCTATCTATTTATCAAAGCATTTAGTATATTATTCATTCTGCTATTAAATTAGTTAATCAATATATAAGTATCGGTTTCTAGAATAAAATGATATTTGTAAAAATATTAGTGGAGAGATTGCAAAATGAATAAAATAGCTCAGCATTTTCTTTTTAGTAGTATTATACTTTTGCGTAGTAATTATTCAAATTCTACTAATAAAGCAGGCAAGCTTCCTATATCTTTCAACAATCTGCATTAGAATTGCACTCCAGCCAAAAAGACTCGTATCAATTATAAGTATAATCTTGCTAGCAATCGGGCTATAATTGATAATAATAATAATAAGCTTAATAGTAAGAGCTTGAATAAAGATTTGAATTGTCTTCTTATATTTATCTTCCTATAATTATAATGCGCTTTTCTTCAAAAGATTATAGAGTAATTATATAATAATAGCAAAGTTCCAAATCTATATTGCATAATATATAACCAAACTGAGAAAAAAGCGAATATTCTTAATATCTTTATATACTATCTAGGCCTAAAGCTTTACAATCTTTCTATCCTAAAGCTATCTTTTATTGGAATTGATAATATATCCGATTATATCAACTTTCATTTAGTACTATTCAGATTTGAAGGCAGAGATAATAGTACTAGCAAGCTCAGTATTTACCAAAATCTTATTCAGATTAGCAATATATTTAGCAATAAAACGATAGATACTTGGGATATCAGAAAATATCTCATTATTATAAATTATTGCTGAGCTTCGAATCAGAATATTATCGAAAAATGATTAATATATATAAGAAATAAGATTATACAAAAATCTGATTATAACCTTTATAAATTAAGCTATCGAATTAATCATTTCCTGCAGTAAAATATATATTCTGAATAGGCTTAAAAGTATTAAGAAAATAATTATATTCCTGCTATTAGAGTGCAATAGGACTTGATTGTACCTAGAAAAGAAATCCAATAATGATAGTACTTTATATATAGCAAAGTTTTCTGAGAATTTATCCGATGCTAGCGGCATAAAAGTATCTTTGAGTATATACTTATTATATTTCTGGGCGTTATTAATCAAGTGTAGCCTGCTATCTTTTTTCTCGATGAGAAACTAATTATTGCGATAAAATGTATAATTCTCTTTAATAATCTTTCTATTAATATACTATTTTAGAATATCGATCAATTTCTAATAAAAAGCATTTAGTATAAGAACATATCTCTTTTGGAAGATCTTATATGGAATAATCTTAATCTTCTGCAATAAAGCTACTTTTTTTAATAATTTAGCTAATCTTAATAAAATCCCAAGCTAATGCTTTAATATGATTGCAGAGCATATGCTTGAATATCTCAAGCTCCTTATTATTAAGCTTATCGCAGTTATTCTTTTTTATATCTGCTTAGTATTTAGATATAAGATGATTATCTGGATTAATAGAGCTAAACTTTGGCTCAATCTAATTATTATATTTGATTAGCTTTGTAGATTGCTGAGCTTTCCTTATTTCCTTCACTTTGAGTAGCTTCTATCCAAGTTTTTCTTCAGATATAAACTTATCCGGCTGCAAATCATTAATAAGCTTGATCTTTTTTGCTTTTGATTTATATATTATATTGATTAGGCCTAAAATATTCTTCTCCTTCTTCTTAGATTCTTATATTAGGCAGGATAGTTGAAGTTTAGCATGCATCTCATATAGACAAGAGCCTCGATACTCTTCTTCTTCTATGATTTGAAAGCATTCTTTCTTCAACTCCCTCTCTATTATCTTAATAGATAAGTTATTAATTATTGTTTCGATTTCGTCTTCAGGAATAGACATTACTAGTACATCTCTAGGTTCGAGATGCATTTAGGAAGGGATATCTTCGCTGCTGATAGCTTTGCATTCCTCGAAGCAGCTGCCAGCGTTTAGTTTTTTAGTATGCAAGCCTCTTTTTCTTCAAGACTCTTTTTACTACTAACTATAGTAATAAGACAAATCCCTCCAAAAGCGAAACTCGTATAGAAAAACCTAAGATATATATAGTTGAATAAAAGTTTAGTCTGCATAATGAATAGTATTCCTAATAGTATAGGATAATTCAGTATTGTTATTCTATTGTCCATAATATAGAAAATGACTTATTCAGAAAAGTCTCTGCAGAATATCTCAATCTCAAATACTTCAACTAATGCTATATCAGACCTATTATAGATCCTGGATATGATATTGGTAGTGAATATATAGAGCAGTCCAAGCTTAATGCAGAATATTAGAGAAATCAGACTTATCTCAGCTTCTGAGTCCAGCATAGCTTAAATAGATGCATATTCTCTATTATTAAGATGAAGAGTGAGATAGGACACTAGAGCAATACTTCGATTATAAAAGCTATTCAATACAGCTATTGAAAATATAATCAGAGGGTTTGTATATCTATTGAATACTTTTATTATATTGATCGAAAGTACTGTATTCTCTTCTTTAGCCGAAAAGCTTATACTTTGAATAATTGGAAGCTTTGCAAGCTTTGTAAAATATTCAGAAATATTATGACTATTAATAATCTATCCGCTAATTATGCTAGAAAATTGGGACAAAATCGAAATCTAGAGCTTTCTTTAAAAAATAGATATTGAATTGGCATCCGATAACTTATATAGATCTGCGCTTGGACTCTTATTAAAGTCAATAACCTTCTAAGCTTCTGAATCGACTCCCTAAAAACTATAGATTAACTAAGCTCTCTATCTGGATATTATAATAGTTATCTCTCTTTCGAAAACTTTAAGGGAATAGTCTAGAAATTAGTTCAAAAGTTTATTATAGATAGCCTAAGCAGTAAGCTTTGCTTGTCCAGCATTAGATAGTTTCTCAATATTGAGCAACTTCTTAACTATTAGCTGATTTGGGACTTCAATATTTATTATACCTCTTTTCCTATCAATCTCACCAGAATCCTAGGCTATCTTACCAATTCTGCGCTTCTTAGCTTCGCTAGTATTAACTTAGCCTTAGATAAACCTAATACTAACAGAGTTCATACTAGATAAGAGTTTTGAGAGATATAATTAAGCTTTATAAAAAGTAAAATAAGTATTGCCAATCTCAATCTCTTTATTAGTATTAAGAAACTCAATATTATTAGTCTAGTATTAGCCTATATGTTTTGGAATAGAGTCTATTTCTTCCTATAGAATCTTATTCTTAGCTAGCTCTATATTGCCTCGCCACTTTTTATTTTCCTTAACCAAGCTGATATATTAAGCAATCTATAGTTTATTAAAGCCTTTCTTCCAATATTCCTCACAAATACCAAGAATCAGGCGAAAAATATCTGTATTAGGATTATCTCTAGCAGATATAACCTGTCCATATAATACTAGTATAGATTTCGAGTTAAGAAATTCTATTCAATTGCCAAAATACTATTCAAATTTGGACAAAGCTAAGGCATAACAGATACTATTACTTATAAGAATGCCAAGCTCAATACATTTATAAGCACTATAAGATTTGGAACTATATCTATAGTATCTTCTAATAGTTCTATCCTTCTTAAGGATATCATTAATCTCTACTTGCTATATCTCTATATAGATCTCACCTTTCTCTTTGGGGCTTATATAGATAACACCCGCTTAGAGAGAATTGATTTTGCTCTATACTAGCTCCTAAGGAATAATTATCTTCGGACAGCTCAGCTATTGAGAGATGATTTGAAAGGCTTTTATCTGCTTATAGAAAATTCCATAGATTTGCTTAAAATCTTCTCCCTATTTCTTCAGAAACTGAGCTATAGCAATCTAATTAATCCGAAGCTATTCCATCTTGGAAGCTAGATCCGCTAAGTCTTGATTACTTTTCTGAGCATTCTCATACTTCAGAATCTGTTTAGCTAGTATAGCTATTTCTTAAGAAAACTGATAATATAAGAGATTCATAGATTATTATTCTTAATCTATACTTTAATCAGGAGCTATATATATTGGTCGAGATATAGAAATAGATATAATCTATTCAAGTATCAGCTATAATAGAGATTGAAATTGAATTAGCTAATTAAGTTTGAGATTGATAGCCTTATATGCAAATTAATTTTAAATCTTTTCTTAAAATATCTTCTTATAGATTAAGAGAAGCTTTTCCATAAAAAAAAGGCTATATCTTATCGATAATATTCTCAGCAGTAATACTGTAATTAGTTCTAAAACGCTTTACCTATATTGAAGAGAGTTTTATTTAAGCTTCAGCAATAAGCTAATTTTCCTAGATTCCAAGATAAATTAAAGCATTATTATAATCGACGATGAACAACTACAGACTAGCAGTGTCTATAATAAAGCAGTTATTCAAAATATTGAGGCGCTTTTATTCTGGCATATAAGCTTGAAAATAATCTTAAAATTAGTAAGCAATAAGCAATCGATTCTTCTAATCTTTCCAAATACTAGCGCTTGTAATATAGTGCTCTATTTTATCTACTATAATTGAATCTGTATAGTAATCTCTTATAAAGTTGAAAGCTTTATTATCTCTAATGCTTTTAATCTTATATTATTAGTCAAAGCGCTTAAGCTAAGAAGAAATTTCGATTCAAGAGAATAGAATAAAATCTGCTTTTGCTAATTTACTATAAGATGGGAACCTGAAATTCAGCCTATATCAGCTGTTAGAAAGAGGCTTTAAAAAGTCAGGAGTATCCTTGATTGAGCTTTCTAAGATTAAGGCCATTCTTTTCTTCTATTGACGACGCCTAAGTTGACTCTTTATCAATTTATATTATAAGCTCTAATTGAGCAGCGCTATAATAGCAATATTCTTTAATCTAGTCAGGAAATTAGTTTGGTAAAGCGAAGAATATTAGTATTGAGAATTGATAAGCAAGCTAGTATATGAATAATAAGATATCGAAAGCAGATGGTGAATAAGTAAATAGGCTGTCTTGCGCTCAATAAAGATCGCTTTTATTAATTATTATATTGACTAATGCTATTTTTGCTGAATAGATATAAAGCGTCCCGTACAATTCGGGTTTCAGTCTAATTATTGCGCGTCTTTATCTCTATTTGCTATGCATTTGAGTCCCTTCTTATTTCCAATATCTCTTATTTTTTCTTCTTTATAATATTGCAGTTAACAAATCTCTGATCCAAATAAACAATTTAGCTATATATATCTTAGCAAGTTGCATTATTCGGATCAGAAGCTTGACTGCCTATCTCGCTTCTTACTGCAGAATACTATTCAACAAAAATATAATACTTATCACTCTAGTTAAAGATCTACTCTTATCAAAATTGTATCTACATTAGTATATACAAGCCTAAGATATGCAAGATTTTGTATAAAAGTGATAAGAAACTGCAGAAAAAGGAATTTATTTCTTTATAATATTAGTATACGGATTTGATAACTCGTTTATCGCCTGCCGACTGGAACTTATACTACCCTCTCTCTATCCAGCCTTTGCCTTCTCTCGAGAGGCTTCAGGCATAACTCAGAGTCCAAGCATAATATGCAGCCTATCGAATATCAATATTCAAACAAAATAATTAAGAGAAAAGGATATTAGGGAAAGAAATATGCCCGTTCATAGAGTATAATTTACTACTATTACTAGCTCTTACAAGCTATAATGAAGATAGCTTTGAACTACTAGCCTAAATAGCTAAGTCTATACTTATCGCACTATTGAATCAGAATCTCAGGCGCTATCGCACGAAAGAATGAATATTAAGGCAATAGGCAAGGGCTTATGCAATCCAAATATGCTGAATCGGTCATAAGAATGATAACAAATGAAGGCTATATATGCATAAGGTCAGGGTGAAAAGCCTGCCTTAGACCTGTCCAGAGAGCTCAAATTGAGAAAAGAAGGGAAGATTGCTTATTTTTTTCTGTCTAAGCGTAGAAAAAAAATGAACGGGGGCTGCACTCTTATATCTGAATAACCTCAGGACCCACCTATATTCCATGTCCTGAGGTCCACTCCACTGGCCACCACAACACTATCCGAATACTATAATAATTATCTCTTTTCCGGAAACTTTGAAAGAATAATTCAGAAATTGGTTCAAAAGTTTATTATAAATGGCTTAAGTAGTAAGCTTTGCTTATCCAATATTGAATAGCTTTCTAATATTAAGCAGCTTCTTAATTATTAGCTAATTTAAGATTTTAATATCTATTATATTTCTTTTCCTATTAATCTTATTAGAATCTTAGATTATCTTACTAATTCTGCACTTCTTAGCTTTACTAGTATTAATTTAGCTCTAAATAAGCTTAATATTAACAGAATTTATATTAGATAAGAGTTTTAGAAGATATAATTAAGCTTTATAAAAAATAAAATAAATATTGCTAATCTCAATCTCTTTATTAGCATTGAGAAATTCAATATTATTAATTTAATATTAGCTTATATATTTTGGAATAGGATCTATCTTTTCCTATAAAGTCTTATTCTTAGCTAGCTTTATATTGCTTTATTATTTTTTGTCTTTCTCAATCAGACTAATATATCAAGCAATTTATAATTTATTAAAGCTTCTCTTCTAATATTTTTTATAAATACTAAGAATTAAGCGAAAAATGCTTATATTAAGATTGTCTCTAGCAGATATAATCTATTTATATAATATTAGTATAGATTTCGAATTAAGAAATTTTATTTGATTACTAAAATATTATTTAGGTTTGGATAGAGCTAGAATATAATAGATATTATTATTTATAAGAATATTAAGCTTAATATACTTATAAGTATTATAAGATTTGGAATTATATTTATAATATCTTTTAATAATCCTATTCTTTTTGAGAATATTATTGATTTCTGCTTGCTATATTTTTATATAAATCTTACTTTTCTCTTTAAAGCTTATATAGATAATACTCACTTAGAGAGAATTGATTCTGCTTTGCATTAGCTTTTAAGAAATAATTATCTTCGGATAGCTTAGCTATTGAGAGATAATTTGAAAAGCTTTTATTTACTTATAAGAGATTCTATAGATTTGCTTAAAGTCTTCTCCCTATTTCTTCAAAGACTAAGCTATAGCAATCTGATTAATCTAAAGCTATTCTATCTTAGAAGCTAAGTCTGCTAAGTTTTAATTATCTTTCTAAATATTTTTATATTTCAGAATCTATTTAGCTAATATAGCTATTTCTTAAAAAAATTGATAATATAAAAGATTTATAAATTGCTATTCTTAATCTATACTTTGATTAGGAGCTATATATATTGGTCAAAGTATAGGAATAAATATAATTTGTTTAAGCATTAGCTATAATAGAGATTGAAATTAAATTAGCTAATTAAATTTGAAATTAATAGCTTTATATGCAAATTAGTTTTGAATCTCTTCTTAAAATATTTTCTTATAAATTAAGAGAAGCTTCTTTATAAAAAAAAGCTATATCTTATCGATAATATTCTTAGTAATAATATTGTAATTAATCCTAAGATATTTTATCTATATTGAAAAAAGTTTTATTCAAGCTTTAGTAATAAGCTAATTTTCCTAGATTTCAAAACGAATTAAAGCATTATTATAATTAATAATAAATAATTACAGATTAGCAGTATCTATAATAAAGCAATTATTCAAAATATTAAAGCGCTCTTATTCTAGCATATAAGTTTAAAAATAATTCTAAAATCGATAAGTAATAAGTAATTGATTTTTCTAATTTTTCCAAATATTAGCACTTATAATATAGCGCTTTATTTTATTTACTATAATCAAATCTATATAGTAATCTCTTATAAAATTGAAAGCTTTATTATTTCTAATGCTTTTGATCTTATACTATTAATTAAAATGCTTAAGCTAAGAGAAAATTTCGATTTAAAAGAATAGAGTAAAACTTGCTTTTGCTAGCTTATTATAAGATAGAAATCTGAAGTTCAGCTTATATCGGCTGCTAGAAGAAAGCTTTGAAGAGTCAGAAGTATTTTTGATTAAGCTTTCTGAAATTAAAGCTATTCTTTCCTTCTATTAATAATATCTAAATTAACTCTTTATTAATTTATATTATAAGCTTTAATTAAGCAGCGCTATAATAGTAATATTCTTCAATCTAATTAGAAGATTGATTTAATAAAGCGAAAAGTATTAATACTAAAGATTAATAAATAAGCTAGTATACAAATAGTAAGATATCGAAAGCAGATAATAAGTAGGTAAATAAGCTATCTTATACTTAATAGAGATTGCTTTTATCAATTATTATATTAATTAATATTATTTTTGCTAAATAAATATAAAGCATTCTGTATAATTCAGATTTCAGTCTAATTATTATGCATTTTTATCTTTATTTGCTATACATTTAAGTTTCTTCTTATTTCCAATATTTCTTATTTTTCTTCTTTATAATATTATAATTAATAAATTTCTAATCCAAATAAATAATTTGGCTATATATATTCTAACAAATTATATTATTCAGATTAGAAACTTAATTGCTTATCTTGCTTCTTATTGCAAAATATTATTTAATAAAAGTATAATACTTATTATTTTAATTAAAAATCTATTCTTATCAAAATTATATCTATATTGGCATATATAGGCCTAAGATATACGGGATTTTGTATAAGAGTAATAAGAAACTGCAGAAAAAAGAATTTGTTTCTTTATAATATTAGCATACAGATTTAATAATTTATTTATTATCTGCTGATTAGAATTTATATCACTCTTTTTCTATCTAGCCTTTGCTCTTTCTCGAGAAGCTTCAGATATAACTTAGAATCTAAGCATAATATACAGCCTATCGAATATCAATATTCAAACAAAATAATTAAAAAAAAAAGAATATTAGGGAAAAAAGTATGCTTATTCATAAAGTATAACTTACTACTATTACTAGCTCTTACAAGCTATAATAAAGATAGCTTTGAATTATTAGCTTAAATAGCTAAATCTATACTTACTATACTATTGAACTAGAATCTCGAGCACTATTGCATGAAAAGATGAATATTAAAATAATAAGCAAGAGCTTATGCAATCTAAGCATGCTGAATTAATCATAAGAATAATAATAAACGAAAGCTATATATGTATAAGGTTAGGGTGAAAAGCCTGCTTTAGACCTATCCAGAAAGCTTAAATTGAGAAAAGAAGGGAAGATTGCTTGTTATTTTTTTTCTCTAAGCATAGAAAAAAATAAATGGGGGCTGCACTCTTATATCTGAACGACCTCAGGACCCACCTACATTCTATGTCCTGAGGTCCACTCTATTGGCCACCACAACAACAACTATCTGGAGTATTAGGACAATCTCAATACACGCAACCAAAGTATTAAAGATATATTCGACTCTTTCGCAAGCTTTGAGAAAGTTTTCAAAGAAACTTTTGATAACCCAAATAAAGAATGCACTATAACTCAACAATTTATAGATCTAAAGCAGGCTAAATCAGCCTCAGCTTATATAATCAGGTTTAAACAGCTATCAGCATAGCTTCTATAGAAAGATAAAAACCTTATAGAATATTATTATAAAAGATTCAAAAATGAAATCAAGAATAAAATCTCTAAATAGAATTAGCTAAAAGATTTTGCAATATTCTTAAACTAGGCAATCCGTATCAATAACTGCCTATATAAATAATGAATAGAGAAGTCTAAGAAAGGAAGAGGCTAGATTTGGAGAATTTTAGCTAACTCGAGCAAGAAATTCCAATACTAGAAGAAATAATATAATATTTTCCAAAATAGCAATATTTATACTAGACTTATAGAATTCAATACTATAAATCGTAATATTCGCAAAAGCAATAAAAGATACTTTAACTATAGAAAACCAAAATATTTTATATATAATTATAAGCAGCTTAAAAAACCTAGATAGCAACCTATTTAAGAAGAATAATAAGCAAATATTGCAAAGCGATAAAAATCTAATTAATTAAGCAACAATTATTTACTCAAGCAAGCAATAGATCCTATCACTTATAAATATCTCAATTGGATATTCTATTACAATAATAAATATTTACTGTATCTTGCAGAAAAGAAAAGCTTAAAATAATTTCTCAAAAAGCTTAAGAGAAAGAAACTATTAGCTATAGAATAATATAGCCTATACTATAGTAAAATTTTATAAAATAACAATTCAGATTATTTATCCAATCTAATAAATAATTAATTGGAAGATAATTAATCAGAAGATAATAAAGGAAAATTTTTTTTAGAATATTAAATATAATTCTTTAATAAGAAATCAGAGAAAGTAGTAATTGAAATCCCCGAATTAGAAGACTTATAAAATAGATAGCCAAGTAAGCTATTATAATTAAAGATTCCCAAATCGGAGAATAATAATATTAGCTAAAAATAAATAGTATATAAAAGAATATTAATATAAAACTTAAAATAGGAATAAACTAAATATATTATCTAAATATAATAATTTAAGAAAGTCTTTACTTATATACTCTTTTAAGAAGCAAAAGCTTTTAAGCATAAAAACTCTAAGATCGCCTATTATTATAGAAAGTATTATAAAATTATATAGATTTTTTATATATACTATAGCTGCAAAATATACTTTATAGAGAAAGCAGAAAATAAATATTTCCTAATCAGAGAATAGAATAAAATTATTTATATTATTAAGAAATTAAATATCAAATTTATAAAGAAATTTGATTATATCTAAAAATATATATAGATTAAATATCCGAATAACTTCTCAGAAGTATATATTAATAAGCGTATCAAATAATAGCAATACATTATTAAAATATGCGAGATTTATAAATAGAAAAAAGCAAATATATAATATAGCAACTAAGATTAGAAAAAAAGATGCTAATATAATCTCCAATAAGCAAGAAAACTTATAAAATAAGCAATTTAATCCCTAAAAAAAAGAGATCGCTTATAAGAAATAATAAATAATCTAGATTAATAAAATTTTTATATATAATAGTCAAGAAAGACTATATATATATTATATTTAATATAATTATTAATAGACAAAAATATTATATATTATTGGATAATAGCGCTTAAGAAAACTATATTTTATTATAAATAATCAATATAGTATAGATATTATAGCAGTATAAGAAAGAACTCTATATTCTCAATATTATAAAAAAAAAGCTTATTTTATATAATTAAGATATTATAGATATAGAAACTAATTATCTACTAGTATTTATCCAAAGCTTTACAATATATATCACTTTTGATATTATAAATACAATATATTATATGCTAATTCTAAAATTTCCTTAGCTTAAAAAGTATAATTCTCGAATTAATTAGATTATTAGCTAGATCTTTTGAAAATAAGTTATATCTAAAAAAATAATTGCAATCAAAGACAAAAAGCAAGATTTAATTATTAAGCATAATCTAAGGAAAGAGCATTTAAATAGATTTATATATATTTCCAAATTAGCAAAGATTAATAGCTTATAAAGAAGGATTATGAAATCTTCAAATCTATAAAAAAAGATTAAAGACGAATTATATATTATAATAGATAATAGCTGGATGCAAAGAAAAAGCATATTATAGAATAATAAATATAGACTTTAGAATTATAAAGAGATTAATCTTTTAAGAAAAGGAATTGATAAGCTATAATAAATTATAAATATCAATTTAGATCGCTTAATAAAGGAAAAGGAATAATCAAAACTCAATATAATTAATAGCTTATAGGGAAGCTGCTTAAAAGTATCTTAAAATAAGAAAAAAAACACTTAATAATATCTTCTATTTTTCCAAATAGCAGAAACTGAAGAAAGACTTATATCAATATTCAAAGAAATTCCGAAAGAATATTAAGAATTTACAAAACTATTCTCAAGAAAGTTCAAAAACAGATTTTCAGAATATAAACTATTCGATTATAAAATCCTTCTGAAAGAAAAGATTAAATTAGAATTCAAACCAATTTATAGCCTAAATAAAGCAGAATTCGAAATATTCAGAAAGTATTTAGATAAAAATCTTAAGCAAAGATATATCAGATTATTACAATCTCTAGCAAGATACTCTATAATATTTATATTTAAGAAAAATAGCAAATTCAGATTTTGCATAGATTATAAATAGCTTAATAATATTACTATCAAAAATTAATATTCTTTACTATTTATTAAAAAGCTCAAAAATCGATTATATAATATATAATAGTTTATAATACTTGATCTTAAGAAAGATTATCATTATATATGCATTAAAGAAGAAGAAGAATAGAAAATAGCTTTCAGAATTTGCTATAAATACTTCGAATATCAGATTATACTTTTTAGATTAATCAATATATTTATATCTTTCTAAGAAATAATCAATTATATCCTATGCAAATATTTCAATATCTTTATTATTGCTTATCTTAATAATATTCTTATCTATTCCAAAAATTACAAAGAATATAGAAAGTATATATAGATAATCTTATAAATGCTTTAAAATAATAAATTTTTTATAGAATCAATTAAAAGTTATTTTTATATTCAAAAAATTAATTATCTCAGATATATTATTAAGCTAAGCTATATATAGATATAGAAAGACAAGATTGAAGTATTATACAATTAGCTAATCCTTAAAATAATAAAAAATATCAAAATATTCCTCAGATATGCAAACTTCTATCGATAGTTTATTAGTAATTACTCAGTAATTGCTAAGCTATTAATAAACTTGATAAAGAAGAGCAAAGTATTCTAATAAAATAAAAAAAAATAGGAAGCTTTTAAAACTATTAAAGCTAAAATTGCGAAAAATCCAATTCTCGAAAAAGCTAACCTAATATAAGAATTCAAAATTGCATCTAATATATTAGAGTACAAATATAGTATAGAACTAATCCAAAGAGATAATCAAAAATAGCCAAAACTTATAGTAAATTTTTCGAAAAAGTTTAATAAGCTAGAATTATAATATAGAATTCCAAATAAAGAATTTATAGCAATAATATATATATTCTAGAAATAGCAATACTATTTAATTAAAGCAAAATTGCTAATTAAAATATTTATAAATTATAAAAACTTTATAATATTTACAATAATCAAAATCTTAAATAAGCAATAAATTCGATAAGCAGAATTTCTTTCCTAATTCGATATTAAAATAATCCATATTCTAAGAAAAGAAAATATTAGAGCAAACACTCTTAGCAAATAATTAGATTTTCAGCTAAATATAGATATCAAAAAATAAATACTTCTCAATATAAATAAGAATAGCAATCTTATACAAATATAAGAAATTAATATAATACTTAGAATCGCATATTAAAAGAAAAACCCAAAAGATATAATTTTAGCAAAATAAAATAAATATATTAGGAATATATATAGCGCACTTATATATAGATATTAGGAAGTCAAAGCAATCTATAAGAAAATCCGAAAGCATTAGAACTCTCTAAGATTCAGAAAAAGAATAGAAAATATCTTTAAAATATATAATAGCTGCAAGAAAAATAAAGCAGAATAATATAAGCTTTATAAACTATTGCAATCTTTATTAATATCTATAATTATTTAGCAATCAATTAGCCTAGATTTTATTATTAAGCTATCTTTCTTATAAAAACTTTTAACTAGAATATAATTCGATAGTATTTTAGTAATAATTTGCAAACTAAGCAAATATGCTTACTTTCTACTCTATAAGAAAAGCAGTATAGCAGAAAAACTTATATATATATTCCTTAGAATAATAATAGCCAATTATAAAATACTATAAGAATTTATTTCGAATAGAAATAGAAAATTCGCATTATATTTTTAAATATTATTTATAAAATAGCTTAAAGCTATATATAAAATATTAACTATATTCTATTTGCAAATAGATAAATAAATAAAGCAAATTAATCAAATTATAGAATAATATTTTAAGTATTATATTAATTAAAAGCAGAATAATTAGATTAAATTGCTATTATTAGCGCAATTCGCATATAATAATGCAAATATTAGCATTATAAAAGTTTTACTATTCTATATACTTTATAAATATAATTCGATAGCTTATTATAAAGCATTGCTAGAAGCAAATATAGAAGCTATAGAAAAAAAAGCGCTTAGATTTAGAAAGATTAGAGAAAAATTATAATCAGAGCTTATATTTATCCAGAAATATATAATTCGATATGCAAATTCTAAAAAGATTAAAAAATTAATCTTATAAGAAAGAAATAAAGTTTATTTAATTCGCAAAAATATTAAAATTATAAGATCTAATAATAAATTGGATTATAAAAAACTAAAATCTTTCAAAATCCTATAAAAAATCTCGCTAATTAATTACAAACTCGCAATACTATATCAAAAATTATATTCAATTTTCCATATATTACTCCTTAAACTAATATTATCTAATATAAAATTTTTATATAATAATAATATTATTCTAGATAAAGAATAATAATAGGAAATAAAAAAAATCCAGAGTATATATAAAAAAAGAAAAGAATATTAATATCTTATTAAATAAAAAAGCTATAATAATAGCAAAAGCTTATAAGAAAAACTAGCTAATATTAGCAAAAATTCAATTTAGGAATATTAGCGAAATAATATTCTTATAGATTAAAAAAATTATCTTAGCTCAGAATAAGAATTAAAAGCAATAAATTTATTCAAAAATCTAAACTAATTAATTATAATATTCCTAATAAGCATAGAATTCTAATTAAATAAGGAATTCCCAATAGCAAAGCTTTTAGCAATTATAGTATAAATAGCTTTAATAATAATGCAATATTCCTTCTTTTTCTTAGCTAAACTCTAATTAACTAACTTTATATCCTTTTCTTAAAGAATGCATTTTTGCTTCTTCAATCGAGATAAGCGAGCAAAAAACTCAATTAAGCAAATCTGAGCTTTTCGGAAATAAGCCTAAATCTTTAGCAAGCGCTTTTTCTTTCTTAATCTCGCAGCTATTAAAGCAGGATAGCTTATCAATAATATAAGATATTAAAAAAGTTAATAAAAGCTAATAAAGTAAGAGGAAAAGACTTATAAGAAGAAAGAAGAATATGCGATTTATTATAAAGATAATTATACTTAATATATTAAATGCAACTCTTAATATTATTAACTATTTTGCAAATTATTCTTTTATCTAAATAAAGCAAATAAAGCATAATCTTAAATCTATACTGCTTGATATAAATAAAACGCTTTAGATAAGTAAAATGCTTAGATAAGAGATTTGGGAAAGAAATATTAGAATAGAATTTCTTAATTCAGAGAAATATTTTGATTAAAAAGGCATAATTATATACTAGAATAAATAAAGATTACTTATAAGAGATTATTAAAAATAATAATCTATAAGAGAAAGATAATATTATAATCCAGCTAGTATATAAATTACAAATAAAATAGCTTAATAAGCAAGATATAGAAAATTAGCACTACTTAAATATAGAATAGCAGAAAAAATAAATTATATAATTAAGAATTAGGATTAAATATAATAAAAATATGCTTACTAAAGATCAATAAGCTATTATAAGCTCTAATAAGCTATAATAAGCTTAGATAAGCTATTATAAGCAATATAGCTAAATAAGAAATTGGCATCTGAAGAGCTGAATATATAAGAATATATTTATTACTAATAGATAGATTCAGTATATAGCTTTTCAATTATTAATCTAAATATTCAGTCTTATATATTGAATAGCCTCAAAGACAATGAATACTTGCATTGCTTATTAGGATTTGTACGGTTCTGTATTCAAGGACTCAATACTTTTGATATCTTTCTTGCTAGCATAAACCCAATCGGTACTTAGGGATCTTCGGATTACTGCAGTGCTCATAACACCTAACCTTGACGTTTTGCCATATCATTGAAGCCATCCTTTCTGCGCTCACGTTTTCTCCTTGGGTTAATAACCAGCTGGCAATCTGATCCACTCTTCCAATGCTCGTGGAAGACCAATCTTTTCCCCCTCGGGGTTGGGACTTGCATCAATACGACCAATTTCAAGAGAATGCTGTAGCCACATCTTGTGGGAAAGGAACTAGCATGTAATAGGGAACACTACAAAAGGAAAGGAAAGGGAAGAAAGAACAAATAGCCAGATATCTGAGCAGCGTTATGAAGCTATGGTCAGCCGTCAAGTATGTACAAAGTCTTGCTTGCGAAGTATGGTGGTCCGCAGACACCGATGCTTTCCCCGCAAGCTCTGCCACCGTGCCCAGGACCAATGGGAGTGTTCAACCAGTACTCAGAACCAAACCGATCGCTCGCCCATATTGTCCTCACAAAAGCCCTCTGTTCCCTGTGATATAGAAGCACACAGTGAATCTCTGTGCGGAGGGTAAATGCTCCTCGTCTGGCACGGCAGTTGGTCCGATGGATTCGCCACCACGGCGTTTACAGGAGGCGGGAATCCTGTGGAGACGACTCTTGAGAGCACGTGGTAACCTAAAGGCGAGCACTGTAGGCTATCCTGATCTGAGAACCTTCCAAAGACGAGTTATGATCATTGGGTCGAGTAGATCGGTCATCCCTCGGCCATCCATTGCCCCTCTCTACCGTGATGCTCATCGCTACGGAGTTGAACGGTACGCACCATAATTAAAAAGCATAACTGAGACGTAATCTACCACCAGCTGACTCACTGGATAATCTGTTCGAGCAAGGATTTGGGATAAATCGGCGAGCGCCACCTCAGTGTCTTGGTCACCAGCCAGGGAGCTGAGTTGATGTAGACCGCCGTCGGTTTCCGGGCTGTATTTCCGGTCTCTCCCCAACAGCTTGCCATCATGATGGGTCTTATGATCCATGTTCAGAATTTTGTGATCGCGTGTATGCAAAGTCATGTATTACCTGCATCATGGTCATGGGTAAATTTAAGAATTCAGTAGGGACTCTTTATCGCGCTTTGGTCACCCACCAACCGTCTTCATCTGCGTGTGTGACAGCGGTCGTCTCCGGCGTTTCGGCCAGACAGACGCAGACAGTGCTGAATTAAAGTCCACTGAGGATGTAGAAAGAAGAAGCGGAGTTCTCAAGTGTTGACTGAACCTTTGTAGCTGTTGGTGTGGGTTGTTCCCTCGTTCGCAGAGAAGTATGCAGCGATGACCTGCTTCGCATGTGGCAAAATCATATGTCAATCAGTGCACAAACACGCGCAATTGATTTTTGTGGAGCAAGAAACTATACTGCTGCAACACTTCGTATGTTGTCTGTCAGCAAGCCCGGAGGCCGCCGCGAGCCGTGTCTTTTTGTACACTCTTCCGCATAATCCTCACTTATCTGGTTCCCACAATTCGTCGAGTACTCTTTTGAGGAATACTTCATAGTGACCTCAACGTGCTGAGGAGAGAAAGTCAGGCCGTAGCAGTCTGGGTGGATATAACGACATACACCAATGTATGCTCAGCCGGAATCTGCCGAGATCAGCTTTGAAGGGCCTCATGATCTGATTTGTAATATATGATTTACACCACGGGGGGTGTGATCCGCCAGCTATCCTCAGAGGGTGAGATGAGAACGGAACGTTAGGAACAGGCAACTCGCCGAGTCGACGACGTCAATATGTCTAACTATAAGCAACTCCTCATCAAAATTTACAAATGCGATAGTCGCGCTTAGTATGTTGTCCTGGTACAGCTCTGTGGGTACGGGTTCGAAAAACTGAAGAACGGCCTGGGAGGTCCACCTGCGGTCAATGTTCGGCATGACTCTGACGTTGCTGCCATCCATCGGGTTCGGCCAAT
Organism: Celoporthe dispersa; assembly: GCA_016584495.1. Lineage (NCBI taxonomy): Eukaryota > Fungi > Ascomycota > Sordariomycetes > Diaporthales > Cryphonectriaceae > Celoporthe > Celoporthe dispersa. The sequence goes on from WAID01000011.1 coordinate 190,157, forward strand.
GTGGGTAAGTAGCTTGTCTGCGATACAGAACCCATGATCTGTCGGAGAACGATGTGAACTCAGGGCGTTATTATGCGCGCTCGAAACGCGGGTGTGGAGGCTACCGGGAGGCAAGTATGCAAGTATGTGGTGCAAGTATGGGGCTCGCCCAGGTGCCGGATGGAACGATAGGCCTTTGGGTGTGTGGGACTTCGGGACTGAGCTGGCTTTAAACAACGCCTTAACGCCTCGAAACAAGTCGGTGGCAAGAATATTAATAGGTAAGTTGACGCCGTGAGCTGGACCGAGCACGAATGCGGCGTTCGGCTTGCCCGCTGTCGATACGTAGTGTGTGTTGGTAGTTGAAAGACCTTCTTGAAAGGGATTAAATAAGCTGCCAGGGTCAGAAGCAAGCAAGCAAAGACTGCCAGGCAAGTAGTAATTGATCATAGCGGTTTCTTTCAAGCTATCTTGGAGGAGGCTTGGTGGGAGATAGTCTTCCATAAGTAGTAACTAACATTGTCTGTGAACTTTGAAGACTGTACACAGGAAAAGAGAAAGGAAAGAGAGAGAAAAGAAGGAAGGAAGGAAAAAAAAAAAAAGAAGACAGCGACAGCAACGATGATCATCCAAGGCCCGGCATTTAATGGAGTCCCTTAGTCGTAATCTGCATAATTCAAAACAAGCCTTTGGGTGGTTTGGCCTGTCATGAGACCGTATCGGGAAGGTAACTTCGGCGGCCTCTGTGGATATGCAACTCCAGATCTACCGACGAACGCATCCCGAAGGTGCGCTCGAATTGGAGATAAAAGGGTGCACTGCTGTCTGCTCATGTGCTCAATGTGGAAGGTAAGAATTAAACTCACGCAGGCGAAGAGAGCCGCAATGCGCCCTGCAAAGCCATATCAGGGGAACTTGGCATGAGCTCCCCCTTCATCCCTCCCGCTATCATGCAATGACAAAAATGCGATACGGACTAGACACTGCACTTCTTCAGCCCTTTAAGTTATCTCAAAAAGAACGGTGTTGCACAGGCCGTCCTCGATGACGACAAATTGGGAAGAAATGGCAAAATCGCTCGTAGCCTCCTATCTCCCCGGCGCCCAGGTGGCTAGCTGTCAATGGGCTGAGCGGGGTTCGAACTATGGGCAAATCGGTGTGCCACTTGAAAGCAACTTGGTGAAAGCTCTGCCGTGATTGATCAGAAATTGAAACGGAGCAAGTCCCGTTCCAGAAATGAATGGACAATTCATCCCCCCTTTCGAAATATGTCGTGCATATGCAGCGAGGACCCTTGCCATTGGGACTTGTTCCGAGCACGAGACCCTAATTTACACAGCTCTAACCCGTCTTCGTGCCACGCCGTACCTGACCCCAGGCGAACAATAGCTCTGGTCACACGACATGCATGCTGACCTGGGTGTGGTTACCCCTGGGCTGCTCCCAGCATCCCGATTTGTCCTCATCGTCGCCCAGCGCCAGGTCGACGGACGAGGGGATGCTCACATGCCTTTTCGGCACCTCTGAGCCCGGTGCACCATTTCGCCTGGGCCTGCAAGTGTAACAGCCACCGGGGATAGGGTGGGGACCCCTCAATTTCTCCTCGTCTCTAGGAGAAGACGTGATGGCGGTGTTATGGACCGCTTCCATCGTAATCGGAACAGCTTGTGGGTGGGCCACTGGTGTCTCTTCATATAACAAGAGACCTGTCCGCCCGCCTTGGCTCAAGGTATTATAGCAATGATGACCTGGTAAGAATCCCAGCTTAGATGGTCTTGCGGTACATCCCTTTTTTTTATTTTTATATTCTTCTTATGACACGACACCTCTCTCTGTGACAAGCATCTCAGGGTCTGAGCCGTTAAGTGAAGTGTGACGATGTCTGAGGAGAAGGACTTGGAAGTGGCGGCGGCCTCGAGCCAGACGAGCGCCAGCAACAAGGAGGTGTGTGATTCTGACAGCATTGATTGGTCACCAGAAGAGGAGCAGAGACTGGTGCGAAAGTGAGTTCAACATACAATTGCCCTTTTGAAGAGGAGCGACACAGGCTGACATGATTTGCCAGGCTCGACTGGATCATCTTACCTCCCCTGGTTTTTGCTTTCCTCGCTCTCCAGCTCGACAGAGGTAACATGTAAGCTCTCAGCCAGTGAAACCAAGCCCCAGAACGCAAGAATTTAGGATTGACTTTTGAGAACAGAGGAGCGGCGTACACAGACGGTTTCGCTTTGGACGTAGGAATAACCCAGAATCAATATAACACTGGTAACACGCTGTTCTCAGTTGGCACTGTCGTTCTTCAAGTACGGATTATTTTCTACCCTGAGTGATTACAAGGCTGTTCAATGCTGACCTACAGCTAGATACCCAGCAACTTGATTCTCTACCGGATAGGACCAACAATCTGGGTTGTTGCACAAATATTCGCCTTTGGGATGGTATCTACATTTCAAGCCTGGCAGCATGGCCGCCGTGCATTCTTTGCAACAAGAACGCTTCTTGGGTAAGTTCTGTCCTTTCCGTCATCAATTCGCACCATTTAAGTTCGAGTCGTGTCGAGCTTTTGTTCTAGATCACCATAATAGTCAGTGGTTCTTGGAATTGACACCGGATTGCAGACTGTGCGAATCCGGGTTTATACCCGCAGGCCTCTACACCCTATCACGATGGTACAAGAAGACCGAGATCAGTAAGAGATACGCCATATACTTCTTTGGAAATAATCTGGCGACTGCGATATCAGGCCTCCTGGCCTCTGGCATGTACGTTTGTGTTGTTCCTGACTCAGTTGGATGTAAATACTGATAGAGATACACAGCCTGCGTCTAGACGGTACACGCGGATTCCATGGCTGGCAGTGGCTTTTTATTGTAAGTGATATTCTTATTCTTGTGGGTACGGCATCACTGACACAAATCTCCAGATTGAAGGAGTGTGGACGCTTGCTACTGGCGTCTACTTCGCCATCATCTTCCCAAAATCGCCCGATCACCCAGTGTCACTTTTGGGCATCCGCTGGTTCAACGAGCGAGATTCACGCATCATGACTAGTAGGGTCTTGATCGATGACCCTGCAAAGGCTCAGGGACGGTTGCATGTGAGCTGGCATGAGATCCGGCGCACGGTAAGTCTCACGTTACGGAGAAGAAGCCTGCAGTCTCATAAGCTCACATTATCTATTTCCTAGATCACCAACTGGAGACTCTTTTCCCATCTCATCATTCCTCTTGCTGGGATAGCACCTTCTTGGACGCTAGGTGCTTATGCACCTTACCTGGTCATGGAAATGGGCTACGGTGTTCTTACTGCCAATGCACTGTGCTCTATTGGAGGCTTCATGTTGTTGCCAATGAACCTTCTCTGGGGCTACATCGCGTAAGCCTTCTACAATAATAGGGACTACATTGACGCCTATACTAACGACTAGTAGTGACAAGACTCGTCGTCGTGGCTTGATGGTGTCGATCGGGCTCTTCTTCTTCCTCGCTTTTACAGTCAGTTTTTGCTCTCTCTCTCTCTCTCTCTCTCTCTCTCCACACTCCCCTTCCCCAAAAGCAATATAGAGACACAAATACCAAATGTGCCCATAAAGATTTCTAACACACCTTTCCCCTATTCTAGATTGCCAATCGCAAACTTATTCATGTCGACGATAAGCAGCTAAGACTCCCGATGCTTATTTTCATGGTTGCATTCTCCGCCTGCTGGTGTAAGTGATGACCAGAAAACCAAGAAAAATGCAGCATCAAGGCTTTGTCCGCTAATCTTCATCGTCTTAGATCCTATCAATGCATCCCTGGTAGCACTAAACGCGAGCACGCCCGAAGAGAGATCAGTCTCCTTAGCAACGGTCACAATGTGCGCAAACCTCGCTGGAATCATTGGTAGCAACCTTTTCCGGGCGTCCGACGCCCCTTGGTACCCCCACGGCTGGGACTCACTCTGTGCAGTTGTTGGCACGGCTCTCGCGTTCTCCTTCATCGTCAATCTGCAATACTACATCCTGAACAGGAGGATGCGAAACAAGGAGGGGTGGCGCTATGGCACATTTAATGGCCAGTTGTTGCTGAGGAGTGGACTGAAAGGCATGAATCGTGAATGCCTACCATGAGATGTCAGGTTCTTGTATGAAGCTCGTACCCATTCGCATATTTCGCATTACATACCCCCTTTTTCTTTCCACAGAGGATTGGATATAACAACTATAGCTCTAAGGGATCTGATATTAGTTTTTGGAAAAGAAATATCCAGCAGGTAGCATTCGCCGCTCAGATAATGGGGGTGAACCTGCAAATATGATAGCATAGGAGGAAAACAATGACAAAGCTCACCCAATGATAGGACATACCAAAAGAATTTATTGCTTGAGAATAAATGCCTAGCTTTATAAATATGGTAGGAAACCTAAAACTGTTTGTTAGAAGAGTGTGCACTTTATGGTGCTTGATTTCTTTCTCTAGAACCGTTGGTTGTGAGGGGTGTAAAGGGGGGCTTTTTGTGCTGGACAGCTTGCCATTTCCTTGTCCCTTTCCTTTCCATAGATATAACAACAATGTAAACAGAAACATTTTCCCACATCTCCAGGAGTTTTATCAGATCAACGAACCATTGATCTCTCGATTTCATGGGAGCATTTTCTTCATTCTTCACCACTGTCGAATCTCGCAAAAGGCATGAAATTGTAACACTATAATGGGCCTTGAAGTTCAAAAATTCTACATGGCTTTGATTTAGCACTACCCCAAAAGAGTACCGGCACACGAACCATTTCCCTCTTCTACTTGCGACAGTAGGCCACGGTCGCCGTGCCTACCATCTTAGCCGGAACGGTAGGATACTTGGCTTTCAAGTCCGCGACCATGAGGGCATGCGTTTGAAGGACCTCCTCGTCAGTCATCTGAGCTACCGCACGTGCAGCCAGCGGCATCTTAAACAGGATAAAGCGACAAATCTCGTCGTAATCCGTGAATGGGTGATAGCCCTCCATCTGCACGACCTCGACTTCCCGAAACCCGCTGCTCGCCAGCTGCTCTCGCACTCCAGAGGGCTGCGTCCATGTCGGTGGTGGTGATGGCAGCAATATGTCCTTCCGCACCTTTGCTGGGTAGTACATAAGGTCCTGCCATTCGCTGCTCGCCCACGCAGAGAACGCCAGCACACCATCAGGGGACAACTTCTTCGTCATCGCCTCTACCGCCTTGGCCGGCTCCGGAACCAGGAATACGACGAAGCTCGCCAGCATATGGCTGACAGAGTTGTCATCAAAAACAGCACAGTCGTGAATATCAGTGACAACAGTCTCAGCGCGCGCCCAGTACTTTTGGCCCTCCCCAACCTCCTTCTCTTTGCGCGCAGTGAACTGCGCGAGCATCTGGGGGTTATTATCCGCACCGATCACCTTCACATGGGCCGGAATCTCTGCGCCGTGGTTCTGCAGTACAGCATTTGTGATTTGGCTGGGGCCGCAGCCCATATCGACAATCTTTGTCGCCGTAGCGAACGGCACCAACTTGTTGACGTGCTCGATGATGCTGGCGGCGGGAACAACACCGGGCCCGGCAGCGACGAACTGCATGAAACTCGGGGCAAATCTGCTCCATTCGTCCCGGTCAATCACTGTTTGCAAGCCAGATCCTTGATTAGCGAGCAGTTTTATCATAATAGAGTAAGGGGCGTCACCCTGACGTACATTGTGTTGGGGTAGACATGTTTGTAGCAACGTTTCTGAAAGGTTGAGAGAAAGAAGAAAAAAAAAGATCTGGCAGCGGTGTAGCAGGCTACATTCTGAGGGGAGGAAGAAGACCTAGAGTTCCTGTCGGTGGGTTTACGAATGTATTTATATGTCCACAGAATGAAAGGGCGCTCAACTACAATAAGCCCACGCTAATGAAATCCCAACACCAAAAGAACACTGCGTATGCAGCCTGTGGTTGGTTGTAAGGGAGAGCAGCAGGATCAGGCAGGCAAACGGGGGCCCTCGTCTGCACCATGAGCTGACGCACCGGAGGCCAAATCTGCCGCGCCGCCGGGCTACAGTAACTATTGCCAAAAGGCCCTTGATGGCTATTTATCGATAGCAGGTTTATATGTCGAATTTAAATTTATGACTAAACAGCTATAAGACGTTTGCTGCGGCGTAATTGGCTTGATCTTTGTTTCCTACTCCGCCTGAGAGACTTGATAAAAGCGTGGAAACGTTGCAAAGTCATATGTTTAGGTTGTTCACAATCGAGAGACCAAGTGTATGTATATTTTGGTTGGTCCATATCACATCATGAATGTCGCATGCGTAATGAACCCTTGGATGATGGTTCGTCTACCGGAGTCTGATTTGTAGGTCTGCTCATTAAACATTATAAGGAACCACCCACTTGGTTAGAGGTTTCCGGCGTAATAATTATACAGGTACCTATGTCTGCCGCTCAGCTCCATGTGTGATGCAAATAACCGGCTTGGTGCTAGCACTTTATAGCACTACTCCTGGCATCTTCTGCTTGGCAGACTGCGACTCTGGTATCTCGCCGGGCTTTGTCTTCATCTTTGCGACCAACGGTGCAAGCAAATTTTGTCTCACACCCTGCAACACGATCCTCAGATACTCTGTCTTGTCGAATTCCTCATCCAACACTGGACAAGAACAGCGGTAGTCGTAGGTGTGTGACACGAAATAACGGAAGTGCGTGTCGACCTGTCCAAGGCGTACCAGAGTCTTCCGTGCCCTGGCTGCGCCATCCCAGTCCAGCGTCATGATTGCGACCAGCTCAGCGAGCTTGACCGGTATGTACTGAAATAGGAACTCGTAGAAGTAGTACAGCCCGTCATTAACCCCAACATAGTAGCCTTTGGGCTTGTAAAGCAAGACGTTCCGAGGCTGCGCGAAGTAGCCGACCGTCTCAAAGACTAGGTCCCACGTGCTGGGGCCCATCTTGGTGGTCGAAACGCAGTGGACGATTTTCGCCGTGTCGTTCAGGTTCTTCAGATCAAAGCTTCCGTATGACGACAAGTCCAGGGCCTCGTTGATGATACATTTTGCCACCTCGTCTACAGGCACGACATCGAGGATTGCCGATGGGTCCCCGTGGAGGACCTTGAGGCCCCCAAGCGCGAAGGCCGACACAGGGCCTGCAAGCGCCGCGAAGCTATCAATCCAGCCAGGGAAGGGGTATTTCAGGCTCGCGGAAATGATGCTAGGGCGCACAATCGTGACGGGTGTACGGTCCATCTTCGAAGCAATGACATGCTCTGCCAGGCACTTTGCGAGCGTGTAGTAGTTCGGGTGACCGGTCTCGGCGATTATCTCGTCGGGGCTTTTGCGTCCTTCGTGTAGGTCTTGGAGAATCTGCGGCGCAGGCCTGGGCAGCATGACGAGCTGCTCCTAGATCGGCTCCTCTGTGTGCGGCGTTACGTACGCGGTGGATACGAGGATAAGTCTGTGCAGGCTCGAGCAGAGCTGGGCCAGCTCCAAGATATTGACACTCGCTGTGACATTCTCGGCAAGGAGCACCTCGAGGGAGGATTCGAAAGCGACGCAGCCTGCGCAGTGGATGACGTGGGTAATCTCCTGCGTCCATCTGCTCAGAGTGTCCGGATCCATCCCACATCCAGCTTCCATGAGGTCGCCGGATAATACCACGACTTCCTGGTGCCAGCCGTTTGGGAGTTCTCGGAAGCATGGAGACTTGACGACCTTGTCGTGGAACCGTTCTGAGGGCAGTTTGCCGCAAGCTGACCGGATCAAGACGAGGAGCTTATCGAAGTGCAGGGAGCCGTCAATCTTTCTTCGGATGAGTTCTTCGAGCACGACTTTGCCGAGAAAACCTGTCACACCGGTGACAAGGATGACAACAGGCGAGCCAGAAGGTCCGGCTTGGGTTGCCTGCTCGCTTTCAGGAGCGTTGGCAGTCATGCTGAAGCGAAGAAGTGACGAGCCGACCAAGCCGTAATTGTTTGATGATCATGATACTGAGAAAGGGCTGATTCTAAATAGGGCAGGCGGAATATGGTGGAAGTAAAAGCGAGAGAAGTATGGCTGCTCTAGGGGCGTGCGTCCCCAAGCTTGCTGGATGAGAAGTGCACAGTCGGAAGGCTGGCAGGAAAAGAGGGCTTTGACAAGAACGAATACCTGTTCTAGCCTTACCCCAACCAAATCATAGAATAGGAAGGACCGATTGCCAAGGAGTCGTTTCCTTGGGGCATTCCTTTCAAGAGCTGATTAAGTCTGCTATGCGGTGCCTCGGCCCTTCCAGAGAGACAGGAAGCGAGTGGTATTGACGCCGACGGGGACACCCTGGAAGCCATGGGCTACTAATTACAGCAGCGGGAAGTTGCACCGCACCTGGAGTTGCTAAGTACTACACAAGTATCTATCTAAGTACTCAAATACTTAAGCACCATTCGAATATCCCTCGATACCAATGCATCTGGTGACTTCTACCGCATCCTGAAGATCAAAATCAAGGCATTAATAACAGCAGGACTGCAGAGAGGGGATGAGCGAGCATGCATACCGGAACACCACTGGGCTCCCAGCCCTCAATGAACTCGCTGGCATAGACAAAATTCGGGTTTCCAAATAGGTCTGCCTCTGATACTTCACTGCCGTTGTCGGTCTTATAGGCATGCTTCGATCGATCTAGCAAGGATAGAGGATCTGACCCAGCAGTGGCCTTCCGGTACTCCTGACGCTTCTCCTCAACTGTGCTTCTTACATACTTCAGATATGGGGGATTCCCGGGTTTTACCACTATATATGTAGGTAGTGCAAGGTTTCAGTGTGACATCCCGTCTTACACTTGATATGAGGTCGGGTGCTTGTATCAACGTACCATTGTCAGCTGCCAGCACCGAACCGGGCCCCACCAAGCTCAGCTCCTCGCACAGCTTCAGATCACGAACATACAGCGGCTTCAGATGATCAAGAAACAGCAGATCGATCTTCCTCAGCGTGCCGTTCGCATGAAGCCTCCTCAGGGACGAGCAGCTGGTGCCGATCTCCACATGGACGATGTCGTGAAGCCCCGCGAGGTCTACCAGGCTCGAGATGACAGCACCAAACTCTGGGTTGTACTCGAGGCTGTAATACTTCTTCCCGCCAGCCTCTTTAAAGGCAGCTCCAAAGGCTATGGCTGAGTAGCCGACGTAGCCGCCCAGCTCGACCATGACCTGCGGCCTGACCTCCCTGATGAGTTCTGTTACGATGCCAGACTTGAACTCGCCAATATTCATGAGATATTTCTTGGTCTTTCCGTACTCGTCGATGGCCTCTATCACCTTCTGGGGATTTCCGCGAATCTCGTCGAGCTTGGGATGGCTGTAGATGAAGTGAAGCAACGCGATTTCACGGCCGTCATTGAACTGATCAACAAATATCAGAATACGGAAGTATTTATGGGTTGATCTTTCCATCGTCAGAACTAACGTATTCTTCCTCCTGGGGCCGGTACGCCGTCCCTGTAAAGCTTCCCAAGGTGCTCATGGTGAAAATAGTTGGAGGTGGCGCTGCTTCCTGAGAGACATAAGAGGAAAGTATCTTGTTGTGAGGCGAGCAGAACAAAGGGAGAGAGGAAAGGGGTAGGGAGGTAAATATTCAAAGATAAAATTATTAGTGAGACAGAAGACAGAAAGCAGGTTTGGTGTGTTGACGGAGATCAAGTGCCAGTCCGACTGAATGCTGGCTCATGAGCCAGACGAAGACAAACGGAATTTTATCGACAATGACATTCAACAGATGCAGTGTCTCAGCCGAGACCTCGAAGCTGTTGGAGGATGGATGAGGGAGAGAGGCTAAGACGCATCACTCAGGGGTTCCCAACATCTCGCTTTACTCCAAGGACCTTAAGAATCCTCTCCGATGCTCACCGGAAAGATTATTATTGTGGTTCCCCGCGTCTTTGGTAACTCTGGTGGATCCTGTGTTGTAATAGAAAATTGTCTTGTGGTCATCAACTTGCAATCGGAACGCCTTCTAGATCCGGCGATGAGCACCAGCGCCGGCCGGAACCTGACGCCCTTCGACGCGAAATCCCGTGACATCAGTGGATTTTTACCCCTTGAGTGATCGGATCATAGCAGCGTCACCACTCGACTAGCCTGAGGAGGTTCTGCGCGCACTCGCTACGGTATGCTCGTGGGCGCGTTCCCAACACTCCGGATGCAGACCACGCCACACGTCTTTTTTAAGTTTCTAGTCCAAGAAACACCGTATAAGCCCCAAGTGGCGCTTCTGCATACTATGAAATGCCCTGGATGCTGGGCTGAGGCTCCTAGCAACCAATCGCTCGGGCCTCGTGGCATGCAGCTCCATCCCATTGACCCTAGGTTCATCCCTTGGAGGAAAGGGGAGGGCCCGGGGGGGGGGGGGGGATACAAATGTCGCCATTCTCTCATGCCACTTGTTGTGAATACCATTTGTAGCCGACCAGGGATATCTTGCATGCGGGACCGGGAACGTTCTTTAGAAACATACCGAGCCTGCAATCGTCTGTAGCGAGTCTATGACCCGCGAAAAGCGGGATGAGCCCAAGTACACAATACCTCCCTCGATGGCTATTCTTGACCACATTGTCAGAGTATCAAGGACCTAGGAAGAGCCGAGTGAGTCCTGGCCGAGATAGATCTTCATCTTACCATGCCCCACCTAAGCCAGTCTTTGCTCATACACCGGACTGTAAGCCATGAGGAGGATTTTTAACAGACGAACCCTTTACGTTCATCTCCACGCAGCTACATATGAATAAGTGAGGCAATTGAAGTTGTGACGACACGACTTTACAAGGTCCAACAGATCCAGCCACGGAAGATGATATACTACAAGAGAATCAGCTCCTTGGGGTGCTCTCCAGAAGGCTGATCACTCATACCTAGGTACTACATCGTCTGGCGCCGACCACTAGGCTCCAACATATCAGTTTTTTCCCCCCTTCTTCTCTCTCTTGAGACTATCCGCCTTTGTGCTTCTCATTTTTTTTTCTCGATATTCATTCCATCATGTCTGACCTCAAAGCCAATGTCTCCGAGACGCCTCAGGGCTTCCACGTCGAAGGGTATGAGAAGATCACGTACGACTTCTCGTTCGTCGACGGAGTGTTCGATGTTGGGAACCCCGGGTTAGCCAATTGCTACAAGCCTTGGGGACGTGTTCTTGCCGTGACGGACAAGAATGTTTATGCCCTCTACGGAGACAAGATGGAGTCATACTTTTCTCACTACGAGCTGATCCTGAAGGTCCACAAGACCTCGATTGGCGAGAAGGCCAAGACTATCGACACCTTCCTGAGCATCTGCGATTCCATGACCGAGTTCGGCATCATCCGTAAAGTGAGACATTATTACAAAACCCCTGCTCAGGCCTTTATCCCTGTCCTAGAGGTAGTTCTTGACCCTCAATTCTATCTAGGAACCTGTGCTTGTTGTGGGTGGAGGACTGGTCACCGATGTTGCAGGGTGAGTTTTCCTCCTCCTCCATTCTTTACGAGTCCTTTTTCAGCCTCTTATCCGTTGATAATTACCAACCACCCTGACTCTTTCCTACCAGCTTCGCCTGCGCGGCTTATCGTCGCAACACAAACTTCATCCGCGTGCCTACGACAGTTATTGGTCTCATCGATGCCAGTGTCAGCATCAAAGTGGCAGTCAACTATGGTAACTACAAGAACCGACTGGGGGCTTACCATGCCCCGATCCACACCTTCCTAGACTTCACGTTCCTGCGGAGCCTGCCCATCGCTCAAGTGCGCAACGGCTTTGCGGAGCTGATCAAGATCTCATCTTGCTCCCACCTTCAGGTGTTTGACCTGTTGGACAAACACTGCGAGCAATTAATCGAGTACAAGTTTGGAAGAGCGGATGGCTCGTCTGAAGAAGTGGTTAAGGCGGCTGACATCGTAAGTAACTTTTTACACGCTTGCCGGTTAAGTAGCGTCCCAAAATTGCATGATGCTCACATGAATCAAAGATCAACCGCGAGGGGATCTACGAGATGCTCAAGCTCGAGTCCCCTAACCTGCACGAGATTGGTCTTGATCGTGTCATCGCCTATGGACATACCTGGTCGCCTCTGCACGAGCTGATCCCCTCGACACCTCTGCGCCACGGCCATGCCATCTCCATCGACATGGCCTACAGCGCAACCCTTGCCCACCACCGCGGCCTCCTGTCTGACGCGGAGCACACACGGCTGCTGACACTGTTCTCCCGTGCTGGTCTGTCCATTGACCACCCGCAGTTCGACGAGGACGTGCTCGAGCGCGGCACAGCTGCTATCCTCAAGACCAGGGATGGGAAGCTACGGCTGGCTGTTCCGAACCCACTGGGTAGCTGCACGTTCCTGAACGACGTCTCCAAGGAGGAGCTTGCCCTCGCACTCAGGAAGCACAAGGAAACCGTCAAGAACTACCCAAGACAGGGTGAGGGTCTCGAGGCGTACGTGGACGGAAGTGACACTGGTTACACGGATCTAGAGTCCGAGAACCAGAGCGTTATGAACACTGTTATGGAGAACGGTGGCGGTGTCAAGAAGAACGCTGCAGCCTTCTTGGCGAATGGTGCAGTGAACGGCACGAGTGGACATGTCAACGGCCATGCTAACGGGCAGGTCAATGGCCATGCCAATGGTCACACCAACGGCTATGTCAACGGCCATGGCAATGGCGTGAAGAAGATGGATGACATACACGTCACTGCAGTTGGAAAGACAAACGGCGTTCATTAGAAGGCTTTCTTCTGAACGAAGAGTGTAATATTGGGCAAGGGTCGCATCATTAAACATACACAGACTTCATAACGACAGCATTATTATAGTAGATCAAGGTCATATACATCACCACCAAAAGCCGAAGCAAAAACATCAATTATGCTTCTATACAATGCATCACCGACCTGACACACGGGGAGAAGTGAAATATGCTAGTATAAACCGCATTTCGCACAGTAATCGCGAAAAGAAGGCCTAATTATCTGTTCCCAAACCTGTACGTGCAAATTATCAAGTGAGGTAATAGACGCCCTTAGTAGCTCGACCGGACGACCCGAGGAACGCCATTAGCCTTTGGACGGCGCGCTGTCGATAGAGCTGGATCCCTGTGTCATTAACCCCGTCCCTGGCTTCGGAAGAGGCTGGAATGAATCATAGAGGCGCCAGCCTACCGCGTTTGGGGGGGGGGGGTCGTTGGTTTGACAAATATGCCTGTCTAAGCACAACAGTCTTGCCAAATCGTTCTAGCAGTAATATTGGTGGTGACTGACGTGATCTCTTCATGTCTAGTTCTAGTTGCTGGGACAACTATTTCACAAAAGCCAAGAGAGCCTCAGGCAGCAGGTAAAGCTCTGAAGCGTCGACAGTGGCAGCCGGTAGAAGCCCTTCTGTCTCGATTTAGAAAATATCAGGTGCTAGACACGACAAACAACGATTACAAGGCAGCTCTCACCACAGGAAGAGGTCGAGATGGCACCGGATAGGGTATATCTGCCCGCCCTTGGCCTTCCAATCCGCGATCACCTCAAAACCGCCCTCCTCGTCATCATCAGCTTCATCACACTACCTGTGAGCTACACCTTTGCGATCTTACTCACCACCCTCCCCCCCATCATGGCTCGACTTTCTCTTTCCCTTCTCGCCCAGCACACCTTCTTCGGCGCTTGCCCACCGGACAAGATGCCGGTGCGACTAAACTTCCGCCAGCAGACCATCCTTGTCACCGGCGTGGGCATGACGAAAGGCCTCACACTTGCGCGAGCCTTCTGGCTGTGTGGGCACCGCGTGATCGGCGCAGATTTTCATGCAAATAGGTGCGGTGTGTGGAATCCATTGGGAGGTTCATCCCGAACCTCATGCAGCAGGGCCTTCGATGCTGTGTACAGCTTGGAGAAGCCAGAGTACGCCCCCGGCATGAGCGAGAACGAGAGGAGAGCGGTGCAACGGCAGTACGCCGAAGACATATGCACCATCATTCGCACCGAGAACGTCGACCTGTGGGTCTCGTGCTCAGGCGTCGCCAGCGCGCTGGAAGATGCTTATGTGAAAGAGGCGCTGGAAAGGTTCAACGTCAACGGCAAGGGGAAATACTGCGCCTCTGTCCAATCCGACATGGCCACCACAGCTACACTGCACGAAAAGTCAACGTTTATAAAGCATACGCAGGACTTGGGACTTCTCGTACCTGAGACGCATGACGTATCCTCTCACGAGGATGTGCTTGCCGACCTTGCTGCTGCTGCTGCTGCTGCTGCGCAAGATCTGAGGAGAAACTTCATCCTGAAACCCGTGGGGATGGACGATGCGAACAGGGGAAACATGACGCTTCTACCACTCCCAACGCCAGCCGAGACAGAGGCCTATGTCCGATGCCTCCCCATGTCTAAGGACCGGCCATGGATCCTGCAGCAATTCGTCCATGGCAACAGGGAATATTGCACGCACGCACTTATAGTGGATGGCGTCGTCAAGGTCTTTGTCGCATGTCCCTCCACCGAGCTGCTGATGCACTATACGGCCCTACCAGGCTCTAGTGAGTACAGCCAAGCAATGTTCAACTTCACCAAGACCATCGCGGAGGCAGAGAAGAAGGCAGGTCGCAACTTCACAGGACACCTGAGCTTCGACTTCATGGCGGAGACAGACACAGACGGATGGACACGGCTGTACGCGATCGAATGCAACCCGCGGGCTCACACAGCTGTCGCTCTGTTCGCGACGCCGGGGGCGGAGATGAGGGCCATGGTAGATGCGTACATCTCTGCTGTCGGCTCAGATCGGTCTCTAGAGCCTCCTGGTGGTGCAGGACAGGCTGGCGTGGCGAGGCCGCTGGTGGGTGCCAGGTCGAGATATTGGATCGGCCACGACCTGTTCGTACTGCTTTTGCTGCCCATCTGGGATCTCCTCACACACAACACAACCGTCAGTGCATTTGCTCATGCGTCCGCGAGCTTCGCGAGGCATGCCCTGGCGTGGCAGGACGGGACGTTTGAGCTGTGGGATCCTTGGCCGTTCGTCGCGTTGTATCATCACTACTGGCCGAAGGCGCTGTTGTCGGCGTGGTGGAAGGGACAGAGATGGAGTCGGTTGAACGTCAGTACCACCAAGATGTTTGTCTGTTGATGGTCCTGAAGATAGTCGCTCGAAACAGGTCGGGGGGCCCACGATTGACCGCCGTGCCCGCCCGGCATAGAAGCCATAGACTTGAGCGTGCTGCAGATTGAAATCAGCCCATCTTCCCTACCATTCTCTCTAAGTATGGACTATTCCATCATGTCGCATTGTCTAATTCAGCGAAATACTCGATGATCTCATTAGTTTCGTGAGAATTGGTCTTCTAGAAGGTGAGATGTGAGCAGGTTGGGAACCTCGGCGTCTTTTTGCTTCAATGTGCCATGATTGCTGTGTGTCGCCTGAAGTACCTGCTAGGCACTTGGGATACAGGGGGTCAGTCATGTAGTATTAGCACGCTGTAGGTGTATGTGCCAGGTATCTACAGCGCCAAGGTGCCTACCCCCCACCCCCCAGCCCCTACTATGGTACGAAGCTTCGAAAGCTTGGAGCTATGGCCACACCAGCACACACCTCTCGACATCCCAGCCTCTCGTCTTTGATGTTCCATACTCAGACTCTCTTGTCACGGGCGCCTCCCCCCGTCCGGCGCGCAAAGACTGCCAATTGACCCTGCGCAGCTCTACTGCTCTTTTCAAAAAGTCCTCTCTTTTCTCTTCTCTTCTTCCTCTTCCTCTTTTTTTTTTTAATTTTTTTTTTTAAATAAGTGGCGGCCCTGCTCCCTACTCCGTACGTTTCGCGGCCCCTCGTTCGCACACCTCGTCGTCCTCGCCAGTTTGGCTGACCCTGTGATGGACTTATATCAGAACTCCTTCGACTCTCAGGGAGTAGGCCCACAACAGCCAGATCAGGATGACCGACACCGCCAATGATAATCCGATCGAAGAACCCAGCGCCGACCCTGGTGCCGATGTCGACATGACAGAGGGGACCGGTGACGCTGGTAGCGGCGACCGCTCTGAGCTGCCCTTTGCCGGCGAGGACACCGTCGTCGAGCCAGAGCCTGCTCGCACGCCCTTTGTCGACTACCTGACCAGCCCGATCGTCACCCTCATCGTCGGCTCCGGGGAGAACGAGACCATCCTCACTGCACACCAAGGCCTCTTGACCCAGAGCCCGTACTTCCAGACGCAGTGCGACAACTTCAGTGACGACGGCAGCGTGAGTACCTGCCCTGACACCCGGCACACACCACCTCAACCTAGGATTGCGCATTGCGTCCCGCTGAAGATGGCGCTCGAGGCTCGAACCAGAGACTGACCTCCCCTCCCTCGGTGCCAGCCCCGACAGCTCGAGCTCCCCTCCGAGGATATAGACGCCGTCGGCTGCTTCCTCGAGTACCTCTACACCGGCGAATACTTCCCCAAGAAACTCCCCGGCCAGCGCGCTCTCGAGACCGACGGGGTTATCCCCGAGGTCGACGAGACTGGCGAACAGCTCCTGAGGCACGCCCGCGTCTACACCCTGGCCGACAAGTTCCAGGTCCCGAACCTGCGCACCCTCGCCAGCTCCAAAATCCACTGCGTCAACTCCACCGCCAAGGGCGAGATCGCATACGCCCAATACGTCTATGCCTACACGTCCGACGCCGACACCACCATCCGCGCTCCCATCGCCAACTTCTGGGCCAGCCGCTCCCACACCCTGCGCTCCGAGGCCGAGCCAGAGTTCAAGGCCCTCTGCCTGCAGTTTCCGCAGTTCGGTTACGACGTCCTCAGTGAGTATTCCGCAGGCTGTTCGTTGGTCCACGCGCGTGGCCCCCTCGTACTCACATCTCTCTGCAGCCCGGGTCCTCGACGAGAAGCTCAAGCGCGAGACCAACGCAAAGATGCACCCTGGTGCTCCTGGCAGTGCTCGCAAGCGACCGCGCCACAGCAACGCCTGAGCGGGCCAGAGCGATTCCGACTGCGCGGGCTGAACACAGAACCTCCTCCAGCCCTGGCAGTAAAGCATTCTGCCAGTGGCGCGCTGAACTTGGCTTGGATGACTAGTTGAATAAACTGATAAACACACACATAAAAAAAAGAAAGAAAGAAAAGAGAGAAAAAAAGCTCGGGCGTGGCAGGGGAGGGGTCCGCATCTCGAGTACGCGGCGAGCAGTGATCTACCACTGATCGACGGCTCTGTATAATATTCCAGGTCCCTCTACCTCTTGGTCGAGGGTTCTACTTTGTATTTGAGAAAGAGATAGGTGGTCTTCTTCGACCTAGCCCTAATCTACGGTATGTGAAGGGTTCAAAAGCGTCTGGCGTTCTTGTCATGCTAGTTTTATCAGTTTTGGCCGGGTGGGACACACGCCCTCATGAGGGTGATTGTTCGAGAGTGACCAGCGTCTGTCTGTACAATACGGCTCACTAGATAGGGTCTCCGGGTACCTAATAATAAGCACCCTTACACACACATTGTGCCGTTTGCCGATATACCGTCGGTACGTACAATTCTTTCATGGCATCGCGGCAAACTATACTTGGATAGCGCACGTGGGGTTTGGGCGATCATGTCTGTTTGACATACCATAATTGCGGGAGTCTGTACACTGATCTTACGTGGTACTTGGTTTCCCCCGCATGGCGTCCCTACACCGAGACGGCCTGCAACCACAGAACGTCGTCTCTTGACTTCTTCATGCACAAAGACCTCGCACCACCAAAGCAGCCTTAGAGTATCCCGACCACCACCACTCGATCGCCCACGGGTGTCTCCTCCCCTGGCTAATGCTACCACACGTCCGATTCATGGCCAAGCTTCTACCGTACCATGACTACTCCTCATTTTTCACAGCCCGTGCCTGTTGCCAACTGCCGTTACACTCGCTTATGCACCACAGGAACAAGGCATATTATAACTTGCTGCCGATACTACTGTGTAGCTACCTTCGAGGCCACCCGGTGAAGAGCTTGTCCTCGCTTCCGTACTCGTGGCTCACGCCTTTATCGTTTGTTTGAAAGGTTCGAGTGGTAATTTGAGACAGACTTCATATATAGAATTATATCTCTACCCAACAACCACCAATACTACTGGCCTGCACTTCCCTAGCATCGCCAGGATGGGGGAGATGCCACCTGATTGTGAGTTCCCCTCTCATCTGCCGCCTGAGGGTGTCGACACCATGTCGACGGCATCGGTGTGAATTTGACCGACCTCACGAGTATAACTTCCTCCTCTTGCGATCGTCCCCCACACCTTCATCTCCCCCACCTCTTCTTCCCTCACGTCAATACCATGCCGGCTCCCTCGCCGTGCTCTCGATTTTATTACACGCGATCTCATACGCCTCCTTCTTGTCCACTTGAAAATTAATAGCATTTGTCTCGTCTCTCACTCCACTCCCTGCTGGCCCGCCCGTCTTGACGATGACCTCCCTCGGGCACCTGCTGGGCTCAGCTGCCTTGGTCATCCTTCCCTTTTTCTCGCTCATGCCCAGGCTGACAGTAGGCACCGCAGCACCTCAGCAGAGGAGTAGATGGTCTCGCCAGACTGGTGATCCGAACTGGCACCAATATGTCCGGGCCCCTTCCAGCACGACCATCTCACCGGTGAGGTTGTTGGCGTCATACACCAGGGGGAACATCACCAATCCGGACGGGATCGTCGGTGACGGGGTCACAACGCTCACTCGCAGCTCCGGAGACGAGGACATGCCTACGATCGTGCTCGACTTTGGGCAGAACTATCCAGGCATCCTGTCCATCAACTTCGCAGGGGCAGAGGCCAGCCGACCTGCAGGGCAAGATCTGGCCAGCAACACGAGCGCGCTGCCTGGTATCACGCTGGCCTTCTCCGAGACTCTGGAGTATCTCACCAACAGGAGCGACTTCACGCGGTCGGATAACCTCCCTGCCGGGGAAAAAGTCACCAATGGGACGGACCAGGTCGCCGTGCAGAGCGAGCCGTACACCTGGACCAACCAGCTCGGGTGCGCGTATGGAGGCAAGGTCTGCTCCGACGGGTTTCATGGCTTTCGGTATCTGCGCATTACCCTACAGGCGCTGGCCTCTGACGCGCCGTACACCACAGGATTTGGCTCTGTATCGATAGACTCCGTCAGTCTGGCGTACTCGGCGTTCCAAGGCACACCTGACACCTTCACGGGATGGTTTGAGTGCTCTGATCCAGATATTACGAGATGGTGGTATGATGCCGTCTACACAAACGACCTGTGCACCGACATCTTCCGCGCCAACGACACGGATCCGCGCAATGCCAGTGTCGACACGACAATGCTGGGAAAGGTGGTGTTGCTCGACGGGGCGAAGCGCGACCGTGATCCGTATGCAGGCGATCTGGCTGTGTCGGCACTGACGCTGTACCTGTCGCATAACAACCCAGATGCGGCAAGGAACGTCCTGTCCGACCTCGCAGTGCACCAGCGGAGCGACGGATGGATCCCGCCAGCCAGCATCAACAACTACACGCTCGCTCTATACGACTACCCGCTGTGGTGGGTGGTCTGCAGCAGCGACCTGATCCTGTACACGGGGGATACGGACTATCTGGATGAGTACTATACAACCATGGTCAAGACCCTGGACACCTACTATCCTAATTCCACAAACGCGGCTGGCCTGCTCGACAAGGGACTGGGCACGTCGTCTGGCTACGGCGATTATGCCTTCCTCCCACGAACTGGAGTGATCACTTACTACAACGCACTGTACGTTCTTGCGCTCAACAGGGCGGCGCTGTTGGCGGATACAAAAGGCGAGGCAGGCGACGCGGCGCGCTGGAGGACCAGGGCTGCCGGTATTGGCCGTGAGTAATGCTTCTCCTGCTTGCCACATCACCGTAGGAGGAACAACAGGACCGACTGATGATCCCTAGCTGCCCTCTTCAGCGAGAACTGGGACCCTGCCGTGGGTGCTCTCTATGACGGCGGAACATGCGAGACCAACGACACAGGAAAATGTCCGACACACGCCCAGGACGGCAACGGCCTTGCTATCCTCTCGGGCGCGGCCAACAACTCCTACGCCAGATCTCTCGTGTCCTCTCAGACCACAGTGGAGGAATCCATCCTCGACTTCATGACATCAGCCCTGTCCCGATTCTACGGCAATGCCTTCTACGACAACTCTATCCTGAGCCCGTCAGATCAGTTTGACCAGCGCGTGTACGCCTTCATCAGCTACTTTGAGCTCGCCGCCCGGTTCCAGACGGCGGGAAACCTGACGACGGCCACAGATCCAGCCGGGATTGCGTCGAGCGCGTTCGACGAGTTGCGGAGGCTTTACGGCCACATGGCCAATAATGACCCTTTCAGTACCTTTTGGGAGGGCATCGGCCCGAACGGGAGCTACTACGAGGAGGGCTACACATCCCTTGCTCATGGCTGGTCCACATGTATCGTCCCCTTGATGCAGAACTACGTCCTGGGCGTGACGCCCACAGGCCCAGGGCTCTCGACTTTCGACGTGAAGCCAGTGGTAGTGGGAGGTGGGCTGGAGTTTGCGAAAGGTGTCGTGCCTACGCCGAATGGCGGTGGGATCAGCGTGGGGTGGGAGGTTGCTGATACCGGAACGGGGGCTGGGCTGATGCTGACCATTGAGACGCCTGCTAATACCATGGGGCGGATATTCGTGCCTGTTGCTAGCAGTGATAATACGG
This sequence comes from Celoporthe dispersa, assembly GCA_016584495.1. Taxonomy (NCBI): domain Eukaryota; kingdom Fungi; phylum Ascomycota; class Sordariomycetes; order Diaporthales; family Cryphonectriaceae; genus Celoporthe; species Celoporthe dispersa. The sequence goes on from WAID01000011.1 coordinate 210,783, forward strand.
TTGCTCGGGACGGCACCATCATTTGGACCCGAACCGGAGGTGTTGTGTCTGGCGCGGCAGATGTAAGCTTCGATGGTGGGTATGTTGTGGTTGACCTTAAAGGTGGGGGTTCGTATAATTTTACCACTGCAGCATAAGTCCATATACTAGCAGGAATGAAGATCTATTCTTGAGTCAATACTGTTTGAGGCCCTGGCATTTTTGTATTTGGACAAGAGGGTATTCCCAAAAATTACATGAAATTCATGATTTTTCAAGGAAGCAGTGGGTTAAAAGTCTGCAGTCTGCACTGCTCAGGTGTTCACCGATGCAAATCTCGCAGTTAGGAGAGAAAATAACAGATGTAGCAGGATGTTCTGCATATCTTGTTCCCAAGAAACTTATGATTAAACTGTCACATGCTTTTATAAACTTTTGAAAGAATCTCTGTTTCCCATACCAGCTATTCTAACAGACTCTTTACAAGCAGCCCATTCCTCTACTACTAGTCTGTCACTATTGAACCAAGTCTACTGGGTAGTATTAGCAACTTCAACATTACCAAGAGTCAGGCTATAAATTTGAAGGTGTTCAAGAGCTGTAAGGTGAGGAATTCTAAGGCCTCTATTGGAATTCATGTGATGATATCTCGACATACTTTTCTGTATTCACAAGATAGAATTTTGAACAAGTTGAGGGACAATTTACTTATACTTGAGGGCTTGATGCCTGGCTGCTACTGTGTTTATGTGTTTGGTCAAGCTGTCGGATCAACTTGTCTTTGCATTGTTCATTAGTTTGTAGGGCGCCTTGAAGTACAGCCGTTAATGTTTCTTCAGCTTCTAGACAAATCCCGACAGTTACTGTGGTACACCCGTTTACTGATGCAGATAGCTTCAAGTTGTTTGTAGTAATTGTATTGGTGTACTTTAATTATGTAGACAATGTATTGAAGGCAATTCACATGGATTTACTTTTTTGAACAAAGGCAGGCTAACTTTGGACAACCAGCCTCCCTCATTCACCAGTGGTGGCTGCAAGTATTGCCACACTAATTTCACACAATTCATCGATGATAAATGCTGCAACCAGGGCAACCACCACATTTACCTGCTTCACTGACGCTCACGTGCATTGGAATTGTTCCTGGTATCAGTAGCAGTGACTCACCTTATCGTATTTATCTGAGTGAAGTCGATACCGATAGCAAATGTTAGAAACTATATAATGGCAAGCACTTTTTTTCAGGACAGACTTTTCCCAGACACAACACACAACAGCACAGAGCAGCACAGAGCAGCACACCTCAACATCTTCCCTCAACCTTTGACATCCTGTCTACACTGCTCTGTTTCTTCTGTTGCCCTCAATCCTTCCCCTTCTCTCATATTTTCAAGATGTCTCCTCGTTCTTCTCTCCGTCCCTCTCAGCTCCTGCAGCGCGTCAGCAAGACGCTGCATATCCTACCCACCCGCGCCACGTACCACGGCGCGCAGCAATTCCAGCAGGTCGCCGTCGACAACGAGAATAGCGAGGCCGATGAGGCGCCTCGCCAGCAGCGTACATCCGTGGCTCCATATCGAGCCATCAAGAACACCCTGAAGAGCCGCCTGATGAGGCGCGCCAAGTGTGAAGAGAGGCACATCGATGCCCAGCACGTCATATCTGCACGCGCACAACCGTAAGTAGCAGAAGCATCTGCCCTTTTCCTCATCGTCCTAGCACTAACACGAACATAGCACGCGTCAGATCCTATACCGCGACGTCGACCTCGGTCGGCGTCCCCGATTATCAACGTGGTCCCTATCATGGACCTCCTCGACGACGAGGAGGGTAGGGTCTCGCAGTCTGGTCCCGACAACGCGGGAGCGCGCGACGCGTCTGCCCCTCGACGCGGCGACAATCAAGAGCGCGCTCTCGACGGCGCTATCATAGGCTGCTGGGAGGGTCTCCACTATGTCGTGGAGATCACAGCCCCCGCCACCACCGTCGACGGCCAGGATTCACCACTTGGCCTGCCCCCCCGATCCGCCTTGCCCCGAGGCGTCCTGACCTCGAGTGCTGCCCAGGCCACATATATCGGCGTCACCCTCGGCCAGTCGCCCGTCCTCAATGACGAGCGACCCGAGCCGCTATCTTGGTCTGGGAACCACAGCACCACGCGCCAGACCTCGGAGGAGTCGCTGCGCCTGCTCCAGACGGCCAGCTCGACCTCGGGGAGCCACTCTCGGTCTGCGTCAGCTGTGACAGCTGTCACCCTGCCGTCCGGCCCTGAGTGCGACAGCGATGAGGAGAAGGAGGGCCCAACGACAACCGAGGAGATGACCGAAGTCCAAGACTCGCCCTCCCGGTTCGGCCAGGCTTCGGCTTCAGTCTGGCCTCTGTCCTGTGTCGCCGATGAGGCGGCATTCCACCAGGGAGTGCCCAGCCTACTATCGCCGCAGGAGACACAGGATCCTGAGGATCCCCAGAAGGGTGTCGACAGGATCGAGGCGACGACCAGTCTATCTCCCAGCACCAGCACTGCGGTTCAGGAGCAAGCTGGCGACGCCGAGCAGGCCATGCAGGCCGCCTTCGACAACGAGGAGGACTGGGAGGACTGGGACGACGAGGAGATGGATGCTGAAGCCGCCTCGTTTTAGGGGAGCGATGACGGCGGACGCATCCAGCCTCCTTCTCCCAGGCTCCCAGGACAGGTCAGGTTTCTCGGCAGCCAACCCAGCTCCTACCGGCGGCGGCCCGAATACGTCGACGGCAAGCCCCAGGAGGACCTAGCCACCTCCACAACGGTTCTTAGACTGGACCGTCCCTGGACGTCCGACTGGGACCAGGACACCGCCGCGGACCATCTTGACCAATATCAAGAGTCCGAACCGGAGCGGCAGGTGGGCCAGCCATCGTTCTGGCACAATGATGCCTATGGAGACGTGGCCTCCTTTGACGGGACGCGGTTCGACAGGGAGTATACGGGCTCGGTATTCTTCCTCGGAACCTTCTCGCAAGAGTCGCCGACAGAGCCGATCCACCCTGTCGGAGAAACTCAAGGCAAGGTGCTGCGAAAGGCGTTTGGGGATTGCTGGGATGCGGTGCGGCGAGCGAGATGCGACGCCGCCACACGTATGTCGGTGATTCTGGAGGAGCCGGAGGAGGACGGCCACGGGGATCCCTGGAGCAGTTGAAGCCATCCGACCAATTCACCTTGGCTTCATGGATCTCTCCCAGCGTGTTGAGAGTCTTTGGGTGTCTCCCGCACGCCTCAAACATGCCATGCTCGGAATCGAGACCAGCGACAAGGTAAGCGATATCCCACAACCTCAACCGAGTCACAGTCACAGTGCCCTCTCTAACATTTCGACAGGCGTGTAGGCTCGATCCAGCGACCATCGGCTGGTCAGCACTCATCTTCCTGGGCGTGATGATGTTGGCCTTTGACCCTCGACCGTGGCCGAACCGGAACTGCAGTCATCGCCGCAACGAGCTTGGATACTGGCGGTGGGATCCCTGGAGGGGAGTGTTGGGCAAGAATGGACTATTGATTGATGAGATGACGGAGAAGAGCTTTCGAGTTTGACATGTTTATGATGAGTGATGGGCTCTGTAGCCGAGCAAGGAGCATACGAAAACAGTATCAGGGGATCCAAGTACTATCATAAGCTTGGATGTGTTGATATGACAGGCAGATGAAAGGGATTAATTAAGGTTGGAATGACAACCACTCTCCCACAATTGACGATTTTTACGCGATCAGCTTGCATTCAAATGACATGTACCTGCTCTGACATGTTTCTGCAGTCATGTCTTTTGTTTCGGTAGCCTGCTTGCCTCCTGAAAAAGGGCCAGAGTGAGAGAGACAAACCGAATCATCACAATGCATATTCCAGAAACCGACATGACGGTGGAGACGGAGGTCTTGGAAAGTTCCGAGGCCGAATAGTCCGGGTTTGACCCAAAAAAAAATGGTGCACTCGGTCTGTGGTGGGGGGTGGTGGTACTTGGGTGGCCGGCGGGTGCACGCAGTGGAGTAAAAGGAATGCGAAAATGACCCAAGCCTGTCTTGACTCGCGGGTCGACTTGGTGGGGATGTGAGTTTTTATTTTATTTCAACGTCCCGCCCTGCGGCGGTGGATGCCCCCTCGTGCTAAGCTTTCTGGGGAGATGGGACACCGCTGCGTTGTATTGTATCTCATCCCCTGCTCGTTTAGGTGGTAGCGCTGCCGGCTGATCGCGTGCTCGTTGTCTGCAAAGACACAATAGGACACTGCCCGCCAGTGTCAGAGAGACAGGAGGGCTACCAGGCTGGATGCGAAAATCGGCACTGATTTTAACCTGTAGACCCATCCATTCCTCCATTTGAGCGTAGGAAGCGCTCACGGCTGATGTGGCCGGGCAACTCCCGCCCCGACCATGCGAATTCCGCTGGCGTCGTCTCTGATGACTCTGGTCCGACTTCAGTCTCGACGATGTCCAGGTCGTAGTCATCATACTTAATCACTGTACATCCTATACGTTCAGTCACTACGAGGTGAGGAGGACGTCACACTACGAGACGTAAGCCCCTATTTCTAAAACCGTGGCTGTTCATGCTAGGTAAGTAAGCACTTGGAAAGGTGCGGTATCACGCAGCGGGCCGCATGTCGATTGCACTCCTGAACCAAGGTTGAGTTGATACTGCCAACAGCGCCTTCGCGGATTTCTGAAGCGACAATCGGGCTCCTGGGGGTAAGCAACCCAGTCCGGTCGATACCTACAAGTAGTAGACCGTATGATTTCCTGTACTGTGGGTGTCGATACCTGGGTTGGCTGCCATAAGAGTCCTCCCATCCAGTAGACCGCTTTTGAGACAAGACTTGGCAGATCCTGGGCAGATCCTTGCTGCAGAGGTCAGCCTGGTCATTTATTACTGGTACAGACGGTGGTACCGCCCCGGTTGCTGCCTGAGACGTCCCTCTTCGTTCTGATCAGATGGAATCTCCTCTTCATTTCCATTCCTTTCTTCTTCTTCTTCTTTCTTTTTTTCTCCTCCCTTTTCAGCAGTCCTATCTACAAAGTGATCATCCTGAGCACCCAAGAGTTCATCATAGTTTTCCATGGTAGCATTCAGAAAAGACAGGCATAGCAGATACAAGAGACACTGTCAGCCTAAAGGGGGGGCCCAGCCAAGTACACTGTCAGATTTGTCCCCACTGAAGAAAGCTGAGGTGCAGCGGTAGGATCCCCGCTAGTCGTGTGCTGGCCCCAGCAGTGGATGTTACACAGACAAGGGAGGGAAGGCATGACACGCTGGCAGCGCCTGGTATTTCCTGCCGCTTGAACTTTTGTTTCTAATAACGGCCCTGTCTCCAAATTTCAGCCTCAGCTGGTTACTGACTGCTCTCTGGTCTCAGTGCCGAATGCCCCCCCTCCCCCCCTAAGCCCCCCTAAATCACCTTGTACTTGGTCGCTACCAGCCGTGTTGGCCCACCGTTTGGTGTCGTCAGCTGCAGCGAGTTTTGCCTTTTCCTCGTCCTCCTCCTCCTCCTTACCTTCGCACTCTTGCTTACAGTCTTTTATTTTCTTCCCTCCCACGTCCACACGCGATTCTGTCCTTCTGCAGCGCCCTCAATCTCGTCAAGCTCATCCCTTCTCTGCCGACAAGGGGACAGTGCATTCGCACGCGTCCGCCAACACGCCAGCCTCGACGCAAGCCCCTTCCGTCACCAAGTGGTCTTGTGTCGTGTGACAGGGCCTTCGACGGCAACCCCTGGATCTCCTCCTCTCTGGACAACAGTGTCTAGAGGGCCATAGTACTCGCGCGTGACCCTCTCGAGGCAACCAGGCCAAGTCCACCACCCGGCTGGATCGATTGGAGCGCTGCTTGCTGCCGGCGCTCTTGTCATTTCTCTGGTCAGTCCGAGGTAGAGGAGGCCCAACACCCACGCGGATTCTTCGAGGACGACAACCACACTCCTGCGATCTCTAGCACGAAGATCGATCGGCGAATCCGTCTGTGGTCCTACCTATCCGGTTGACAGGTGCTTGGTTTCCCCTTGGAGACTGCAACCCGTGCAAGATCTATCGTCGAGACCATGGCCGACAATGGCGCCCCCAGCGATGACTGGCACCCTCACGTCTTCCGCATGCCTGACTGGGTCGAGCCCGTGGTACGTAAACAACATGATCTCCCTCTTCTCCTTTTACTTCTCCTCCTTTTCTGCTGTATTCGGAGATGCTGACTGGCTGCCCTTTCTCAGCTCATTGTGTCGATCCTCTTCACCTCCATGTACCTGACCCGGGCGAAAGACTACTCCATACTTGGTGGCGGCAAAAGCCCAGGCTACTCCCCCATAGCAGGCTCTCCGACATCCCTCTCCCCACGATCCTCCCTCGACAGCGATCCGCAGACCCGTCGGGGCTTCAACTCAGAGTATCCATCCAAGACCCGCCGTGTCTTTTGGGATATGGACCGTCCGGACCCCCAACTCGTCGCGCTTTGCCCGCCACATCCACTCGCGCATCCTGCAGAAGTTCCCCTTCCTGGTGGAGATGTTCTACTGGGCCCTGCAGTTCTTCTTCTACCGGCTCACGGCTTACATGGCCGCGGTGTACTACGGCGGGAGCAAACAGATGTGGGACGTTGCGCAGGAACACGCGCTGGCCATACTCGAGCTCGAGACCTACATGTTCGGGAGGGCCTCTCTGACGGGGACTGCGAGGTGGATCGAGTGGAATGTCCAGCAGTGGTTCCTCACAGGCGCGAGGGCTGGTGACTGGCGGGGTACCTTTCTCACCGTCCTCAACCGCTCTTACGCCCTCATTCACATCCCTGGCACTGTAGGGTAAGTCATCGACACCACCCTTCCTAGATCCCCCCCCCCCCCTCCCAAGGACGTCAGGCATGCTAATTTCGAATACCTCCCTCCATGCAGCTTCATCGCCTTCTACTACTACATGTCGCCCACCTTTTCCCGATTCGCGACCGCCCGTCGAACCATGACCCTGTGCAACCTCTTCGCCTTTGTGGTGTTCATCTTCTACCCATGCATGCCGCCGCGCCTGCTCCCCATGGAGTACGGCTTCATCGACACCGTCAACGGAGAGGATGCCACCTCCGTCTGGATGAGCGGGAACTTCGTCAACCGTCTGGCGGCCATGCCTAGCATGCACTTTGGCTACGCCTTCTGTATCGGCTGCGTCTTCATCTACGAGAGCGCAGCACTCAGCGGGGCGAAACAGATGTACCGGCGGTTCGGCAAGACTCGGAACCCCAGCGAGACCTGGCTCCCGGTGCCGGGCGCGGACGAGGAGAACCTCAGCGCCTCCAACACGAGCCTCGAGCAGCCCGGCAGCAGCGGCAGCACCAGCGAGCGATCCGTCCCGTCGCGCATTGCCTTCTTCGCGTTCGGCGTGTGGTACCCCCTGTGGGTGCTGCTGACCATCCTCGCGACGGCGAACCACTATCTCATGGACGCCATGGTGGCCTCCATGGTGGTCGTGATGGCCTTCACCTGCAACCGGATCCTGATGAACTTCCTTCCCCTGGAGGACCTGCTGCTGTGGGCGTGGCGGCTGGAGAAGCCGGTGCCCACCACGGGCATGCGACGAAGGCGCCCCTTGGCACGAAGCGCTGTGTATTGAGAAAGAAGAAACAAAAAAAGACCCGTGATCTATGGATTTCGGAAACGTATATGAAGGCATAGATTATGTAGCATGGACTTGACTTGTATGTTCTGGTTCTACGCCGTATACATACTTTGATTATATGAATTTCAGCATAATGATAAATTTTCATTTGATTCAATTGGAGCCGGTTTCCCTTCTCTGTTTTTCTTTTCTTTTTTTTCTTCTCCCTTCTTTTTATCCCCTGAACGACAATGCCACCTTCTATTGATGAATTTGGTCAACAAAGCCATACGTCGGCATCCCATGTGGTCCAAAACGGTTCAGTGAATTCCGAGCAAATATGGCAGCCCGCAAATACGTCACGACTCAGGCACTCCCTCGTCTTGATTAAAATCTCTGGGGTGCAATCTTCAAACCCTCCCTCGGCACGCAACGTAAAGCTTTATTGTCACATCGACCCTACTTCACCACTACCGTTCCGGCCCCCTTCAGCTTTTGAACTGCACCTTTCTCAACCACAGCCCTGACAGCCAAGAAATTCCCGTCATCCTTCAAGTCATTGAGACTCAGCTTGGCTCTCACATACTTCATATAATAACAATTACAGACGCAACAATGGCGGACGACGCATGGCCCAAGACAATGCGTGCATGGACGTACAATGGCACCACCAGTTCCCTCGCCAAAGCTCTCCATCTCGAGGAGCAAGCATCGCCACCCCCAAAGTCGATGCTCTCCCCCCAGGCGGTCCTCGTCGAGGTCCTATACATGGCAATCAACCCAGCCGACTACAAGCTGGCGAGCCTGGGCGTCCTCGCCCGACCACTCGTGTCACCACCAGCACACCCAGGGATGGATTTCTCCGGGCGCGTGGTCGTGGCCGGAGAGGCCATGACCGCCGACTACCGCCCTGGCCAGCTGGTCTTTGGGCGCATCGACCCGACCAAGTACGGCACGCTGGCGCAGTACGTCATTGTCAAGAACGTTGACGGCCTGGCGCGCGTCCCGAGCGGTCTCGAGGGCAGCATGGCGGAGCTCGCTGCCGTGGGAACGTGCGGGCTGACGGCGCTGCAGACGATACGGCCGTATGTTCCCGAGGGGGGGGCAGAAAGGGGCGGCCAAGGTATTCATCAATGGTGGGAGCGGCGGGACGGGCACGTTTGGGATTCAGTTTGCCAAGGTGCTCGGGTGCCATGTCACGGTGAGCTGTTCGGGCGGCAGCGCGCAGCTGTGCCGGGATCTGGGTGCGGACGAGGTGGTTGATTACAAGACGCAGGATATCAGCGCGGTGTTGAAATCCAAGGGGAAGGAGTTCAGCGTGGTGGTGGATAACGTGGGGATCACGCCCTCCGAGCAGGAGGATCTCTACACTGCTGCCAACAGCTTTCTGAGGGACGACGGCCACTTCGTTCAGGTTGGCGGTGGGGTGAGCTCAGGCCAGATCAAGTCTGCCATGAGGAGGGCGCTGTTGCCAGGGTTCCTGGGAGGGGGCAAACGGCCGTTGAAGATGGCACTGACAGCGCAGAGCCATGCCGATCTGGAGACGATCGGGCGTTGGCTACAGGAGGGGAAGGTGAAAAGTGTGATGGACGAGGTTTTCACGTTTGATAATGCCCCCAAGGCCTACGAAAAACTTGAGACTGGGCGAGCGAAGGGTAAAATCGTGGTCAAGGTTGGGGAGCTGAGCTCATGAGGCTGCTGCCGCTCAGCCACGCACATCAGGAGTGATTTATTACTTCCATAGGTTCTCCAGAGATCTGTGTACGACCTTCACACCCTCACGTTCAGACCAATGGCCAGTCTTGTTCCAGAGTGGATTCCCAGGCGGGCTCTCGTTGTCTCGCACCCGCGCGGGACGCCCACACCAGTCTCGCCAAGAGACTTGCCCTCCATGACCATTTTTGCCACGGCCTTGGCGGAGAGGAAGGTCAACGCGTTCCCACCACCATTGAAGCCTGCGAGGATCCACTGGTTCTCTTTTCCAGGCACCTTTCCAACATGCGGCCGGCCGTCTGGAGTACTTCCCATGACTGCAGTCAGTGTGTAAGCTGGGGGATCTTCCGTGGGAAGAAGGGGAAGAGGACCGCCTGGGCACTTACTACCGGTCCAGATTCTCTCAGCTCTTGAGCCGCTACTTTGCCACCCCTTGAAGTTTCTTTGCATATATCCGTCGAAATAACCAGCCTGGATCACGGGGTCGAAGAGGGTGGAGTCATCAACTGTGTTATACCACAGCTCCTGCTTCTTCTCGTAGATCCACTTCGCCCCTCCCACCACAATGCCGCCATCTGGCCGAGGGTTCAAGTAGTCGACCGTCTCAAGGGCAGGGTCCAGGCCGAATTCCAGGTTGTATGTGTGGCTGAGGTGAGGAAACACAGGCTCGATCTCGTCACTCGCGGCCAGGTGCGCTGCTGTTCCTTTATAAGGAGTGATGATTCCGTGGTACTCTGGCAGTAAAGCCGCCGTGTAAGCGTTTGTAGCGAGCACGACTTTCTTGGCCTTGACAAGGCCTCGCTTGGTGTGCACCAAGGTCAACCCGTCACGGGCGTCCTCCAGCTTCAGCACGGGCGTCTCTGTCTGGATATTGAGCGAGGCATTCTTCGCCATTGCCCGCTCCAGCAGCACGGTCACAAACTTGTAAGGCCACAACGAGCAACACGGCGAGCTGACGGCGCACTTAGCTCCTTTGACGCTCGTCAGCCTCTCTGCGAATTCAGCCCCGATCCAGTCTCTGTCCCGGGTCCACTGGTCGCCCCGGTCGAGAGCCTCCTTGAACGATGTCGTCACCTCTCGCGCCTCGCTCTCTAAGTTGAAAACGTCATAGCTGCGGCGCACTTCAAACTCGCACGCGATATTCTCCTTCTCCACGACGTCCTTGAGGGCATAGATGTGGTCCTGCACGAAGCGAGCGTACTCGTCGGCAGATGCGGGGCCATACTTGGCTATATGACCTAAAAGACTAGCTGTCTTCATTTTGACGTGGCCTCCATTGCGTCCTGAGGCGCCGGAGCAGGTCTGTCGAGCTTCAAGGAGGAGAATTTGGGGCGGATTTGGCGTGCTGGACAGGTGATGACTGAATATACCGACGAGGTTAGCTAAGAAGACCTCGAGGCCTGGCCGAAAGAAGAGAGACAGAGCCCAATTACACGACAGAAACACCTGCTATACCGGCTCCGATGACTACAATATCGCTGGTCTCAGGGAGCTCGTCGGTCGACCTGTGAGAGTCGAGATGGTGGCGCTCGCTCTGCCAGTACGAGAGCGTGGGATTTGGCACTGGCAGCATTCCCGGGATGCTGCAGTTGGCAGTCATTTTTCTTAGATCGAGACAGTTGTGCCCTTGAGAGAGATTTATTGATGCAGCGGTAGTCAACAGACATGAGAATAGTTAGGCCTTGGGTCCTCGTTTGAGCTTGATTAAAATGGTATGTTATATAATAATAACGGGAGCAGTCGCCGTACGTTGGCTGACGCGGCAGCTGCCAACACTGAAGAACATTATGCCGTCTTACCGCATATGCTAGTGGAACTACATGCAGCAGAAAAGGCCTCTTAGTTCTAGTTGATTGGTGGAACTCGGCATTTACAATATACAGAGTACACCACTCGAATTAAATATCATCGTTGTCATGACCTATCCAGAATGCAGGTCACGAAACAGGTCACACGGAACAGCGAGGCTGAAAAGAAGTCAGGTAGTCAACACTTGCAGCGCACAACAGCTCAGAGTTACGTATCCGTATTCAAAAATGATTCCCCGTCATCCGCTCTTGTTAGCATACCCCCTTCTTATACTCCATGAATGTCTCAGTTACTGCAGTGCTCATTACGATCGTGCTATCCAGTAGCCTCCGTTTCCAAGAGCACGGTCACGCAATGCTGCGCCGGAACTCCTGATACCGGCCCAGTGCAGTGGAACACTGTTTGCTCTCTGCTGTACCTGCTTCCGCGCGTCGGTGTATTTCTCCGAGAAGCTTCTTGCGCTTTCGGCCGTCTTCACCCTGTCAATAGTCAATTCCGGTCCCCAGCTGCTTCTGCTGAGACTTGATAGAGTAATCTGAAGGTCTCTTGCAATGTTCCCTTCCATCCCATCCCTGCTCGCATTCGCGTCTATAGGCCGGATGAAGTCCATGATCATGACCTTGATTTTCATGGAGAGTGATGTTGTGACCCCGAGATCGTGTGCGAAGTTTACAGAGACAAAGTTCCTGGCTGTAACGCTCGGTGCTGCGTGGGGCAATGGCCCGACTTCGAGGACTGCCTCGTGCCAATCCAACGAGATCCCATTGTCTAGGCCGCGATGCGGTAGGATACAGGCCCATCCCATGTAGAATCCTTTAAGGCGCATCGTAATGTCATCTGGAACACTTTCCAGAGTCGCAGCGGGAATCGACTTGTTCCCCTGCCCTGGACACCAGGTCGTTTTGCCAGAGAACTGAATCGGGAACGGCGATCGAGGTCCAGAATCGGGACCTATGACATCCATGTCGACTTCAGCTCCTTCATCAAGCCGTTCCAGCACATTATAGCTTGTCTCCCTGGTGTAGGCGTCCAGGTCCTCATCCTCGGCTGCTTCAACTCTCTCTTGAAGTCCGGACGCTTGGTAAGCCGTCGTTGCAGCCTCTGTCACGACAAAGCCAGGCTGTACTCTCTGCAGCTGTGCTTGGACCGTGCTTGTGACCGGAGCAAGGACACCGGCCACCTTTGCACTTCCCACGATGGATCCAGCCATGACGCCTAGTTCCAGCGGAAGTGTCTTTAAGCTTGCCCCTCGGAAGACACTGGGGTCTGTAGACGTGCTGGCGATACGAAAGATGGGGCTCGAGCACAGAACGCGCCGCTTCGTGAATTGTTTACGCTCAGTTGCGTCTTCCTGAGGAGCAGCCATGCCACCGGCGCACAAGACCAGTCGAAAATATCCATCGCCAGCGACAACAGGGAGGCGGATAACATGTGTCTCTCTAGGTATATGGCCAATCTTCTCGCGTGCAGCGGTCTTCATAAACTTGTCGATATCCCTCTGCCAAGTTCTCCTTTCAGATACCCCGAGGTCGTCTGCTGATGCTTGTGTGGTCGGTGTGACATCCAGCCAGCTACCCGTCGCCCCGATCAATCTCTTTAGCTTCATCCCGGTGTTACCAGAAACACCACGTTGCTGTAACCAAATCGTCCGGGTCGCAGGGAGCAGCATGTTAGGATGCGAGGATGAGAAGACTGTGATGACAACGCTGGTCGCTGGGCCTCGATAAAAAATCAAGCTTGAAGAATGACGGAGGATAGTGTAGTGCTTCGTTGACTCATGCGGGCGTGGGATGAGGCCGCCGACGACGAACCGGGTCTCATCGAGAACATGTTTGAGAAAAGAGGGTTTATTTGTGCCGCCGCTGCTCTCATCTGCTGATATCTGATCGGCTGTGGCCGTGGTAATAGAAGTCGGTAGTTCAAGGTCATCGGCCGCATTTGATATCACGTCGTGTGATCGCACCAAGGTATTGTCTTGTGGTATTATATGCGACGCGTTATTTGCCACCTTGGTCTCGTCTCCGAGAGTCTTCTCGAGTCCAGGAGTCAAAGATGACTGCTGTTCTGAAGTCTGTGTTTTCGTAGTCTCGAAGCATGTTGATTCCACCTGGCACGCTGCAGGCACTGGCTTCCGCTTGATCTTGAAATCTGAGCGAGCTTCCATGGTGTAATGTGTTCGACACAGCAAGACAAGTGACATATAATCTCTCTGGTGGCCCAATACCTTAAGACAACAAACACACAATCGAAGAGAAATTCCTCTTGCCGGGGCTCGGATCAGCGGGCCAAGGGTGGTGTTTGAGTCGTAGGGCACATCATCACGAGAGGCTCAGGTTTGAGCAGAAAGATGTAAACAGGGTCATCAAAAGGTCATGATTTTCAGTAGGCGTTCCCCTTGTCGTATATTGTCAAATACTGTTTGAGAGTCTGAGGTTGTCATCGCCCAGGTCGACGCGGATGAAGTTGAAGTAATTCATAGCTGCCGGAGCAGCCGACGTGAGAGGCGATTTAGCCAGAGATAAACCCCTAACCCTAGTCGCACTCTTTTGAGGAGAGGAGGGTCATGTTAAAGTAGCATCACACTCCCTGAATCCGGGCTCGCGTTCTTGAAGCTGCTGCTTACCAAAGACCGAAGACAAGTTGGTATTCCTAGCAGCTCTGTATGCACTGGCCTAGATATTATCTACAAGAAAAGACAGCCATATTTAGATGTAGACACACTGTGATCATGTCAAGGTTAGAGGCGGATCTCGGGTAACTGTCGACGTTTTGAGAAGATTCTGGAGAGGACCCGGTTGATTTGGTGCCCCGATTGACACAATAGAGGCTGGTAGAGTCGATGAATCATGCTCCGACTTTGTTCCTGCCGCTCTAAAAGGAAATGAAGAAAAAAAAAAGAACCTGCTGAGCAGGCACTGGAAAGTGCCAACCATGGTTTATGTAAACTATGGCATCCCTCAAAGAAGAGTCTCGGCATTGAGGCCGACAACAACACTGAACCGTCCTTATTAAAATACCCCGCACGCGTGGTCCGGGAGCGTGTAGCATTGAAATACAAGGTCCCGGGTTGATCATAGCAGCGCCAGGAAATCATGATTATCACGTCACATTTCCATCCGCTCATCACGGGCATTCTGCTCCACCTCCTCCCTAGTAGTTCCTCACAGCTGGATTCGAACATGTCGTCCCGCCAGCCACGTTCGTCTTTTTCTTTCAGGCCTTGATCGCATCGTCTCGAACGTGTCCTCGGCCGCCCAGTCGTCAAAACGGGACCAGAATACCGACCTATCAGCATCGTCTGACGACTATGCCTCACGATGCTTCGCAATCCATGTGGTCGACGAGGAGACGGGCCGCGGAATCCCCCTCGTCTATCTGCGGACGACATACAAGATGGTCTACATGACGGACAGCGCCGGCTATGTCGCCTTCTACGAGCCTGGCCTGATGACAGGAGATCCACTCTGGGTTACCTTTAGCAGCTACGGCTTCGAGTCGCCTACAGGATTCCTGGGGATCGCTGGCACGCAGATCCACCCGAAGCCGGGAGGCTCGGTCGAGATCAAGCTCAAGAGGACACAGGTCGCCGCGAGGCTCTACCGCATGACAGGGTACGGCATCTACCGCGATAGCGTTCTCCTGGGGAAGCCCACGCCCATCGAGAATCCGGTCATCAACGCCAAGGTTGCCGGGAGCGACACTGTGCAGTGTGCCAGGTTTCACGGAAGGCTGCTGTGGATGTGGCAGGACACCGATCAGATGTCGTTCCAGCTGGGCAACTTTTCGATGACGGGTGCCACCACAGACCTGCCAGAGAGGATCGACCCGGAGAGGGGTCTCAGTTTCGATTATTACACGGAAGGCGACAGGCCAGAGAACTTTGTCCGGGCGATGGTCAAGATCAAGATCCAAAAAGAGGGCAGCTTCCCTGTATGGGTCGACGGCCTAACGGTGGTGCCAGACGAGGCCGGCAGAGAGCGTCTTGTCGCCAGATACTACGCCGCGGGCCACAGCATGGAATGCATAGAGGAGGGCCTCGTGCTGTGGGATGACCAGAAGCAGGTCTTTGAGAGGCTGAAGAGGTTCGACAAGTGCGACGCCCTAGCACCAAGTGGCCACACGATCTATGTCCGCGAGAATGGGGTCCGGTACGCCTTCTATGGGAAAAATGTGCGAGTCAGGGCCGACCTGGCCAGCGCCAGCGACCCGTCGCAGTACGAGGCCTTCACATGTCTGACGCCTAATGGCCAGCGAGCAAATCGAGGACGCGACGGGGCGCTCATCTGGAGCTGGGTGAAGGGAGGGAGACCAGTCAACTTCGACACCGCAGAGGGCCTTGTGAACGCAGGCACCATCCGCCGGGAGGAGTCGCCGTACCGCTTGAGGGATGTGGAGACAGGCCAGCCTATCCTCCCGGCACAGGTTGGAATCGCGTGGAACCCCTACCTCAATCTCTGGGTGAACATCATCCAACAGAAATTTGGTGACACGGGTGCAGGCGAGATCTGGTTCTCCACCGCAAAAGTCGCCCGTGGGCCCATGGGAGCAGTCTCGAAAGGTCGCAACCCACCATATGGCTCGTGATATGTACACCAACAACCACAACGATCTGTACAATCCGGTCCAGCACTATGAGCTCATGAGAGAGGGAGGGAGGATCGTGTACTTCTCTGGCACGCTGGTGAACACATTTTCTGGGAACCCGTGGTGGACCCCTTATTACAATTACAACAACATTATGTATCGCCTGGATCTGAATGACACGAGACTCAGATTGCCTCAGCCGTCAAGGGGGCTCTGGCAGGCAGATCCGGACGACTATTAGAAGCAACATATGGATTCTGTTTCTTTTCTTTTTTTGGAAACGTAGATGTCTAGAATAATTCGAGACTGCGTGGTAATAATCAAAGGATAGCCATGAATGAATCAAAGATATGTATCTTGAAAGGTGATGACTTGAGATCTCTGGAGAGTAAGAGAGTTGGTGGTTTACGCAAGATGGCATGTGCACAGCCAATGATTTGATCCAGGAGAATTCTGATTCTAAGGGGCCGATATCTATAGAAAGTTGGCCTCGGAATATTTATAAGCAACACAACATCACGATACTATCACAGTGCCAGCAGAGCATATTTCTCTCTGATGCAGAATCCGCCCGCTCCAGGTCGTCCTGAGTACTACATTCCTGAAACCCCACATCCGAAACCCTCACATGTGCACCGCGATATGGTCATCCATATACGCGCTGATATCGCCCAAGAACAACGAGCAGACAATCGAGATGACGCCAAAGGCAATACTGGTCAAGTAGACATATCTGTAGGATGCAGCATACGCAACCTGGCCGGCATAGATGACTTCGTTGTACAAGGTCGTATTGCCCGCGATGCCTGGGATCAGTGCAATCTCAGCTGGCAGGGCTGCGCCCGTCAGCTCGATGACCTCGGTAATCACGGCCGTGGAAGTGATGCCAGCCTGGTACAGTGTTCCGCCGATGTACTCGGTCGCGTAGGGCACAAACTTGTTGACGAAAATGTTGTAGTAGATGGAATAGCCGATGCTGCCACCAATGACGCGGATACTGAGCGTCAGAGCAGCCACGGTCGCGATCAGGTCGTCTGGGCAGACAATCATGGTGATGATGCTGGCAGGGACGACGATACCGCCGATACCCAGGCCGGCCAGGACGAGAATGCCCCAGAGCTGGTACATGTTATCGACTCGGCCGATGGACATGGCACCGCACCCAGCGGTCATGAGGACGGAGGAGACGATCATGATGGTCCTGTTAGCACCTTTGAAGATGGACAGGAGGAAGAGGCCGACGACCGCGCCAGTCATGAGGGACAGGCCAATCGGAATCGCGCGGATTCCGACCTGGACGGGGTCGTGGCCGTACACATTAAATGCCTGGGTCGGCCAGAACGCAATCAGGCTGATGAAGTTGGCGCCCGAGATGCAGGTGATGATCAGAGTGAGGACCAGGACCCTTGGGTTCTCGTTGATCCGCTTCGGGAACATTGGGTTTTTGGCAAACCACCCCTCCCAGATGATGAACAGGATCACGAGGAAAGCTCCCAGCAGGAGAGGAACAAGGACGTGAGGAGACGTCCACGGGTACGTGTAACCACCCCATTGCATTCCGGTCACTAATTATCACTGCGCGTCAGCATGCATTTTGCACCACACTTATCCACTTTTAGGAATGCTGCTGTAGGTGTGTAGACGTACTGAAGAGGATCAAGCCCGAGACGCTGAGGAAGCCACCGACAAAATCGATCTGGCCCAGAATTTCACGCCGGCTGAGCCCGTCAGGGTTTGTTCGGGGCGGCGGGAAATAGAAAAAGCGCTGTCATTACCAGGCCCACAAAGTTCCAGAGGGCACACAGCAGGCCGATATACCGCCATGATGAGTAGGCGGCGATGAGTTGCGCGTAGAGAGCGGACAGGCAGAACGGTGTGATCGTAAAGACAAGAATGCCGACATATTTGCCTCTCTTGGACACGGGTGCCATCTCCGAGGCGGCAGCCAGGGCAGTCAGCTCGTTGATGCCTGCACCGATGCCGGCAAGCACCTGGCCCCCAATCACAATGTTCATCGTCTTTGCGGTCGAGCAAACAATCATGCCAATCAGGATGAAGGTTGCGCCTGAGAGGGCAATATAGCGGCGGCCGAAAAGGTCTGAGAGTGATCCCACAAATGGGCAGACCGCAGCGAGGGCGAGAATGTTGGCCAGTGTTATCCAGGTCCATCGATCAGCGCCGCCAATGTCAGCATAGATATAAGGTGGGATGGCCCCGAAGAGATAGAGTGGTATCTGCGATCCTGTCCAGAGGAACGAGAGCGCAACAAAAGGCCAGCAGGGCCCGGGTGCTCAACTAGGTTGTGGCGCAACAAGATGTTAGTGCGATCAAATTCCTCCCTCGAGGCCGACGATGGAGGAGATTAAGCTTGCCTTGGTCTCTGGCTGGTGCTCCTCGGTGCTGGGCGTGGGCACCACGCGCTCTACATTCTCAATCGCCGGCTTCTCGTTAGAAGCTGTCTTTTCGATATCTGAGCCATTGGGCGATGGTTCCCGGACGCCATCGAGACTCGAGCGCTGGATAGGAGACATGTTGAGAGAGGGGTGCGGCGCGACCTGGTCGAGGTCAGGAGGTCGAGAGGAAAAGAAGCCAGAGCAGTACCCTGGCGGTCTGATCTGGGTCTCGTCTACCAAGGGGCGGACCGGCACCCTTTTGAACCGACAAGGACTTTATCAAGGGCCCAAAATCTGGAGAAGCCCACACGGGCACCTGTCCCCCACAGCCGTCACATGGGGAGGCGGGGTTCGACCAATGTGCATAAGCTCCATCAATAGCATCCGAACTGTAACCTCGGCGGGAGGCCAGGAAGCTGAGGAGAGGCAATTGCTCTACCTTGTCTAGCTCCGGGCGCTTAGTGAAGGCAATGGGCCCTTCAGACAGAAAGGATGCGTCATGACAGATAATGGAAAGTCGAATCCATTCAGGAGACCAATGGTGAAGTTGGAACGCTGGTTTGCGGTCCAGGGGGCGGGGACCATCGGGATAGGAGACTGAAGGGGCACTTGGTCCGTAGGCCGGGGTATGAAGTGCCAGATATTGTTTAGCACTTTGTAGGATGGGGAAAGCTGTCAACACACGCACACACACACAGTCGCTTGTTTGTATGTAGAAAAGATGCCCAACGACCAGGGTTCCCCAGACCCCGCAATAAGTCCCACGGAGAAGTGGATTCTGCTCGAGGCCCTCTGGGGCTTTTGATTGGCGCAAGTGAAGCCTCCTGGTATGGTATCAAGGATGGGTATGGGGGAATATCATGAGACGCACCCAGGGTTCCCCGCAAGACAAGTCTGGACCTCGGAGCGGTATTGTCCTGGGACTAATTGACGTCTTGGAAAGATGCCGTGTAAGCCCTTTTCTTTAGTTTTGTAAACCTACAGTTCTGTCCTATACAAGAGCTTACCTTTTCTTTAGCCGCGCCTTACTCGCTATAATTTCCTGTTCCGGAAAGTTTATGGCTGCTCCTAGCGATGGCCTTGGTGGTTGGGCGGCAGGCTTCGGCCTCGCCTCTGCTGCTCTCTGCAGTTGATTTTCGCGAGTAAAGAGTAATGGAGACAGCTCGACACGGCACAGGCTGCCCATGGGGCGGAACCTCTGCCCTTGCGGTTTCACTATGATCCGGCTAGTGATAAAATCTAACCCTGCTCAGATAGCCAGGTCCGCGTTGTTGGGTCAGCCTGGCGCGGCCGTGTGACTTACTGCCCGTATGTTAATCATAAAAATCTGAAGAGGCGTCGCTAGAGAAAATCTTAGGCGACATGAAGCCCATTGGAGTTCACCCAGGTCAGGGTCAGGCAGATGGCATCTGGCAATTTGTGCGCAAGAATGTTCCGCACGTCAACGTCCTCGAGGAACATGTCGACGCCCAAACCCACAGTACGATAGTTCCAAACGTCTTGAGGCCGCCTTAGGCCCCTTTATCGTGTCACGGACGTCGAGGGTGCTCCACATCGAGACACGTTAATCAATATCCGCCATCCAGGCCTTGAGGACAATGTAGAGGAGCCTTGAGGGCAAACGCCAATTTAGCTCGCATCTGGGCCACCTCCAAGGCTGGCTTTCGAGCTTGTGGCAAGCACATGATCATCATGTGGCTGGCTGTTACTTTCTCATCATCACCAATGATGCCCTGGACTCTTACCTCGGCAACTTCTTGTGTCCTCTCAACATGAGAGACACAACTTCCGCTCTACCTCCTTCACGGTCTCCAAGCTCGTTCAAACGCCAAGTCCCAATGGCTACCTCTGTGGCGGGCCCAGAGAGTTGACCAGCTTCAGGGATTTTCCTGAGTAGATCTAGCTCTCTCGCTCATATGGCCGCAATCAAGTGTTATTGTGAACAGCTGGGAAAGCACCCGTGGAAGTATCAGCTAGAAGACAGCAGGGGTACGATTAGGGACCAGATGCAAGCGCCATCTCCAGACTATAATATCGACGAGAAGTTACAGAAGCCTCCAGGAGTGGTCTTTCCCGAGGCTGTGAAGCTCATCTGCACTGCCAATTTCCAAGCTTCCTACTCGCACAGCTGAGGCTTCCTGAATCCTCTCTTGGCCTCTGGAAACGTGGTAAGAACCGTCAGACTGAAGAAGGCTATAATCCTTTGTTCAGTTCGCTGAGAGCAGTGGACTAGACATCCGGTATCTCGATGAAGCTCTGGCCTGGGATCTACTTTGGCCGAGTATCTCGGCTTGACAGCTGTTGGCTCAGCCGAAGATAGAGATCGGAATGGGCAGCAAGTAGAGAAAGAGAGAGAGTAGCAAGATCTTCTACGAGACCCGCCTAGGCACGTGGCACCTCGTCGTAGATCAAGACGACGATACGTCGGCGATGCAGTTCGTCAATGTTGAATAGCTCTGTTAAATATGATGCTTGCATTTCTTATTCTCAATCTCAGAATTTCATCATAGAAGGGGTGCGGCATTTCCATCCCCCCTCAAGTCGCTTCCAGCAGAATAGATCATCTGGCCACTGACCAGATCATGATGTACCCGGATGACCTGCCCGCGACCAAAGAGTGACCTGTCCATGCCGCGAACGAATTTCACCTTGTGGCCCATCCGCTCCAGCTCCCTCGCGACATCCTCGCCAATGCCCTCTTCAAGATACACCGACTCGTCCACTTTCTTGGTAGGATCGGTAGACTTCCCAGGCAGGCTCACCCCGATGCATATCCGCGGCGCATCCAGGGCTGTCTGCGGGTTCATGCCGAAGCGCATCATGTTCAACAGGACCTGCACGTGTCCCTGAGGCTGCATCGCCCCACCCATCACACCAAAGGCGGTGTGCAGAGTCCCATCGGCTGCGTTGGTCGTCATGGCCGGAATGATGGTGTTGTACGGCCTCTTTCCCGGGGCAAAGAGATTGGGATGATTCGAAGGGCCAAGGTGAAAGCCTGAGCCGCGGTTCTGGAGCACGAACCCAGCGCCAGGCGGAACGATCCGGCTGCCGAATGTGTCGGCCACGCTGTTGACGAGGGAACAGGCATTGCCTTCTGCATCTGTCACGCAGAGATAGATCGTGTCACTTGTTTTGTGAACGCCTGAGGGGTCTCCAGGTGTCAAGATCGTAGTAGACCGGCCTGGATCGAACAACTTGGCCCGCTGTGCGAGGTAGTCTCTGGATAGAAGCGTCTCTGGGTCGATTGATACAGCCGGATCGGTCACGAACCAGCTTGCATCAGCGAACGCGATACGGAGAGCTTGGATGAGAGCATGAAGGTATCTATGAAAGTGTTAATTAGCTGAAGCTGTTTGGACAAAGATCTTTTTGCCTAACGTACTTGGCAGAGTTGTGATCTTCCTCCTTGAACCTAGGGACCTTCCCATCACTCTCGAGTTGGGCAAGAATCCCGAGAGCCATCTGAGCAACAATTCCTTGCCCATTGGGAGGGTGTTCCCACAACTGAACAAGATCGCCCTGGATGTCGAACTGTAGGGCAATCGAGATCGGATTAACCACCTCGCTCTGGTGCGTCTTCAGGTCATCTAGCGTCATGTAACCACCAAGCTTTTGACTGATCTCCACAATAGCTTCAGCCACAGGCCCTTCATAGAAGCCACTTCTGCCCTTCTCGCCCAGAAGTCTAAATGTCTTAGCCAGCAGAGGGTTTTGGATGATCTCGCCTGCTCGGGGCGCTCTATAGCCTCCGGGTGCTTCTGGGTCTTCCTTCAACAGCTCCGTCCCGTTCTGCTTTCGTCGAAGCTCGTCTTCCGTTTTGATCCACTGGAATAATGGTAAGTTGTGGTAGTAGAATACGAAAGACGGTCGCCACCCACGTAGTAACTAGAGATCTCGCTGACAGAACATCCCTCCTCAGCAAGTTGAATTGCAGGTGCCAAAGCCTGTGCAGGTGTGATCATCCCCGAACCGAACTTCTCGATCATATCTAGCCATGCTGCCGCTGCGCCCGGGACAGTCACTGAGTGGATCGAGGTAGGTGAAATGCTGCCATGGATCCGGTCACTGATGTTCAGGTCTCGGCAGATATCATCGAGTGTTGCCGCACGGGGCGATCGTCCTGAACCGTTCAGCGCATGCACTTTTCTCGTCTTTGCCTCGTAGAAGAGACAGAATGCATCGCCTCCTATCCCGGTCATTGAAGGATCGACCAAGTTGAGCACAGCGGCAGCTGCAACAGCCGCATCCTATAATGGTCGCGTCAGCGATGAGAGAACCCCAGAGATCTTGGTCCAGAGCGTTAAAGCATGTGAGTTATTTACTGCAGCATTACCGCCATCTCGAAGGATCTGAAGACCGGCCTCAGTCGCTAAGGGGGAAGTGGTGGACACGATACCCTTGGTGCTGTGCACCACACTCCGCCGGCTTGGGAAGCTGACGAATGCCCCATCGTCCGAAGGGTATTTGCCATGACGCTGTGCAGACATTGTAATTCTGGTTACCGCAGTCCCGCATATATGATCCTCGGGTCCCAGATCCTCTGTTCTGTTGCTTCTCGGATAAGTCCTCAAGGTGAGAACCGAGGTTGTCGTGGAGCTGAGTTTGGTCATGCATGTCTCCGAAAACCGGCGTCAACTTCGATGACTATTGTTGTGCAAGTCGCGGCTAGTATATGCGGTCATGCTTAACCACAGCAAACAGATGCCGCGGATGATCATGGCCAACACATTATATTAGATATGAGCAAGTCCGTATTAATAGTCTGGTATATAAAAAGACGATCATTTCGTCCAAAAAAAACCAACCCAGATAGTCCTATTGATATACCATCAAATGTGTCGCTCCAAATCAGAAGGAGGATGCGCAAATGCTCCTCATGAGAGCTACATGAAGACATGCAGTTCTCAAGAGACGCGATAATTTCAGAAGAGCCATGATTGATGTGAAAAAAAAAAAGCGTAAAACTGGCTTATACCAAGTGCATTCTTCCAGAGTTCCATCATAGCTCCGGTCGCTCAGTAGGCACTTCGGCCAAAGTATCCACAAACTCTCCTATATCTGGCTCTTGATCACCTTGGCAAGGGATTTCCGTCGGTGACACAGATGGCTGTACGATATAATCGTCGTAGGAAAGAAGCGAACCTGATCGTACGTCCAAGATGGGCTTGTTGTCGCTGTCCTTGGCGACGGTGAACCGCGTCGAGTAGCTTGCGATTGAAAAGAGGTCAGCCATGGAAGCCAATGCGCAAATAGATAACCTTGAGTCCATCCTGCTATCGATGGATGCCCAAACTCACTAAGCTTGCGAGCAGTTCCTGCCCCGGTACGTCGTCTGAATCACGCCCTGGACCTCGTAAACCTTGCTCGAAGTCGTGTCCGCGAACACATCCGTGGCATTTGGCACGTGGTGCCATAGCTTAGATCCATCTTTGGGCATCAGAGCATGTTTCAGCTCGGTGATCCGCTCAGCCCCAACGGCGGTGTACTGCAGGACGATGAGAGACCCATTTGGCGTGAAGAAATCCGTAAAGGATGTCGTCGATGCTGGATCTTCGGTCTCAGCATAGAGCCTGGAGAGAGATATCAGATCTTGTATGCGCTCCTGAATTCTAGGTGGAGGTCAAGATTACCTACACCTGCAAGTAATTTCTGAAGCCTGGCTCAACTTGCGCAGAGGGTTGATAAAGGCTCATGTCAATAGCGGCCGCCAGGCGTGCGGCCGCGACAGCCATGAGTGCCCACGCGAATGATAACTCCATGACGGCAAGCTCAAATGAAATATGAATCTCCCTAGTAGAATTCAATAGACGCCCTGTTCAGCTGACAGGGCCGGGTGGTCAAGTGGTGAGAGTGGCAGTGATGCGTCCTGTGTGTGAAAAATCGCATTTGAGATAATTACAGTGGGCTCGGATTAGTGCGAACCCACACAGTACGTGAAAGTACAATTGTGCCGAGGCACTGAGGCTTCATTGAAGAGACAATTTGTGGATATAATTAATGATATCACACCCTTAAAAGCATCATGGCTCCAGCTTTTCACACCAGAGATACTGAAAATATAAATGACTGGCCAAGACCCGCGAACACAATCGTGGTCACCTGCACGGTCCCTGCCCATCAGTGCATCCAGGTTTCGACAATCTCAAGCCAACGTGATCGTACGTACACCTCTGTGGTGGTCTTCACGACTCTCTTCCCTAGGGCTTCAGGGAGAAGTGCCGCACGGCGCGCTCCAATGCCAGTCCGCCAATTCCAGCACCAAGGACCGACAGGGTCCATGGGTTGGTGGCCTCCCGCGCCTTGGGCCAGAAGCTGTTCTTGGTATGTTTGTACTCGGAGAACTCTTGAGCCTTCACTGGGCTTGTCTTCGCATAGCGTTGCGCCTGTGCCGCTTCGTCCTGGGCATTACCGCCGACGTAACGGAGGAAAGCATAGTTTGCGACCGAACCCAGAAGGACAATTGGGTGGATCTTCCCGGAGCCCCAGAGGAACAGAGGGAAGGAGAAGTGAACCAGGGCGTCGCCGAGGTAGCTGAGGAACCTCTGTGTCAACGAACGAAGTAGGAAAGGATATTTCGTGGGGAGGAGCGGGAGAGGGGATGCTTACTTGGGATGTCTGACAATACTCCAGACACCGTCGCGGTTCAGGTTCGAGTCGTCGGTCTTCTTGTGACGGTTGAGCTGGTAGTCGGCAAGAACCTCAAGTGCAAATCCGGCACTGAACACGAAGACAGCTAGGTCGTGAGCCAATTCGATGGGCGCAGACAGTGACGAGCGAGCACTAGGAGGTCTCTGTCAGCATAGCTAACAAGCAGAAGGTAAGGCAAGGCTATCGGTGGGCGTACCTCGCGTATGGGTTGCGGAAAGGCAGGGTGAAAGGCAGCGAGATGAGAGCCTGGAAGACAGCCTCTGGGAGGAACATCTTGAAGAATGCCTTGTTCCAGAACCCAGGCTCGTCTTTCTCTCCGAGATACCGGGCATCATCTGACCTTGCCTCCACGGATCGAGACGCGACCTGGTAGAACAGACGAGCACCCCAGGCTGTAACAGCCCCGAGCATGACCTTGTCAGGATAAACGAGGGAAGAGAAAGCAGCTCCGATCGGAACGCCATCATATACAACGCGTGTACCAACGGCGCTCCACCAGGCGTTGACGACCTGTCCAGTCGGCCACAGCCAGTCTTTGCCATCCACTCGATTAGCCACCCGCGAGGCTGTGTATGCGACGATGGACAATCCGGCGTGCAAGCCCAGAGATGGCAGCAACGTATTCTTCAGGATGCCCACGGCAGTGGCGTCGCTAGGAATCCTGTAAGGTCGCCCAGTGTTGAAGTGGGTGCCGTAGATCTCCTGTTCAGAATTACCACCCGCAGGCTGGCGGACAGGAATACCGACCCGCTCCGCTGTAGGATTGTTGGCCTCGCTCCTGCTCCAGTGGGAGGCATAGCGATCCTGCTCCGCCCCAGACGTGTTCCACATAGGCACCTTTACGCCGTAGGCCTCGGGGTTTCGAGCCTCGGACGGGCTCCAGTGGGCAGCGTATCGGTCCTGTTCGGCACCAGAGGTGGTAGGGACGCGGAAGGAGATGCCTTCTGCCTCTGGGTTGCGAGCAGCAGTGCGGCTGAGGTGAGCTGCCCAGCGGTCTTGCTCGGCCCCGGATGCGGTGGGAACAGGCACGGGGATCTCTCGTGAGGTCGTTCCGCTGCTGAAGTGACCTCCAAATCGGTCCTGCTCAGCGCCTGAGCCCCGTGGCACAGGGACGGATACAGGCTCTGATGTTGGATTGTCTGGTTTTGCTCCCCAATGGGAGGTGTATTTATCCTGTTCAGCCATGCTCGCCCACAGCCGTGATAATTGTTGTGGTTCGTCTGAGTCTGGCCGGCGAAGAGCTTGAGGTGGTTTGTTGACGGCAGCTCGGGAGACTCCTGAAATAAGAAGACAAAGCTCGAAGACGGGGAAAGGAAAAGCTGTGACGTTATGATCTCGTACCTCCCCTGCAGCTCTGTAGCTGAGGATGACATCACAATGACTTAGATGGTGGTGTGACCAGGCGGAGAAATAGCTTCAGGGTACATTTGTACCCTTGCTTGCCTCTAAGGAATGGAACGAATTGCCACTACTATAAAATCGCCAGAAGTAGAGCGAGTAAGCCTAAATAAGGCAGCTCGTATTATGGGTTCGGGATCACCCGCTCGTGCATCTGTAGATAAAATTGATATTTTAAATGATAGTTGTCGAGGTATGTCTCAGATACTGTTGGAGCATCGCTCGTCTCTTGTCATCTATAGCACGCGTCTCTCGAGATGTAAATGGACACTGTCGCTGGAATGGTGAGATTTAGAATCATGCAAACTGCCCTGAGCCTTTAGCTGACGCAGGACTGGGTAAGTAAGTACATTGTCCCATCGTTCATAGCACCCAGTAGGCCGCTGCAGCGTTCCCGATCAAGCTCGAACCGCAACTCATGGAGGAAAAGGAAAGACAAAAAAAGAGGGTCTAGTCTTGAGAGGCGTTGATGTTATCATCTTTGGAACTGGAATATTGAAAAATTACCTGTTGTTTTGCATGTGCCGCCAGTGACGGCGAATGAATGCTGCAGAGGATGAAGCCGGGGTCCAGAATATTGCTGGCACCAACCTTGAGGCATTATGTAGCAGTTGCTTTTATAGTCACGACATTTATCCTGGCCCCCGGCCCTTATGCTACATATTCCGCAGCTGCTCGATGGATACGGCCATTACTTCTGTATTGAATGTGCCTCGTTGAGTCGTCAACCATATCATCGTCACTGCTCTATTGGGTTTTCTGACTTATTCTGGCCTAACACTGCATAGACATGCCCAGATTCACCACTACAACGCTGCGCTCAATAACCCCATTGATTTCCATGATCAGACTTCGGGAATTGACACACCGCATAGCCCCCAGTGGTCGCATTGTCAGTCCAGGGAGCGATTCACCAGCTACAAATCGTAATTCATGCTCAGATTGGCCAGAATTGTGCGCATAGTTATCTACAGCTACCTTGAACTATCTTTGCTCGTCAGCTCGGATTTTGGTGAGCTCTTATCGAGCAAAGATGTACACCGCAGGGGTGGAACACTACCCGTGAGCGACGCAGTAATATACAAAATCAAGAGGACAATCAGTAATTATGAGTATTAAAATATTTATTTAACAAGACTGATCCACTGAAAGACTGTAAATTCTAATAAGTAATAGAGGCTGTTTGCTCGGGAGGCTGCCTGGTCAGCACCGTACCGGCACTCACAGCTCACTGCATCCGTAAAGGAGCTGGAGACAATATAGCACATCCTCAGCCCGGCAAGGATTATCGTAAGTGCCTATCTCGTTGCACGTCAATATTTGGTAGCTTCTATGACTGGCAATGTTGTGTAAAATGGCCAGGACTCCAGGGATACTTGCGGAGTATATTTTCCCCTACAGGTACTGAACTATTCTCTTTCCTGGTCTACTGTCCAGCGTTGATCAGGCTGAACCGCATGCTTCTGCCAAAGCCTCCCACCAGCCCCTCACGTCATCACTTGTGGGCTTGCTGTCATGGCTTTCCTGAAGAAAGTCCATAGATCCTAATCTAGCCTTGCATCACATTAAGTACTTAGTTCGCCTGCATGCTTGTTTCGTCGTATTCACTTGTAATCAGCAAGCTTTTAAGCAATATCTAAACGGGCTGTCTAGGCGACCTCACTTTTTACTCGTGTTTCCGCGGACCATTTACATGTCCCTTTTGCCAACCCCCTGTACTGTCAGCATGCCCCTTCTGCATTGTCAGCACAGCCCCCCGGCTTGTATGCAAGTGCTAGGGGAACTGATGTTCTCTGTGCCTTCCCCATTAGTAAGAAATGAATCCCAATGTGCCTATCACCCAGTCTCAGAAGCCAAGGGGTGCCTAGACAAGGTAAAAAGCTGTTAGACAAGGGAATTTAGCCCCCAAGCACTTACTGACAGATCAATCGAGCCCTTGTGGTAATTATTCTCCGCACAACGCGCCTGAGGCTGGGCTCTTGAGGGGGGTCGGCGGTGTTGGTACTCCTACCCTCCCCAAGCCCACTGCACTCGAAATTTTCCAAGATCGACTTGAGTTCAATTTGACTCTACGTTGAGGATGAAAACCAGTCGTCCTATGCATGAGCCAGTGTCCTTTTCTTTTCCCTTCTCTTTGTTGTAACAACCGTGTGGCGGGTTTTGCTTATGCCACGAAAGCCGTAACGATGGATATGCCAATCATCAAACCATCTTCTGCGGGGATTGCCCTACTGGCCTTCTCCATCATCACCGCTGTTATAGCAACGCTGACCGTTATCCTGCGTATCTGGTCACGGCACCTTGTGCGACTTCCGTTGGGCCTCGATGGCTATCTAGCCATCGCAAGCTTAGTAGTATACTACGGCGAACTCGTCGTTTTCGCTTTCTACATCCTATACGGTGGTGCGGGCACAAACGAGACCATCGTCCTGGAGCAGAGTCCCCACGCAGTCAAGTATGGACTCAAGGTTCGTTGCCATGAATCTTGTTCCGTGTACCGAGTATGACTGACAAGGAATCGTGTTGCTAATTTCCATAATAGTTGTTGTGGATAGGCCAGTTCTTTTATGGGTTCTCGTCACCCACAATTAAATTGAGCCTTCTCACATTCTATCTGCACGTCTTTCCTACGGACTATGTTCGCAGGGGGAGTCTACGTGCTCAGCTTCTGTTGCATTGGGTGGTTTCTCGGCATTACAGTACGCATCTGCCCCTTCGCCCTCAGCCGTCAAGCCAAGCTCGGGTGACCTGACCTCGCTAATTAATGTCACAACAGATCACGAACCTTGTTCAATGCCAACCAATCTCTTACTACTGGACTGGAGAGGGCGACGGCTGGTGCTCCGTAAACCCTATTCTATATTACGAATGGAACTCGGTCGCAAATACTGTCATCGATATTTTGACACTATGCCTTCCCATACGAGAGATCGTCCGCCTGCAGATGTCAAGGTCTAAGAAGGTCGTCATCATGGGCGTTTTTCTTATTGGCAGCATGTGGGTCCTTCCAACCTCCAGCCTGCGGGCATGCAAGCTGATCTTGAACAGGGTCGTGATTGCGAGTACAATACGTTTTGCGGCCTTGGTCGTTCTGGCGCATTCAGCCGACCAGACAAGTAACATAACAGGTAATTATATGATAATCTCTGCCAAGACTAATTCAGTCACTGACGAGACCAGTGCGGTACACCCTGCTGTGCATTTCCACCGTGGCTGAGGTGAATATTGCCATCACCGGCGCCTGTCTGGTGACCTTGGGACCTGCATACAGGCGGCTGCGCTATGGCGACCCCGAGGCGAGCAGCAGAGCCAAGAAAGGAGGCAACGATGGGCAGAGATGGGGGGATGGGATCAAGACGATCGGCAAGATAACTGTTCGCCCCCGCAGTTCCTTCCGAACGGCTCGATTGTCAGGATGGGGAGAGCGAGACGCGCATTCTGGGTGGCGGCAGCCTCCATGGCGACGTACCCATGAAGGGAATCAGGGTCGATCGTGGCGTCGTTTGGACCGAGAGCTATGAACCTATGTCTGAAGAGCACACCAGAAATACCTAGGGAACGGGACGGCGAAGTTCGAAGGTCAAAATGCGCGAGGACTTGGGCACTTGGTATAATCGTCGTGGCCCTCACACAACTTGCGCATTCCAACTCAAGAAAGATGACATTGCCAGTATCGCAAGGAGACTGGGTGTTTCTTCTTCTTCTTCTTCTTCTTCTTCTTTGGGCAGGATACCAAACACGAAGATTGGCTTAAGGTTGTTGTTGGATAGGGAGAAGCTTTGTCACTGTATCTCGGTAAAATCTGAGTGTCGAGGCTGTGCTGGACCATGTAATTAAATCACAGGCACTTTTTAGGTCTTCGGCCTTGCTATTTGCGTATTATTATTTTTTGTTTTTACCCCAATAAAAAACCCACCTTCCTAAACTCGAACTCTGGAATTCAATCACTTCTTTTTCTTTTCTTTCTTTTTTTGGTGTCGTTCTCTTCTCAATTGAAAAGCCACCTCTGGCCGAAGAGAATTGTTGTTCGTCTTTCTTCCCTCTCGGTGCAGGCGCTGGCGGTGGGGGGAGCCAGGGAGGGCCGGGGCAAAGGGGTCTGCCGGGGTTAGAGGCTTACCGGGGACCCCTGGCTAGTCCCCGCACACATGCTGCACTTTGACACCGATCAAGCCAGAGAGGCGTCATCTACGTATGCATGTCGCGTCTCCCTTGCTTCGACCTCCAATTCGGAAACACGTTTCCCTTTTCCCAAAAATAATACTTGCAGACAACACACCCACCAGACCACCTTCGACCTCGCCCACAATCGCCACGAACCCTTTTTTTCCTTTCTTTCCCCAGTCTACCATTGGGTTCAGCTGCTGAAATCAACTGCTGGCAAACACAATAAACATGGCAGGCGAACGCTCCTCCTCCGACGAGGACCGCAAACTCGAGGCTGGAACCGCCCAGAGCCAAGCACCGGAGCCGGCTGCCAGCTCCGGAGGCGGGCTCCATCCGGCCTTCTACATTGCTCTGTGGATCGGCCTGAGCTCCAGCATCATCATCTTCAACAAATGGATCCTGTCAACCGCCAAGTTTGGTGAGGATGCTCCTCCCCCTGGCTTCTCTTGCTGCGCCCCTGAACCGCTGCTGACCTGACCTGTCGACACCTACAGAGTTCCGTGAGTCCTGCCTGATGCTTCGACAACCTCTACCGACGACGACACGGCCGATCAAACGCTGACATCCAACCACAGCACTGTTCCTGACAACATGGCACCAGGTCTTCGGCACCATCATGACCCAGTACATGGCCCGCTTTACCAAGACGCTCGATTCCCGCCATAAGGTTCCTATGACGACGGAGACATACATGTAGGTGGCAGGACTGGATGGCGGACCCAGAGTCCTGGAGGGAGAAAGAAGCGCAGGGGCTGACAACACGTCCTACCCAGCCGGGCCATTGTCCCCATCGGCCTGATGTTTAGCTTGACTCTGATCTGCGGGAACCTGGCATACCTGACCCTGAGCGTCTCGTTTATCCAGATGTTGAAGGTACGACTAGCTCTTCCATCAGTCTTCTCTGCCGAGGGACTAGGAGGTTAACTGAGCTGACTCTTTTTCAGGCTACTACTGCCGTGGCCGTCCTCCCTGGCGACATGGGCCTTCGCCATCGCTCCTCCAAACATGAAGGTTCTCGGGAACGTGGCCATTATCGTCCTCGGGGTGGTTATCGCCTCGTTCGGAGAGATCAAGTTCGAGTTCTGGGGCTTCGTCTACCAGATCGGCGGTATTGTCACCGAGGCCTTGCGCCTGGTCATGGTCCAGCGCCTCCTCAGCTCTGGTGACTTCAAGATGGACCCCTTGGTGTCTCTGTACTACTACGCCCCCGCCTGCGCCGTCTTCAACGCCATCTTTACCATCTTCATCGAAGGCCCCCGCATTACGATGAACGATATTCAAACTCTTGGTTTCTCCATCCTACTCGCCAACGGCCTCGTTGCATTCCTCCTCAACGTCTCTTCCGTGCTCCTGGTAAGTCGTCTCCCCGCCTATCGCTCATAGCTGTGTCATTAACCGCCTTTGCTAGATTGGCCAAACCTCTGCCGTTGTCCTCACCATGTCTGGTATCCTGAAGGACATTCTGCTGGTCTTCGCATCCATGCTCATCTTCCGCGACCCCGTCACCGGCCAACAGTTCTTTGGCTACTCCATCGCTCTCGCTGGTCTGGTATACTACAAGCTCGGCGCCGACAAGATGCAGTCCCTCGCCACCGACGCCCGGCTGCAGTTTGCCGACTTCCGTCAGAAGAACCCTGCGAGGACAAAGCTCCTTGGCATTGTTTCTCTTCTGCTCCTCGTGTCCTGGGCCTTCTGGATGTGGGGGCCCCTGTCTACAGATCAGGCTGCGCAGTACGTAAGAGACGTGTCTGGCTACGGAGGCCAAAGTCGGTCATGAATATCTATCGGGAGAAATTTTGTTTTGGACATTTGATATAGTGATGGGTTCAGGCGTTTAGTGACTCTACCCTGTCATGCATTTAGACAAGATAGACGGCATCTTAGTCGGCGCGCTTCTTACATGGCTTTCCAAAAATCAAACAGTAGTTTACTTTCCAGGGAATTTTAGTCTGTCCACTAATACTACCACGCTGAGATCGCACCGTGCAATCGTGTAGTTTCGTTGGTTAGCTAATCTGCGCGTCAATGATCGTTCTTTGGCATCTGATTATTCTTTGGAGTCCTTCCCGTTTTGGCCTCGTCCATCTCCCCTCCCCATCTTCTCTTCGCCAACATTGCAACTCTCATTGATGGCCCTAGGCATCCCAAACAAAAGGAAATGAGTTAATCAAAGCTGAAAGCATGTGTCTCGACCTTGGGCGGTATTCTGACCCTCCAAGATTGTCACTGTCGATTGTTTTGCTGATTATCTCCCAGGCTTCGTACGCTTGGATGATAGTTGAGGCCCGCTGTCACTTCAGTATACAAAATCAAATACAGTCTGCGTAGCTCAGCGGTCAGAGCGTTGGTCTCATGCTGTGAGCTTAAGCTCGACATGTAGCTGTCAAGATGCCCAATCCAAAGGTCGAGAGTTCGATCCTCTCCGCGGACATGTCTATTTTTGCCAGCCTCCCGTCAGAGCATGATCGATCTGCTTATCACTACAGCCCTTTATGTGAGACAATATCCTATCGACATTTAGATCATCAAGTTTCTGGGTGAAACAGCGGTGTACTGCTTCATATGAACGAGCAATAGGCTCTCCCTACGTCCCGACACCGGGACGCACCCTGGTCCTGTCATAAGGATCTCAAATTCAGCTTTTGGACTAGACAAAAGTCGTAGCTGAGGTACTGAAACTATTACGGCTCTGTGTACTTCTATGTCCCCTCCAGCCCTCTATTGCTATGGATTTATCTGCCCCATGGCCAGGGAGCGGCCTGACAAAGGGAACCCCTGGTTGAACGTCGAAGTGGTGAGCATACATGCACCCGCAAGCCGCCTGTTTTACATTCATCTCCCACTACGGCCCGAATAGAGATCTTGAATCACGCGAGTGCGCCATGGGCGGTTACACAGCATCTGATCTTCCCGATTCGTTCGCCTAGATATTGGACTCCGGAGCGATGGCCACATGAAATAGGTGGTTCCATCCGCAAGCCAGGAACTCAGCAGCAGAGCACGATGCCAAAAGACTGTTTGGAGTCGTTGGACATACTGCTATACAAGCCAGTGCTCCTCTCATCTAGACCAATCGACTGCAAGGTATAGACCAGATTTCGTCCGATGTAAACATTGCCCCGACAGCAGCCCGCGTTACCTAACTCAACAGCAAGCAGAGCGCGTTCCACCAAAGTTAGGTCGCTATTGAGCTGCGAAGTTGGAGGCTTACCTATCAACCCGAGTGCAGTTCTAAAAAGAATTCCGAGGAAGCAGTGTGGACAGAGGTCAGGGATAGTAAGTACCCTCATGTGTGGTGGAGTTCCCCTGGCCTCGAGTACGCTGGCACCAGACGTTTGCGTATGCTCTTGATAGAGGGCCCAAAAGTTATCGTGACCCATTTTTTCTTTGCAGCTGCACGCGCATTCATGGCAACGCCCACTTGCATAGCTGCGCTCTTGCGTTATAGTCAAACTATAATACGATAAGTTTCCCCCCGTCTATTTCTTGTATCAGCTGTTGACAGTTTCTTGTCATTTGCGTTATGCTACATGCGTACCTTTAAGTTAATACATTACGCCCTGATCATCTTGCATCGCATCATTCGCATGTGAACACGGCGAAACCGCATGTGAACCCGGCGCATTCGCGTGACCAATGTAAGGTTACACTACAGCACAAACACCAGCTACTGTGACCCGCCCGTTGCAGCTCACCAATGTGAATGTCCTACGTCAGCTGTTGACCGGTCAATCGGCTAACAAACGCTAGATAACGAGGAGAGACGGGCCATTCCATTCTCAACGGAGGGGCTTGCATTGAGTATAACCCGAGTCGAGCGGAGGAGATATTACACAGTAAAGAAAGGTTTCTTGGGTTGGTCAACAGCAGCACAATAAATGGAAGGGAAAAAGCAACAACCAATGTATGGAACGTCAATATTAGATTTAGTCTTGGCTTTCAAGGTCTAGTGACTGCTGTGGCTCATTCCAGTACCCGGGATTTTCACCATCCTCACAGGAGTTGTTCAGCCAACGGCACATTCTTGAGACACATACACACAACGGCCCGTCTCTAGTGATCAAACCAAGGCAGTAGGAAGGGTCACACTTAGGTCAACTTTGCTAGTATAGCAGTACACCATAACGACATATAAGTCTATCTGACCAACCTCGGGAGTTTTTTCTTCTTTTTGTCCAGCAAACGGCCCAAGTCTGTTCCCCCTTTTCACACCCAACTTCCCTCGCTTTTGCTTGGTCGCTCTTTTTCTTCCCTTTTTCTCTCCCTCTTTTCCAAGTGCACTCCGCACATTCAACCAACCATGATCTTCCTTACTTTCCTCTCGTTCTTCGTCTCATGTGTTCTCAGTGCTGCCGCCGTCGGTACTGATATTGGCAACCTGCACCAGACAAGAGATGGCGCCGACGTCGAATATGACACCATTATCGTAGGAGGTGGTCCTGCTGGGCTCAGTGCACTGAGCGGACTGGCTCGTGTGCGCCGACATGTCCTACTCATCGACTCTGGCGAGTACCGCAACGGTGCCACCCGTCACATGCACGATGTGATCGGCCTCGATGGTGAGTACAGAACTTTGCTTCCTGCATGCGTGGTAATTACAGAGACTAAAGCGGCTGCACAGGAGTCACCCCGGCATACTTCCGCTGGCTCGCCCGCGAGAAAATTGCCTACTACAACAGCACAGTCTCCTGGACCAACGGCACCGTAACCGACATCGAGCCCCAGGACATAGACAGCAGAAACCCGTCCTACACGATAAGCGTGACCTATCCATCCGGCGACCAGGCCGTCCTCGCCGCAAGGAGCGTCGTCCTCGCCACGGGCCTCAAGGACTTGATCCCCAGCACCCCAGGCCTGCGGGAGAACTGGGGGCAGGGCATCTACTGGTGTCCCTGGTGCGACGGCTACGAGCACGCTGATCAGGCCTTGGGCCTGCTGGGATCGCTGAGCGCGATTCCCGGCATGGTGCGCGAGGTCCGGACCCTCGACGCCGACCTGATCGCCTTCGTGAACGGCACAGACACGCCCAGCGTCCGCGACACCGTCGACAGCACGTTCCCAGGCTGGGAGACATACCTGGCCGAGAACAACGTGACGGTGTACAACCAGACCCTGACGTCCCTCACCCGCCTTGCCGACGGCGGGGGCGACGGCGGTTACCCGAGCGCGCCGACCCACCCGGAGCACGACCTGTTCAGCGTGGAACTAGACGACGGGACGTCCATCGAGCGGGCAGCCTTCTTCACCGATTTTCCCAACACGCAGCGGTCCAACCTCGGCCGAGACTTGGGCGTCATCGTGCAGAACGGTCGCCTCGCCGGCGTGCAGGGACTGGGCTACCTGACCAACATCCCCATGGTGTTTGCCGTCGGGGATATCAATATCGATGATTCCACCAACGTGCCGCATGCCATGTACTCTGGAAAGAGGGCGGCGGTCTTCCTACACGGTAAGAATGGTTCCCTCCTCTCCACGGCGGCCTCTCAGTCGTCTGGATTGCGGGCCGTCTCGACGAGAATCTTTCGCGCTGACCACCTCTCCTCTCAGTTGCCCTGGCCAAACAGGAGGCTGCCGCACAGATCGCCGCCGCTGGGGAGGACGCCAGTCCCGCTGCCAAGAGAACAGCAGAGCCTGAGCTCGACCCACGAGAAGTCTGGGAGGTCATGAACGGACCAAGAGGTGATATCCTTCATGCTGGAGACTTTGATGGGCATGAGTATTGATTCGTGTGTATTTACTTCTACTTGTATTGATGCTGTAATGACCTTCGTTGGTGGGATACCCACCACACGTCTTACTCTTAGTAATGCAAAAACTTCTTGACGCCCAAACCCCTACATGGGTATCTGTGTATATCAGCCGACGCCTCTTGAAAGGACAATACCCCAAAACCATGTATCCTATCCAAATGACCTGTAAGTATTTACGCCCTTCTCGAGGATAGGGTTGCAGCCACTGCAAGGCCGCGCTAGATATCATTTGCTTCTAGGATCCGGCCTAGTTCTTTGAGTGGTACCGGCTTGGTAAGGAATAAATCGATTCCGCTGGCATACGCCTCTTGCTGTGTCTCAGCTGACGCAAGTCCAGTAAGCGCGATGATGAGTGCAGGCTTGAGTTGGTTCTTCTGCTCGTGAGCTCGGATGAGACGTGTCGCCTCCAGCCCATCCATGACGGGCATAGATATATCTAACAGTCGAAAGGAGTTAAAAATGTCTTATCAGCGAGGAAATACGAAGAGGACAACCGTCTTGACGAACCCATGAATATGCAGCGATAGTGGACAGCTCGTGAGCGGCAGGCGTGCACCGCTTCCAGTCCGTTGGAGGCGTTGTCGTGGTCATGTTTCAGCTTCCTCATGTACGAGTCGAGAATCTTGAGGTTGATCGCGTTATCGTCAACGAGCAAGAAGGCGGCCTCCTTCTTAGCTGATGACGGTTCAGGTCCGTTCTGTAGGGGTGAAGAGGCATCTGCAGTGATGGTTTGATCGCTACGATCGGACCTATCCGTAGACCTAGATCGTCGCATTGGCCTGTGCGGGAGGTCATAATGCATAAGCGGTCCTACACCATCGCGTTCTGCGGGTACAAGTGATTCTGCCGAAAGAGGAGCCAGTTCTTCTCTCGTCGCAGGCATGTCCAGGCTAATCTCAGAAGAGGGTGTAGATGATGCGAGGCCGGGCTCTGAGGTCTGCAGGTTCCTCCACCGTTCCAAGGTGAACGAGAGAACCTTGGCCATTTTTCGTGGGCCAATCCTAGCTAACGATTAGACACACACCGCTTCATGATCGAGAATTGGAAGGGTCTGTACTTACGGCTGCGAAAAGCACTCGGTGACGGGTGATGTAATGGAGGTATACTGAGTGGTCAGCTGGTGTGCAGCAAAGGGCTGTCACATGCGACCACCACTGGTGGTCGACTGGGAAGATTCGAGATCTGGGCGAGGGCATGCTGTGCGCAGATGATCAACGATGGGGCCTCGGATACCAACTCGAGCGGAGAAAGCACGCGCAGGTGGAGATAGTTTCGACACATGTTCTGCAAGAAGAGCATCGGGCCTAGCCGTGATTTTGTAGTCTCCGCCGCGAGAGGTTGATGATCTTCCTCGAAGTCTTCGGGGGAAGCCTATGAGGGCAACTGAGGAGCCCTCGAGCTTCTTGACCAGACTAGCGAGATCGTCGTACGCGTTCGGCGGTGAGCCAGCAGCTGAGGGCTTCGAGGTCGAGAGACGGAGAGGTAGCAAAACCCTGACTGTCGTGCCGTGGCCGACCCGGCTCTCGACACCGATCCGACCTCCAAGCCCATGGACGATCTGCCTGACAATACTAAGACCCAAACCGGCGCCAGAAGAGAGTTGATTCTCCTGGGAGAAGGGTACGTAAAGTCGGTTCTGTAGATAGTCGTTTCCGATGCCCCTTCCAGAGTCCGAGACTGAGAAGATGATGGTCCGCCGCCTAGTCTTCTTTTTTTGCCGGGACGGGCTCCTGCGTCAATGACACCAGAATGCTGCCTCGCGATGTATACTTGAGCGCGTTTCCAAAGATGTTCATTATGATCCGTCGTAGGGCGCCAGGTTGTGCATGAAAATCCCACTCAACACTGGGATCGATATTTAGATGGATATTGACGGCATCGCCGACTCGAGTGTTTCTAGAGACGGAACCACTGTTGTCCAGCTGACGAACAAGTTCTAACCGCCTCATGGTGTTTGCTCGTTCGAAATATGAAGGATTTGATTTGTCCCTCGTGGCCCATTGGCTTGATGTACTTTGGAAGCTAAACCCAGCGTGCACGCTCTCGACGACCTCCTCCAGAAGCAAGTCTAGGCTGACCTCCGAGAAAATGCTCATCATGCCGGACTCGATGCTCCGCCGAGTAGGATCTGTGCCGAGGCCACGCCCATGCCCGCGTGACGCTCTCCGCGTTGAAGATTGCAAGAAATGGTTGACCTTGCTGAAATCAAGCAACTGAGAAAAATTAGTTAGATTAAAAAGAAACAAGGCTTGGGTTGTACTGGAAGCCGAAAATGACAAAAAGAAAAAAGAAAGTAAGGAACACGAGACTAACGTGGTCCAGTGTGTCGAGGAGTGAACGACCACAGGTTTCCACCGTGTGCAAGACATCCTCCTGAAAGCTGGTCAAGACGGAGTCGTGCATCAGCTCGACCCCCAAGATGACACCATGCAGCGGAGACCTGATCTCGTGTGAGAGAGAGCCGAGAACATCTTCCTTTGCCTTCTTCTCCCGTAGGACGTCGAAGCGTGCAATCTCAGACATGATGGCGGCACCAAAGGCCTTGAGATAGCTTAATTCGCCCTCGGTGGTGAAGACACGGCCGCGAGATCTCGTCCAAGTAAGGCCACCGGCATACCATATCTTCCTGTGTGAATCCCAGAGGGGGACCAGGGCTACACTTCGCGCTCCTGGGAACAGCCTGATGAGGAAAGCTCCATCACTTCTTCTAGGAAGACTGGGCTTCTGCTTGACTGGTTTCGGCACTTGGTCACCTG
Organism: Celoporthe dispersa; assembly: GCA_016584495.1. Lineage (NCBI taxonomy): Eukaryota > Fungi > Ascomycota > Sordariomycetes > Diaporthales > Cryphonectriaceae > Celoporthe > Celoporthe dispersa. The sequence continues at coordinate 249,576 of WAID01000011.1, forward strand.
CGTCCGCCATGGGGTCCGTATCACCTTCTTCCGAGTCGCTCACAGCCCAGATCACGGCACCATCGTCGTCAAAGTTGAAGACCTGGCCGCGTGGATAACGACGTAGTATCCTCTCCATGAAGGTATCCGGAACTGAGCCGAACTGGGTGGGTGCCGTCTCCGCGTTGATGCTCGAGGTGTCTGATGTAGAAAAGCCCAGGTTCTGGCAGAATTTTGAAGTGACGGAGCTGTCGTCCGTTCCAGCTGACTCATCACCACTGCTTCCAGAGGACCGCCGCTGTTCCTGGTCATGATCCGGCGGTGGCGAGCCGTTCCCTCGCGGGACGAGGCCTCCAAACGAGGCGACTGAAGCATCCAGAAACAGAACCCCTTCGACCTCAATTGACTCCCCGGATAATGTTAGCCGCGCGGGAAAACAACAACTTGGTGACGACCATGTCGTCATTTTCTTTCTGACTGCTCGTTGTACTAGCAAAAGAGTGCTTTGATTGGTATGAATCGGTTCCTGTGGCTCCCGAGGCGAGTCCCTGTGCTGTCGATCGGTCGGCCGTCTCTGGTTCCTCTGTGGAATCTGGATCCGGCTGCAGTGGGACGGGAATTGGGCGCGTGGGCTGCAGGGTGGTGGGCGGCTCGCCGGGCTGGCCCTGGATGCGCTGCTGTTGGGAATTAAGACCACCCTCCTTGCCCTCGGCTGTAATAAAGGATTCTGGGTTAGGCATGTCCCGCCACTTGGACATGGACCCTGTCCCCTCGACCATGGACCCAAGGCCCCGTACCATGCGCTCATGCCGACGATAGCTCTCCGTGGAGACTCTCGACTGCAGGTGCGACATGACAAGCTTGGCGGTCGTCCGCAGGAATCTCTGCGACAGCACGTCGAGGTCCTCGCGCGGCTTGCTGTCGAAGACGCAGCAGACACCGATATCGATTCCCTGGGGCGAACGGAGAGGCACGCCAGCGTAGAACCGAAATGGCGAGTCTGGGCCGAAGTAGGGCCTGCACGAGAACCGGTCATCTTGGGTCAGGTCGGGCACCACACAGATGGGCAGAGCGGTACCGCTAGGCGATACCTGAACGGCGGGAAGATCGAGGACGGCCTCGCATGCGCCGTAGCGCCGCGGGATGGCTGTACCGGATAGCACGAGCCCATGGCTATCGGCGTCAGCGGCTTGGGGGGAATCCCCTGGATCCAGATCGATGACGGTTGACTGCGTGGCCTCTGCAATAATATGCTGCCGCTTGCCATCGAAGAGGGAGAAGACGGCCCGCTCTACGTTGATCTTCAAGGCGGCCAGCTGGGCGAAGGCAGTCAAGATGGCATCAGATGAGAGGCGTATCGACGAAGGACTGGAGGGGGCGGCGGTATCGTTGATGACGGACTCGGCCAACAGAGAAGCTCCGTATCTGGTGCAAAAGTCAGCTCCGGTGAGGCTATGCGGCCCAAGTGACGGCGGCAAGAGACGAGATGACACTTGGGGCCGCGACAGCGACGGCGACAGCTTACCGTAAGGCCTCCTCCTCCCGAGCCGCCTCTGAGATGGCGCCCGCCTTTGCGGTGTCTTGCGCCGTGTAAACCATCGCCGTGGCTCACGAGGTTGGGACCCAGACGTCGTGTGGGCATCAGGACATCGACAAGCTGTGAGAGCTCGACTTTCGACTCCCCGCCGCGGCTAGTAGCCCTGAGGAGTCTTAGCAGGCTCTTCAACGCAATCGGAACTGTTGTGGGCGGCGTGGACACAGCCTGGGACCCCTGCGTAACTATTTGCCACCACGACGGGGGCCAGCGACGAGGAGAGAGGGGGGGAGAAGGAGAGAGTTTGTGCAACCATAGGCCAACAGACAATCATGGATCCATAATCGAGATGAGATTCATCAAGATGACTTAAAGATGGAGGTACTGTCGCACGGGGTCTGTTCCGTCCATCAACATCAACAGCTTGTGCACTGGGAGGCGAAGAAAAGAAAAAATAAGCACGGGAAGCCGTCACGAATCACCAAGTTCGTACAGTGTGTGCGGGTTGTGGTAGACCCCCGTTTCGATCGATTTTAGCACTCTGGACAATAGCAGCAGCTAATGAGAATCGATTAAAAATTATGTCCCTAGACCCCCGCCCCCCTAACATCCCCCAACGTCTACAGCGAGCAACCTTGTCGTCTCCTGTACCAAGCCGGAAGAGGATATACATGGTACGTAGCGGCAACACTGACTACATGTTCTAGATTTCAAAGGGATGGGATTCATGAGAATGCCACCACGACGAAATGAAAAGGAATTTAGGCTGGCGGCCGGGGAGCCACAAGAGCCTGGGAGCCCATCACGCGTACCTGCTGTTCTGTTCTAGCGCCGGAGTCACAGCCACAGGCAACGTTGATCTACGGAGGTCTAGACCTCAACAAGTACTCGGCCATAAGGACGTTGCCTGCTGCCGGTGGTTCAGGTGGTGCAGTTTATGCAGTAGTACGAATGGACCAGATACATGTCCGCGGATCGAGGGGGGGAAGAGGGGGGGGTGCTTGAATCCGCCATGATCGGATGGGGCTAAACAATTGGTGCAATCAGTTCTGTGGTTACTAAATCGAGGAACTAAACTGTTTTGAATTTCAACTCAATGCTAATCTTAACGCCGCCCAATAGCTCTCTGGTTCCTTTCTAGCCGCTCGAATCGCAGGTACCTGACCCGCCGCCGCCCTAGCTACCGAATACAATGCCAACAGCAGCCATGAAGACTTCACTACTAATGCTGGGCCTGCCAGCTTCATACTTAGGACCAAGGCTGACCCTCAAACTGCACCTGCCCACCAGCCAAGATCTTCAGCGTGCCGAGAGGTGGACCACCCATACCCGCTGCACGTTGCTTTTCCTTTATGTTGGTCTTCTCATCTCCGCCTGTTTGTTTGTTCAGCCAGATGGTGAACTGCCTGATATAGTTCTCGAACTGGAGCAGCCTGGCTTTCATGCCGGCGAGTTGGTCTTCTTTCATATCACCAGAGTCCACCATAGACTGCATCTGGCTGTCCACGTCGGACATGCTGATATAGTATGTCGGATGGATATCTGCGTCAGGAGAAGCTTGCTTGGCGGCCTTCCACGCCTTGTCAGTCGCCTGGTACATTTCCTGGCACTGGGCCTTGACGTTTTGGCGCGGAACAAAGTGATACAGCAGTTTGTCAGTCAGGCCGTCGGCTGCAGTCAATGTCACCCCAAGAGCAACGCATGTTCCCAGGCCTGGCGTATCAAGCTCGTCTGACGATTTGCCTTGGACGAGCTGTTCATTGGCTTCCATACCCGCTGTGTAAGTTGCCCGCCTGAAGAGGTCATCGTCAACATGATCTCTGGCTTTGCTGGTGGAGCTCAGGGAGCTGAAGGTTGGGAATGTGCTTGGAGCGCTGAGTAGGGCCTTTTGGCAAGCATTTAGGGTAGCCGTCGACTTGGCACTGGTGGACGTGCTCTTTGATGTTTTGGCTGTCGATGTGGTGGCTTCGGATGTCGATGTGGTGGCTTTGGCTGTCGACGTAGTAGCCTTGGCTGTCGACGTGCTGGCCTTGGCTGTCGACGTGCTGGCCTTGGCTGTCGACGTTATTTTGGCTATCGATGTTTTGGCTGGGACTTTTGCTTTCGCTGGATCGGGATCCGGATGTCGTTGCTGAACAACGCCTGCCAGAGCCGTCCAGGCAAGCACGGCTGCAAGGAAGAGTTGAAGGAGCTTCATGGCTGCGAGTCGAAGCTCTAGTGTCTTGAGGCGTAGGAGAGGCCTCTTGTTACAGCGTTATAGCAGATAGCACGTTCAAAGACTGAGTATCAGAAGATAGCTCTGAAGGCTGGTGTCACAATGAGATATGTAACTGCAAGACGCAGACGACTTTCGATCAATACTTATAGAATTCATCCTCTCGCCCACCTGGGGCTGCCATGGGCGTGAGATCATAATTATAGCAACAGTTCTGGTCATTCTCTCTGAGATGCTGCTTTGTATTGAGGCTATTGCATCCACGGAGTATCACAGGCGATCCCATGAAGGATGGCCACCCAAGTTTCAAGTGAGGCCATTCTGAAATCTGATCTGAGTAAAATGATAAGTTTATGCCCCTAGAATGATAATTATCCAGCCTTGACTATGGCTTACTTAGATCCGAGGTTGCATCTAAAGAGCGAGATGGTTAGTATGTGACCAAGTTCGATCGTTTCGTCTTCCGATTTTAGCATGCACACGCACACACAGAGAGAGAGACACACACAAAGGGGGGAGGGGCGGGAAGCGAGCTGCGTGGTCCGACATGGCTGGCCGAAGATGGGTGGGCCATCTGGCCATTATGACTGCAGATGGCGGCCCCAGCACAACCGCCTTTTGTATGGCGAGCTGCCGCTTACAGCGCTCCCATCCGACCGGCCGGACTCTTGATTGGTTCTGGCTGTAGGCTGTAAGTATGTCGGATGAGGCGTCAACTTGTTGCTTCTTCTATTTATAGAAGTTAAAACTACTAGAATGCACTGAGCCCCCAATTCTACCTCGACACTTTCGGGACGAGCCGGTGGGAGTCCCGTCACTATTATAAAAAGAGTAATATCATGCCGTCCAGGCAATTACTCCAAGTCTCTTCCTCTTTCAACCTTCCTTTTGAGCTTGACACGACACACGATACTTTTGACCGCCATCCACAGCCATTTTATCCTTTGCAACACACGAATCGCAAACACACCACCTGCAAGATTTCAAGTTCTACCCTATGCAGTCCAATACAGATCCCCTTGATGATTTTGACTTTGACGAATTCCTGCGGCCAGAGAGCCCCGGTCGACCCATTACACCTCCCGAGGCCTGTGAGTTTGAAATATTCAACGACAGGTATCTCTCCAACAACTCTCTTGTCGATGGAGGCAATGAAAGCGGCAGAGAAGATGCCTTCCCCCTCTTCTGCCAGCTGCCGCTCGAGCTGCGCCTCAAAATCTGGACCATCAACTTGAAGCGGCATCGCTTTTTGCGTATTGTTATATCTCGCAAGCCAGATTCTTCCGGACCCAGCGAGCTAGATGAGGTGGAGGAACATACCGAACAGCTAGGTCAAGATTGGATCTTTGAATCTGATAAGGTCCTCTCCCGCGCTACTTATCAGTCTCAGCTGGAGCAGTTCAACAAGGCGTACCAAGTCTGTCTCCGAGCCGAACCCCCTCTGTCCAGCCTATTCTATACTTGTCGTGAGTCTGCTCGCGCAGCACACGAATTCTACAGAATGCCGCTTCAGATTTCTTCCATGCCTACCGGGAGAATGACGATTCAGCCGAACCAGAAGAGGAGGGTTGCGCTCCTGAATCCAGAATGGGATATTCTTGACTTTCCCTACCATGGATGTAGCCCGGACGAGCCCAACGAGGCCCGAAATGTCGTCGAGGCACTTCACATTCTCAAAACAGCGGATTCGCGCGGTAAAGGGGCCTTAAACCTGAGTCTCGACAGCCAACAGATTAGTCAACTCGCAGCTTTGGAAAGGGCCAAATTGTCAGCGTCAGTCTGGGAGTCATACCGAGATACAATCGCCAACCTCCACCGCCTCTATTGGAGGGCGACATCTCCAGGTGGTGCACGTCTTACGCCGGGTTATATCCATCATCCTCACACCCTCCCTTGGTACAACGTATCTATGCCGATGATGGCTGAGTCTACCGCAGTAGATTTCATCGGTTCTGATCCTCGGCCCATCTCGTCCGACCTGCACCAGGTCTGGTTCGGTCGCGATCCTCGCCGGATTCCCGAAGTCTGGTCTCGGGTTGAGAGCAGCCTTGGTGTTCGCACCGGACAGGACGCCGGAAGCCCTGTGCAATGTCGAATCCTTGTGGCGTCTGACCCGTGGGATGGCCCTGTGCCCACCCACGGCCAAAATAACTATACAACAGTATATCCTATTTCCGACCGCAGGACGGCAGATATTCATCTGACCAAGGAGACCAAGAACGCCTGCGAGGTACTTGAGAGCGTCTGGGCGATAGGAGGGTGGCAACGCGGTGTGGACAGGTTTACTCCAGAGATGAGCTCCCTTAGCCTGCAGGAATTGGTTAATACGCGGGTCTCCAACACGGCGGTAGGATTTTGGCTTATTGATCCAGCCGAGTTAAGGCCAGCTAGTGAAGACGAATCCGTGCACTACCAAGGCAAGATGGTGATTAATATGACGGAGCAGGACTCGAAGCTAGAGTTATGTCTGTTCGACCTCGGAGGCTCTCGGCATCCGTGAAATAGTCACTCAAGTGTACGCAATTCTAGGTATTAATTATAAGCGCTGGGACTGTTGCAGGCTGGTCCTGACGATATCCATGGATGATCTGCGCAGCTCACTCGAATTGACAACAGCCAGCCTTCAAATATATTTGCACTGAAATGGCAAAAAGAAAGAAAGGAAAAAGAAAAGACAGAAAGCAAAAATAAAAATAAAAAATAAAGTAGCTGAAGAGGAAAAGTGATATAAAAAATGTGGATTATTACTGAATTATCAATTCAAGGAACGTTATGGCATGCGCGGATTGAAACCGAGCCGGGCTGACTTATCTGGCGACGTGCTGGAAAGATAAGTATGCTGTAATCCCGCGCTACTCCTGAAAATTTAAACCCCAGGCTGATCCGGCATCATGTAGCTCTATTCGCAATGGTAGTACACTGAACCAGGAGATGGACCTACAATGACCGTCTTCTGCACTTCTCTTGATGAACGATTTAGGTCTTCAAAAATCCACTGAAAGAAAAAGGACTCCCGAGCCCACAAAGTCTGAGGAAGGGATAAATGGAGCATGCCTCAACCATCAGCTGCTCATCGACACACCATCCAAGAGCCTCAAGCACAGGCTCCGGGCCAGCCGTGGTATCTCTACCTCATTTCTGTGCTTTTCATCTTGCCAGCCTCTGTTTACTTCAACTCTCATCACCCAAGCGTTGACAACCCAAGCTCACGGGGAGGTGTGCCATCTGCGCAGAACAACTGCCCGAGTTTAGATCCAGCAACAATGTCCATAGCCAGGTCACACAGCATATCAGCCAGCGACATCGATTCGCTGCTGGTGACAAAAGAGAACCCAGCTCGGAACGATGGAACGACGCTCGACTTCGCTCGATGCGCAGCGCTACACAACTACATTGTCCAGTACGGCTGGATAGCTGGTGGAAGTTCGCTCGATGACCTCCCGCGGCAGTCATATTGGGAGCAGCTGGGCGATGAGGACGTGGAGGAGTATCGGCACCGCATCGACCCTGGCTTACAGGCCTTCCTCGGGCTCGCAATTGCAGGTTCTGACCTCTCGCCATCTTTAGGCTCATTCTTCTTTTGGGTTGACGGGCTGCTCCCACCTAGCGATATGTTCAAACAGGCAGCGATGTTTCCAGAGAACTTGGAGGGAGAGAATCCAGACCGAGTGGTCACTCTCTACGGCGCCAACGGCATGGAAGGACACAAAGCAGGCCTGATGTATGATCAGAAGACACACCGTGCATTTTATTCCATGACGATCTGGGAGTTCGACTATGCCTCGCCGATCTCCAAGAGCGAAGACATGTGGCACCCGCTTGAGACGGTCCTCGGCAACTGGATCCAGATGATTCGCATCGGTAAGATCACGGCGCTTGGCCAGGATGATGAGGCTCAGGGTGAAAAGTACGGGGTGTGGGCACTGCAGTCATATGGGGAGAGGCAGGTTGATAGCACTGTCGAGGCCTTCCACCGACTGATAGACGCTATCGAGGATCGTATGCCTCCAGGTGCACTATTCCCAAAGGAAAACGGACCCCTTCTTGCAGATCAAGAGCTCGACGCTGCATACGTGCCGACGAAATGCTTCATTCGTTCATTTTGTACACAAGCGCGCAGGCCTCGTTTCAAGAAGATAGCCCCGGGGTTGCTTGTACCACACGACCACGATGCATTCACTGCAGGCCAGAGATTCACAAATCGTGGAGGGACACGCACTCAAGAACAGGAAGTGAAGCATGAAGCTGAGAGTATGGATGAAAGTCACGGCGGTGATGCGTCTGAAAATCGACAACGCTCTGTTGGCCAGTTGAACGGCGGAGAGGAGGACGAAGCGATACGGATCCCCCCTGTGTTGATTTTCCCCGCTGAGTATGGGGAGACAGTCAACCTCGACCTGGCTCCCACTGATTACGGGGCACAGTACGAAACCTCGGAACATTTTGCGACGTTCAATCCCTTCTGTCAGCCCTGGTCCGCGGCCGTCAGGCGGGGCGATCACTCAACCGCCGCAGGTCTATACAGCGAGTCTGTGCAACGGAGCGGCGTGGATATCGCCGAGGAGGGATTTCGACTGCTGCTCCCATTTCCAATTCGTCCGTTCGGCCACCACATTGATGATCAAAGTCGCTTGGGGGCTAGGAGAAGTGACGGGACCCTGATCGAGGCTGGAGACCCAGCGCAGCTGTTCCAACACGGGATTAAACCCTTTGGTGGAGATGGTATGCAGAGGGCGCAGAGGCTAGAGAGGTTATTTGAGAAGTGGACCCAGCTGGTCGAGGATGGTGTCTGGACGATTGGTAAGGATGGAGTTAGTGGTGGGATTGAACGGTTCCGAGAAGCAGATGGTCCGAGATGGAGAGACTACTGGATATCGCCAACTTGGTGATGGCCACAATGGTTGCCAAAAGGAAGTCAGTCTTCATACATGTTCATTAAGTTGTATAGAATCTTCTTGTCTTTAAAAATCGCTGCCACTTAGTCTCTCTTTTTTCCGTCCTCAAGTCTCCAAGCTCAGACAATCTCTACCAGAGAACCCTCTAAATTAACAGCTCTTACATGCTTCTCGCCCAGAATTCGTACAATCAGGAAGGACCCCATCACAATCCATTCTGTCCCTGGCCGAGACGATGTCTCTTCGTCACGGCGCTCAGCCACTTCTGCCCTTCTTCATAATGAGCACGCGTGGGGTAATCATCAGGACAAGCGCCCCTGAGCTCATAACTCAGCCTGGCCCAGTCTCGATCTGTAACAGGCGCATCAGGCACCCTCGCCGCCGCCACCTGCGCCATACCGACTGAGAGCGCGGGATCTGCAAAGAGCTCATCCGGGTGGACGACCAGCGTGAGCATGTATGCCCAGATGTAGCCTGGCACGCTCTCCCTCACGAGCCTGCCGGCTGTTTCTCTCTGGAGCCTATCTTCTATGCCCTGGAGATGATCACGGTGTTGATGGTGGTGGTGGTGGTGGTGGTGGTGGGATGGCGAGTTGCCTTGCGAGCTGGATGGAAAGAGGATGTGTTGGCAGCCTGAGTGGCGAGCTCGTCTGGCGAGACTGTTGAGCCAGGGCTGAATATTATCTGGGCCGGCGAGAATGACTGGCGCCATGATTGTTGAGATTGACTTTGGTAGATCCAACGAAGTCGTCTAAGGCTCTGGTGGGCTTTGGGATTTCCGTGTTGTAGCGTTAGACTGTAAATTCGGGGTGAAAATGGAGGGCGTAATGCAAGATTATGGCGTCTTCTCTGCAGTTTTATACCATTGTCCTCTTGCCTAGAAATCCTCGTTACTCCACCTTTATGAACTCTATCTTTCTTCGAAGCAGATGATGAGCAAATGGTGCGGCCTGTTGGGCATTGTATGACCTGAGGTGCATCATCGGTTGTCACCTTACCAGGCGGATGCTTCAATGAGAGCGACGAATGCCTGACACAGAATGGCGGTCTGGGTCTCACTTTGACCTGATTCCGTACTTGAGTGGCCTATGGAGGTTCTCGGCAGGTAAGTAGTTTGGGGTATCACGACTTTGGTTTTACCTACGTTGAGATAAGTCGGAGAAATAAGGGTCGAGGCCGCTCGAACTCAGTACTATTATACACCAGACATCGTATTCGCATACATCATGTTAATATCATGTTGAAAGTTGAAAGGACATATATCAACCTGATGGGATTGAAGAGAGAGGCTGGGCCACAGCAATTTTAGCTCAGGACAAGCCACGAAGGCGTTTTCTTATTTCGCAAGTCGCTAATTTGAAGAAAGAAATAGGGCCCTAATCACCTTTCACACTCGGACGTTGAGACCAGTAAGCTGAATGGGGTGGTTGTGGGCAAAAGAAGGTCTGATGCTTCGTTCCAAGGTCGTAATGTAAGGAGGATGAATGGGTGTGTGTATGCATTCTCCACCCCATCACCCAATGTGCTTGGTCAATCGCCCTCAATCCTGTCAAGTCACCAGGTAAGAAGGAAGCGCCAGCTTCACAGTGCACTGACTGGATCTTTTTGCCCCTCTCTCAGATGCGCGCCAGGATTTAGTTGGGACAAGCCGTGCAGCCAGCGACTGTTAACAAGATTAGCAAGATTGTTCTTGTAGAGACGGTCGGAACGACGGTGAACTCACGGCAGAAGGGGAAGAGAAGAATTGTGGCAATGCAAGCCATCTCGCACGTGCACCAGCAACCTGAGACATGGTCACAGCTGTTATCATCTTGGACACGCGCCAAGGCAGCTGGCTCGCTGGAGTCGGATGTGGGGCCAAGCAGAGAAGCCACGACGCCCTCATAGGTGACGCTTCCGTCCAGACACAGTGTACCGTTCACGGAGTCGGTAGAGTCGAACTTGAAATGGTCGATACAGGCACTGCTGCCTTCTTTGGCGAGGGTGAAGGTGGCAGGGATCGAGTTTGTGTTGATCAGGTCGAGAAGGACGGCGGAGCCCGTTTCGGTGGCCATGGAGGTGATATTGACGTCGAGATTACCATAACCAGGGAGAACGGTGGGCCTGTTCATTGCAGTTAGTCATCACTATGATCGATGATAAGTTGAGTGATTGTGAAGGGAGCCTGTTATGGAGAACCTACCAAGAAAGGACAGCGTCGGCAGTCGCATGAACGACATTGAAGAGAGCCGCAACTGAAACCATATAGGCTGCAAAGACTTTGTTCAAACCCATCATCGCGGATGAGAGCTGTTCGTGGAGGTCCTGTAGGGTGTTGATCAAATTTTGGGCGTTGTAGAAGCCGTTGAGTCTTTGGAAAGTCGCCGTAAAAGATGTGCAAGTGTTGGCAATTTCAAGGCTGGCTGGGAAAGTGGACTCGACAATCAGTAATATCATAGCCGTCACCTTGGGTTCAGGTCAGAGAATAGTGAACTTAAACACCTGGATACCTCTTTTCCCAATAATCGGTCATTACAGAACTTGCTCTTTCTTATTCAGGGAAGGAACTGGAGGCTGATGCTTCATCCAAGGAAAGGACCCTATGCTTCCTTCTCAATTAGCAATGTACGGCCCTTTACTTTCCTTGCTCAGGAGCAAGGCCTATCAAACCATCTGTGAAGCCGCCAATGACATCACAAACACGACGGTCGAGGCCATTTCTTTATGGGACCATTGCCTCCTTTCCTTGAAGATGAAGTAAAAATTATCACGTCATTGGTAGTAATCATGGGACTGTGGACATGGGCTACAGACCAGGAATACATATATCAGAAAGGCCCAGGTTGAAGGTAGACACTGTAAAATGGCTGCCAGAGCCACGCAACTCTAGGTATTGCTGTTTTATAAGGTGATGGCATGTGTGCTTAACTTGATTGTACGATATGTGTTTGAATAGTATTATGCCACTTTGCTGCACTGGACGATTGTCACCTTTTTTCTTTTCTTTTTTTTCTTGGCTGCCTTCCCTACCTCAGTATTCCTCCTTGCGTAATGCCATGAATATAAGAATCACCTGTGATTGTGTATTCGTCACCCCCCTAGTCATAGCCATCAACTTGCTCACCTGATAGAGGTCGTAGTATGAAGGGCATTAGCCCTTCCGAGATATCGGCGCGTTTTGGGCTGGCGAGCGATTGCCAAAACGCTCACACTGTGCTTTATTATAACTTTCCACAGCTGTCTCAACAAAAATCTACAGGAAAAAAAAAAATCGAGGCCACTAGATCGGCGCTTCTCGAGGGAAGAGAGACAGTAACACATAGTATTACCTTTTGGCCCTGACGCTTGGTACGTTGTCGCAGAAGTTGAACGTAGAAATTGCAGAGTGGGGGCAAGGAGTCTGCGGTGCGGTACGGTGCTGTTCGGGGCAGCCAACCGAGCTGGAGAGGTACCATAGCAGGTGTCGGCGCTGACGACTTTCTCGTGTTCGGCGGTCGAGCTAATATGCTTCAGGACGTGCCTGTCTCCTTCTTCTGGTCGAGGTACTACATAGTCTGTCTGGAGGGTGACCTTTCCAGGAACAAGACTGACTAAAATTGGAATCAAAACAACGACGGAACCCAGCCCGTCCGCAGCGCAGGACAGGGCGAAACATCTTGATTTCAGGGGCCTTGGGACCCATCGCGGCCACGACCCACCGTGCTCCGTCCGCAGCGTGGCCAGTGGAGACCCCTAACCTCGGAGCATTCGTGCAGATGGGGAGTGTCGCTTCTGCCCGGCCGAATTAGACGGGAGGAGCCCGCCAGATAGGGATTGAGATGTTTGGAGCAGCCCAGAGGTGCCAGAAGAAAGAAGAGAACCTCATCTCGTCAGAAATGAACCTCCTCTGCCCTCGCATGCACATCATCTCGACCCGGAATTGGCAGCTCATCAAACTCATTCCCACGGCAGCCTGAAAGGACAGGGCGAGTCAGTGCTTCGCAGGTGTTGTTTTTGTACTAAACTGATCGGCCAGTTCACACCATGTCTTCTTCTTCTCGGCCCGCGCCTGACCAGCTCAGCTTGTACCCGGACGCCCCCGCCAGAGGCTACCAACCACCACACAGCCACAGGATCGTCGACAAGGAACTTCCGCCTTCGCCACCGAAGTCTTCAGCTGGTGAGACCTTCCAACAGGCCTTTCAAAAGCAACAACAACAGCAGCAGCAACTGCAGAACCAACATGTTGGGCCTGAATTTGCACAAAAGTCTAGCGCCATGATCGAGTTCATAGACCTCCCTGCACCGCACAGCGGTCACATCCGCGTGCTGCAGCTCAACCGGCCGGCCGCGGCGAACGCCATCTCCTACGCGCTGCTGTCAGCGCTGCGCAAGGAAATCCAGACGATCCAGTCGCAGTACAGTCACATCTCTGGGGCAGAGATGCCCTGGACCGAAGGCGACATCAAGGGCCCTACGAGAGCGCTCATCATCGCGAGCTCGGTAGACGCGTGCTTCTGCGCCGGGGCGGACCTGAAGGAGCTGGGCAGGCTCAACACCGAGCAGTGAGTGGCACGCCCTGTGGCCCTCCCTTTTCTCTATCCCTTTGGGGTTCTTTGTTCCGGCTGACTTGACAACACAGGATGTCCACCTTCTTCTCGGCGATGCGAGACACCTTCAAGGCGCTGGCCAACCTCCCAATACCAGTCATCTCAGCCATCGGCTCAGCTGCCCTTGGGAGCGGCTTCGAGCTCGCGCTGGCCACCCACTTCCGCGTGCTATCCTCGAACGCGTCCCTCGCGCTCCCAGAGACGGGGCTCGGTATCATCCCAGCCGCGGGCGGCACCTATCGCCTCGCGGCGCTGGTGGGAGATGCACGGGCGCGTGAGATCGTCATGACCAGCCGCAAGGTGGATGGGCCGGAGGCGTACACGCTGGGGATCGCTAGCAGGCTGGTTGATCTCGAGACGGAGAGCGAGGGTCTGGATAGCGCGACTATGCTGGCCGTGTCGAGAAGGAAGGTCTTGGTCGAGGCGATCCGGCTGGCGGAGGAAGTGTGCGAGGGCGCTCCTGTTGCCGTGAGGGCGGCACTAAAGGCTCTGAACGCGCCAAGTGAAGAGTCTGAGAAGGCCATGTGCGAGAGGGTCTTTGTGAGTGACGATTGGCATGAGGCGCTGAGGGCATTCGGAGAGAAGCGGAAACCTACGTTCAAAGGGGAGGTGATTTTCGGGGTGACCCAGCGCTGTGGGTGAGAGGGAGAGTACGTACCTGGGAAACTACCTACAACAAGCATATATATATATATATACATATGTATACCCTGATAGATCTGGCCATACCTACTTACCTATACCTTCTGTAATACTTAATAATAGAGAGATATGTAAAGCATAGTAGAAAGAAACAATAACCTCGTCATCAAGAATGTCTCCGATTTGACTCTGTTGTTGACTTACTGGGCAAGCAGGAAGGGTGTCTTATCGGGGTCTTATCAACAGGGTTAGCGGCTGTACGCCCAACCCCACGTCATCCGAGGTGCGCTGTCACACTCTCAAGCTCCGAGTCCCTCCTTCCCGTACCACACGAACATAACCACTTGGGAGGAACTGCTAACCAACCGCCAGATCTCGAGGTTTTCTTTGACCAACAACCTGAACTCAGACGCAATTCCTCGACAATCCTCTCCCTAGTCTCAATCTAAAGACAATGCAGTCAGGAATCTCAGGTACGATCCAGCTCGTCTGAGGGCCCTTTTCCTACATACAAGCCCAGCTATCTCTCCCCTCTTACTGACCCCGCCTGACCTGTGCTTCCGCATACAGCCTCGGAGGAGTTAACCGCCAAGTTCAACGAGCTCCTCCAGTCCGACTCCCACTTTGGTCTCCTCGTCACCATCGAGAATGAAGCCCTCGTGCCGCACTCGCTCCTTACGCCCTCCTCCCCGGCCCCGTTCTCCGAGAACGTCACCTCCCTCCTCCTGCCTGCCCTGACCGACACCGACTCGATGTATATCCTCCTCAAGCGCTACGACACGGTTCCCAAGCTTACAGCGGTGTCGTACGTCCCTGACACCGCCAAGGTCCGGCAGAAGATGCTCTTCGCCTCGACGCGGCTGACCCTGGTGCGGGAGCTCGGTCGGGAGCACTTCCGGGAGACCCTCTTCGCGACGACCAAGGATGAGCTCACACCCGAGGGTTTCGAGAAGCACGACAAGCACGAGAAGCTCGAGGCGCCCCTGACGGAGGAGGAGAGGAGCCTCGCGGGCGTCAAGCAGGCCGAGGCCGAGGAGGGGAGCAGGGGTACAGGCACGAGGGAGATCCACCTCAGCCAGACGATGCAGATGCCGGTGCACGAGGATGCGCTGGCCTCGTTGAAGGAGCTGGGCACGGAGGGCGGGAAGAACCTGGTGATGCTGGTGGGTTCTCAACGTGGCGTGTGGGCGCGGGGAGGATCGGGTGATATGACTGATGGCTGACCCTCGAGCTCTACAGAAAGTCAACCCCGACACCGAGAAGATCGAGCTTGTCCCCGAATCGTCGTCCCCACTGTCGATCCCAGAGCTCGTGCAGGCCATCTCCAGCACCGAGCCTAGATTTACGTTCTACCGCTTCGCACACGAGCACCAGGGAAGCCACTCGACCCCGCTGCTCTTCTTCTACACGTGTCCGGTGACCGAAGGGCGGAAGGCTATCAAGGACCGGATGCTGTACCCGCTGATGAAGCGCGCGGTCCTGGAGATGGCCAACCGTGAGTGTGGTCTGATCGTGGAGAAGAAGTTCGAGGTGGAAGAGCCGAGCGAGATCACCGAGGAGAGTGTGCTGGCGGATCTGCACCCTCAGGTGGAAGTTAAGAAGGGTTTCAGCAGACCCAAGAGACCTGGCCGGTAGGCTCGTTGGTCAATGGACGTACGACGAGCACGTTGTACCCATGGGCGGGCGAAGAGGGGATCGCGGCATTGCAGGCAATCCGACGAGACCCAGGAGCAGGAGCAGCAAGCATTTGAAGGATTAAACTAGATGATACATGATCTCAATTATGCCAATGCTGTAAATGCTACAATCTAGCTTACACTCCCAGTAACCGGTGCTCTCCCAAAAACCAAGGGTATATTGGCCCGACTCTTGCTCCTCTCTGGGCTCCCTTCTCTATTCCTCGTACTTCCCGCCTGAAGAGGTCCACGAGCTCCTTTCTATCTTGTCCTTCAGGAACTCGTACACGGTAAAGGTGACGGCCTGGCCAGGGGCGACCCTCATGATTCGTGGTGTTATTCCCTTGTAGAATGCATGCATACCTTCTTGTCTATGGCATCGTCAGCTACTAATGCACAAAATAGAGAGCCAGGGAAAAGGAGGACGAAAACTCACTTAAACATCTCTCCCGCGATCACGGTAATCCTCTTCAGAGCGCTCACGCCGGGCTCAGCAGGCGTCTTCTGCAGCCTCGTCTTGATTGTATCCACTGGCGCATTACTCAGAGGCCCCATGGCACCACTGACCAGGCCTATGAGGGTAGTCTGCCAGCCAGGCAGGGTCCCGCCCTCATACTGCGGCTGCCAGCGCATAAGGGCCTCCTTGAAGTAAGTGTACGCGGTGAAATTGACAGCCTGGTTGCTCCCTTGGCGCAGTGCCGTCAGGCTCACACCGCGATACAGTGCGCCCACTCCCTCCTCCCCTAACAACGGTGTACAGCGCATGCGCAGCATTGCGGTACTTGGGCACGTCGAGAGGGTCGGCAAGGGAGTGGTGCTGAGCCTGCAGGCGGATCTTGATGACCTCCATAGGTGTGACGACGGCGACGGCCTCCGTGACGCCCGCAGCGAGACCAGCGACAAACGTCCCGCGGCCCGTGATGACCCCTGTCTGCTTGTCGGCGAGGGCCTGCTTGTATGCCTCGAAGGAGGTGAAGCGGATGGCCATCTTGGGGACGATGCCCGTCAGCACGGCGCCCAGGCCCTTGTATAGACCCAGGGGGTCTCCCTTTTTACGATCTGGGTGCCTGTGGCTAGGAAGCCGCGCTTGGGAGAGCCAGGGGCGCGGCCTCGGCGGGAGAGCTGCATGCGGACCTTGATCGTATCTGTGAGGGGCGGAGTGGGTTGTCAGAGGAGAGACAGAAGGAGGGCGAAGAGGAGGACGACGACGAGGATATACCTAAAGGGTGACATATTATGGCCTCCATCATGCCTGCTCCGCCGCCTGCTATCAGGTTCACCGCGGCGCCTGCTGGCGCCTTGCCGTCCTTTCCTTGAACCTTTGTCGCCATTCTGTCTGGTCCTGGCTGTCGTGTATTTTAGATCTCGTGGTGAGGTTGAGTTGTAAGTACAGCCTACGCCTCTGTACACCTGCTGCTGCTGCTACTACTCCTCCTCCTTCTCCACAAGTCTACCACCCCGGGAGTATTCTTAGAGAGATCGCCACGAGCAGAGCACGTTTGTAACGAATGAATGTAGAGTAATTTCAGGCAAGTGAAAACACATATACATATGTATACAAACGCATTGATGATGGTGTTGACGCGGACAAGAGAAAAGAGAATGATATCAAATATGCGACAGTCAAGACTAAGAGAGACAGCCACACGACCCGGTGGAAAGGAACCGAGGTACAAGTATCTCCTAGTTATAATTATGACACCAGGTCCAGGGAGAGCGGGCGAGG
The DNA here is from genome assembly GCA_016584495.1 of Celoporthe dispersa. NCBI lineage: Eukaryota > Fungi > Ascomycota > Sordariomycetes > Diaporthales > Cryphonectriaceae > Celoporthe > Celoporthe dispersa. Next base: position 266,811 of record WAID01000011.1, read on the forward strand.
CGCCCGTCCTCGAGAAGCTAAAGGGGACGTGACTCAAAGAGAAAGGAAAGGAAATGGAGAAGAGCTATTACTCTAAGGAGCAAGTTGCCCTTGGCCCGCGGCTGTCAGGGGAGGGACCTGTGCCGGGAAACACTCGTGACTTTCTGGGCCGGATTGCTTGAGCTGGGCACCTGAACTTGGCAGCTGGAGCTCGAGATATGTCACGGCAGATCAGATCAGATCGAGGGGCCGGGCGCAGGGACCTCTACTTGGTCAGGGGGACAAGCAGGACACAAGGAGATATGAGATGCGGTGGCTTCGGTGCAGCGGATGAAGATGCCCTCCTTCTCCCCCAACGTCAAAAAAAAGAACGGATCCGCTAGTCACCATCCACAACCACTTCCAGTGTTTGAGCTCACCTCGAGGATGCCTCTCGAATCGAGACCAGATCGCGTTCGGGACTTTTCTTCACCTGGCCTCAAGATGTTGGACCAGATCCGTGTCCTGGAGGCGTTCACATCACGAGAGTGAAGAGACCTGGGCCCCATGGGACATTCGAAATTCCCATGTGAAAGTCGTGTCTCTCTCCGCCTCCAACCCCTGAAGGGCTGAAAACGTTTAAGACCCCAGGGCAGCCAGAATGACGTTGACGCTCTGGGGAGTTAGCCGACCACGAGCCGAGCTTGTGATTCTGGCCTGGCCCGGCCATTTTGCGGGGGGCTGAAGCTGGCCTGAAAGGGAAGAACCCACCCGCTACTCGGTAGCGGGAGGGACAAGGATTCAGCTTGTCTGTCTCAAGGAGGGGTGGCTTGGGGTGGTTTCCAGAGACTCGGGTGAGGGAGGATGACTCGGGTGGATGCGGAATTGGCCCTCTGACTCTCTGTTTCACGAGTTCCTCCGACCGGAGCCGAGGTTCTTCTTGCTCCGCCTCCGCCGTCCAGCGTCCTCCGTGGCCCGTGACGGACCTTTTTGTGGTCGAGCCGGAAGCAGAGAGAGGTGTGACATGTTCTTGGAAAGAAAGAAGAGAAGGAGCAGGTTTCTCTTCCTCCCTCTCTCGTGTGCGCTGCGCGTCTGTGCGAGGGCTAGTGACGCATTGGCACGTGCGTGCCGGGGAAGCACCTGCCCTGCGTTTTCCTGGATAGCTTCGGCCGGCCTGGGCCTCGCTGGCTCTTTTTCTTCCATGTTTCTTTGTGTAGCGCAGCCGTCGAAGTGACAGTCTCTGCCTCTCTCTCTCCCTCTCTTCAGTTGAGCTGATCTTGTGGCCTTCTTTTCTAGCATGGTCGATTGCTTGCCAGCCACCTCGTCTTCACGAGCCTTGTCAAGGCGTGCGCCATCATCCCACAATAGCCATCGCTGACCAGGGAGACACTTCACGTCGAAGCGGCCATGTCTCGCATCAAGGCGCAACACTCAACCCTCGTCGGCTCATATCAGTATTCTTAGCCACAGCTCGAGGACACAAACATCAGAATCTAGGGGCACTACACTGGAGGACGGCCCTTTTGGCTTAGTGGGACTTGCAGTCTGACAGTCTCTTCCCTGAAAGGTTTTTTTTTTTTTTTTTTTTTTTGGAGACTTTGAGGAAGATCCCTTTTTCTCTCCTCCTCCTCCTCCTGCTATCCTATCGGGCTCTTTAATGTCGCGGCTTGGGCGTCGAGAAAGGTCAGTCATGGTCACTATTTGACGATCATCGACGCTGCTGGAGGCACACCTCGACAGCAATAGGATGCTTTTTTCCAACTCCTATTTACCTACAGCTTCAGCAGCAGCGGGTGTGTATAAGAAGACCGGCAGGACACAGCTCACCTGCCAGGCCATCCATCCAGAGTCATACGCGGTGCTCATGGAAGATCCCTCTGCTTGTCTCACGATCGGGCCAAGACTGACCGAGCTTGGCGGGTCGACTGTCGACCTGTGTGTTCTTCCCCTCATGCATCTCATATTGGCCAACTTTCAAGGCGACGCTGTACAACTTGCACGAGTCAAAGCATGCACATAAGTACTTCTTGACGGGCTTTCTCACTGACCCAACCGCCGACTCTACAATACATATGCAGCAACAATAACAAAAAAAGAAAGAAAAAAAAGGCCCGCACACGGTGACGCTCACCAAATCAACAACCAACATGTCGATGACCATCGAGGAGGTGGCGGCCCAGCCTCGCCAGCCCAGACCCGTCCCCGACATCCCGACCAACGTCCTCAAGCAGTTCAGCATGAAGGGCCGCGTAGTAGTTATCACGGGCGCAGCAGACGGCATCGGCTACGCCGTGGCAGAGGGCATGGTCGAGGCCGGCGCTAACGTCGCCCTCTGGTACAACAGCAACGATGCCGCCATCACCAAGGCCGCATCCCTCGAGAGAGAGTTCGGCATCAAGGCCAAGGCCTACAAGGTCGACGTCACGGACGCCGAGGCAGTGCGCGCCGCGCTCGAGGCCGTGGTGAACGACTTGGGCGGGAAGGTGGACTGTCTCGTGGCGAACGCGGGCATGGCCATCTCCAAGCCTATCACGGAGCAGACGGTCGACGAGTACCGTCGCCAGATGGCCGTCAACGTTGACGGCGTCTTCTACTGCGCAAAACACGCCGGCGAGCTGTTCCGCCGCCAGGGTTTCGGCAACCTGATCATCACGTCCAGCATCTCGGCCCGCATCGTCAATGTTCCTGTCGACCAGCCCGTGTACAACGCTACCAAGGCCTTTGTCACGCAGCTAGGCAAGAGCCTAGCGAGGGAGTGGCGCGGGTTTGCCCGAGTCAACATCGTCTCGCCCGGCTTCTTCGATACCAAGATGGGCGCGTCGGAGAGGGTGCTCAACGAGGGGTTGAGGATGACGCCGCTAGGCCGGCAGGGAGATGTCAAGGAGATCAAGGCGCTTTATCTGTATCTTGCGAGCGATGCGAGTACCTACATGACGGGCAGTGATGTGCTGATCGATGGTGGCTACACCCTACCTTGAGATAATATCGCGGTAACAGTGTTGTAGCAATGACCATGGTGGCTATTATAAGCTTAGAAATTAAGAATGAACCGAAGAAGGGAAGAGGAAAGAGAAGGAGAAAAAGAAAAAAAAAACCAGTCATTCAGCTTGTCTCACACCCACATGGGTATTAATAATCGGAGGAGGTGGCCCCTCTTTTAATTTGCAAGCAGTGCTACCCTCCAGTGGCTCCTCTGCTTTTAGTATGCAGAATTGCTTACCGTGCCGCACTGCTCAGCCGCAGTGCGATCTCCGACTTGGTTTTTCCCTAGCAGACAAACTCCCTCATCACGTTGAAGGGGGGAAGAGAACCCTCTGAAATCTCCTCCTCCCCCCGCCTGACTGTTCCGTTCTCCCCTCATGGCGTGTCACTAGCTTTCCATCATCGGCCATCCTACCTCTAGAGCCGCCGTGCAGTGGATATAACTACCTTACAGTACAGTCCATCACTATGGTGCGTCTGACAGGAGGTCCAGACCCTTACAAGGCGGTTCCCATATCCCCGGGGAAACGTGCCATAAGGCTTGTAAGGGTTCAACCAGGATCCTCACCGCCCATCCGCTGCCAATTCGTCTCGTGCCTCCTCGAGGACTGCCCCCCCTACATAGCGCTGTCCTATACCTGGGGCGCCTCAGACCACAAGAGAAATATACAGCTCCAGTCGAAGACATGTGCCGTCAGCAAGAACCTGTTCGCATTCCTGTGCCGTGTGAGCCGAGACGCCAACGACTCGCTCTTCTGGATAGACGCCCTGTGCATCAACCAGAGCTGCAACCGCGAGCGCACCCACCAGGTCCGCCTGATGAGGGACATCTACTCCAAGGCGTGTCGCGTCATCGTGTGGCTCGGCGAGGCCGCCTCCGAGTCCTACCACAAGACGATCCATCTCATCGAGGCCGCCTACCGCGAGCTGTGCAAGAGCTCGCCCGGCAGCCCCTGCGGCCGGGACCTGAGCCCCGCCGAGCGCGACAACATCGTCTCCCTATATGAGCACGAGTACTGGAGCCGCGTGTGGATTGTCCAGGAGGTCATGTGCGCCCAGGAGCTCGTCATCTACTGGGGGAAACGGACCATCCGGTGGGAGTGCATCGCGCGCGTCTCCGACCTGCCGGCTATAGATAAGCTCGCCTCCAGCCCGGCGGCGATTATCATCCGCGCAAAGGCATTGTGGGGTGGCTCGGTGTCGCTGGCGCAGCTGGTGTCGACATACATCCACCTACGCAGCTCCGATATCCGCGACAAGGTGTTTGGCCTACTAGGGCTCGCTTCTGAGGAGGACCCTATGCAGGCGGACTACTCGATGACGGCAGAGGATGTCTTTGAGGCGACCTGCCGCGTCGCGTTTCGATCTGGCTCCCTTGCTCGCTTCTATGACAAGGTCCAGTTTGGAAAGAGCCTAAGGGACGCCTTGGGTGTGCCTTTCACAGACAAGCGCCTGGGTGAGCTGGCCAGGCATACCAACAGCTGGAAAGCCGAGCGGCGGACTGCAAAACAGCATCAGCGCCAGCTCCGTGACTCCATCAATCGCCACTCGACCCTCGGGCGTGTCCATGGGCGGGCAGTCAAGTCTCATGCCCCGGGTTGGCGAGGAGAAAAGAGTTTCTCGGATGGGTAGTGACGAGTCCTCCGGGGGGGGAAAACGATAAAAAGAAAACGGATTGTGTGCCAACACTACACTCACACTCCAACATGAGAATCTCCTGTCATGAGTTTCTCTGTCCCTTCATACTACTATTATTGCTTACGTCTAGGGTAGATGCAGCCTACTTTCATGGCTTGATATCCCCTTAGACAAGACATATTTGCTGTTTTGTACTGGCTGTTTTGATGTTTGAACTGACTCTGCTTTTCACATAGCGTACGTTTTCGTTTGGAAGGAATACAAAAGCCTCGGTTGGAAAAGTGGTGTATACAAGGATTCAAAAAAGGGACGGGTGGGAGGCATTCAAGGCTTGTTTGCATGCTATATTTCTCATGGTCGTAACAAAAGCGCAGCGCACATACCCCACACAGATAGCAATCAGACAGGACACAAATATAATTGCTTGTTTTCTTCTTTTTCAATATTCATCGGCAGCGTATTTAAAGTCCAGACACTTGAAATACCATCTTGATCAAGTGCAGCTCAGGAAGAGACCAGAGCAGCACCCTCAAGGGAATGAATATCTGACCTCTTCACGGCGGGCCCTAATTGTTTATAGGCCACCAGCCGGGATGGACTGCGGACGAATATGTTGTCCGGTTTACCGGAACGAGTGTGTCGTTGAAGGCCTTTTTACTAATGCAGGCTGGGTCCAGGAAAACGACCCGTCTCAAGCCTTCGTTTTCGATCCAGTCCCCACATGATTTGTTTCGTAATCCTAAGTGGCATGAGCCAGTCCAGGGGATGATTACGGCCGTTCGTAATGCGCATAGTGCCCCAAATACCGTTCAAGGCATATGCAGTGAGTGCCCTGTCTATCTGCGGGTCTAGCCGAGCTGACAAGCCAGAAAGTAAGCGTGCGGCCGTAATACCCCCACAGCTCTCTCAAGGCTTCCAACAGCTACTGCCTGAGACCAACCCTTTTGGCCTGGGAGACGCAACGAACTCCGCGCGGCCGGCCTGATTTTTAGGCTCGTATACGTTACAGTAGTCTCGCGTCCGAGACAGCATCGTACGTATGGTGTCAGCAGAGACCCCACGTCGCAGGTGTTAAGGTAGGCCGCCTGTGGGTCGAGTTCGTAGCATCTCACTTGCCAGTGGTTGGGGCGGCTGTGTTCCGAAGCCTCAGAGGTCTGAATAGCATCTTACATCGGCCAGTATTCCCGGCCACAGCATTGCGGATCACACTGCAGATTCGAATCTTGTGTCTCAATCAATACAGCTTGGCTGACAGATCGATCGGACATCGGCCGAGCTACGTCAGAAGAAACGAGTTCTTGTACACTCTTGGGAGTGGAAAGACAGACGATAATCGTAAATAATATAAGTATGCTAGCTTTTCTCGACTATAACGTTTATCTCTCTCTTTCGTCACCACCCTCAGCTTGTCTTCAATTTCTCTTGTCCTCTAACGAGACAACTACTCTGGCAGTAGTATTTCACTCTTCGTTTCCTATATTAATTAATTACACCCGGCGTGTACAACTTGCCACGCTCATTTATTCCACTCATTTTTGCCAGCTGTAACTCCTTCACCACCAACCCGGCTGATTAATCCGTCACTACATCACCACCAACCTGATTCTTTCCAAACACCAAAAACACCTCCTTCCCGCAATTCAAGATGCGCGCTTCCAACGTAATGGGCTCTCTGCTGGCCACCATGGTCATGGCAGCCGGTGTCCAAGGCGCGCCCGTCAACAATCAGCGGGACCTCGACACTCTCGACGCGCGTGCACCCCAGCTTACGGGCATTGTGGATGCTCTTGAGGATGCTTTCAAGGGTGCTTCTTCGGCCTCCAAGGGTCTGAAGACGTCCAAGACAACTGAGAAAGAGGCTCAGAGTAGCAGTTCCAGCGGCTCAGGCAGCGAGACTGTTGTCATGCCTGAGGTTGATGTCAAGCGTTCGCCTCAACTTTCCGGAATTGTCGACGCCCTCGAAGATGCTTTCAAGGGGGCATCGGAAGACGCTTCATCGGCTTCCAAGAGCCTCAAGACATCAAAGACTACCGAGAAGGAGGCACAGAGCAGCAGCAGCTCTGGCAGCTCGGGCGGCGAGACGGTTTCGATCTCTTCTACGGACGTCAAGCGTCAGCTCTCGGGAATCGTGGATGCTCTTGAGGATCTCTTCAAGGGGGGTTCAACGGCCTCCAAGGGGTTGAAGTCAGAGGCTCAGACCAGCACTAGCAGCAGCAGTAGCTCTAGCAGCTCTGGTGGTGCTACTGTTGTAGTCCCTTCTGTGGATATCTAAGTACTCAGTTAGGTTGTCACCAAGTAAGTAACCTTGGGTGGACTTGGAGTGACCATGTCTTAGATGGGGATAGGTTTCAAGGAACATAGTCACTAATGTTGCTAAGTATGAACGTGGCACTGTCACTATTGAGGATTGGATCTGGCAGTATCAGGTCAGGATGTCAACAAGAGCACAGGATTCACTCTAAACATTTACCTTAGCAGCAAGACGAATCCACCAATCTTTTCTCAGCACAGCACAAGCCTCTGGTATCTGTGATTTCCTCTATTCACCTGAGCTCATGTTGAAATAATGAATGAAAGACTTTGAGCACGTGGAAGCTCACCATTCATCAGAAATACTATCACGTGCCATCAATTATGTGAATTATAGTCCGGGCTAATCTAGTAATCGATAGAAGCAATCAATAGACACAAGTTGATAAATAGGCGCATTTCATGCTCATTGCTGCCGTCTTCTTCCACAGCTTTCTTCCTTCCATCAACTCATTGTGGACTGTCATTGTTGTCAAGCATCGAAAAGTATTCACAAACAATACCACATCCATCCTCGTCCACTCTCGACATCAGGCACTGTCCTTTAACAACATCATATTCCCAAGTCTCGGCATTTATCTTGTCATCATCCATCTCTTCTCACCAGCCTTCCTGATTTTCCTTCATAAAAATCTTCGAGATGTCGAACAGTATCCTTCGCAACGGTGACTTCTCCCGCTACGGCTCCAAAACCTCTCCTCCCACCCAAGTCTGTTCCCACAGGCGACGGGTGCACTTCAAAGACGACCAGGCTCGCCACAACGAGGAGTCGGGAGAATATTTCCCCAGCACGACCTGGTACGCGAGAGAGCATGATGAGTTCCGCCACAACAACGAAGCGGGGGGTGAGGCCTACCCCAGCACAACCTGGCACGCGAGAGGGCCACCAAGCGCACTCTTCTCCCTCGACCCGACCTGCCCTAAGCCCACATCGGCCGACAACACCACCACCAGCAACATGTGCTTCCCTCCTCCCTTCGAGGTCCCCGAGCCCTGGCGCAAGGCCATGACCTTGGTCAGCATCAACGCTGGCTTCACCCCACAGTTCGTCCTCCACGAGTACTACAAATTGCAGCCCATACAGGCTGCCGAGCACTCTTCCTTCACGGTTGTCAACGTCGAACACAAGATCATAGCCAACAAGCGCGACCTCAAGTCCATCCACATCTGCTACCACGACAACGACCCCAACAAGATCTACCAGATCGTCCTCACCCTCACGGATCGAGACCCCGTGACAAACCGCGAAGTCCTCAACCTCGTCACTCATACCTCGATCCGACACGTCCTCGAGGAGCCCTGCACCAACTGTCTGCTCTGGTTACTGGTGCGACCCGACCAGCACGACTGGTCCGACGACAAATTCCACATCAGGCCGTGCTGTGATGCCTGGATCGAGTCGATGGACTTCGAAAAGCCCCTCTCCGAGACGGAGAAGCGGTTTCCTGGCGCCGTGGACCGACTGATCAAGCATGTCCACCGACAGGCCGCCCTGCTGGCCGAGAAGGATGCAGAGCTGGCCATGCTCAAGGAGGGTGGCCTGGGCGGTGAGAACGGTGTCGTCCGGGTGCGTCGTCGGCCTGGCCAGTTAGATGTGGAGATGCTTCTGCAGTACTGGTGGCTTGGTGCCATGCTGGTGGGGTTCCTGATTGTTGTCATCCTCAAGTAATCACCCAAGACACTGCGTTGGATGGAGGAGAGACATGGACGGTCGAAAGCTTGAGACAAGAAACGTGCAATGTTTTGCCGTTGAAGGAGCACGAGACGGCCGTCGAACTCTACATACAATCAGACTCATCAGAACAAGACGAACATAGAGATAATAATCAAGGACTCTATAACCCAGATGGACAATGTGACTGAATTATACAGTGGGATCCTCGTCACCTGTGCTCGCCCTCCTCTCCGTCTCAACCCTGTAGACAAGTTTCTCGCCACTGACAGGTCTCATGTGCTCTTCTGTCCTGTCGTTATTCCGACTCAACACACCTGTGCCTAACAGACTGAATCCATCTTCCACGACCTTGTCCAAGCCACCCGGCATGACGCGCACTGGGTTGGGCAGTAGAGAACCCCCGTCAGACAGCCACTTGTAGAAAGCCGTCGCAAATGACCTCTTCGCAGGCGACGTCTTGATCACAAACTTCTGATACGAGATGTCCACGCCCAGTCCTTCCCACACAGCGCCGTAAAAAGGATCCGTCGTCACACCCTCTGTTTCCCACGCGCCCGCTGCCCTTGACCTGACGACTGCCATCTTGCCACCTCGCCTGAGGGTGCTGCTGACGTCTCTCACCGTCGACCCTTCCGAGATGGCATCGTACGCAAAGTGCACGCCGTCGCCACCTGAAGCCATCCGCACCTGACTGGGCCAGTTCGCGTCGCGATAGTCCACCAGCACATCGTACGCATACGGTTCCGCCTTGAGCATATCCCAGTTGCGCGGGCTAGCGGCCCCGATCAGCCGTACCCTGCGGCTGCTGGCCTCCGCGCTCCTTCGCACCAGCTGGGCGACGTACATTCCAACCGAGGTCGACGCACCAGCAACGAAGAAGGAGAACTCCTCGTCGTCGCCAGCGGCATTCCCGCTGCTGCCTGTCTCGCTCTCCACGCGGCGCAGCACCCCTTCCTCGCTCTCATCCTCCCACTGGAACGGTGCATCCAGGCCCAGGCGGAAGAACAACCCCTGCGCAGCCGTGAGGCCACACAGGCTCACAGCTGCCGCCTCCTCGAACGTCACACTGCCAGGGATCCGCCACACCAGGTCCACCGGGCAGACCAGATACTCCGCAAACGCACCTGGCCGCTCATTGATGCTCGACGCGCCCTGCAGAAAGCCTGCGACGCGGTCGCCACGGTTAATGCTGGTCGTCATGGCCGTGCTGGACCTGCGCAGGCGGCTGGGCCCACCTCCGTTCGTGGCGGTGTCGTCATTATTGGGAGGCAGAGGTGGGCCGCGTGCGACGACGATGCCGGCAAAATCGGAGCCTATGACGCGGCCGGTGGTTCCGAGGGGTTGGAAGGTGAAGAGCGCGTCAACGGGGTTGAGAGCGATGGCTTTGACGGCGATGAGGATCTCGTCTGGGCTTGGGACGGGCATGGAGAGGGAGGGGGACACGGTGCCAGTGGCATTCTCCGCGTCGAGGACGAGGCCCTTCATCTTGGTTGGTGGTATGTTGTAGTTGACGTATTAATTATCGGAGTATTTGAGTAATTGGCTGATATTGGTCAAATATTACCAGCTCGGGAGAGAATCATGTAAATTATTATATAGGCTGAAGGTTCAGAAGAGCTGCGTGACTGGCAACGACATGATCGATAATCCCGAGCGTGTGACGGAACGATGAGATATCCAACTTAATAAGAACCATCGTTGAATGGTGAATAATTCTAATGAGGAGGTGATGGAGTAAAGAAGAACCGTCCTTACGTAAGTAATCTGGCTGGTTGTTGGGGGCGCGACTTTGGAGGGACGGAACAAAGATGATACTGGACCTCTATAGCTTTCCTCTGGAGTCTATGAGACATTAGTTACTAATTAAGTAGTACTAGTATGCTGATTCCATGTCCCTCGCTTTGGCCAGCCAAAGCCCGCCCTGCCGAACGACATGGAAAACACGTGCTGAATAAGACGGGGGATATTCTCGGAACATCAAAGTCGAATGCGCTGGGCAAATGTCGTATTGCATGTAATTAACAGGGGCGTTGTTATGCTGTGGTGTCTTGTCGGGTCGTGGCAAAAGAGCACTTCTGTTGAATCCCTTGCCAAATAAAAACACATTCCTCCATGTCTCCTGTCCCAGACTCCAGATGAGTTGCGGTCGCCTGCGAATGCTTCTCTGAGGAACCACCTCGGCCTCCAATGCCACGAGAGACCGTCTGGCCCAGCAGGACGCATCTTCAGAAGGCCTCGATCCGGACGAAGTTGGGACATTTCGTGGCCCGAACAGCCGAGTCGCGTGCGATATCCACCACCTTGTTCCGGATGTTACTCCTCCGCCTCTGATACTCCTGCATCATCTCCCTCCTGAGCTCTTCGTCGGCAGGCGATATCTCGCGGCTGCCCACCTGGGTCCATGGTGTCTTGAGACCCGCCCCATCGCCCTGAGCCTCGATGTCAGGCTCGTCATCGATATCCTCGGGATACTCAGGCAGCTCCGCAGGCCCATGAGCCGTCAGGAACTTGAGATGGAAGTAACCCCTCGTCTGGTCCAGCGTCGAGAGCTTGGACCTGTACGTGCGCAGCTCCCTCGCGAACTGGCGGACCTGGACTGCCGTGGGCACCGTCTGGTACTCGGGCCTGGCGACCAGCACCGCCAGGAGGAGGTCCTCCATGTCGCCGTCGCACTCATAAGGCTCGTCGGCTGTTTGTCGTTCGTTGCTGGTGCTGCTCTCCGCAGCCGTCGCCCGCGCCCTCTCGCAGTCCTCTACCCACTTGCTAACGCGGTCGATCTTGTCCTGGTGGAGGGTTCTGGTCTCCTCGCGGATGTCGTTCACCTTTGCCGGTGGCGCTGGGAGAACTTGAGTCTTGGTGCCGCCTGCGGCAGGTCTGCGGTGGACTGGACAAATGGATTCACAGTCATGGCGTCTTGTAATTTTTTTTCTTTCTTTTTCGGTGGGACTTGAAATTAATTAGGCGTTGATGTTTTTGTTGGAGTTGTCTTGTAATGACTTGACTGGTATATTGTGTGACGATTTGGGGGTATCTTCTGACGATTTGATGTGCGTTTTGAAAAAATTAAAGAAATGCAAGGTGGACGTAAATGAGGAACGCGATCGACACGGTCTGAGGTCTCTTATTTTCTTCTCTTTTATCCTGGGACTTATTATCATCTTGAGGGAAATTTGGGTGAGGCAGGAATCTACTTACAACGGTTCCGGGCCCACCGCCCAGCAGAACAGCGGTGAATCCATGGGAGCAGGTCCACGTGTCAAGGCAGGGCGGACAACGCACTGCCAGCAAGTTCCCAACTCAAAACAGTCACCCGAGATGACGCTCAGCCCGTGATCCATGGGCAGCCCCCGGAGGTGATAATTTGAAACGTATCCACTCCCCGCAGCGTTGGGCCGTGGAAACAATCTCCGGTAGAAGCAAGAGAAGAAGAACCTTGAGAAAATTCTCGAAGGAAGAACAGCTCGAGCAGAATCCTCCCAGGGGGTTCCACCAGCTGGACAGCAGATTCCCCACAAAAAGCCACGATGGAATGGATGCGCCACTGTGAACGGACACTACAACATCTGACCCGCCTACTTCCGCGGTGTACGGTCTCTTTCTCTCTATCTCCCAACGGGGGAACGAACCCCATGTGGGTGCGTGCACACGAGTGCAACGTATCTATCCAGCTCTTTGATTTTCTTGATCCCTGCCGGGAAGGAGACAAGATTTCAACCAAAAGCCCATAGTTGTTGCTTCCGAGATTCCCGTGGCGGTGATTCTGCGGCTAGGGCGGTCACCGACTCAAAAATTGCCAACGTCACTCCACAAGCACACAGAAAAGCTTTGGAGCCTTCTTATCAAATCTGCTTGTGGAGATGAACACGTCGTCCCCGACCCGTATGGCACGTACTATGTACTGCAATGGACCAAAATAGAATCGTAGAGTCACTGGTGCTGGCCCAGAAAGAGCACGCCACCGGATGGGGCTTTGAAGGGCAGACGCAAGCACAGGGGCGGTCACGAACAAGTAGAAGACATTAGTAGAAGACATCTGGACAGAAAACCTGGCACTGGATAGCAGGATGCACATGTGTTGGCTCGACAGAACCGCAGACCGAGGTTGGAGCCACTCATTGTAGTCCATGGGAAGCCGACGAGCGTTGCAACTGACTTGACTGCTTTCTTTTCAACTGCATAGGTCTATTATCCCTCTAACCCCTCCCCCCTTCCACCCTTGTATGAGATAAGGTGTGACATATCCATCTCGTTCTAGATCTCCAAGCTCAGCTCCTACTATGTGTTGTCGCTGAGCGCAATCGGTGTTGTACGTGGCCGTGCCCCATGGGAGGTCCGTGGCACACTATTATTAGCAATCCTCCAGGCTTTGAGTGTATCAGACCGCTCGTCATATTATACATCCCAGGATGGCTGCATAGGCAATTGAGGCAGAGCCAGGTCTGTGCTGCATGCATAGGCGTAACCCGCCCCTCGCTGTTTATCCGCCAGGCGACTCGGATATAATGAAAAGATCCAAGAGGGCGCTTGCAAATAGAGCTTCTTGCCATGACTCTAAACTTCGCGGCTTATGGAAGCGGTGATTTCATATTATGAAGAATCATCTCAGGTCTATAATAGTAAACTGCTATTATGTAGCTTGGCCCCGCATAGTCGCCTTGAGGCCTCGGATGCAAACAGACTCCAGGGCTAGAAGAAGCAGGTAAGGGCTTGATGCCAGGGTCGTGGGAAAGTCTTACGCTACACATGGATCTCACAATCCAGGGCTGCTTAGGTAGCATGCTATATTACTGGGAAAGACGCTGCTGCTTTTATGGTAATGAATCAAGTGTCTTGTCCGCGAGCAGGGACTCCGCGGCTTGTAGTTGAAGCCTTAAGACCGTTGCTATAATGGGCTTCAACAAGCTAAAGACCGGCTGATTGGTGGGCTGCATGTCAGACAATGGGCTATCGCCTTCAAAAACCGTATCCGTTTCAATATGAATTTATGGCGGATTTCAAAAATGTTTCTATGGCGATTTGATCCAGCTCTCAAGATGTGTCGACGATGTCTATCTGAGCGTGAAGGTAAAGGAATCTAGTCAACAGACTCATTAATAATATACTAGTCTCCCACACATTTCCTGAGCTTGAAGAAGAGTCCTGGGCCACCCACCACGTTCCCAACTGCACAATAATTATCATCTTCGCTGTCTTCTACGCCTCTCGTCATGGACATGAGGCAGCTTTTGCCGATTTCTACTGGTTTATTAATAAAGATTGGGAATATGCATGGCCCTTACAAACAAATCGTCGAACCACGAGCGGAAACACCGAAACAAAATCGCCAAGATCTGAGTGGCGCGGTATGCTTGACACTCCGCCTTTCCCATCTAGCCTAGCCTGCTCTCGCTGGCAAGACGCCTTCACCGCATCCAGTCTGTCAGCACCAAGAATTCACCAGAATCCAGAGCCTGTTGTATCGGCCCTTTTGGTCCTCCACTGTGCCACATATACCACGTAGACCTAGCTGTAGTGCCCACCCCGTGCAATAGTTTCATTGCCTCATGCCGACCTTATGAAGTTTAGAAACTGTGATAGTGCGGCGGGCTGACACAGCAGACACACCACATGAGGAATATTATCTGCCATCATGGGATAGCTGCCTCGACGCGATGCTGTCACGACGTCCTCTCCTACGGTGCTGCTTACTCACGCCCTCCAGGATGAGTTAGATCAGGCGTATCGTGCATCTTCATAGTCCAGTGACAGGCAGTCGATAGTCAGACAAACATCGCGAATGTGCACGATAGCTTGCTAGACTCGTGATTGAGAATACGAGGCTGACTGTGTGGAGAGATTCCAGGCAGCGTAGGTCGAGTTGGCTACCGATGTTCTCCAAGGGCGTCTAAAGTGAGAAGAGCAGGACGTGGTAACCACGGGGTACACAAGTATATAAGCCACCGGGTCTCCGTATAGTCTACATTTTATATGAATCACCATGCCTCATGATCTGATGTGAATTGTTCCATTCCAAAATGGGCGCTTCACACCACCTCGTCCCCGCCGGCCTGTTGGCCGGCCTCGCATCGCTGCGGCACGTATCTGCCTTGAACCCAGCCTGCGCACCCGGTGGTAATTTCGACCTGAGCATCTTTAACCTACAGCTCCCAATCCCAGACTCATCCGGAGGTGTCACTACGATCCCAGCCTCCGAGCTCGAGGGCTGCGACGGGTTTCAGGACCAGTACTTCTTCACCAACACAGCCGACGGCGCACTCGGGATGAAAGTGCCTGGCACGCCTGCGGACACAGGCTGCGTGACGACACCTGGCAGCTCACATTGCCGCACAGAACTGCGCGAGTACAGCCCGTCGAGCTGGTCGCCGTATGATTCCGTCAACAGACTCAGTGCTTCGCTCGCGGTCTTCGATGCTGGGGGGTCAACGTGTGTTGGGCAAATCCATATCGACGACAGCATCTCCTCGAAGCCTGTCTGTGAACTGTATTACTACGACAGCGGGGCAATTGTTATGGGTGTCGAGCAGACCACGGCAGGAGGAGATCAGGTCACGACCACTGTCGGGAGTGTCCCGGTCGGCACGCCCTTCTCCTACGAGATCCGATGAGAACAACGAGTTGTCGGTGCAGATCAACGATGACGGCTTCCAAGTGCTTTCAACTTATGAGCTTGATGGGCCGGACTCGTATTTCAAAGTTGGGAATTACCTTCAGGGCGACTCGGCGTCGGACGTTCATTTCTACTCGATCGACATTACCCATTCAGACACCGGGTCGTGCACCATAACCCAGCCGAGCAACACAGATGACAGCACTGTCACCTTGAACCTGTACTCGAGTTCCTGCTGTGACAGTGCTTTCGAGACGATCAAAATCGGCAACCTAGGCGTGTGCCACCAGGCGAACGAGGCATTCAGCGCGCTGACGCAGGCGGTTGGGCAGGATCTGTTCGGTAGAAGCATTCATATTTTGGTGTATGAGGATGACGCCTGTGAGGATGCTGTTGCTGAGACTATCAACCTGACCAACACAAATGAGTGTTGGGAGGATACTGGTGCTGTATGGAATAGCTTTCAGGTCGCCGTGTCTTGAAATCGCCCGCTCGTCTGCGTGCCATAAAGACTGCAATCTGCTAAGGAATCAATGAACCAGTTACTCTTCCTAGCCATACTGAATTATGAAACACTTTGAGGGTTTGTGAGTGAGCATACGTCTACAGGAGCGTACTATTATCGCCCGCGTATCTGAGTATCCATTGAGGCGGTACAGGTAAGCCTTAGAACTGTAGAAGCACAAAAGCGAGAATGTCTCATTGAAACCCTAGCAGTCTCACCACCATGGACTGACTACCTTTGGTCTCCTATGCCTTGTCAGCGCTCTTGGTGTGCGCCCAACCAACCGATGAGTCCTTTGTTAGCGGCTGAAATTAGGACTTTGAGATGAAAGGCCCAGGGCCTTATTAGCCTTTGTTTGGGGCTACTAAGAAAAGTTGACAGGCTAGCAGATACCCAGGGCTGTGTTCTTGGTTTTTGATGGTTCTCAGTGGCATTGACTGCGGAAATTGATTCAGGTTAGAGTAAAGTGTGTGCTGCTCTGTATTATTGGCCTGACAAATCACAACTCCCATGTAAAATATATCATGTTTTCCAGACCGACTCAGCTGGTGTGGTGGTGACTGAAGTAGCTAAGGGCCAAAATTAGAAGAGTTAGTGACCAAGGGACTCAGATAAAGGCTGCACAATGAAATATCACTGAATGTGATGCTTCAATTAGTTACTAGCCAATGTCTTGAACAGTCATTCCCTGGGCACCACCACATCAAAGAGCTGTGAAAAGACCCAAAGCCATGCAGTCTCAGCAGCCCTGCTGTGGACCAGCCTCAGCGCTCCTCAGATCCATCCATCTTCTCCACACCAGCACACTCATAATCATGGTGAAAAAAGTCTTCAACTCAAGAGCGCGCCGCTCTGGTTCTAATCCATCCAAGGGCTGGCAAGGAAAGCAGGGAGACGCCATCGTTGCAAACAGGAGTGAAGGTATGCAATCGGAGTGCCTTTCACTCCCATAAGTCTGGCCCATGAACTAACCCGTGGTTCAGAGCCTTCACTGAGCCGTGAAGATCGTTCCTTGGCAGGTAGAGATCTCGCGCAAGGCACGGCGGCCGATACCCAGCGACCCAGGAAACGGCAACTCGACGCAACATCTATGAGCGATTCATTGCCATCGGAGAGAACGTGGCCGACATTCAGGGACTTGCACCCAGGTAAGCATTCTGTCATGTCGCAAAGAGGTCTGAATCATCCTAACGTGCCGGGTACAGCACCCATCAGGCGTAGCACGAGGCTTCAAAAACGACAGCGTCCTTCACGTGGTCAAGATCCTCCCTGTGTCCCTCATCCGGCTTCTCCCGGCGGTCCGCAGATCAAAAACACCAAGACTGTTCCACAATCACCATCCAGGCACGCTCTCTTGCTGCAGACGCATGCACAACAGTCTGGGGCCGAGCATAACGGACCAAAGGAAATCACCAGGGTAAGATTAGACCATGTTCGCTGACACACAAATGGCTTGCTAATAGTTCGTATAGACTGTGCAGCAGTCCAGACCTCCCAAGAGCCTACCTATCAGGAACTTTAAGCCTACGATCGAGGAACAAGAGCAAGCCTCTTCAGCCACGCTGTTGCGGAGACCGCAAATTCATAGCGACAACCGCGACCATGACCGCCAGCTAGAGCGGAGACCACTGACGCGTGACAATTTGGCCCAGTTCAACAGAATGAAGAAGAAGACAACCATTCAGTCGTCGACGTCTGCTCCCCTCGGCTCCACCGTTCAGCAGTCGAAAACGAAGACCATCCCGTCCACATCGTCTGATTTTTGGTCTACAGGCTTACAAGAACGGGATTCTGGATACCGTTCAGTCCAAGCCGCCTACCAACCTTGAGGACATCCATAAACAGCTCGCCAAATCTCGCGGGTCTGTATCGCCTACCGAGTCAGTGTTCAAGTCTTACTCCAGGCGCGTCGCGACAGCCACGAATGAGATGGGTATGATTATTGAGACAGCTGGGGATTTATTGAAGGCATATGATGGCGAAGATAACTATGGCCGAAGGTTTAATCGCCCGTTCAGCGGGTATCCCAAGAATGTTGGTTTGAATAATGGGTTGTCTGCTCCGCAACCTGACTTCGTTGAGGGTCTCATGTTCCCAGCCTATCGCCCATTCCCGGTCGACGAGCACGTCGAGGGTGCCTTTCTTTATGAGGCAGACCCCAATTCGATGATATTGCCGCATCTGGCTGGCGAGTGGAAAGGTCCTGGAAAAGATTTACAACACGCAGCGACACAGAGCGCTTACGATGGAGCGGCCCTCGTGTACTCCCGGAACCAGGCTCTTGCATATCTTGGAAAATCTGACCCTCCCGGCCACGCCAACATCACGACTTTCACTACAGATGGCTCCAATCTCACCGTGTTTGCTCATTATGCTGTTACATCGGAAGATGGTATGCTCGAGTACCACCAATATCCTATCCAGTCAACAGCCCTCACAGGCTCTCGGCAGGCTTTCAGAGACGGCCGAAGGGGGCTCAGAAATGGACAAGACTGGGCAAGGGAACGGTCGCTCGCCATTAGGAACCAGCTGAAGGAGCACTGGAAGAAGCGCCGCGGCAACCCTTAGTTACCCCAGTCGTCCAAGGGAGCTCCTCTGTCTGTTGACGAGCTATGGGTCGAGGGCGTGCTGCGAAGCCGTTTTGATACCACGACAGACATATTACAGCCCACCCTGTCTCAACCCCCGTTGTCTCAGGATTCCATATTGTTCAAAATTGCCTTTCCTTACTGTAACTCTCAATTTTATGTCTTTCTATGGTCGTCTGTCTGCTAGTATCATTCAGGTATTTCTGTGCGTTTTGTTTTCGTTTTTCTCTGCTGTTAGTCTTTGTTTGTGTCGTTACAGTATACATTGGCGCAAGCTAGAAGAGAGTCGGATTATATGTATTACGTGATTCAAAGATTAGGTGTCTCAGTGGAACAGAATAAACTACCCAAAAGCTTTTGCGTAACATTTACTTACTGCTGTGACCCAGTCTGTGAACCTGCGCTGATAATATGAACAGCATCGAAAGGCAGGCTGCATACTAGTAGTAGGTATTTATGTATATTAACTAATGCGGAAATGAACACCTGGGGCAGTTTTCTTTGGCCAAGCGCCGCATGCACGCCCCGAGTCTTCGCATCAACCTCCTCACGAGATGGCTCTGCCCACCGGCTTTGGACTACTCGCTCTTATATGATTATTTGTTCATCGGATACATCCTTGCCAAGCAAATTACAAGAGATGCAGGTGAAGCTGTGATGGTAGAATTGATGTCTTAATCCCTCACGCGTGGAACTTTCCGCCCGGCTTACACAGTCTCTTCAGACGCATTTGTCACTCTAAATTCTCGGTCAACAGTGATATTGTTTCCAACAGCACGGTTACGGTCGGGAGAACTTTCTACCTGAATCGCATGGAGTGGAAACTCGTCGTCGAGCCTTTCAAAAGCGCGAGTAAGCGCGCTCTTCGCATTGCTGTTCAGCTTTCGGTTTCCGCTCGTGTTGATGAGGTTCGAGGTCTTGCTGGTTGACCTCCGGCTCCAGTTGAGGCCAGTCGGTCCAAATATGTGGATCAAGGCAGGCTTCATGGTAGGAAGACAGGCATTCACAATGCCCAGGGTCGGCTCGAGAATTGAGTAGATGGCAAGGGTCTTGACCGTAAACGTAAGGTCTTCCGTGTCCCAGCTCGCGAGCCAGAGAACCCTCATGAGTGATATCACACAGATTCTGTCCACAAAAATATCAATAAAATGACTCTGATCTATGCCAGAGGCTTCGGTTTCAGGGTAATATCACTGACACAGCTCCGAGGCTAAACATTGCAGCCACCGAGATGCGCTTGACGAGGTTCATCTGGAGGCGGAAGACCAACGGCATCGGTAACACAACGATAAATATATCGATGAGTAGATTGATGATACCGGCGGCGAGGTAGGCGGTTCTCTCGCCGTTGCAAGTGCCCTCTATCGATTTGTCCCAGTTGTATTGTACCGGCGTACACAGAAGGAATGCTTCGAGAAACACCATGATGAAGTAGGCTGTAGTTACCGCCATGGTGCCGTAGCAAACTCTGGTGAACCATTTCAGGGGGAAGAGGACCACATAAAGCGAAAGTATGGAGAATTTAACGCAAGAGTTCGCCGCGG
Source organism: Celoporthe dispersa (assembly GCA_016584495.1). Lineage (NCBI taxonomy): Eukaryota > Fungi > Ascomycota > Sordariomycetes > Diaporthales > Cryphonectriaceae > Celoporthe > Celoporthe dispersa. The sequence goes on from WAID01000011.1 coordinate 286,618, forward strand.
CCCAGAGTGGTTGTGCTGGGACGAAGAGCTGGGAAATAACTCCATTAGCTGGGATGATTTTGAAGATTGACGCATTGTTGAGCCTGAGTATACCTTCAAATGAAGAGTAAACTTCCAGGGGGCCGTGGCGAGGAGTACAATGACATGTACGCCTAGTCCTGCGGCAAAAGCAGCTGTGGCAGAGGTCAGCTGCGGCCAACGCCGTGGTCAAGAGCCAAACGGCCGCGGGGCCATCGTTGACTTGCCTAGAAGGAACACCACCACAATGCCAACTGTAAAAACCACAGCCGCGATTACGAAATAATCGTGATAAGCAAGGGAAATATTTTTGATGCGCCTTGACCAGAGTCGGAGAACAAGTGCAATCACAGCGAGGGTGAACGAAACAAAAGACACCACAACCACTTGCATCGCTCCTAGCGGAAGTGCCATGACCACCTAAAGCCAAGAGTGTATTATCAGAAACAGAAGACTATGAGGAGCAGCTCGGGTACACGAAAACAAACACCTTGGGATATAAAACCCACGTCGAAGGAAAGGAGATATTGAAGATTGAAACCGGACAGAATGTGGCGTAGGGCAAGTTGTGCGTTCTCAGAGCTCGAAGGCCTACCAAAGAGACCAGACGTTGTAGACTGTTAAACACATTGATCATGGGGATAGATCCTTCAGACTCTGTCTGTGGTCCTGTGGGGGCTCCAACCGCCTATGTTGAGTGGTAGTGTACTCACCAACATGCAACCAGGTGCAAGTGAGCTGGGTCCCAATACCGGCTAGATTGGCTGGCTGTTGCCCTCGTAACTAGTATTATTATTTTATGAGTAGTCGTAGGCCCTCTGCTATGAGTGAAATCGTAACATTGTGAAGACATCAAGCAGTCTTTTGATCCACGAGATTATGGATGTTGGGCCACGTACTGTCTCTCATACCTCTGTAGATCAATTGCTATGCACGTTGGACATCTTCGAAAACTGCGACAGGATCATGTGTGTGGTCCAAGTGTTACACTGAAGTCTGAGAAAGGAATCGCGTGTCCCTGCTGAGGGGCTATAAACTGAGGCCCTACGCATCCTACATTGCGAAATCGAAGATCTGCAGGCGACTTTGTTCCCCCGACGAACCAGCCTGGGAACAAGCGTATGTTATCCAACCCAGTTCTCCAATGTGTGCTCCCATGCTACTCTGACATGCACCGAACTTGGAGAGACTGTGAGTAAGACCCACCATCGATCACATATTTCGCGGATATGTAGCTGACGTTAGATGTTTTGTACAGCAAAGCAACATACCATACATGTTTGTAGCTTGGAATCGATTCTATAACAAAGTGTAAGCGGGCAGGTACTGATCATAAATAGAGTACTGTCTTTGCCCCGCCGGTGATCTACGTCGCGACCTATAGGATCTGGAAACTCACTATGTCCGCACTGTTGTCGCCCCCACCACCAGAAGATATTCCAAATTCCATCACTCAGCACATGCCGATCATGGAGAATCCTACTGTCACCACAGACCGGGCGTCGCCAGCTTCAAGTGCGACAAGGGTCTATTCCAAATTGATATCATCCTACATACATACTTCACAGCCTGTCTCCCAAAGTACCATCTGCAGCAAGCTGCGTCAGATCACCCACGGATCCAAGGAGTCATCGACAAATGTGGAAAACAACTTGCATATCGGGATTAGGAGGTGGCTCTTCGGCTGCCTCAATCGGAATTTCAGGACACCCTCTCGAAGCGCCACAGGACCTAAAAGACAATCGCTCAGCAGATTCGCATCGAGTTTTCTCATTCTCCATCCCGGAAGGGACCGTCAACCTCGGTACAGCCATGATACCCACCTTGCCACCACAGCACGGCGACCGGCCTAGGCGAAGCATAGCATTAAGCTCTTCCAGACGTGTCCAACCTCAGCCGGCTACAAGAACACTATCGGCGGGTCAAACTTCAGCTTGGTGGGCTCCTTTGGCGTTAGTAGTGGGTCCTTGTACGATTTTATATCATTAGCTTGGGGGCAGACCTTCAAATTTGACGACCGACTTAAGATATCCGATCTCACTGGTCCATGCCGTATCTTCCATTTAGTCGAGACCAGCAGGCTGGGAAAGTAGTTGAGAGTTTCAGGAGCCGGTTTACAGCCACGTGTTTTTTGCGTACCTAGAGACACGAGCGACCGACTCGTACGATTTAGAATACAGTACATAGTGAAATACTCCATGGTGGCTAGTCACAGAAGTCGTCTATTCTATAATGCCGGTGACCAATTCCAGTAACTGAGAAGATAATGCCTAGATTCACACGTTGACCCAGATCTAAATGTTGCCTCAAAGCACCCCGATCACCGTAGATACATTTGGGGTCAGGGAGTATTCCACTTGATGAGACGGTGCCCAGCGCGCTGCTTCGATGCGAACAGGGAGCAGAAACAAACCAAGCAACCAAAGCGGGAACAATTTCCACGACAGAGAGTCCCCCTTCTGAGTCCTGTCTCTGAAGAAATTGCCCACCATTGCAGCGCCAGCAGCCCAGGCGGCGAAACCGTCCTGCGGCCCTGCTTCCCAAAACCAACAGGCCACTGCAGTCCAAGCCGCGACACCGACTGCCAGAACCACCCTGGCATTCATATCACCAATAAGGAGCGGTATGGTTTTCCGATTGGCAGCTTTATCTCCCACCATGTCCCGGAAATCCTGAGCGTGGCTCATGGTAGTGATCGCCGAGGCAAGGATGAAGAGCCAGGTAGCTGCCTTCATATCGCCAGAAAAGATCGAGTGCCCTGTGACCACCTCGAGAGGCCCGGCAAAGAAGCAGGAGAAGCCAAAGGCGTTGAGGGCGTTCTTGAGGAAAGGATTGTTAGACCCCCCAGCTCGTTGTACCACAGGCATAGGGCCGTTTCCACAAGACATGGGACGAGTCCACCGGCGTTCAACGACACGAGGAAGACGACTGGGTACATGCAGTACATCATCCGAGTTGCCTGTTGGGGAGTCAGACGTCCTGATGGGAGAGGTCGCCAGGGCTTGTTGATGGCGTCTTCGGCGATGGATGAAGCGTGGCGCTGGTTGTGCAGGTTGAAGAGGAACAGGTGGCTCCAGGACCACAGGAGCATTGCAGGTGCAGACGCAAATATTTCTCGAAGGGTGAGTGACGGGCCCATGGCAAATGCAGAAGCGACAGAGGCGTTCAGCGCACCGAAGAGGAATCCCATATAGATTGCGACTTTGATGTCATTACGACTAAAGAGATAGATGGTTTGGACGTGATATAGTAAGGAAGACATGGTGTCATGCCGTAGCGATCGAGGTAATGGCGGGCATTTGGACGAAGAATGGCTTTGGGACTGGGGACTGACCAGCAGGCAAACCGTCCTGGCTTACGGATACAATACCTGATATAAATATTGTCAAGACTTTGGCAAGGACGGCGAGCGGCACTCACCGCCTGGGAGAATAGACCTCTTCAGGTTGCCTCTCACGCAGCATCCAATCGCGTTATGAAATTTTCGAGGCCCTATTCTTTTATCATTCTGTTCCCTCTCTCGAGCCTCGACCGCTCACTAAGAAGGCAGACCAGACCCACAGAGGTCTCGCCCAAGCCACGTTGAGCATGGAATTCGGTTAATGCGGGGCCCTCCTGTCAGGGCGCGTGACAAGATATTCAGTCCATAATTGTTTTGATCCTAAGAAATGCGTAGTATGTCGCGATGATGCTCTGTATCCTCTCGGTCTCGGACGCATCATCTTTTGTCGTTCGACAGATCCTAAGCTGGCGGAGCCCCATGGAAAGGATGGAGTAGGTCAAGCCGAGTACGAGGCCATTCTGAACATCGGTGACTTGATGAGCTATCACACCTCGGTGGGTGCGCGCCAAAAAAAAAAAAAAAAAAAAAAAAAAAACCCAAAAGAAAAATGAAAACCTCCATGAAAACACGCCCTAGTCGTCCGTCGATAGCGAATGGATTAGAGAGCACACGCGCGTGTGCCTCACAATTAGTGATCCCTGCAAGAACGAGTTGCTGAATACGTGGGGGCTGAAAGCCCAAGAAGAGAGCCCTACAACAGCTGCTGAGGTGTGGATCGGCGCTGCCGTGAAGTGAGTTAGTCACGGACGCACGGTGTAGTAATGACATGACAGACATTGATTGGGTAGGCTGAGTAGGGTGGTTGTCATAGCTGTGCAGACATGATTATGCACCCTAATATGAATTGCGACTCTGCCCCCACTCCCTACCACCCCCCAAATTCTCGTTTTCTACCGTGTGAGCGAACGAGTTTGTCCGTCGTGGCGGAGACCTAGCCCGGACAGTCACTAATTCTTTTAGGAATGCAGCTCTGAAGGAATCTTCCTGCCTGAGGAGTACAACCCATGTGCGTAAGTCCAAGAAGGAGTGTATGTGTCGCCACTCGATGATACACAGTGCTTCGCAGGTGCCGGCAGAAGCAAGGTACCAGTGCTCCTGTATACGGACCTATCTTCTATCAAGGAATGACAGCGGTCGATGCAGCTTACAGTATGCAGTGTGCTCTTTTCTGGTTCGACTGAGCCTCCCAACTGCAGCTACTATTATCTCAAGATCAACAGCCCAACAAAATATCAAGTCAGATCAAGCAGGACGTTCAGAAATTATGACTTAGCACCATCGCTCTCCTAATTTCTCATTTCGTGCATCTCTCCAACCGTGTTACCTGATAGCTGTACTCGTTCACTCGTGTTCAGGAGTCCTCTGCATGAAGAATGGCATCGTCGTATGACTTTATCATTGTCGGAGGCGGTACGGCTGGCCTTGTTGTCGCAAACCGTCTGTCTGAAGATGCCACCAAGTCCGTCCTCGTCCTGGAGGCGGGCAGCGACAACCAGCTGGATCCGCGCGTCAAGATCCCGTTGTTCTTCACGGCACTGCTAGGATCGGAAGCTGACTGGAGTTTCCGGACTGAGCCTCAAGTATGACGCCCTTCCCATATGAGCTGTTCTCTGGTGGAGTTCACAGAAAGATACTTAATACACAACCACAATAGGCGAATCTCAACGGCCGAGTATGTGTCTTGAACCAGGGCAGAGCTCTAGGCGGAACGAGCGCTATCAACGCCCAAGCATTCATCCCCCCTACCAAGGGAATCATCGATTCCTGGGAGACCCTCGGTAACCAGGGCTGGAACTGGGACAACTTCAGGACGTATCTGTCCAGGTCGTATACCCACCCCACAACAGACAAGGCCACAGAGAAGCCTCTTGGTATTGAAGGGTGGTCTTCTAGGAACGACACGGCCAAGGGACCTGTCCAGACTTCGTTCTCTGGCAACGCCGAGCATCCCATTCGTCAATCTTGGGCAGATGCTTTCAGGAACGGTGGGCGATACATGCCCGACGACCCCTTCCTCTCCAAGTCGGACGAGGTCGGGGCCTTTTCCTGTCTCGCCAGTATCGACCCGGTGACAAAGGAGAGGAGCTATGCTGCCTCTGCCTACTACAACCCTATCAAGGAGCGAGAGAACCTTCACGTTATCACCAATGCATATGTCGAGAAGGTACTTCTCGATAAGGGCGACGGGGCTGGTGCCACCGAGGCTGTTGGGGTCCAGTATACGCACGACCGCGAGACCAAGACCGTCAGAGCCGCCAAGGAGGTCATCCTGTCTGCTGGAGTCTTCCAATCTCCCAAGATCCTGGAGTTATCTGGTATCGGTAATGCAGACTTGCTTCAGGAGCACGGCATCGATAGTGTCGAGAACTTGCCTGGCGTAGTAAGTATAAATCGCACCCGAGAGAAGGGAAGCTTTCTCCACTTGTTAGTATTAATGAAGTGATGACTAAATCTCAGCAATGAACCGGCTATAGGGAGAGAACTTGCAGGATCATCTAGTCTGCTATATCAACTTCGAAGCCGCGGACGATCTTGCCACTCTGGATGCCCTGATCAGACAGGGAGCCCGAGGCCCTTGGCCAAGCCATGCAAGAGTACGGAACAACCCAGACCGGCCTCCTTACCTCGATTGGAATCAACACCTACGCATACCTTCCCGTTCCCGCCGAGGACCAGGAGGAAGTCAAGACGCTCGTGCAGCACAACCGTCCCCAGCCAGGGGACAGCAGACAGGCCCAGTCATTCTACAACATCGCAGAATGCGCCCTGCTCGATCCCAAGATCCCGTCTGGCGCCTATCTCACAGCCCTCGGCCAGACCAATTTCCCCAAGGACGCCAACTCTGGTCTTCCTACTCCGTCACCAGGCAAGTTCCTCACCTTCGGCGTCATGCTCTCTCACCCTCTGTCGCGTGGAAGTACGCACATCCGAGACGGCGAGTCCGCCTCGCCGCCTGTCATCGACCCCAGGTACCTGTCCCACCCGCTCGATATTGAGATTATTGCCCGGCACATGAAGCACCTCAAGACAATCGCGGGCTTGACGCCCCTGAACAAGCTGCTGGCGGAGCCGCTGGCCTACTGGGATCCAGCCGCGGACTTTTCGGACCTGGACGAGGCCAAGAAGTACGCGCGTGATAATCTCATCTCGATGTGGCACATGTCGGGCACGTGTGCGATGCTGCCGAGGGAAAAAGGAGGTGTTGTAGACCCTGAATTGAGAGTATAGTAAGTGATCTTCTACCTCCTCCTCCTTCTCCTTCTACAAAGACCGGCCTAACGCTCCTTAAACAGCGGAACAAAGAATCTGCGGGTGGTGGACGCAAGTGTGACCCCGCTGATTCCCACAGCAAATGTGCAGGCAACCGTGTACGCCATTGCGGAAAAGGCCGCGGACTTGATCAAAGGCAGCTCCTAGGTGATCAGACCATTAGTATGGCTTGACTGCTCTACCATTGTGTAATTGCTCGAGGCTCAGGCGCCCACATATCAATCTTATATTGTCATTTCCTGCTCCTTCTCCTTCTTTGAATGGACAATATGCAAAGTGCCTAAGCGAAGTCTTCAACAGCTTGCCTTGCACCAGACGCTTCTATCCCGTTGCAGTGGGTCCAGATTGTATGTAACCACATACGTTTTCTAATCCTATGCGTGCACTAAATGGATGGCTGTGCCCAGTGCAGGCTGGAATTCTGTGGTCTAGTTCCTATATCAACGTCGTAGGCTGAGGGTCTTGTTGCATCTACTCTTGCTGCTGGATATGATATTTGATGTTGGTGACTATCAACTTATAATAGATTGTTGATAGGTTGTTTTCTTCACCTTAGAGTCTAGCTAATGTCAAGCAAATCTTCGAGTATATTACAGGTATTACGCTGGCATAGAAACGAATGCGTAAACTAGAGTTGGGGCATACGTATTCACATGCAGAAGAGATAAGGAGGGAAAATCAGTTGAGAAGTATGTTTGTTTGTAATCAAGTGATTTTCTCATGTCCAGCTGCAGCGGCAGCCAAATGCAGCTCTAGCCAATATGGTGGCATCCCTTGCCAGTCCTCCGATTCCCATGCCTCTGAACACCTTGATACGCCAAAAAGTACCACTTGTGTGGTTTTCTGTATGCCATCGCCCTGTTTGTGGATCCCAGAAGACCTCATTGATGCAGACCCCTATTCCAGAACCATTTTCCGAAGAGAACAAAACGGCAATTCCCAAGCGCCGGCGATCCTGAGATCGATGCAACCAACCTATCCAAGCCCCCAAAGATCAAAGTGGTATAGGCGCGCTCTCCCCAAGATAAGAAAAGAAAAAAGATGAGGAAAAAGAGCCCCAAGATAGAAAAAAAAATCCTTTCCATCACTCAAGACGCCAATGGCGTGCTAGGGCTGGTGGATCGCCTACACCCATCACTTAGTTTGAAATTATACAGCCTCACTTCTCCATCCTCACTTCCAGACGCCATGAGGGCGTCAGAGACAGCGACGGATGTCACAGGGCCGGTGTGGCCGGCAAAGGTTCCCGTACATCGGCCGGACCGTGGGTCCCACGTCTTGACCAGGCTGTCGTTGGCGCCGGTGACCATCCTCAGGCTGTCGGACTCGACAGACCAGATGCCTTCCAGGTGTCCCCACTGGTCGCGCACGACGTTGCCGGTCGAGGTGTCCCACAGCTTCAGGCCGGCATCGAGCCCGCCGGAGAGGATGTAGCGGGCGGGCAAGGGTCGGTCCGGGTTGTCCACGAAGCCGGGTCCGTAGGTCGCCCGCAGCTCGAGGTCGGTGACCTGTCCCCCGACCGGAGAGGAGCTCTTACCGCTGGCCACCGACATGGAGTCGGTGGAGTCGTGCGCCGCAGCGGCCGGGTCCTCGTCAGGCTCAAAGTCGTGGGGCAGGCCGAGGACCTGCTGCACGTGGCCGACGTGGCCGATGAACTCCCGGATGATCTCGCGGGTGTCGAGGTCCCACAGCACGATGGTGCAGTCGTCGGATGCGGAGAGCAGGGTCCGGCTGGCCATGTCGACCTTGACGTTGTTGACCCAGTCGTCGTGGTGCTTCAGGCAGAAGGTCGTGCCGGTCTTGAAGTTGTAGACCCGGATGGTGTGGTCGATACTCCCGCTGGCCATCACGTCGCCCTGGAAGTGCGCCGAGATGACGCCGTCGGAATGGGGCGACAGGGTCCGCACGCACTGGCCCGTGCGCCAGTTCCAGATCTTGACCGTCCCGTCCAGGCTGGCGCTGAGCAGCTTGTGGCTGTCCATCTGCAGGGACCGGATGCCACGGGTGTGGCCGGTCAGGGTCCTGACCTCCTCGCCGGTCTCGAGATCCCATATCTTGATGGTGTTGTCGTAGGACCCAGTCGCCAGGGTGGTGTCGTCCCAGATCTGCAGGCAGGTCACGCCATTTGTGTGGCCCTTGAACGTCTTGAGGGAGTAGCGCATCAGCTTCCAGTTGACGCCGATCTGCCACCGGTCACGGTAGATATCCTTCCAGGGCCGCTTCTGCCCGACGGCGTCCTCGGCTGTTGTCGTCGGGTCATCGCCAGACACACATCTGCGCTTGGCGGAAGGGTCCTCCTCGCTGTCGTCCAGGCTGCGCTTTGGCGAGCTCGGCACCTTTGGCGAGTTCGGCCGGGGGAGCGTCGGCGGCGAGAGGGGGATGAGGCCGAGGGAGGCCGACTCTGTCGACTTCTGCGCGGCGGCGAGCTGCCGCCGCCGTGTCCAGTTGCGCAGCCTGTTCCTCTCGAGGAGCGGCAGGCCCCAGCCACACTTTGTGCACTGCCTGTCGATGTGCTGCTCGCACATCCTGTGCCAGACGTCGTCGTCGTCGGCCAGCTGGCGCCACTGCCTCGAGACCTGGGCGGCCTTGCACAGCGACACGGTGTCGAGGTAGGACAGGATCTTGAAGGAGATCTCGACGGGGAGGGCGGAGATGAAGTCGATCTTGAGCTGCGCCTGGACCTCTCGGGACACGAGGCTCAGCTGGGGGAAGCAGGACGACGACAGGATTCCCTGGATCATCAGCTCCCTGTGCTTGCCGGGCGCGGCGGAGAAGAGACTCCAGACGTGGGTGATGGCTTGTTGGTCGGCCGAGGGGAGCTTCTCGAGTTCCTGTCAGAGGGGGGGGTCACATGTCAGCAGGCACGTTCCTCTCGTGCGGCAATCCACAGCATGGGGGTTGTGCACCGGCGGCAAGGGAAGACGTACGGTCTGGATCCTGGCCATCTTGTCCTCGTCGGCGGCCTTGCGGCACTTGGAGTCGGGCCGGTGGCGGTAGCAGTACTTGCTGTTCCAGTTCTGGGAGGGCGGCTGCTCGTGGTCGTGGGTGTGGGCGGCATCGATCTTGGAGACGGGTGCATAGAGGCTGGGGACATGTTCCTTGAGGAAAGGGGTGACCGTCTGGCCGACCAGGGCCGAGGGCATGTTGGCGAGGCGGGACTTGTCCTCGAGCTCGTCGCCCGGTCGTCTCCTCTCGCAGTTGAGCTCCTTGAGCCTGGCCCTGTCGACTGCGGCGCTGGCTTCTATCTCGCCGTCATCGGTCACCGGAGGGCTGGCGGGGTATTGCAGGCGAGTGTGGTGGATGTGGTTGTGGTGGTGGTGGTGCTGTTGGTGGTGATGCTGCTGCTTGGCCATCAGAGGGGTCTCGTCGGTGGTGAGAGGGTGACGGCGCGGGATGGCCACGGAATAAGAGGATGTGCGGTCCATGGCGTACTTCTGTCCGGCTGGCATGGGGCGGGAAACACGGAAAAGGTATTTCGAGAGGTGGTCGCGCGGTAGGCGTTGGGCGGGACAGGGGCCAGCTCGATGCTGGTCCAATGTCCTTGGTGAGATATTGCGCCAGATGTCAGATTATACTGCCATTGGGGGAGGATCTTGGGAGTGATGCGAGCCAGGGCTTGCAGCAGGGGTTCCGAGATTTTAGGCTGCGGGCCGCCTGTTGACCGAGTCGGCCAGGATGAGGTTGAGACAGCTGAGGATGGCGTGCTGCCACTTTACACTGCCCACACACTGGAGACGGTCGTGCTGGAGAGACGCGAGCAGGCGGGGGCGCCCTTGGTTCTCCTCCCTGAGGGGGAAAGGGAGCAGGTGAGAGGATGGGCGCGATGTCTGGGCACAGAAGAGAGTTCTGAGCTGGCCGGGCACGCAATGGCAGAGGATCGATTTCGCAATTGGACGAGGCGCTCGCGTAGGCAGGCTCGCAATATGTCTGGTTGTCTTGTTTCACCCTGGGCCGTATTCGAAAGATGGTGGTGGTTCAGGGTTTACTTGGTTTTTCTTTTATTCGGACGAGTGGCCTGCGGGACGCCTGTCGTATGTTTGGGTTTTCGGTCCGTGATGGTGGTGATGGTGGTGGAGGTGGTGATCTGTGGAGGGCGCAGCTGGGAGTATATGGGGATCGATCCTCTGGTGGGATGGCGGATGGATGACCAGTTTTAAGAAGATAGATGGATGGACCCCTTGTTCGGCGGTCGGTGGTCGGCACGGACGAGGAAAACACAAGAGAGGGAGTTGGTGAAGATGCCAGCAGCAGCCAAGGAGGAGGAGGAGGGAGGGGGGGGGGGTCAACCTCGTCTAGGGTATGTTACGTCCAACCCACAGGCGCAGGGCAGGGCAGAACAGGGCAAGGCAAGGCGGCGGTCTGGAGGCGGCGCCGGCTGTGGGAGTGAAGGTATTGGAAGACGCAAGAAGCAGAGGCGAGAGCGACAGTGAGCCGTCAAGTTCTGTCATGCAGCGGCAGAATGGCGAAATCGCTCTAGTGTTTGCGCCTGGGCTGGTGGGGTACACGGTCCTGGGCACCCTGATCTCACGGTATCCCGGTACCCATCTGCCCTGCAGAGCCGCTGCTACAGGGCAGGTATATCACAGTGCCATATACGGTCCGGCAGGGGACCGGACCCCACCAGCCCACCTGCCCTCCGACGCCTGCACCTCTACCTGCAGCCCGCCTAAACCGTCGAGAGATCTTGATCACGATAGCCCTCCTGCTGATGGCGATACGGTGGTGGTGATGATATTGATGGCCCTCCGGGTGATGATGAGGAGGAGGACTGGTGAGACTATGATATGATGTCTCGCGCCCCTCCTCCGCTGGCTCCTGTCGAGGCCTGAGCTGCTCGAGGCGTGAGCCCAGATTGTTCATGTGGTGCTTCAGACAATGGATTGCACCATCGCTCTTGCCCGTTTCGACATGGACCAACCATCATCGCGTCAAAAAGGCGACTCCTAGCAATGTACCCAGGTACCGTCGCAGCAGCGCATCTTGGTAACCACCCACCACCCCCCCTTGACTCTGCGGACCGCGTGGCTGTAGGCGCACTGCCTGGCGGAATGTTTCTGCGGGAGCACACCATCTCGAGGCCCGCTTACCTTATTTCTTCCCTGCAAGGTACACTCTACCCTTGGAATTACACAGTCAGCCTCACCTCGAGGTTGTTGTCACTCCCCAGCAGCAGCACCCAGCAGCAGTGAGCTGACCCAGGAGAGATGCGAAAACGAGCGTGCATTCCATCTCCAGCACTTCAGGCCAGCCCGCGCACGCATTCCCCCACAGCAAGCTGCCATCTGTCGACATCTGTCGGCGCCTGAATGCCCAGCGCCCAGGTGCGACCTCCTGGCCGGGCACAAAGTCACTTCTACCTGCCAAGGGGACTCGATGCAGTGGGTTCTCCCCCGCAAAGCCGCCCAGCCGCACCGACAGCCGCTGCCAGCCTAGCCGCGAGCCGCCCGAGACCCACTGGCAAACCGACCGACCGGTACTGAACCTGCAGGACATCTCTGCCGCGAGCCGGCAGCACACCCTGTTCACTGTCAAAATTGGGTGTGTGGCCCCATAAAAAATTCGCCATTTGGGGTGGGTGCAGCACCACCGAGAGCAAGGCGACACACGCCCACGCAGACCACACAGACAGCCACGCAGCCTCTCGCCGAGACGCGTGCAGGAGCTGTCTGGATACGGCAGCTCCAACAGACCAGCCAGACATGGTGCAAATCTCGCCAGCAGCCGTGCTGTACAGGTCACAAGAGGCTGCATGCAGCTCGCCTGGGCGCGTCCTCACCTCATCGCCAAGGCTGTCTCTCTCCTTTGCAGCCGCGAGACGACCACCGCCCTGGCATCTACCTGATGAGAAGGAGTTACAGGAGAGCATAAATCAGACATGTCAAGATATGAAGAGGAGGCCCACTTTCACCCACATCCTTTTTTTTTTCTCTTTTTCCTTCTCCGTCCCTGGCCAACACGGATATCGGTTGCCCTCCCTGAACAGTCCAGGCGCCGCGCCCACCACCTCCAATCAAGACATAAATCCTTCTTGCTGGTGACGGCACCTGTCCTGGTCGAAGATCTGGGGGAAGAGCCAGGGAGAGGGGATCGCTATGTAACTATGTATGGTACAACCCCTACCCCCGTCCCTGATGCGACAAGGACCCTCGGCACCCCGGCCGCGTCAACTTCCGCTGCTCTGTCTCTGGAGCGTCGCATTCATCTCGCATGATGTCGAAGGCTTCGAGAGCCCCCTCCCTCCTCGACCCGACAACCCCCCCTCTCCCCTCTCTCACCCCTTATTCGAAGAAGAGAGCATGGTCGATGGCGTGATGTCCCTCAATCTGCGAGGCCCTCCCGCCTACCTCCTCCCCGGACCCAACCCTCGCGGGCCTCACGCGAGGGCTCCTGCGATAAGGTGGCACCAGGATTTTACACAGAGAAGGTCAAGAAGAGTGTGGGACGACTTTGCCCGGGCACGCAATCCGGGCTTGCGGTCCCGCGGCGTCCACCACAATCGACATCCTTCCTCCGGCCCGACCGACAGCCGCGAGCCGTCCTCCCGGCCGAGCAACGCCGCAAGCCGAGTCTCCATCCCATGGTGGAGACCACTTACGTATAGAGGGCACCTGTCTCTCTCTCTCTGTGGTCATCTCTCTCTGGGCGGCCTGTGCTTGATGGCGACATTTTGCACCATCGTCCTGGGAGACGAGACGAGACGGCCTCAGCGAAAGCAAGCCTCCTTTAACAACGACACAAAGGGGTCAAGCTAGGAAGACATCTCGACAGAGCCACCATCCAGACTGACTCACAAATTCGGGTTGTGCGATACAGGAAGCGACCTCAGCGGGGGGTGCGCTGCAGGGTCTTATCGAGGAGCCCCCCTAGCCATTCGGCTCAGAGTGCTATCGAATCTTTGCTCTTGTTCGCGATAGTGACTTAGCCGGATCAGGTGACATAAATTCTGCCAGGACGGGATAAGGTATCACGCAGGCCCCGATGGCTGTTTGATCTCGTGGAGAGACGGACAGTAGCAATGTAAGTAAACCACTGCATTGGGCTTTCTGCGGCGATCGTCGAGGACCGGTCTACAGATAGTACGACACACCCCATCGGGTCTCGGCCGGATCATCCCTACCTGCGCATATCGTATTCTTTTCAGGATGGAGGGAGGCGCGCATGAGATCAGGAGTTAGGAGTAGATCTTGTTGACCTCTCCAACGGCCTCGTGCAGACCTGTTGATGGTCTTATCGCGCCATGTCGCGGGCTTCTGGTGGTCGTTCTCGCAACACACTACTCCGATATCGCTTCTTTTCACCTTATCCACAGTGAGCGGTATAGTTTAGGGATGCCGCCTCCCACTTTCGTGTTACGACCGCGCAGGCCATCTTCTATCTGCATCCAAGCCTCGAGTCCAGTGGCGATGCGCTCGGGTGAAGGAGACGCACACCCAAAAATGAGCTATGACTTTGTCGATAGCCTTCATCCTCTTCATCCTCGGGGTCTCACGTGACGAGATACCGCTTCCTAGTGTCCACCTCGGCCTTGGCTACAATAGGGCTACAAGTAGATTGCAACACCCAAAACCTTGTTTTCAGATCTCAGATCAAATTATTGCAGCATTCACATGGTGCCCTCCGTCGTTTCCCACAGTTGAAAGGTCATGCTTCTAGTCTGCATGCGCGCTGAGCCACTCGGGTTCTTTGCAGCCACACGAAATCGAGGCGCTACGGCTCAACTTGTCCCAATCGCGCTCTCAACTCCGCGCGATGGCACCCAGCTTCACTCCCCATGATTGGCTGCCATACCATCCATCAGCCACGAGAGATGCATCACGCATGACATCACCTTGAGGTTGGGCGATGAGGGAGGCCGGATGATGATATGATGGGATGCCGTCGAGAACATGATCACTCAATGGCGTCGAGATGTGACCATGTCTGCAGGGGAGGCGTTTCTCTGGTCCTTTACTTCTCTTGTAGCTATAATTAACCAGCTGTCATATCATTCTTGTCGTCTTTTGTCTCCTTCTCCTGCTGTTCAGTGTGGAAGTGGTTGTAAGCAGTATTGCCCATCATCCGATCACGCAATTCACGCGCAGCACGCACGTAAAAGAAGACGAGAAGCGAAAAGAAAAGAGGGAAGAAAAAACAAAAGAGGGAAAGAGAAAGGGGAAATCATCATCGTCACCATTGATCGCAGCCACCCGCCATGGGCATCCCCTACTCCAAACAGATCAACAGCGCCTTCACCCAGGTCACCCCCCTCGTCGCCGCCGGCTTCCAGGTCCTCCAGACCACCAAGAACATCTCCATCCTCCTCGCCTGCATCCAGGTCCTCACCTGCGTCCTCCTCGGCCTCATCCTGTTCGCCCTGCTGGGGGTCATCTGCACCCTCAGCCCGGACCTCGAGACCGAGACACAGGCCCTTGTCGTCCCCGTCGTGCGGTGGCTTGCGAGCTGGCTGCTGGTGTACGGTACCACGGTCGGATGGGTCCTGCGGGTCTCGGTGGTCGCTACGACGGCTGGCCTGGGGATCTTCTTTTGGCAGGGGAGTTTGGCGGGGAGCAGTGTGCCGGGCACGCCGGCGGACGGGGAGGTGGAGGGTGAGGTTCAAGGCTAGAGTACGTCAAAGTGGGAGAAAGAGAATGAGAAAACCAGTTGTGGCCATGTCTCTCACGGAAAGGGAAGTGGAGCGGGTGGATAGTATATTAATCATCTGTTGTTCAGACCGTCTGCCGTGCTGGGCGAAGGTGATGCCTTGCTTGTTCACCGAGGAGCCTCGTTCCAGATACTCCATCCGAATCGTGAAAACCACTGTTCATGCTCTCGGGGGAGAAAGCCAGTGCCTCTGCCGGTTAATTACTTCCTAGATACACCGCATGACAACCCATTAGGAGTGAAGAGAACAGCGTTATTTGCAAGGTCGGCCACTTAGCACCGCTCTCATAGGTTGGTCAGCTCATCAGAGACATTTCGTGTGCCTTGCGATAATATGTAAATAGAGATAGATTCTACTGCCCAGGAAACAACACGACGGAAAGTCTTGTATAGCATACCATCAAATATCAGTAGCGTGTGATCGAAATTTTGACATATATAGCTCTTGCTGGATCGTCTTCATCTCCTGCAAAGTAACAGTATCTGCGCCGAAGGAGCAAATGGAACGTTATTTGTCTTGTCATCCAGTGAGTAATGTTTGTGGAATTTGTATTACTAAATTTAGTCGAATATACCTGACGGTATTCGTTGGTCAATCGCCCTGCACTCTCACTTTTCCACCTTCAAATAATCGACTTCACTTTACAGTGCCGAGGAGAAAGTAATTAAACAAAGGAGACGGTTTGTTACTAATGATCGCTGAGCAATAGTATGAATATATTAGCACCTGTTAATCATGCTTGAAAATTGTCCAGGCAAAGGGAAAGCCAGAGAAACAATGTCTTCGGCATAATGAATAATCATATTCTGAGGGATGTAAAGAATTGGAAAAAAGGGGCCTAATTGGTTACTGTAATATATTAAGGAACAAAGTGATCACAGCGTATCCGCCTATTTCCCCGTGGCGATCCCCCCTTACTTTGCGCCGCATATAGATAATATATCGTCTCAGGAGTCGGATTCTTGGTCGTTCCTCCTGGCCGGTCCTCTCGATTATCTCAAAGCGAGTCTCGCTAACCCTATTTTCACCCCGAAGACCAATGTTTGGCATATGTTTATCATTTTACACAGCAGACAAGCAAGTCAGCCTCGTATAAAGACCAACGTTAACTAATATGAATGGTGATTGGCCTCCAGGGGTCGAGGCCCACAGGGGAACGTGCCAGCTCACATCAGGGGTTGTGTTTGGCTTCGGCAAAAATTGGGATCCACCTCACTCACCGACTTCAGAGTTCATGCGATTTTGGTCTGTCTGTGACCGCCCCTCTCACTCAGCGCCAACAGGAGCAGATGCTGGACATCAGGACCATCGACTGGATCTACACAATAGGGCAATGACTTACTCACCCGATCACGCTCTGGAGCATCAGCCATGTCTCCTAAGTGAGCTCGAGGACCGCCAGTGGTTCAAGCAAGGCACGGACGTTACCGTCGTCCAAATAGGGGGCCACAGGACACTTAGTGAGTTGAGAGATCTGAGACGCATGAGCCCGCGGTGCCGCAGCGTGAACTGAGACAGGACATAGCGACGTACCGAGATACCCGTGCGGAACAACGTCGGCCATACCGTGAATCGCAGGACTTACATGGCGATGGCACGCACGCATTTGGCGACAGGATTCCGGCGGTGTCCAGACCTCTTTCATTAAAGCTTTTGTAAGTAGACGGATTGACCATACCTGACATGATGTCTGAGCGGACGTCCTCGGCGTGACAGTAGCTTACGTGTATGAGCAGCTTTCTCCCAACACTCAAGGATGAGTGCAGCACAACACTGCCCAGTTTTAGCGCGCCACTGGATATTCTCCGCATCGTGCAGGAGAGATTCGGGCTGAGAACTGGTTCCGCTGTAAACATCCATGGCGATGACGATGAATCAGTCTCGCCCACAGCCTCGCCACGTCGATCCAAGAGGATCACACCACCGAGCAGGCAGGGCGTCCCTGTGGATTCTACTGATGAGCACGGCATCGCCAAGAAGCAGTCACAACAAGGTATACATGACAGAAAAAAGTATTGTCATTGTGCTCAAGTTTTCATGGATACTGACATTATTGCCCGTTTGCAGGCCGACCACTCAAGAGTTGGACGTGGGAAGCACGATACTTCCAATCCAACACCCAAATATTAGCTGACGCCCAAACCACTGTGTATTTCTGCGTGAACTTTCCGTCGAAGCTCCAGAAGCGAATCACAGACACCGTACGGAGCATGGAAGCTCTTGCCAAAAATCCCCTGTTTATGGATACACTTGTAATCGACGACGTTATCGCCTACTATAGAGATGTAATCAAATCGCATAGGAGTCAGCTCCTCGCAATGGTCAGTCCCTCTTCTTCCGCAACAACACATCTTCTCATTCATATACGCGCAGTCAAAGGGCGTCATCACGGACTGACATTTGTGATATCAGAACGATGACGACTCCAGAGGCACAGAGATGTCGATCAAGCTAGAGGAGCTTGCCGCAAACTGGCGCACAATCCTGCAAGATGTACGCGGCATCCGAGCTCATATACACCAGCTCCAAGATCTGGTCAGATCCAGAGAGGGTCGCTCCCAGACACGACCATCATCACCGGCCGGGCGCGGCAGTTGTTATCAACACACCCGCCAGAAGAGCAGTGAGGTTTTCGGGCCCCAGGCTGCCGAGATCCTCGAGTTGCAGCACTCAACCTGCGAGTTCTGGGAGCGGTGCGTGACCATGTAGTAAGTCGGTCTGCCCACGGGTGTGGCGTACTCCTTTGCTAGATGCTCCTGTCTCTTCCTGGATATACATATCGCCTCCTAAGAAAGCAATTATTGACAACTCGTCGGCCAGCCTCGAACGTACGACGGACCGCGCCAAGAACTCTGTAAGTCAAAACCCAAGGTCCAACTCTACGGAGTCACGCCAGTGCAGCGCTGACGAGAATCTAAAATGTGGCAGACATATCGCCTCCGCAAAACGATACCTCTGAGACGACGCGGCTCCATGCCCGAGATAAATCGCCGGCTAAGCAATTTCACCATTGATATTGCCGTCCAGGTGCAACGCAACAGCGCCTCCGTGTCTACGCTCGCAGTAGTGAGTAAATCCACACAGTTTACAATCTCGTGAGGGTTGTCTCCCTGATCACTACTGATTCTAATGGAAACCCTACGTCTAGTCCTTTTTGAGCACCATCTTCTTCAATCCCGACGGGCTTCTCCTCGCAATAACCTACTGGTGGTGGATCCTGGCAACCCTCATCGTGCCGTTGACCTTCATCATCATACACCTATGGTTCGAAACGCTCGCGAAGAACACCCCTTTCCTACGGCGGCGGAAGACGCAGCCGCCGCAGCAGCTTCAAGATGTGGTGGAGACCGAGATGGACTGAAGATCGGACGACTCAGTTGACCCAAAGACGGAGTCCGTTCAGCGAGAAGCAGTATTCCCCGGTGGCTTTCTTCCTCATGTGTAAATGACAAGCGCGTCTTACGAAAAGCATCCAGCGGAGTCTTCTTGTCATGTTTATTACCCCATAGCTGTCTCCCTGCATCCAGCCTCCCAACAAGTTTTCTGTTTCTTGGCTTGCATTTTCTCTTCTTCTTTTCTTCCTTTTTGTCTATGAGTACGTTTCATTCTTCGCCCTCCAGAAAGTTGGGCATGGGCTACAAAGTCCAGATTGTGTTATAATGTGCGCCAAGACCGCATACTATTCTACTGTAGAATATTATTAAAATATGTTGTTCTACGAAAATCTCAGCTGGTTAGAAGCTCGGCTTAAGCCTATACGATGTAGCGCGAAAGCACAAGCTGGAGGATACTTCACAGCTCTCCTTTCTCTTTCGTCTCCTCTTTCTCCTAGTGAGTGTTCCTACAACTTTTTCTGTTAGATGCCTTGATCTATTCGTGGAAGCGTAGAAACCCTTTTTTTTTTGGGGGGGGGGGGGGTTCAAGGACTACTGCACTGCGCTTAGCTGCCACTCGCCTCTCAACGGTGACCAGTCTTCATTTCTTTCTTTTCTTTTTTTCTTCCCCCCTGTTTAGTTTGAGGCAACCGGAGTTTCAGAGGAAAATTGCAAGACAACTGAAAACCAGTGAAAAATTGGATTGCTTCAGATGTACTACATCACTGGTTTGTTGGCAGGACATACTAAAGAAGATAAATAAGATAGTCATACAACGTCAGCTAGATTGAAATTGATGCGGATTTGCTGTGGTTTCTGCAAATGACCTGAGAAAAACATGAAAGCAACACAAGCTACATTCATCGACCTATCTGTAGTTATATGCTTAAAGAGAACAAGAGCTTCTTGCTTTGGACTATTATAAACAAGGCGTAAAGCCAAGAACTAGAAAAATACCCGGCCTGTACAGATAGCTCTATGTTTAAACATTATGTGACAAACCCTTTTGCTACCGCCGCTCTTGGTCCTTCACAATTTGGATATATGCCATCATGGTCTTACGGTATGGATACGGACCCTGGCCTTTGCTTCCGTCTCATAAACTCCTCCAAGAGTTCATATGTCGATCCTAGCGGGAGCTGTGCAATCATGGCTCGATGATCATGGGGGAATTGATTCGACTCGTTGTCCTTGAACTCTTCCAAGCACCTGTTCAGCCTCAGAACCGTTGTCCAAGGAACGACGCTGTTGCCGATCATGAACGCTGGACAGCTAGCCAGGGCCATTTCCTGGAGAATCCACTGCCGCTGAAAATACGGCCGGTGCATGAAGTCGTTGGCGCCTACCCAGTGCGGTAGCATGAATGCCAGCGTTCCGTCATCTGATTCTGCCCAGAGATGCCGGATCTTCTTGGCCCATTCGTGTTCGGGTGCATAGTCGTCGGGGTGTACGTCCCGGTCCCCAGGTTCCCCCCAAAACTTTGGCATGCTCTCGTCTACTAAACGAAAAGCTTCCAGTCCGGCGTCGGTCACATCGATCTTGGGGCCTAGCCAGGCAAGAACCACGTCTGCCGACTCATACACCTTTTTCATCGTCTCGCGTAGATGGCTTGTTTCTTCAGGGTCCCGGAGATTTATACAGATCGAATCGAGCCAGACGTAGATGCAAGGCCCGTGTAACCGCAAAATTTTGCGAAGTCGCTGTGATATTGGTACCCTTGGGCCGCCTGTGGCAGGCCTTGACAGCTCTGCTGAAGGCCAACTGCGCCTGTACTTTGGAATCGAGAGGAATGCACCGCGTGCATACCTCAGAGCTTGGACCTGGTGGGCCGACAAAGCCAAGGGCTTTTTGTCAAGGTAAATGGTGTCCGTAATCTCTGGATCGACTATCAGAGAGGATAAGCCGAGTATGTCAAAGGGACATGTATCGAGTGAGACAGTGACGAGGCGGCAAACAACAGGGTCCTCTAAGTTCCGTGCATGCTGGATTTCGAGGAGCCGAACATCTTGCGCAGGAGTTTGAAGCTTCCTGTATCGTATATTGAGGGGTCTCCCAGCCGCGGCAAGTCCCTCCATGATGGCGTGTTGTCCAAGACAGGACTCATGAAATAAATCTAATAGGGCCCAAGAAGGCTTAAGGTATATCAACATTTTCATGTCGCACTATCACGTGTCTAGGAGGTTATTTCGCTCTAGAAGACTCCGCCGCAACCGTCTTTTCGTTTTCAGCGGTCTGATCCCGCCCAGCAAACGTACTTTATGGAGCTGAAGAATGTTTTTAATACTAGAATTGACGGCCTTATTTCCGCGAGTAACTCCATCGCAGCCGTCCACTAGGCCGAGACCGGAGTTGAATAGGTGAGACATTGAGTCGCTTCGCATTCTTAACGCTTTATACAATAGTAGCATAATACTATCCATTGCTGTAAATTGTCACTTCTTCACTAATCAGCCTTCATACGACGGAACTTGTTTCCTATTTATGCAGTGTGGTGAGACAACACGTGGGTAACCATAGACAAACAGTGAGCCTTCGTTGCACAAGTACTTAAGCAATTGTAATATGCTCGCCCCCGAAAAGAGTCCTGAGTACGTTATTAAAGGCTGCCTCTGTCGCCCTTTGACAATGAGCGTAATTATATGGCTCGGTGCGCCTCCTTCAGTGCTCGGCATTCTGGTCTTGTCTTGTCACCATGGGACAGTTCATGGTTGGGATGGTTGGGCGTGCCATCTCTAGCGACGGGTACAACACGAGACGTCAACTTGATTCAGAACAACTCAGATCCTTCCTACGACCAGTTTACAAGTCCTTACTTCACGAAATCGATTATGTGGCCCCTGTTCCAACGCAAGCCAAAGCCATTGCTCAGCTTCGCCAGGCGATGAAACAAAAGGCGGATCAGACGAACGTCGACTACATGGACGATCCTGTTTCGGCCAAAGGCTTTACTCTTGGTTTATCCCTTGCTTATGTTAGGATCTCCTGCCTGAACACGATGCTTCGTAGCGGCTTATACTAACGCTCCTGTCCCGCTTTGCCTTTGTAGTCGTGCTATTACAATCATCGAATCGATGTCCGGGCTTATATAGGCATCTACACCTGGCTTGCTGTTCTTATCGACGATAAAATAGACAATATTAGAGCCGAAGTCGAAGGCTACGAGCGGCGGTTTTTTGCCGGCGAAGAGCAGCCAACACCACTACTCCGCGCGGCTGCCGCCCTAATGACGGAGACGTGGAACTTCTGGGACCCTGTTCTGGCTAATCTGATCGTAACCTCGACAATGGACTGTGTCACGAGCAATCTCATAGGCATCCGCCAGGAATTCAAAAGTATGCCTGTCACAAAGGCTGGCAAGTCGTTCCCTTACTTTTTCCGAAATATGTCGGGTATAACTATTGCCTATGCCTGCTTCCAGCTACCCTAGGGAACAGTATCCGGATCTCGGCTTGTTCCTCGAAGCTCTGCCTGATATGGCTGTCTATATCAACATCGTTAATGATGTCTTGTCGTAAGTGCCAAGAGACGTCAAGGCAGATGAATGGTGACTGATAATGAGGGAAGGTTCTACAAGGAAGAGACTGAGGGTGAAACGCAAAATTATATCCACAATCGAGCGAGATGTGAACGGAAGGACCCCCTTGTCATCCTCAAGAAGGTTAAGGCTGAGACCGTGGCTTGCGTGACGCGTATTCGCGCTATCCTTAGAGGCAGGACTCGGTACTTGGAAGCATGGGAAAGACAGGTTATGGGGATGATAACGATGCACATGGCCAGCCCGAGATACCGTCTGGCAGAGTTGGGACTCGGGACAAACCATCCTGTTCAGACTCAAACTCCAATATCAGCAATGGGGCCAAATCACCAAGGAGCTCACCACGAAGATACTGCCATAGGCCCTGGGCTGGTTGGACATTTCGATTGAATTGTGACTAAGATGAATGAACAACGAAATGATGAGCTGCCTTTTTTTTTTTTCAAAAAAAAAAAGAAAACCAAAAAATCCAAACTCTAGCTATTCAGAGGTGTCCTATCCTACATCTAAGTCAGCCCCGACCTTGCCTGCTCGGCCCTCATCCTATGTACCCAATTCTCTTAGAGCTTCCATTCAGCCACGGTATTCATCCGATGCCGAGAAAATACTAGAATGTGTAAATAACCATCCCGATCATCTAGCACGCCAATCATGAAGGAAGTCGACGAGCAGAATTCAAAACATCCAATACGTGCGCAGAAGACAGCGTCTCTCCTCAAGGAGGGGCTTGAAACCACTTCCTCAAACTAAACAGATAGGCCACACCCTTCTGGCTGCCAATGATAATAATCTGAAGCCTAATACAGACTTGTCAGTCATACCAAATCGCCGAGAGAGCAGATTTACACATTATCCACAGTCTCGTCATCTCATGGGAGCACTGCTGCGACCGTCACATCAACATCGAGATCAAGCCTCTTACTGAGCTATGAGGAGGACAACAGTTAGATCACCCTCCTTCTCATTGATCATATCCGGCTGATTCAGTCCCATGGTGTTACCTAGATATCAAAATTCTCGAAAGTGGAAGTATTCACCTGTTATCATTTGATTCTGGGGAAGCGCTTTTTATTTTTATATATAGTTCGAATCCGATATTTTTTATCCCTTGCTCGACCAAGACATTGCGTAGAACATGCAGTCCGGTTCTTCCACAATCTTAATATCAAGTGTACGCGACTGTCCTTCTACCACGCAATATCTAAGAGGGGCTCCCGGCCGAAATACTATCGGATCCGAAATAGGAGAGGGAGGAGCGGAATTCATGTGAGGCACGATTCAAGTCGATGAGGCGGTGTGCGAACCTCCACACTAGTTCTCAAGCCACTGCTTTTGATGGCTCTCTGCCTAACGGACGAGACCCGATGGCATGCTGCCCACGATGTGTAATCCAGCCCTCCATGGCGAGTTCCGATTGGCTGCCAGATGATGCAATTCGATTTCCGACGCCTGTCGGACTGCAGTTTGGGGTGGTAAGCGACGTCAGGCAAAATAACCCCAGTAATACGTCCCCTATGGGCATGGTCCTTGTCTTTGGGAAACAAGAAAACAGGTTGTGCTATCGTCACTACTTTCATTCTCGGGGATTGGGAGGCTGACAGAATGGGAGCCGTTGCATCATTATGACTGTTTAGTGACGGTTGCCAGCATGCCATAAAAAGTAAAGAACCCTTGTAAATCTAGACCATCTATCCGTGGGAGCGCGACTTTGCTTCTGCCGGAAGATTACGTGCGACCAGGACGAGGCATCTGTGGCGGCTTGTGATCCAGAAAGTCGGGATTCCATACTTATGACCCACAGCTCATGCATCTTCTAAAACGGTCAAGCCAATGGAGGAACGACTGCGTTCGGCCCATAGGCAGTGGCCAAGGCGAATTCTCTGGCTGACGAGCTCAAGTCTGTTCAGCGTGGCTGCTCTTTGTGTGCCACACGAAGGTAAAGTTAATATCTAACAAGGGCTACGTGGGCAATGCGGAATTTAACCCGAGACACGGATCTCACATATAGGCATCAAAACCTCGATCTTCGGGAAGTCGATGCACGACAGAGATCGCCAGGGTCCTAGGCAGTTGGTGAGATCGAGCCTTCAGCCAAAATTCTATAGATCATATGAGGCTTGCGGTGGGGCCCTGTCATCAGATCTAATCACGGCTGGCCATTGTGATACACAGGCGGGCCCCTTGCACTCTACGGCCAAGCCCACTTCAGCTTCGCAGCTGTACCAGCTCTCGACTTGCAATTTCGCCTTCTTCAGCGTTGCTTTTTTTCTTTTCTCTTTTTCTCTTTTTCTCTTTTCTTTTTCCTTTTTGTCTGCAGGCCACGAAGGAAGAAGATAGTTATTAAGACACAGCCGGAAGGGTCATCCGCTGAACTTCGCGACCAGGCCCCCAAGCTCGTGTTACCGTGACAGATTGTAAGATATAGAATGAAATGTGAGAACAGATAGTTACTTATGCAGTGTCTATGTAGACAGCACATCACAACCAGGGAACTTCATACAGGCCCACGTCACAATTTTGCACATGGGTGTCATAGTAGCGATGCCACAAAGCACCCAGTACCGCATCATCTGAGATCCGTCAAGCCATCACGGAGTCCGATCAAAATGCTCATTGGTCTCATAGAGATGAAGGTAATATCCGGATCTTCTTCCGCTGTATCATCATCAGCCCAGCCAGCAGAAGGACCATCAGAATGACGCCTTGCAATGTCCAAACAGATGCCTCCTTTCGACTTCGACACGCCTCAATTGTGCATGGAGGGTTGTACCAAGATCTCTCGTGCGACGATTTAGGGTTCTTCACGAAGCAGTCTGACTCAATAGTCCTCGTCAACATTTGCGCCTTTAAGCATGAAATTTGCCCTCTTCTTACGTCAGAGATGTCCGGGTGGATATCCAGGGCATGGTTTCCAAAAAAGCAGGATAATTCTTCAGAAGTCGAAAAGACACCACACAGTTGGAGCCTGATTGGTATTAATCTTTTTCTTTTTCCTTCTTTCCTTTTTTTTTCTCTTTCCCCCTTTCTTTTTCTCTGGCTAGGAGTGGACCCGGGTTCCCCGGAGGCATACGCTCGGAATGCCACACACTAATATAGACGAGAGCCAGGGCCACTTTGCCTCGCGCCCCCCGAGCTGGGCCAACAGCCTGGCCATTGAGAAGGAGAATTACATGAAAATTTCCAGACTATAGCAAGGATGTCCCGACAAGTTTCGGGGTGATCTAGCTGCCATGGCTTCGTGGGAGGGCCATGCAGAGCCTCATCATTGGATTCATGGCGCCGGCGCCGCCTGTGCTGTCGAGACTGTGAGGCCGAGTTTGTGCCGCTAGCTATCTACATACAGACCCTGAATCATGTCCAAACAGACAAATAGCCACATAGGCATCCGGGAGTTTCCAAAGTATTCGGTGGCTGATTCACATCTTACTTATGACATAGTCTGAGAGAGATGCATACGCCACCTGAAGCCCTATCGAGGTGGTTTTCCCAAAGCATCGTCAAGCTAGACCCAGCCTCGTGGTATCTCAACCTTGTCGAAAAGTTGAAGGAATGGCACACACTCTCATGAGATGGAGTCAATGCTTCGAGATGCTCTCTGACTGTGACAGGCCAGATGAATATAAATATGTGTGCTGTCCTCTTCCTAGAAGAATGAGAGAAAGCTCCATCTCCAGAATCACCACGGACTCACACTTCAGGAATTCAACCAGAGGGTGAATCTCTGAATTCAAAAGAAGCCAGATGATTTAGGCGCAGAAAATATCGACAGTATATAATATTAGACCAGAGACCTCCTTCGTTGTACTCAAGGTAATGCCTGGACGACAATGACACATAGGATTTCAACTAACACGCTGATTAAGGAACACATCAAATCATACCCAAGATGTCGTCTCGCCGTGTCGACTTCGAGATCGTAGTTCAGCCCCCACAGGTGGTCACCATCTGCTCATCCATGGAACCGCCTGTTGTGGCCCGAACTCGGGACCGTCGACTTCTCGAGGCCGCTTCGAACGAGGGAGCCACGTTTTCGGCATCGCGGTGCTATACGCCTCCAACATGGACCCTGGTGATATGAGTAACGTCTCCTGGAGTGCCTCCGCCGCGCCTTACACAGAGAACAGCAGCAGCAGTGGAAGTAGCAGCAGCTCGGGCCGTCGTCGCTGGCTGTACTTTATCTTCACCGGCATGGCGATCAACACCCTCGGCGTCTTCTCTTTGCAGATCGTCATCAATGTCTTGCGCTACTCGCATAATGAATGGGACCAGGCTGATCAGGTTGCTTCTGCCAACACGAGGCACTTCACCGTCCTGGCCCAGGCTCCTCCAGGCAGCCGACCTTGTAAGTATCGCAAGCCCTCCATGACCTCACAGATAAAGATGCAGAATGCTGACGCACGATCAAGCTTCCTCGGAGAGGCGCATTTTGCGCCAGCTCGAGGCGGCTCAACTCTTTGCGCGCGACGAATATTAGTTCTAAGCACGCAGCCTCTCTAAGATAGTGTCGGCTATAATGGCGCTCAGAACTTTTGAGAGTTCAGGACATATACAGTGTAGTGGCAGCGTGAGAGGGGGGATGTGAATAGTAGATGTTATGTGTGTGGAACCTAGAGGAGCACTTAATAGGGGTAGAACGTAAGGTGATTTGGACATTCTGGAGGAAAATATCCTCACAGAACGACGAATGTCTCTTTTGTGCTACCAGGATGTCTGCAACCTGGTAGGCACATGGTTCCATATCTCATGCTTGATATAAATTGGTGTCGCACAATATAGCTTCAGCTCATGTAGAGCCTCCAGGTTCTCTAAACGCATGGTGTATCCTAAATATTTGCCCTGGACTGTGCCAACGCTCACTGGCAAGGTTCCGCTAGAGAAGAGCTTATGTCATTCGTCCCTATCAATTTTGAGCTCAAGCCTTCTGGCTGGCTGGATTAGTAATTTCGCATCAGATGCTTTAGGTTATGCGAGGTTTCATAGACGGCATATGAACGAGCTCTCACTAGCGTTTTCGAAAATGCACGTGTGAGACTGATTCGACGCCCAACTGCGAGCTAGCAAAGACACAATGGAGGGTGGTAGAGAAGGAGACCAGAACTACTCGACGTGCGATAAGTAGTAGTTATCCCAAGCCATGAACCAAACGAGCGTCTTCTTCTAATTATTGGTCCTACATTGCTGGTTCGAACAGGATCTCACCAAGCCCAGCCGCTCCTAACATCAATAAACCCTAGCCTACCCTCTCAAGCACCGCCACTGACTAACGCCTCCCGGTCCGCCTTCTCCTTCTCCCTCTTCGCTCTGCTGATCTTCTTGCTCAGCTTGACGGGATGCGCGCCTGGGGTCTCAAAGATGGTGTCGATCTCCTCGAGCGACAGCTTGCTCGTCTCGGGGAAGACAAAGTATGCCGCGATGAGCTGCAGCGTGTTGTACACAATGTACACGACCCAGATCTTGTACCCAACCTTCTCGATCCCCACGCTGATGCCGTAGTTTTGCACCACGCCGGCCGCGCCCTGCACCATATTGTAGAAGCCCATGCCCTTGGCTCGGAGCGGGAGGGAGAGAATCTCCACTGGGTAGAGGTTGTGCATGGTCGCGATGAGGGCGGCCGAGCACATCTGGTAGATGAATACCCAGACGATGGTCAGCACTGCAGTGGCATGGGACTCGTGCAGTGAGTACTGCCAGCTGGTAATGGTGACAAGAGTCTGCGTGACAATAAAGGTGATTAGTCCGGTGATGATAAGCGTGCGCCGTCGGAAGACGTCGACGAGGAAGGATCCGATGAACTCGAAGAGGAAGTAAGTGCAGGTCGAGCCCAGGTTGATGCCGAGCTGCGGGAGGGATGCGGTTATGCCGATGGTATCGAGCGCGGGAGACAGGTAGTACGAGATGATCGCGCCGCCGTTCCACTGCTGGAATACGGAGTAGAGCACGAGCACAAGTGTGCGGTAGCGTACAGCCTTCGTGAAAAAGACGCGGAAGTCATAAGCTGACCGCACACCTGTCTGGCTGGACTCGATCGACTCTTCCATCTGCTGCAGCACGAGTGGCACGATGGGTGCCTCGACGTCATTGTTCGTGGTCATGTACTTGGCGATGACGCGGCGGGCCTCTTCGCGACGACCCCTGAGGACGAGGTAACGTGGTGACTCGGGGCACCACCAGTAGATGGTGATGCAAGTAAGGAGCGGAAAGAATGCCTCAAAGATGAGTGGCGTACGCCACTGGTAGTTGCTGTTCCACTTGGCGAACCCGACCATGGCACCGCTGATGATCAGCGAGCCTACCTGGAACCAGGTGCCAAAGAATCCAACTAGGCGGCCACGGAGATGCAGCGGGGCGATCTCAGCCATGTACTGCGGAGCCGAGGCCATAGAGCTACCGAAACCGAGGAGAAAACGACCGATCATGAGGGCGGGTAGGTTCGGGGCCAGGCCCTGAACGAGAGCCGCAACGATCACGATGAAGTTGCCCAAAAAGTTGATGCCTCTCCGGCCAATGACATCTCCGAGCGCCAGGAAAGGTGCGCCCATGAAGTTGCCGATTGTCATGAGACCGTTGATGGTGCCAATAATCACGCCAGAGTTTGGAAATCCGAAGTAGTCGTGGAAGGTAGTGTAGGAGTTAATGCCGGAGATGACACCCCAGTCAACACCGTACCTAGCACGATTGTCAGCGTCGGCGATATGCTTGAGCTTTGGGGACGAGACTCGGGCACCTACCCAGCCATATTGAAGCCCATGACCAAGGTGATCAGGACGATATAAAATCCCGTCCTGGAGTGCATATCAAGACAGTCTCGCGAGATCCGCATTAGGTCTTCATCTGATATGCGCGTGACGACAACCTCTTCGACCTCGACGCCCAGCTTTTCAGCCTCGCGGACATCTTGGTGGTGGATATCGGCCTCCGCCTTAGTTGTTGAGTCGACTCGAGCAGCCATGTCGGGCGAACTATGTTCTGCTTTCCAGGCAGCGGAAGATACAGATTGATGCTCGCTGGGCCCAGCTCAGGTGAAGTGGAAGAGGGCGGAAGGACTGCAGCTGAGGTGACATTGTCGAGGTCGGCTCACATATATAGGATGGGAGCCGCCTTATCAGTCCCAGACTGCTGGGACCTGTGCCAGTCCGGTGACCCCAAGACAACCTGGTCCAGGCTGCAAGAGCTTCGAGGTGGTGGCATGTCTGACCTTTCAGGTCGATCCCCTACCCTGCGCCTGCATCCTGATCCCCCCGAACTAGGGTCCAGAACGTGCTTGGATCAACTTTGCCTGAGACCGCTCGGCCAGGTCCGGACCATACGGCACGCGGCCTCGGCTGGGGATTCCGGGGTAAGGACATGCACAACGGCATCCCTCTGGGGCGACGAGTTGCCATTGGACTACACATCTCGGGCTTCCTCGTGATGTGTGGGGATTCTGGGGGTTTTTCTGGAGAGGGAAAGGCGAGGTTGTCGAGGCGGCTGGGATTTGACCCCACAAGCTGCAGCAGGCCCGTTGGGATCGGATTTTCCATCCACTTGATGACCCTTGTCTCACGAGATTGTATTAGCTTGTCAATAGACGAGGCACAAAGCGCGGGGAAGTGCAAGCAGTACCGCTGTCCCTGCTGACCAACGAGCCGACGGGTAGAATTCTATGCGGCCAGGTGCTCACGCCATAAGAGACCGGTATTAAACAGTGTACTTCTGTCAGCCGGGCCACGGTGGTGATCACGTACCATATTATAGGCGACTTAGTCAAGGCCTGGCCCGGCTGTTCGGGATTGCGGCGCGAAGTTCCTAGGCGCTCGACCTTGCAGACTGACCTGGTCCTAGCAGGTTGGATCGAGGCAATCATGCATTGGGATCGCAAATAGAGAAAGCGTTGGTATAGCCCAGCTGCCCTGATTCGTGTCACCACAGGTAATTCCTCAGACTGGTCTCAAGACCTTCCGAAGCCAACATGGCTCTGGACACCCCCAAGAGCTCTGGCACACTCCAGTCATCCTCCCTCTTTTACCATGAGCCATCCACCGAATGGTCTCAGGCACTCCCTATCGGCAACGGGCGCCTTGGGGCCATGATCCATAGCCGAACAGACACAGAACTCTTACAGCTGAACGAGGACTCGGTCTGGTATGGCGGACCGCAGGACCGTAAGCCACGCGACGCCCTCCAAAGGCTGCCACTGCTCCGGCAGCTCATCCGTGAGGAACGGCATGCCGAAGCTGAAGAGCTCGTCCGGACAGCCTTCTTCGCGACGCCGGCGAGTATGAGGCATTATGAGCCCTTGGGGTCCTGCACTTTGGAGTTCAACCATGAAAACGTGGTAGACTACGTGAGAGATCTGGACATATCACAGTCAGTGTGCAGGACCTCGTATGCGTGCCACGTTGCCCCAGGCGCTGGTGACTCTTTCGGAGGGCCGGTGAAGGTCAGGCGAGATGTCATCGCAAGCTGTCCAGACCAGGTCCTGCTGATGAGGGTGGAGGCGAGCCGAAAGATTCGCTTTATCGTACGTCTCAACCGCGGAAGCGAGATCGAGTGGGAGACAAACGAGTTCCTTGACTCCATCGATGCGACGGAGGACCGCGTTGTGTTGCAAGCCACGCCGGGCGGCAGAAACAGCAACAGACTGGCTCTAGTTCTGGGCGTCCGGTGCGATGACAGTCACGATGGTGGCTCCGTCGAGGCCGTCGGCAACTGCCTGCTTGTGAATTCTGCTACATGCACAATCGCAATTGGCGCCCAGACCACGTACCGGACAGACACCCCTGAAGAGGTAGCGGTGGGAGATGTGGACAAGGCCCTTCGGCAGGGCTGGGATGACCTCCTCTCAAGGCACGTCGCAGACTATCGCTCTCTTTTCGACCGCGTCAGCCTGCAGATGTGGCCGGATAATCCGCATATCGCCACCGACGAGCGCATTACGAAGCACCGCGACCCGGGGCTTGTTGCACTCTA
Source organism: Celoporthe dispersa (assembly GCA_016584495.1). NCBI lineage: Eukaryota > Fungi > Ascomycota > Sordariomycetes > Diaporthales > Cryphonectriaceae > Celoporthe > Celoporthe dispersa. The sequence continues at coordinate 317,748 of WAID01000011.1, forward strand.
TCACAATTTTGGCCGATACTTGCTGATCTCGTGCAGTCGGGACGGCCACAAGCCTCTCCCGGCCAACCTTCAGGGGATATGGAATCCCTCCTTTGCGCCGCCGTGGGGTTCGAAGTATACCATCAACATCAACATCCAGATGAACTACTGGCCTGTGGCGGCAAGCAACCTCATGGAGTGTGCTCTGCCGCTCGTAGATCTGCTGGAGCGAATGGCCGAGAGAGGCCGCGAGACAGCACAGACAATGTATGGCTGTAGGGGCTGGTGTGCTCACCACAACACTGACATATGGGCCGACACGGATCCTCAGGACCGATGGATGCCGGCGACGCTGTGGCCTCTGGGCGGTCTGTGGATCTGCATTGACATGATGAAATTGGTGCGACAGCGGTATGACCGAGCCCTGCACGAGCGTCTTGCGCCTGTTCTCGAGGGCTGCGTCGAGTTCCTGTTGGACTTCTTGATCCCATCAGAGTGTGGCAGGTACCTCGTTACAAATCCATCCTTGTCGCCGGAAAATACCTTTCTATCGAGCGGCAAACCCGGTATCCTCTGTGAGGGGTCCACCATAGATATCAGTATCGTGGACATGGCCTTCGAGTACTTCCTTTGGACGGTGGATAAGCTGTACGGAGGTGAGCACCCACTTGCCGAGAAGGTCGAAGAGGCGAGGCTGCCCCCAGTACAGATCAACGAGCGAGGCCTGATCCAGGAATGGGGCCTGAGAGACTACGACGAGCATGAGCCGGGCCACAGACACGTGTCTCACCTCTTTGGCCTCTATCCAGGAAACAGCATCCGCTCGCCTGACGAGTTAGAGGCAGCAAGGAGGGTGCTCGCGAGAAGGGCAGCGCACGGTGGAGGCCACACCGGGTGGAGCAGGGCCTGGCTGCTGTGCATGCACGCCCGGCTGAGGGATGCTGAGGGGTGTGGCAAACACATGGACCTCCTGCTTCGGGACTCGACCCTCCCTAACATGCTCGACAACCACCCCCCTTTCCAGATCGACGGTAACTTTGGAGGCTGCGCCGGCGTTCTCGAGTGTCTCGCGCGGCGATGGGAGCCAGCTTTGTACGAGACAGGCGTGACTCTACTGCCAGCTCGCCCCAAGGAATGGGTCCGAGGCAAGCTGACGGGGCTTCATGTTCGCGATGGTTGGACGGTATCGTTCGAGTGGAACGATGGAGAGATTGTTGATCCTGTCATTGTCAGAAATGACACAGCAAGCAGTGACCCCTCCATGTCGATGGCAGTCAGATACCCCGACGGAAGGGTGGTCTCTGTGCGAGGACCTGGAGAGCACCGCATTGCACATGCTGATGCTGGTTTCAAGGATGGAAAATGTGGTGACTTTAGGTGATCATGTGGACTGTGAATATCGAAGAGCGGCCCGCTGCTACCTGAACCTGCGGACGCTACATTGCCAAAAGAGCAGAGCCAAAGACTGAGCCGGAATGAAGAGGGCAGATGCAGCGTTCGATGTTCCGAGCTCATCAAGGCTAGAACTGCTGTCAACACGGCAGTACAAAACATTGCCTTTCTTTCCATTGCTCTTCTCACTCTTCCGGCAAATGGGAGTTTGAGGAAGGACATGTGACGAAGTGTGTGCACCATAGAGAAGACCCCATCCCATGCATGGGCCACTGGCCAGTTGGAAAGCATGTGGGTGATGACTCATCAGCCGTACCTTCATGCCTTGTTGCCTTGACAGCGGCAGTAACGATGCATCACGTACCACGCATTAAGCGAAGCAGGCGAGGCTAACCTTATCTGGTTAGCGTCCTGCTCCCACCCCAGGAGAGTCAATAGGGGAGTAGGAACAGAAACAAATGAGACCAAACAGGCGCTTGGACACTGTTTCCCAGGGTCGTCATCCCTCATCTGCTTGCTGCAGACTGCGACAACCGCGACCAACACTCACCCGCTATACATGGTACTCCGACCTTTTTAACCCTTTACGCGACAGGGTTCAACGACAGCCTCGTGGTCGCGACGAGACGGCAGCCAAAGGTAGGTTTTCACCAGCCAGACGATACGGCCGAGGGACGACGCACAACCCAACGGCGATCGCGGCAGCCCAGCCCAACCCCTCGGTTTCTGCGGGCGCGACGCATGAAGCGAGGTACCGTCCACCCCCCCCCCCCAAAACCCAACCTCCTGAGAGGCTCAGCGTGACTCCTCCAGGGCCTGTCGGCCTGGCACCATGCGCATGATCCGCAACACGACGAGCCCTTGGTCCTGACTGAAACAGGTCAACTTCTTGCAGACCACCACATCGCATCGCACCGCTGAATGCCGTCAAGACGTCCTTTTCATTGCTTCCAGCCTTTCCCTTTCTCTTTTGTAACGTCCTCGCACCTTCAACACAGTGTTGACGCCCCGCGATCCTGGTTATCGCCGTCGACCCCTTTTCTCTCTCTCTACTCGTTATCGACCCAACAGAGCGCATTGCGACCAAGCGATCTTTTACCGACAGTCCCATTCCCCCACGCCCGCGACATCGCTAGCGGAATCCACATGCGACGCTCTCACGAGTGACGACCTCGTCACCGCCTACGAATTTCCTTATATTCTTTATCGTCACGCTGTCGCCATGTCGATCTCGGAGCCCCCTCGTCGCCGCTCGGCGGAGAGGCATCCCTCGCGGACCAGGTTGCGTGGTACAAGTCGCAATATGAGCAGCTCGAGACAGAGCTTACCGAGTTCAGGATGTCCAGCCAGGAACTTGAGTCGGAGCTGGAGAAGGATCTGGAGGCCGCGGAGAAGAGGGAGAACTCGCTGCGCGAGAAGGCCGAGGGCCTCAACTACGAGGTCGATGAGTGGAAGGTGCGCACTGCCCCTCATGAGCCTGACTCCGCTGTTTCCGAGCGCTCCCCCCATGGCTGACTGCCCCATCTCTCCCGCAGAGGAAGTACAAGGAGTCCAAGAGCGAGGCCAACGCCGCCCAGAACACCCTAGAGAAGGAGATCACGACTCTGAGAGATACGAACCGGACACTGCAACACAAGCTGCGCGATATAGAAGTCGCCAACGATGACTTTGAGCGCCAGGCAAGGCACACTAACTCTTCCCTGGAAGATCTCGAGTCCAAGTATAACTCAGCTATCGAGAGGGCAGTCATGATGGAGGAGGAGATCAAGATTGGCGAGCAGGAGAGGGAACAGCTCAGGATAGAGGCTCAGCGGCTGCGGGAGGAACTGTCCGACCTGAAGATCGAGGCCGAGATCCTCCAGGACAAGCTGAAGAAAGTCGACGGACGCCATCTGTCCACCGTCTCTACCGACCTCTCCATACCGGCGAGCCCCATATTCGATAGCAGCGCGATGTCGGGGGCTAGTTCACCACTCATCACTACGCCTCCCGAGACCTCGTCGGTGTCCTCGTCCAAGACGCCCGTTCACGAGCCGCCGTCGCCGCCCATGTCTGATGCCTCTGCGCCTCCACCGCTCCCCAAGATGAGGGTGCCGCCGATCAAGACCCCCGTGCCTGGGTCAAAGCCCAGGGGACCCAGGCTGCCCTCGGTGGACGCTGCTGCCACACGGAGGCCAAGGCTCTCATCTACGTCGTCATCACGGCCACCGACTCGTTCTGGCACAAACACCACGCTGCGTACCACGCCGGCACCCCGGTCGAATACCTCGAGGCCGCCAGCCGCACGGAATGGAACAAAAGGGCTTACCCCGTCTACCTCGCTCAACCATATCCGGTCGCTTACTGCGCAAATGCAGCGCCTCGAAGCCCGCGTGCAGTCCGCCCGCTCCAAACTCCCCGCGCCTACCACGACACCACCCCGTGCTTCACTTCGGGGCAATGATCTCGATGTTGACAATATCACGATAAGATCGCGCAGGAGGGGCCCTGGATCAGTCTCGTCCGTCTCGACCAGCGCGACGGGCCCAGATGAGTCGACACCTACCGGGTTAGGCTACAGCAGGAGCATCAATGGCAGGCACGTACCTCGTCTCAGCAGCTCCGGCGTCAGCAGGCTGTCTTTCGGACCCCTGCCCAATCGTGGACCTGTTGACTCGGCGTCGGAGATCAGTCGACCAAGCAGCCGAGCAAGCACATCGAGCTACGCACGACCGGTCAGCCGCGCCGATGGGTTATACGAAAACATGATCGCGCCACCCCGGCCAAGCAGCAGGGCGGGCGGCGCAGCGTACACACCGCTAGGCAGACCGATCAGCCGGGCCAGCTTCGGAAACAGCTTCCACGGCCACTCTATGAGCTACAGCACGGCGGAAGAGGAGGAGCCCGAGGAGAGAGAGAGAATCTACAGAACACCGAGCCGGCGCGGAACGTTGAGCCGACTTGACGGAAGTACGGGAATCCCGACGCCGAGTGGCATACCGATGCCAGGATCCAGGCGGACGAGCGTGGCCAGTGCGACACCGCAAAGCCACCTCAGGCGGCCGAGCATCTCCGCCGCGAAGAAGTTGGCCAAGAAACCGTCGACGCAGTTTGGTGATCTGGGCGAGACCTACTAGGTCGAGACAAGATGGCCGTTATGGGGGAGGATGACGCGACACGACGAGATCTGACTGCTAGAAAGACAGCAGAGCAGAGCAGAACAGGGCAGGAGCGGCTGAGGCCGCCTGCAAGCATTCACTACTTATCTGAACATATTCTTTTCATTTGTCAACATACCCCATTTCTTTTGTCCAAACGATACCGCACTCATGGCATGGCGTCAAATCTTACACGGGTGCAACGGGCAGGGTGTGGCACTGGCATCTGGCACAGCATTGTTTTCAAGGAGCCTATCATGACACCCGAGAGAAGAAACTGTTGTCCCTGTGGTGTCCTGGGTGGTGCAGATTTAGGTGCAGTGGGAGTTAGCCGGCTAGGCAGGAGGAAACCCGCGTCGTCTGTGGCGGAACCATACCCCGTCTCAGATCTCGTGGGCATAGATGAGAATCTGAGAGAGGTCGGGAGCTATACATTAACATCAACAAGCATGCGGCAGAGAATGCATGGTTTTTGGGACGAAGAGGAGAAGGGGAAGAGAAAGCTATCCCCTCCCTTCACGTTGTGCGCTATTCAAACAGATCAATATACCCGCCCTCCGAGAGTTTTGATAGGCTGTGCTCGAGGCCTATCCATAGATTGTATACCGATGTTGTGTTCTCTCGCATCTGCTATGCAAGCCGGGGGAAAATCAAGGAAAGACAAAAATTTTCTGGTGGTGCCTGCATAGAACAGGTTTCCAAACGCTGCTCGCCCAGACCTTGGGTCCCCGACATCCGAGGTCGTCCTTGTGACAAGGCGCGCAAGATGAGATGCGGTCGTCCTCTCCTGCCCTACTATAGAATGTCACAGGAGTAAGGACACGGCCTGTCTAGTCTAGCCATCTAAATCCAGCACCGACACCCGAGGGTGGCTTCTTGTCTGTCTATCGATCGATCACCGGGGAGGCATGTGGCAGAGAGTGGCGGGATGAGCTGATGGGGAGGATACAGCCGTAGCAGCAACAGCCTATTCGGGCAAGCGCTTCGAAGGCTGTATGGAAGGGGAACGAACGGGCGGGCGAGTTGCATGCATGCGTGAGGCTGAGATTTTTTTTATTTCTTTCTCTCTCTGTCTCCCTCTTTTACCTGTGCATATTTAGGCCCGCTCAGATTCAGATTCACGAGTGCCCGGACTGGCCCACCTGCGTTGTAACACCCGATCGGGATTCGAAGGAAGGGGGGGAGGGGGTTTAAACAACGCAACCGCACGGTTCAGCATATCTAATGGGGTCCAGCGTGTCGATGGCAGGGGAGCAGGGTAAGGGGTTGGATGGATGAAGCGCTCGGACGGGCGAGTGGATGAGGCACGGCTGAGGACGAGAATGAGAATATGGCGGGAGAGGAAGCCATGCAGTCATGCATCCATCGTGTAGTCTCAGTCAGAAACTAGCAGCTTGCCTAGCGACGACGATTACCGCTGCTTCGTCTGTGTGCGATGACGGGTGAGGTGCTATACGCAGAGTGCTCATCATGTCAAGAGTATGCTGAGGCCCGGCATGTGCGTGGCTCCAAGCACAGCGCAACTGAGGGGCCGAAGATTCGGGACTATCGTCCTCTTCGTCTCTCTCTCCCTTCGTGGACCAGCTTGATAGGGCCGGGATATGAAAGACGAGCCTTGTGGGGGTGGACGAGGCTGAGACGGGCAAGTCGACAAGAGAGATACTGCTGAGAAGTGTTCAGGTGTGTACCGTGGTACCAAGGCACCCACCCACCCGCCACCCACAGACCCTTTTGGGGCTGGATCGGAGCTGGGACCTCTAGCGATAGCGGTCCAGCTGGGCAGATCCTGATGTCTAATATGATCGATGGATGCCTGCACTCTCCCTGGCGGCTGACGGGCCCTGGAGCTGGTTCTTCATCTCGATGTACTTCCTCCCCGAGTGGGAATCGACGAGGGCGATGTACATAACATTACTATAACAGCTCGACTTCCCTCGCAGGGTTTATCGGGCGGGCAGCTGTGACGAAACCGAGGCCAACGAACGTAGCAGACAGGCTGCAAGAGACAGCGGGTGAGGGAGAGCCAATCGACCGGTCAGGCAAGTCAGCTCACCGGCCAGGAAAGAAAGAGGAGGGCCGCTAGTAGCTCCTTGGCCGCTTGCAGCGGCGGACGGCGCGGAAGAGATGTTGGGGATGTGCGATCTCCAGGGACGAGGGCTAAGGAGGGGGCATTGGCGCCCATTCGCCCCAGTTTAGGCCTTGGTGGACAGGGGATGGTAGGCCAAGGTTTTCCATGGGCCCAGGGCCCTTCCTTAGGCCCGGGGCCCTGAAATTCGTGCTCTGCAAATCGAAAACCTCAACAATTATGCACAGGCTCCCAGGGTCCTCGGGTTGAATTCCACCATCGCGAATACACACCTGCTCAATACTGTCTTCTCGCTCAGGGCCAGCCTGACTGTGACTTGGTCCAGAAAATTATGCACCAAAGTGCCAATCTCGCCACCTTGCCTGCCTTTATCCTCTGCTTGGACGCAGTTCACCCGAACTACCAGTCACCGTTGAGGACATTTGCCTGTATACTGTCTCCTGTTTCTAATGCCCCGGAGATCCGCTAGGGGAACCTCTTTAGCGGGGGGAGGCGGGCCTCAGGGGAACAGCCGAGATCGATTTCGGTTGAGATTTGGGATCCAGAATGGGGACACAGCGACCAAGAAGGAAAGAAGGAAGGAAAAAAAAAAAGGGCACAAAGTGACGTCGACGGGAATTTCATGCCTCGTTTTCTTCATATCGATGATAACAAAGCGACCGAGCCCAGGTGTGGTTTTTTTTTCTTCCGGGAGGGCGGGAACCATCCCCAATTTATTTGTACCCAACAACTTTTCTAACCCCTCTACACCTGATGACATTTTTCCCATGCAGCGCTATAGTCGACCTGCGCTGTGATGACATCTCAATACGTTCATGTAGATCTGAGGTCAGCTTAGGGTGCAGGGCCGACGAGCTGCAGACAATTTTTTTTTCTTTCTAGCAGCGCGTGGCTTTTTTGGGACCAGGCCCATGAGGCGCGGGAGACACGGTCTCCGTGGGCGAGGAAGGAGAAGGAGCTCTGGGGTACTTCGGGCACCGAAGATGCTCCGTATCGAGACACCAGGCAAGGCCGCCGCCCTTGGCTTCTGCCCATGTTTCTGCCATAGAGTGTGCTTCCTGAGTCCCAAGCCTTGACGATCGTCCAGGTGCTGGCCCGTCTGCCAATCTCCCGAGGGTGCTCTCGGGGAAGGTGGCATCCAGGGGCAGACAGAGCACATGCCCGGCGGCTCATCGAGAGGGCGGGAGGGGAAGGACTGAGTGAGTCGAATGTTCCGCTCGGAGTTTTCAGGCCCTTATCGATAGGACAATTGCCCCATCAGGGAAGTTGCTGGTAGTCAGCTATACCACTTAGCTGCATCTTTGCCCCCTTAGATGCAATGGCCCGCCCCACCATCTCACCAAATCCGTTCCCCAACACAACGGACCGCCCTAGCTGATTGGGTGCCTCGACACGTTGGATCAGCAGGGTCAGGGGCTCCAGCAGCAGCATGTACCCAGGTACCATCCCGTCCCACTGACGCACTTGTCTGAACATCCTCAGCACCCTTGTGAAGAAGGTGCTGGTGACATTGGGGACTCTAGAGTGAGAAAGAAGAAGAAAGAAGGAAAAAAAAAGGTTGGAGGGGCGCTCAGAACCATATTGGATAGATCTGCGTGTGGATCACCTCGATGAATGCAAAACCCCCTTTCCATCAAAAAACATTGTTCCCCCTCGCCCCTGCCCTGGAATCCCATGCCGCTTTCCAACATTCTCCGAGGGTATATCAAGTCCCCGGCCTCTCCGCCTCTGTCGCGAAGCCACCACGCCTTCTCTCTCACTTCGGCTTGATTCTTTTGAATTGGATCTTCTCTCTTGATCTTCTCCTCCTTCTTCTCCTCCTCCTTCTCCTCCTCCTAGCTTGAGGTCACCTGTTGGTGAAGCATCAGACCCGAGGACCCGTCACACCCTCTACTGCAAATACCATCCTTCCTCCTCCGCCATCCATCCTTTCTGCTGGGCACTCGTACGACGAACTGCCTAGACATTCCCTTCCCGGTCTTCACCTCTATCACAAGATCGAGCTTGGCTGTGGTCTAAACACCACGAGAGCATCCAGCACAGGACAGGTAAGCTCGATTCATGTCGCCTGCACCCTGGGTTCTGCGTATCTTCCACATCCTGGGACGATGGTGGTTGTTCGGTGCTACAAAAACAGTTCCTAGGGTGGACAGATCAGGAATGCGGATCTGTTCGCTCCCGGATGCCCCAGCACGGGAGGGCAAATCTCGGCTCTTCACAACAGATTTCCATCCCCCCAATCTTCAGCCCTGACCTCCCCCACCAAAAAAGCTCTCCCCGCTCTGATGCAATGTGCGGGCCGTGGACTGTGATTGACAGAGCGACTGACTGACGCTGACTTCGGAGTCCGTCTAGGAGATCAAGACCCTGCACTTCTAGCGCCCCCCTCACCCATCCCTCTGCAAATCGCTCCCGACCTGGAGTAATACGCAGATTTTCGGAGCTGCACGTTCGGCTACTTTTTTTCTTCTCGTTTTCTCGACGCCGCGCTTTGGCTAGCTCCGGCAATCCCTTCGCTTCTCGACGACACGAGACCAGAACAGCACAGACCGCTACGTCACCGTCCCAAGACAACTTTTCCTCTTCGATCTCGAGATTTGGCACCTCGACTCGACTAGGACGACTCTCAGACGGCATCCTCTACCGCTCCCCCACCATTAATGACCTACTAGATACCCCCAAACCCTTTTCTTCCGACAGACAGACAGCAGAGCGTTCTGCTTTTCCATTTGCTCCCCTCTTCAATTCCACCGCAGACATGACCGACACGCTCAGCAATGGGTCCAATGGGGCCAACGGGGCCCATCGCCTCGCCAACGGTGCATCTTCTCAACGGCGGGGCAGCTTGCTGGTAGCTCCTCATACTAATGGCAAGGCTACCTATGCTGAGCTGCACAAGGTGGCCGACCACTTTATCGGGGGTAACAGGCTAGAAAATGCGCCAAATTCCAAGGTGAAGGACTTTGTCGCTGCCAACGACGGTCACACCGTCATTTCCAACGTGAGTAGCCCTCCCAGAGCCCAACATAACGACAAAGAGTCCAGGAATTGGCGTTGTCCAGAGTAGAGAGCTCGCAGGACGCAGGAGGCTGATTTTGGATGGGAACGACAGGTCCTCATCGCCAACAACGGTATTGCTGCCGTCAAGGAGATCCGGTCCGTTCGGAAATGGGCGTACGAGACATTCGGCGACGAGCGCGCCATTCACTTCACCGTCATGGCCACCCCAGAAGATCTGCAGGCCAACGCAGACTACATCCGAATGGCAGACCACTACGTCGAGGTCCCGGGTGGCACAAACAACCACAACTACGCCAACGTCGAGCTGATCGTGGATGTGGCCGAGCGGATGAACGTCCATGCCGTGTGGGCCGGCTGGTAAGTAGACGAGAACACACAAAACACAAAAGAATCCGTGTTTCGCTGTCGGGCAGAGTGGGCGGCTGACCAGAGTGCTACAAAATGTAGGGGCCATGCGTCCGAGAACCCAAAACTGCCAGAATCCCTCGCTGCCTCCCCCCAAGAAGATCGTCTTCATCGGTCCCCCCGGTTCGGCCATGCGCTCCCTCGGTGACAAGATCTCCTCGACAATCGTTGCACAACATGCCGAGGTGCCTTGCATACCGTGGTCGGGAACTGGCGTCGACGATGTCGCTATCGACGACCAGGGCATTGTGACTGTGTCTGACGACGTGTATATGAAGGGTTGCGTCCAGTCGTGGCAGGAAGGTCTGGAGAAGGCGCGGGAGATCGGCTTCCCTGTCATGATCAAGGCGTCTGAGGGTGGTGGTGGCAAGGGTATCCGGAAGGCCATGGGCGAGGAGGGCTTTGAGCAGCTCTACAAGGCCGCTGCCAGCGAGATTCCCGGCTCTCCCATCTTCATCATGAAGCTTGCCAGCAGCGCCCGACATCTGGAGGTCCAGCTCCTCGCTGACCAGTACGGCAACAACATCTCCCTCTTCGGCAGAGACTGTTCTGTTCAGAGACGCCACCAGAAGATCATCGAGGAGGCACCCGTCACCATCGCCAAGGCCGACACCTTTAGGAAGATGGAGGAGGCTGCCGTGAGGCTCGGTCGCCTTGTCGGCTACGTCTCCGCCGGTACTGTCGAGTACCTGTACTCGCACCACGACGACAAGTTCTACTTCCTCGAGCTCAACCCCCGTCTCCAGGTCGAGCATCCTACCACTGAAATGGTGAGCGGTGTCAACCTGCCCGCCGCCCAACTCCAGATTGCCATGGGTCTGCCCTTGCACCGCATCCGCGACATCCGCCTATTGTACGGTGTGGACCCCAAGGCCGCCACCGAGATTGATTTTGAGTTCAAGAACGAGGGCAGCGCCGAGGCGCAGCGGAGGCCGACCCCCAAGGGTCACACCACCGCCTGCCGTATCACCTCTGAGGACCCTGGTGAGGGTTTCAAGCCCTCCAACGGTGTCATGCACGACCTGAACTTCAGGAGTAGCTCCAACGTCTGGGGTTACTTCTCCGTCAGTACTGGCTCCGGTATCCACAGTTTCTCGGATTCTCAGTTCGGTCACATCTTTGCCTACGGTGAGAACCGCCAGGCATCCAGGAAGCACATGGTTGTCGCCTTGAAGGAGCTGAGCATCCGTGGCGATTTCCGCACCACCGTCGAGTACCTCATCAAGCTCCTCGAGACAGAGGCTTTCGAGGACAACACCATCACCACGGGCTGGCTGGACGAGCTGATCACGAACAAGCTTACCGCCGAGCGCCCGGACCCCACTCTCGCTGTCGTCTGCGGTGCCGTTACCAAGGCTCACATCGCGAGCGAGGAGTGCTTTGCCGATTACAAGGCGGGTCTGAACAAGGGCCAAGTCCCCTCCAAGGATATTCTCAAGACTGTCTTCCCGATCGAGTTCATCTACGAGGGCTTCCGCTACAAGTTCACCGTCACGCGGTCGAGTCTGGATAGCTACCACCTCTTCATCAACGGCTCCAAGTGCTCCGTCGGCGTCCGTGCCCTTAGCGACGGCGGCCTGCTCATCCTGCTTGATGGGCGTAGTCATAGTATCTACTGGAAGGAAGAGGTCGGCGCCACCCGCGTCTCCGTCGACAGCAAGACCTGCCTGCTCGAGCAGGAGAATGACCCGACCCAGCTGCGCACGCCCTCGCCCGGAAAGCTCGTTTCCTACTCGGTCGAGAACGGCGAGCACGTGAAGGCTGGCCAGATCTTTGCCGAGGTCGAGGTCATGAAGATGTACATGCCCCTGATCGCCCAGGGAGGACGGTGTGGTCCAGCTCATCAAGCAGCCCGGTGCCACCATCGAGGCAGGCGACATCCTGGGCATCCTCGTCCTGGACGACCCCAGCCGCGTCAAGCAGGCCCAGCCCTTCGTTGGCCAGCTTCCGGAGTTTGGCCCCCCAATGGTGATCGGTGACAAGCCTTCTCAGCGGTTCGCAAAGCTCTACGGCACCCTGCTCAACATTCTTGAGGGTTTCGACAATACCGTTGTCATGACACAGACGTTGAAGGAGCTCGTGGAGGTTCTGCGCGACCCGGAGCTGCCGTACAGCGAATGGGCGGCGCAGTTCTCGGCCCTCCACAGCCGCATGCCACAGAAGCTGGACTCCCAGTTCGCCCAGCTGGTCGAGCGCGCCAAGTCCCGCGGGGCCGAGTACCCCGCGAAGCCGCTGCTCCGTGCCTTCCAGAAGTTCATGGACGACAACGTTGCGCCCAACGACCAGGCCACTCTCAAGCTCACCCTGGAGCCTCTGACCGCCATCCTGGACCTGTACAACGAGGGCCAGAAAGTCCGCGAGCTGAAGGTCATCTCCAGCCTGCTGGAGAGCTATGCTGAGGTTGAGCGCTCTTTCTCCGGACAGAAGCTGCAGGATGAGGAGATCATCCTAGCCCTCCGTGATGCCAACAAGGAGGACGTGACCAAGGTCGTCCAGACGGTGCTGTCTCACAGCCGTGTCAACGCCAAGAACAACCTGGTTGTCGCACTGTTGGAGGAGTACCGCCCCAACAAGCCCAACGTTGGCAACGTTGGCAAATACCTCCGGCCCGTTCTCAGGCAGCTGGCAGACCTCGAGTCGCGTCAGACCGCTAAGGTTTCTCTGAAGGCTCGCGAGATCCTCATTCAGTGTGCTCTGCCATCGCTGGAGGAGCGCAAGGCACAGATGGAGCACATCCTACGCTCGTCGGTCGTCGAGTCGAGGTACGGTGAGGCTGGCCTGGACCACCGCAACCCCAGCCTCAGTGTCATCAAGGAGATTGTCGATTCTAAGTACACCGTCTTCGATGTGTTGCCGCAGTTCTTCGCCCACGCTGATCCTTGGGTGGGTCTCGCCGCCCTGGAGGTGTACGTTCGCCGTGCCTACCGTGCGTACATCATACGTCAAGTCGAGTACCACGGCGATGAGTCGGACAACCCATCCTTTGTGTCTTGGGACTTCCAGCTTAGGAAGATTGGCCAGTCCGAGTTCGGCCTGCCCATCGAGACGGCCGGCCCCTCATCTCCGGCAACGCCCATGACTCCCATGCAGGGGAGACTACGGCTTCCACCGCATCCACTCTATCAGCGACATGTCCTACCTGACCCGCAAGACCGAGGAGGAGCCTGTTCGCCGCGGTGTCATTATTCCCTGCAAGTACCTCGACGATGTCGAGGAGCTCCTGTCCAAGGCCCTGGACACCCTGCCTCTCTTCCAAAAGAAGAACACCCTGATTGCGAACCTCGAGGGCAAGCGCAAGCCGACCCGCCGTGACTCGCAGGAGGAGCTGTCCAATGTGGTTAACATTGCTGTCCACGACTCTGAGAACAGCGACGACGTGGACACCCTTGCCCGCATCCGGGACATCATCGATCAGTTCAAGGGTGAGCTCCACTCGCACGGTGTCCGCCGTGTCACGTTCATCTGCGGTCGCCCCGACGGTTCGTACCCCGGATACTACACGTTCCGTGGCCCGACGTACGAGGAGGACGACAGCATCCGGCACACGGAGCCGGCTCTTGCCTTCCAGCTGGAGCTGAACCGCCTGTCCAAGTTCAAGATCAAGCCCGTCTTCACCGAGAATAAGCACATTTACGTGTACGAGGCCGCCGCCAAGGACAACGAGGCTGACAAACGCTACTTCACCCGCGCTGTCATCCGTCCCGGCAGACTCCGTGACGAGATCCCTACCGCCGAGTACTTGATCTCTGAGGCTGATCGCGTTGTCAATGATATCTTTGATGCCCTCGAGATCATTGGCAACAACAACTCCGACCTCAACCACCTCTTCATCAACTTCACGCCTGTCTTCCAGCTCCAGCCACGCGAGGTAGAATACTCGCTGCAGGGTTTCCTTGACCGGTTCGGGCCCAGAGGATGGCGCCTGCGTGTCGCCCAGGTTGAGATCCGCATTATCTGCACGGACCCGTCCACCGGGACTCCGAATCCTCTGCGGGTCATCATCACCAACACTTCGGGATTTGTCGTGCAAGTCGAGGTGTATGCCGAGCGCAAGTCTGAGAAGGGAGAGTGGGTGTTCCACTCTCTCGGCGGCACTACCAAGATTGGCGCCATGCATCTGCTGCCCGTCTCGTCGCCGTACCCGGCCAAGAACCACCTGCAGCCCAAGCGGTACAAGGCTCACCTGATGGGAACCCAGTACGTGTACGACTTCCCCGAGCTGTTCCGCCAGGCCATCCAGAACTCGTGGACCGAGGCTGTCAAGGTCACGCCGGCTCTTGCCGAGAAGCAGCCTCAGGTCGGCGAGTGCATTGACTTCAGCGAGCTTGTCCTCGACGATGCCGACAAGCTGGCCGAGGTCTCCCGCGAGCCCGGCACCAACAGCTGTGGTATGGTCGGCTGGCTTATCAACGCCCGCACGCCCGAGTACCCTCGTGGACGTAAGTTCGTGCTCGTTGCCAACGATATCACGTACCAGATCGGTTCCTTCGGCCCTAAGGAGGACCACTATTTCAACAAGTGTACCGAGCTGGCCCGCAAACTTGGCATCCCTCGCATCTACCTCTCTGCCAATTCTGGTGCCCGTCTGGGTGTTGCCACCGAGCTTATGCCACACTTCAAGGTCGCCTTCAACGACCCCGAGAAGCAGGAGGCCGGCTTCAAGTACCTGTACCTCGATGACGAGACCAAGAAGCGGTTCGAAAGCTCAGTCATCACCGAGGAGGTCGTCGAGGACGGTGAGAAGAGACACAAGATTGTTACCATCGTCGGTCAAGAGGATGGCCTCGGTGTTGAGTGTCTGCGTGGCTCCGGTCTCATTGCCGGTGCGACCAGCCGCGCCTACAACGACATCTTCACCTGCACACTCGTCACATGCCGCTCCGTCGGTAAGTTATCCCACCAAAGACATGGCGAACTCTCCTTTCTGTATTTCTTTTTTACTTTCCTTCTCCCTTTTGTTCATTTGCTGATCTAATTCGAATAGGTATTGGTGCCTACCTTGTCCGCCTGGGCCAGCGTGCTGTCCAGGTTGAGGGCCAGCCTATCATCCTCACCGGTGCTCCTGCCCTCAACAACCTGCTGGGTCGTGAGGTCTACACCTCCAACCTGCAGCTTGGTGGCACCCAGATCATGTACCGCAATGGTGTGTCTCACATGACCGCTGACGATGACATGGCTGGTATCTCCAAGATTGTGAAGTGGATGTCGTTCGTGCCCGACAAGCGCAACAACCCTGTGCCTGTTGCCCCGAGCGCCGACACCTGGGACCGCGACGTTGTCTTCACGCCTGCACCCCGTGTGCCCCATGATGTGCGGTGGATGATTGCCGGCAAGCAGGACGGCGATGATTTCCAGCCTGGCCTGTTTGACAAGGACTCGTTCGTCGAGACCCTCGGCGGCTGGGCCAGAACTGTCGTTGTCGGCCGTGCTCGCCTTGGCGGTATTCCCATGGGTGTTATCGCGGTTGAGACCCGGTCTGTGGAGAACGTTACGCCTGCTGACCCCGCGAACCCCGACTCCATTGAGCAGGTCAGCCAGGAGGCCGGTGGTGTGTGGTACCCCAACTCTGCCTTCAAGACCGCTCAGGCCATCAACGACTTCAACTATGGCGAGCAGCTGCCGCTCATGATCCTCGCCAACTGGCGTGGCTTCTCTGGTGGCCAGCGCGATATGTACAACGAGGTGCTCAAGTACGGTTCGTTCATCGTCGATGCCCTGGTCAAGTACGAGCAGCCCATCTTCGTCTACATCCCACCCTACGGTGAGCTCCGTGGAGGTTCCTGGGTCGTCGTTGACCCCACCATCAACCCCACCGTCATGGAGATGTATGCCGACGTGGAGGCCCGCGGTGGTGTCCTGGAGCCCGAGGGTATCATCGGCATCAAGTACCGCAAGGACAAGCAGCTGGCGACCATGGCGCGCAACGATCCTACCTACGCCGCGCTCAAGAAGTCCCTGGCCACCGCGCAGTCCAGCGGGGCTCCTAAGGAGGAGATCGAGGCGATTTCTCAGAAGATTGCCGAGCGCGAGGAGCTGCTCCTGCCCATCTACTCCCAGATCAGTCTGCAGTTTGCCGACCTGCACGACCGGGCTGGACGTATGAAGGCCAAGGGCGTGATCCGCGATCAGCTTGAGTGGCGCGAGTCCCGCCGGTACTTCTACTGGCGCGTGCGCAGACGTCTCAACGAGGAGTACATCCTGCGCCGCATGGCCGCGACGGTCACGTCCGTGGCGAGCAAGGACCCGGCCACCCTGCGCAGCCGCCACCTCTCGCTGCTCAAGGCCTGGAGCGGCATCGCCAAGTTTGACAACTCGGATCGCGAGGTTGCTCTGTGGTACGAGGAGAACCGCGCGGTGGTCAACGAGAAGGTGGCCGCCATGAAGACGGAGGCGACACGCGCGCACATCGCCGAGCTGCTTGTCGACAAGAATGCCTTTGAGGGCGTGCGCGCTGCGCTGTCGAACCTCCCTGTGGCGGAGAAGGAGGCGCTGCTGAAGCAGCTCTCCTCCTAGAGAACCCAGGGGCAGATGTGGTGTGAGCGTGTTGACGTTATACGAGATTCTTCAGTTTCTTATTATTAGTCGGGGTTCATGCACAAGAGTGTATATGGTTATCGAAAGATTCATGGTATTGCTAGCATCGCTTCTCTTTTTCCCCCCTTCTTTTTTCCTCTGTCTCCCTGGTCTTTTCTCGTTCTGGTTACGGCGTTATTCTTTTTATATAGGGAATGAGTTCAACGTGTCTCTGGTCCTGGAAAATGGGTTGGCTCTCCCGTCTTTTGTCTACTGTGATAACACGTACGAGCGTGGTTATGGTTGGGACCATTCATGTACTCGAGTCTCATTCCTAAGCCTATTAGACCTCTCTCCATGGAATACAATATACCATGACTGTTTGAAGACTTTGTCCGTTTCGCCTAGTTTTGTTTGAACTTGGGCGTGGGTGTGGGTGTGTATGTGTGTGTATGTGTGAGCGCTTATAATATAAGGCACTGGGCTATGGAGACGGTCCACAAAGGGGTCAACACATCCGCTGCTCCTCGAGACCTTTTGCATGCATGAGCTGATGTTCTTATCATCGCAAAGATATCGTTCATCACACCGCCCCCGAAGGCTAGTCTCCTGGTCTATCTAGA
Organism: Celoporthe dispersa; assembly: GCA_016584495.1. Taxonomy (NCBI): domain Eukaryota; kingdom Fungi; phylum Ascomycota; class Sordariomycetes; order Diaporthales; family Cryphonectriaceae; genus Celoporthe; species Celoporthe dispersa. The sequence goes on from WAID01000011.1 coordinate 334,904, forward strand.
TCTCGAAATACCCTCCCTCCACGGCTCCCTCCCCCGTCGTCCTGCCGCCGAATCCCACCCTGGAACCACTCCTGTGGCACAATCAACCGCCAGCCACAGTACATTATGACGACACAGGGGATGGTAAACAGCGAGGGCCTGGCGAGGGAGGGTCTAAGCGAGACGATGGCCGTAATTGCCGCGGAGAATATAGCTGGCATAAAAACCAAGGCTTCTCCCGCGACGCTGTGGCGCCGGGTCAGTGTGCTTTTGTTGTTGTTGTTGTTGTTGTTGCTGCTGCTGCTGCTGTTGCTGCTGTTGTTTTTGTGGTTGTGGCTGTTGCTCTTCTTCTCGTTCGCCTGGTCCTGAGGATCGTCGTGTTCGTCCTCCATCTCCATTAGGCTGGTCGTCGTGATCGGCCTCGAGAATAACAGGCGCAGAAGCCGCCTGGTCGCCGTCTCGGCCGCGGCCCCCATCTGCACCGCGCCGTGGGACGGCACTGAGGACGAGGCGGCCGAGATCTGACCGGCTGTCAGCCTCATGGCACCTGAGGCTTAACGCATCAGACTGAGTTCGAGAAGAGGAAGAAACAAATGGAGGAGCAGCAGCAGTTTGGGGGGCCGAGGAGAGGGTGATGAGACTACGTACCAGCCCGGTCAGCCTCTCGGATCGGCCCTTTAGGTAGCGAAGGTAGTCCTCGAGGGAGGCAATATGCCTCTCGAGGGCGGGTATGGCCTCGTTCATGCTCTCCATGGCCCAGTGGTAGCGGTCTAGAAACTGCGGCGCCACCACGTCGACGATGACGGTCTCGTGCTCGCGGGCAACGATTTCTAGGATGCCTCTGGCGATGGCCAGGTGTCGCAGCTTGTTGGCCAGGCTGGTCTCGACCTTGTTTATGGTTGCCATCTGCGACACCAGCCTTCCTCGGGGCCCGAGTCGTTGTTCACCACCACCAGCAGCCTGTGGGTTGTTATTGTTGCTGTTGTGGTTATGAACCATCTTTTCTGACTCGGCTGGCGGTGTCGAGGGCGCGAAGGGGTTCTGGTCGGAGACGAGGGCGAAGCTGCTAGTCTGGGTAGCCATGATACCGTTGACCATGCGGCGGTCCAGAGGCGGTCCTTCTCCTCGCTCTGCCGGCATGAGACTCTCTGTAGCAATACCGCCACCATTAAAACCACCAGCAACACTGCTGAGGCTGGCCTCGACACCCTTGATGAGTGGCAGGTCGTCCTCGCTCGCCTTGTCGTCACAGGAGCGCAGCAGGTGCACGCAGGTCACAAAGCTCAGCAGCTGCGACGCAAAAAGAAACCCTCGATATACATTCAACGTCTCCCGGAACCCCTGCCACGCCTGGCTGGCTGTGACGCTGCCCGTCCTGTTCCTCGTCCACCTCTTGCTGGGCGTCGAGTGCAGGCTGCTGGCATCATCATGCGCCAACCTGCTCACAGGCGTCACGGGCGGGCTGCCTGGAACACCACCACCACTACCACCACCACGACGGTTCATGTTGCTGCTGCTGGTAACAACCGCTGGCGAGGCCAGACCCGGCGGGACGCTGCTGCTGTCCTTGGCCTGCCACCTCTGGCACCTGTCGATGAAAAGACCTCTCGTCTCCAGGGTGCGCCTGTTAAACGTCCAGATGAGCGCGTACTGCGACGTGCCGATGAATTTCGTCACGACGCCCTTGGACTGGTCGTTGAACTCGTGGAAGCCGTCGTACTCGCGGGCTAGATAGTACAGCGCGCAGTGGTCTGCGTCCATGAGGTTCACGTAGAGCCGGAGGAAAGTGTCGCGCGAGATGGCAAGGGTGTTGGTGTCTGGGAGGAGTCGCGGTGCGCCAGGAATGTCATTGTCGCCGTCGTCGTCGTTGTCGTCGTCGTGATCACTGTCAGGCTCGATGCGCTGGATGCATACCAGCTTGAGCGATGCCACGGCCTCTGTCTCCTGGCCACGGCCATGGCTGTCCCTACCTGGATTATTGCTAGCTGCTGTCGACGACGGCGTCGCTCCCACCTTGCTAGGCAGGCTGGAGCTCCTCGAAGGGCCACCGCCGGGCTCAGCACCACCGCCGTTCTGCAGAGTTCCCTTGGGCCTCTCGTCCGCCTGCTGGACAAGGTCGACAGGCCGCTTCTTCATAAACGCAGGCAGATCATCCTCAAACACCATCCACTCGTTCAAGGTGACGCGCTTCACCGCGCCTGCACCGCCGCCGCCGCCACCGCCTCCTCCTCCGTTCTGTTGTTGCTGCTGCTGTTGTTTGGAGGAAGAGGCAGACCCGCTGCCGCCGGCGCCGGCTGGCGTCAGATTCTGGGTGCTGGGTTGCCGTCTTGCTGCCGTGTTGTTGCTGCCGTTGGATTGTGGTGAGGGCGCGGATGTGGGAAAGGCGCCGACCTCGATGACGTTGTATCTGTATGGGCCCTCGCCGGTGCTGGGGCTGCTGGGGCGGAACTTTTGGTGTCTGTCGAAGGTCGACTGGGCGATAAGCTTGAGGCCTTCCATCGCGATGTCGTCGTCGTCGTCGTCGTCGATGATATTATTTCCTAGAGTCTCCTGGAAAGATGACGGTGGCCGGAGCCACCTCCCCGGATGTTCAGTGCAGCTGTGGGTCGTGATGCGCGCGCAGGCCGTCAAAGGTCGACAGCTCGTGCGAGAGAATTCAAGGATTAATAGAAGTCCAGCCAGATGTGGGTCGCGATGAGACGAGAACAAACGATGCGCCCTTGGTGGCGTGTTATGTAGGAACGGACTGCATGACAAGAATCATGGGGAATCGTTCAGCATGTACAGATGGTTGTGTGTGGCTTGAACTCGGGGGTGGGAATGTGGCGAAACCCTGGAAGAATGGCATCTCGCTCACTCACACACACACACACACACACACACACACACACACACGCACACACACCACATAAACACAAAGTCGTCATCATGCACTAGCATCGAAATCTGGGCTGGAGGCCGGTTGAGCCCTGTGTGATCCAGGATCCTTCAAGAGACAGGGGGGCCGGGGTGCCTTACACGCGAAGGAGGGTAGCATCGCTCCGTCATCCCATCCGCGGGCGATGGCGGGCGGGGATTTCTTGTACCATGTTGTCACTGGGCTGCATCGGAGGTGTTCCCATGCAGTGTGTTGATATAATACCGCATTACTTGACCATGGCCGCAAAGGGCGTAGCTAAAGTTTATATATCAAATGTGACCGACCGAGCACACACTTGAACAGTCCCGGGCAACAAGATGTTTCTACTTGTGCAGCTCTTTACTTGACATTGCTACCTGTGTGGATCATCGGCCCCACTGATACTGTTGAGGCGTCAGGCCCTGGTTTTTATGGCTTGTCGACAAGGACAGGCACTGTTCAGTTGTAGAGAGACCACTGATCCATTAGCACCATAACGGGAATTCATATCAATCATTCCGGTGAGTGGATGTCGTGGATGTCCCATTATGGTCAAGAAGCCGATGTTTCTTGATGTATTATTCTGTCGACAGGTCTTGGGCGCAGACTCTCGTATAGCTATCATGCGACTATCGGCTACTATTATCATCGATACAAGGCACTATTGAAGCCCTATTTGCCAACTGATGACATATCTCTCAAGGCTCGACATATCACTTTGACGATGCAGCAGCCCGGAGGGATGCTGAATCATGAACAAGAAGGGCATAATTATGCCCTGGTACAACTCTCATCTGCAGCACTGCTTTACATAAATCATGCGTCATTTGACAGGAATTTCTCAGCCATCACAGGCCCGCCTGTGCTTCGTACCGTATTAGGGGAACCGTGCAGTCTGTTCCGTCCGCAGCATAAGCACTTCCATTCGGTACTTCTTTCTGCCATCGTCTTCAAGTGAACCCTACACTCCCTCTGCCGCCACAGATACTGTATGTGAGCCGCTCGCTCCTCCGCTCGTCTCGTCGGTGCCACTTGTCCCATTCAGCGTCTTCAGGCCTGCGCGGACCTTGGGAAGGATATAACGCCCGTAGTCGATGCTGTCGTTGATGTTGTCATAGCCACGAATGGAGATCAGGTCGGCACCGAGCTTCGCATAGTCCAGGAGGGACTCGGCCACAGTATCATACGACCCAACCAGCGCCGTCGAGGCCCCGCGCGCGTTCGTGGCCGTCACCGTGGGGTACCACAGACAGCGATCCTGCACGTCACCGCGAGACGCGATATCCAGCAGGCGCTGGGAGCCGACGTTCTGCGGCGCGGGCGCGTTGGCCGGCACCTTGCCCTGGCCCTTGGCGCGGTTCTCCTTGAGCAGGTCGAGGGTGCGGTGCGCCTTGGCCCACGCGAGCTCGTCCGTCTCGGCAACGATGGGCCGGAAGGTGACCCAGATGCGGGGCCTATCATCCGCCGCGCGCCCGGCCTTGTCGGCCTCAGCATAGATCCGGTCGATCTGCTCCTTGGTCTCCTTGAGCGGCTCGCCCCACAGGCCAAAGATATCACCCAGGGACCCGCCGATGCGGTACGCCTCGGGCGAGGAGCCGCCCACGGACACCTGGATCGCCTTGGGCCCGCCGATGGGCTGGATGCGGTTGGCAAAGTCCTTGAACTGGTAGTATTTGCCCTCCCAGTCGAAGGGCTCGCTGGAGGACCACGCGCGGCGCAGGATCCTGATGTACTCCTCGAGCCGGCCGTACCGCGAGTCCTTGTCGAGAGTGTCGCCCTCGCGGCCCTGCTCCACGTCGCTTCCGCCCGCGATGAAGTGCACAACCACGCGGCCCCGCCCCAGGTGGTTGAGGGTGGCGAGCATCTTGGCCGCGACCGTGGGGTACATGGTGTTGGGCCGGAGGGCGATCACGACGCTGACCTTTTCTGTGGCGGAGAGGATGGTCGCGCCGATGGTGAAGGGGTCGAAGCCGCCCGAGTCGTAGGGGATGAGGGTGTAGTTGAAGTCGTAGTCGTCCAGGCCGCGGGCGTAACGCTTGATGAAGTCTGGGTCCGCCGGGGCGCCGGGGATCGGGTCCAGCTCCGTGGAGGCATTGGGAAAGGTCATGGAGATGAACTCGAGAGGCATCTTGAAGGACTAGAGAGTCTTGATTGTAACAATATGACTTTTTCTTTTTTTTAAAAAAAAAACAAATATAATAGAGAGAGGGCTGGGATGCCAAGTCAATAGTTTACTTGCTCATTGATACTGCTGTAGATTCAGCAGCCAAGTAAACAATTTAATATCAGATCAACCATTCACCTCTAGTAGCACTTTCTAAGTCACAAGTTTAGTTGTCTTTTTATATTCCGCCAGCAATTGTTTATACATGGTCACAATGACTTACTAATTATACGACCGCTGCGTGTGGGGAAGTGGATTGCGACAGCTGCTGGCCGATCACGTCTTCCACCTCAAATCCGACCATCGGCCAAAAGTCGTCCCATTACCTGCGGTTGCATCATTCTGCCAGTTGTTTGCGTGAGGAGGAGATATGGCACCGGATTCCATCTTGATAGGTTCATGTTGGGTCTGCAGTACCCCCTCCAGTGCCCCAGCGAACCAGTGTTCCTGCGCGGTGTGCGATATACACACCACTGCAGATGGACTGCATTGATAATAGCCTGCAGACCACGGTTGAGAGGGGCTCACGAGGTCCCGGAAGTCGGGGATCGGATATAAGGAAACTTTTAGGGGGGTTTCCTAGAGATAGGAGGTGATCGAGTTGTCCTTGCTGTATCCCGTTGACTTGTCCTCGAAGCCATCCTGGGAAGCTGTCAGCGTGCGTGTGGCCTCGCTACACAGTGTGACAGACGGGCGCAAGGTTATATCTTAGGAATCCCACACGATAATGATCGACTTTTGCTTCGTCGACAATGAGCCCTCTCCGCCGTTGCCTGCAGATTCGACAAGCCGGCAGTGACAGAAGATTCCAGACCTTCTCGAGGCGTCAGCTCCACAGGCGTCGTCACCAGAGTACTGCTTGCATTCGCTGTATCACGGCTCTTGATGTCGAGTCCTTGGAAGGGTCATTTATCACTTCTCCATCTTGAAGAAATTGCAGCTGAAGAAGCACACGAGGATCATGACACCTGTCTCGCGTCTGAGCTGATTTCATATTCGTAATGCCAAAGATCTCGGTACGCGTACTCTTTGGGCGGACGAATTATGATTGATTTTCAGCTTGATATCCGCCGCTGAAAGAAAAAAAGCCGAACAGGCCGAACAACCTGTTCAATATGCTGAATTCATCAGACAATGTGTGCGTCTGCCTTTCGGATGGGCCCAAGTCAACAACCAATGCCATGTTGTGCACGTCGTCAACATCATAAACGATCGGTCAGTGAATGTGCACAAGAACTTTGGTCCTGTGAGCAGAGGCAGATGAATTGTCTTTCTGGAAGGATCGAATCGTTCTTACTTTTTTTTCTTTTTTTTCTTTTTCTTCTTTTTCTTTCTCTTTTTCTTCTCTTTTTCCTCGGGGGGTTTTTTTTGTCTTTTCCTTCCTCTTTCCTAACATTCAGCACAGACCGCCTTGAGATCAACGTCACGGCTGTCGGCCCGTCCAAGCCTCCGGTGCCCCCTTTCAGCGAACCCCCTTGCAACCTCACCTTACTCAAGCTTGCTGCTGACTGGCCTTTCTTAGCAATCCATCAGATCGCGAATCGACATACCTTTGAAACGCCCGTCAGCAGCAACAGCTCTGGTTCAAGCCAGACCTATCTCAGCCATCAGAACGAGAAACAGATCCGGCCTGGTATTCTCGGCTCTGCGGTGGCCACAGATTTCCCTCGTCAAGGTCGTGGCATTGCGGCCGTTCACCCTGGTTGCCTGCAGCCAATTACGAAGTGAAGGTACAGCCAGCCCTGGAGATGGAGAAGATGGACAGCTTCGTGGAGCTTGGCCAAGGGCTCGTGGCCCAGGTACAGGAGCAGCCTGTTACGGCCCTCGTCGTCACGTTCATCGTCATCTGCATCACGACTCGACTCGTCACCGGTCGGGGCGACAACTCACAGGCCAGATCCTATATTCACGACGCCCATGTGCCTCCTGCGGTGCCCTACTGGATCCCATACCTGGGTCATATTCCGCAGATGGCCTTCAACTTTGACCGTTTCCTAGACAGGCTCGGCAAACACTACCCAGGCGGTGCCTTTGCCTTGAACTTCCTTGGAGGAACTCACAATGTTCTTTACAAGCCGAGCCTATATAAAACGCTGTTCAGCCAGCCAAATCACGTCGTCGATGGAGGGAGGGCGTCCAAGCATCTCCTTCAGAGCGTCTTTGGCTACCCGCGCTCCAAAGCAGACCTGACGCTCTACGATAAGATCCTCAGGGACCTCGAACAACAGTACACCCATCTCTCATCGGGCGAGTCGCTGGGCCAGATGGTCAGGACGATGACCGACAGGCTGCGGCACAACGTTGCCGAGTTTGTCACATTCAACGCGGGCGAGATAGACCAGGTCCACTGGGAGCGTCTCGCAGACGCCTCCCTCGTCGAGGATGCCGGCGGCAAGGAGGTCGTCGAGGCTGACCTCTTCGAGCTCGTGCGGAACTTCGCCGCCTTCACGGCCAACCCGTGCCTGGTCGGGACAGACTTCGTCGAGAACTTCCCAGAGTTCTGGAAAGCCCTGTGGCGGCTGGACAAGGGCTTCTTATCCCTTGCCGTGGATCTTCCGGCCGTCCTGCCCCTCAACAAGGCCATTGGCGCGCGCAGGGCGAGGGGTTTCCTGTTGAGGTCACTGGATGAGTTTCAGGCCGCTATGGACACCGTACGCAACGGCGACATACCGGCGCCGCAGTGGGCAGATCTCGGAAACGTCAGCCCCCTGATGCAGTACCGTGTGGATGACGTCTTCCGGAAGTACAATCTGAGCACAGAGCAGCGGTCTGCGCTGGACCTGGCCCTGATCTGGGCCATAAACGCCAACTCGAACCCTGTCATCTTCTGGGTGCTGTGGCGGGTCTACTCCCAGCCCGGCCTCGTATCTCGCATCCGCCAGGAGATCGCCCCGTTTGTGGTTCTTGAAAAACCTGCTGTCGGCTTCGGCGCCGCTTTCGGGACGGCCACGCGTATCGAGAGTATCGATACCGAGGGGATCCTGAACAAGTGCCCCCTGCTCAAGGCCTCGTACGCCGAGACGCTGCGTCTTGATTTTGACGGGTGGAATTTCAGGTTCATCCGCGAGGACACTGTCGTTGGCGACAAGGAGGGCGAGAAGTTCTTCCTCCGTGCGGGAACGTACGCCCATGTAGCTGCTCAGCTGTGGAATACGGATCCTTCGGCTTATGACGATCCGGAGGTGTGGCGGGCCGAGAGACATATTAGACAAAACGGCGCGGCAGGGCAGGAGACAGCTGTTGAGATAGGAGACTTGAGACCATATGGTGAGTTGTCTCTATTCAAACTCCGCAGTAAAACACACGCACGCACACACACACACACACACACACATATGTATATATAAGGGAGGGAAACGCTAACTCATGTTCCAGGTGGCGGAGAAACCATCTGCAGCGGACAAGAATTTGCTGTCCGGGAGATCCTGCTCTTCTCTGCGGCCATCATCGCCATGTATGACATCGAACCAGTCGGCGGCGGACCGTGGAAGCTGCCCAGGCGGGAGCAATCTGCAGGGGCAAGACATCCCACGTCCCCGACCAGAGTCTGGATCAGATCTCGTCCGATCTGAGCGCACATCGTAAATCTCTCTCTTGTTGCAATCATCTCGACTATAGGCCGCTATCATATGCCTCGTGCCCCTCTCCTGTTCCCCTCCCGACACCCTGTCCTCTCGGCCGGCTATTCGAGTGCCAAATCCCTTTCCGGGTCACCCTCATCGCCGTGGATGTCACGGCCGAGGCTGTACTGTGGCTGCAGGCCGAACTCATCTATCCCTTGTCAGGTACCTTCTGGCTCGCGCTCTGCTGGAAGGCGAACAGCGCAAAGTTGACTCTGTCCCTGCTAGAAATGCGAGAAGTACCAGTGGGTCCTATACCCACACTATCCACAATGCACGCCCGAGAAGGGCTTGATAAATATCCTAGAGACCATAATAGTCGCCGTCCTATTCGCCTACCAGAGTCGGACTTGGTGACGGGCGGCGAGAGCCGTGACCACTTTGCGGATCTTCTGGGGTATAATGCGGGCCCCGTGACGGCTCTTCTCCGACGGGTGGCCCATTTGCTTCAAGGATGTGATTCAGTTTGTCGAAGACACGATATGCTCGTTGCTTCAGGTCGTTTGCGGCGCGGCCTTCGCAGGGCATGTCACCGATGAGCTCTTCAATGTCATCAAGGCTGTCCTTCACCGCCTGTATGGGACAAATGTGAGGTTCTGGGGTGGTTTCGCTTTCGTAGTTGCCGGCACGATCGCGGGATCGCCTGGGCATCGGACATAATCACAATATCAGTTTAGTCTTGCTCCCTTGGCGACAGCTCCGAACGAGCACTCACATGTACGAGTTCAACATATGGATGCAATCCTGCCAAATTACGGACCATATCGTCACGACCTCTACCTGCTTTTCAACCAAGCTCCTGTCCTCGAATCCCGGTTCTGCCTCCAACTCCGGAGCATCATCTTGAAGCCAATCCTTCAAAATCTTGATCCGCCCGCCGGCTGGGAGCAGACGGTCCATGATGTCCTCCCTTAGCTGGATCGGGACTGTCTGACCGCTCATGATAACATCCTCAATGAGGGTGGCGAACTGGGTGGCATTCTCCCTGAGCGGCTCCAAGGCTTCTTCCAGCGCTTTATACAGCACCCTCATCCCCGGGGACGGCCGTGGTCCAACACGCCTTGCCTTGACCCATCCGCGTAAATAACTGATGCGCGTTCTGTATGTGTTCACATCGGAGAGAAGCCAGGTCACGGTCCGGCGATCCACTGAGTGCAGAGGCTGTCCAGCCCGGGAAGATGCGGGCGGGGAGACGAGGGGCCTTTGAGACATTGCTTGTGGGAAGGCAACAGTGAGATTCTGTAAAGGAAAAGGGAAGAGTATGCTTAGAGTGGAGTATTTGAGGCTCGCTGCGGTTGAGATCCAGGTCTGTGGGGCTGTTGAGGGCAAGCTGGAGAGTCGTGACGCCGCGAGATTAAATACTAAATCGATCTGGTGTTTTGCGGCTACCAGGCATTTTGAGAAGACACTGTCGATGTTGAACAGCAGGTGATTTAAGTCCACAAAATATCCAGAACTGTCAATGTCACATGAAACGTGAACAGGGCGTGAAGACGAAGCGCGCATCATGCAAACATCTGCCCGTATCACCGTCCTCCGCCCTTCCCCTACCTGCAAAAACCGAACCGCTTTTCCGATTCGACACGGTAATTGGGGATAGGTTGCACATGCAAGCAGCACAAGAGCAACGCAATAGTGGAGTGCACCTGTCCGGAGCAACGCGGCAATTGGATCATAATCTATTTGTTTGGTAGGGCATCCAGCCACGTGGTCAGTGTCAGACGTGTCTACAGCGCATCGAACGTCAACTCGTTTCACATATCACGTACCAGAGCACCATTGATATTATATTTGCCTGTATTAGGATCACAGGGTACTCACCTGCGAGATCCCGTACCAGGCAACAGCGTTGGTTTAAGGCCTCGTTCCGAAATCCCGCAGCGTTCTTCCAGTTGCAGTTGACTGTCCTTGCCGCCGAGCAGTAGCACAATGGTTGATTCATCAATTGAGAAAGTGTACCGTATTGCCATGACTTTTTCAGCACAGCAGCGCCTCTAGTGTCTACGAAATAGTCGCACACGTTTACAAATCGCTTGGGGGCAGGCTATTTGGAGCAGGTTCATATACAAGAGAATTGCGAGACTATTCATATGACCTACGCCCTGGCGATAGCAATGGCGGGCTACAAAAACAGTAACATGAACTTTTTGTGCGAGGAACAGTTCAGTCTGCAGGTGTGCATACCTGACAGCCAACTGTCTAGGTGGCCTCCGTCAGCCGTGGGGCAAGGCTGGCCGATCTTTTGCTCTTCTTCTTTCGGCAGCGCGCTCCTAAGTATAAGACCTCTCACACTTTTCTTCTTGTTCACTTGTGCCTCGTCGTCTTGTGCCTCTCCTACGCACAAAGCCATGCCTTGGGAATTTGACGGTCAGAACATCTTAAGAGTCAATTGATGTGTTATGATGAAGCGAGTATTTAGCATCTTTCCCCCTGCCGAGGTCAACTTTATACCGACGACAGGATCTTCACAGCTCATTTACGAGATAAAAAGAGTCGTGCTATCTTTTCAGCCAAGAATATGATCCAGGCTAGCTTCAAATAAATCACGAGAAGAACGTTCTCTGGAAATGAGTGTCTCGGGCAAAAGAGCAACATTTCCCTTGCTGACTGCTTGAGAGTACGACGCGTCCAAGACCTCGCCAAGTCTCCTGCTGACCATAAGACACTTGGCGAAGATCGAAATGATAAACACATCATGGCTGTGTATCGACAAAACCCACCCACCTCTCCAAGCTTTCTTTGCCTACCGCTATCAGCTGGACAGACAAACTCAGTCCTTAGTCATGATTGGTTGTGGAGACTCCCAAGATAACTCGAATAAGTCATGGTGGCCCCCCTGAATAAGTTTTGCCGGCACACACACACCTTATCGTGTGTTGCGTGCTTGGGCTGCGTAACGTCTGCCGAACCGTTGAGGGGCATTCCCGGGACCCTTGTACAGATTCAGCAGCCCAGGCCGAGACAGCAAGCCCTCGTCCGCTAATGAGAAACACGACGAGCTGTTGAGCCCCGCCGTACAAGAGCCAGCTAGCTGAATTTGTCGGGCCTTCTTCGCTCAGGGATGGTCGAGTGCCTAGAAATTGTAACTCCATCAATAAATATGTCCTTATACTACGTGGGAGGTCAAGCCAAGCCAGATCTATCGTTTGTTGTGGAGGTCTTGGCCATAAGCTTCAGAGGATCTGCGGTATTTATCAGGGGCATTGCGTTCCAATAATTTAAAATACTGAAGGGTTCGATCTTCTCGTCTCTGCACGTCCCTTCCTTCCAGTGAACTGCAAGCCTTGTGTGAAAGTCCCCCCTTGCATCCACCGTCTGGGGTATCGACCCGACAGCTCTCGACGATCGCTGCGGAACCGTGGCCGGCCAGCATCGCGGTGCTACAGCCTCACAGGATGGGAATCTTCAATATTTTGAACAGTGAGGAGAAGCGAGCCTCTACGCCTGAGGATGCCGTGCACGCAGATTCGGACACCGGAGGTGGGGAGGTCGAGGAAGCCGGCGACGAGCTGCACCGGGGGATGAAGCCAAGACAACTGAGTGAGTATCCGCGAGCCGTGAGACTTGAGCTGAGAGAGCGAGTGGCTGACGCGCCCTGACAGATATGGCAAGTAATACAGCAGAGAAGTCACGAAGAGAAGTGATGGCGCCCTGTACTAACATTCCAGCGTGAGCTAGATGGCCATCGCTGGTGCTATCGGGACCGGTCTGATCATTGGATCAGGAACTGCGCTGAAGAACGGAGGCCCTGGCTCGATCTTGATCGGGTATCTCCTTATGGGTTTTGTTGTCTACATCGTTATGGTTGCCTTGGGCGAGATGGGCGCATGGCTGCCACATAAGAAGAGTTTTTCTGGATATGCCTCACGATTTGTTGACCCTGCGCTTGGGTATGTACCGCCATTTACGACATGCTCTTCCCCTGGTGGCTGTATTCCCATCCCCCTGCATCCTCTGGAGTGCCGCTGACTATTGGAGACAATAAAGATTCGCAACGGGCTGGAACTACTTCTTCAAGTATGCGATCGTGCTGCCCAACAACTTGACAGTAACCGGCATTATAATATCGTACTGGCGGCCTGATCTGAACGTCTCGATCTGGATTGTGGTCTTTGGAGCGGTCATTATCGCTCTCAACGTACGCAAACCCACAACACTGGACTCCTGGTCTATCACCCGTAATTACAGGCAGCTAACAAGAAGGGGAAAACAAAATCACAGCTTGTCCACGTCAGTTTCTTCGGCGAGGCGGAGTTCTGGATGTCCATGCTCAAAGCCCTCGTCATCTGCATGCTGATCCTCCTCTGCTTCATCATCGCGCTGGGCGGAGGTCCAGATCACGTCAGGACGGGTTTCTGGTACTGGCACACCCCAGGAGCCTTCAACCAGTACAAGGACATTCCAGGCAGCACTGGCCGCTTCCTCGGTGTCTGGGCCTCCATCGTCCAGGCCACCTTCGCCTACCTCGGCACCGAGCTCGTCGGTGTTGCCTTCGGGGAGACGCCGAACCCGTCCAAGAATGTGCCGAGGGCTGTGAAGCAGACCCTCATGCGGATCTGCTTCTTCTACGTCGCCGGAGTCATCAGCCTCGGCATGGCAGTGCCGTACAACGACGAGAGGCTGATCAGCGCCACCGGGGAGAAGACGAGCGGTGCAGCATCGCCTTTTGTCGTCGCCGCCGAGATCGCCGGCATCAAGAAGCTAGACAGTGCCATCAACGCACTGCTGCTCGTGTTTACCGTCTCCGCTGCCAACTCAGACATCTATCTGGCCTCGCGAACGCTCTGGGCGCTGGCCAAGGAGAGCCAGGCTCCGGGCATTTTCCACCGCACCAATCGGCGTGGTGTGCCTATTGCCGCGGTAGTCTTGTCGTCGCTGTTCATCGCACTCGGCTTCATGAACGTGACGGAGAGCGCAAGCACGGTGTTCGGCTACTTCGTCTCACTGGTCACCGTGTTCGGAGCGCTGAACTGGATCTCGATCCTGGTCAGCTACCACTGCATGCTGCAGGGAATGAAGGCGCAGGGGATCCCGAGGAGCGTGATGCCGTACCGGAATCCCCCTGCTCCCGTGGGGCGCATATATTGCATTTGCCATCACTGTGCTGGTGATTATTTTCAATGGGTTTGCAGCTTTCATGCCCTTCAAGATCGGGACGTTTATGACGAGCTACATTGGCATCCCGGTGTATCTCATCAATATCCTCTGGTGGAAGGTGTTCAAGAAGACAAAGAGGGTACGGCCGGAGGAGATGGATCTGCAGACAGGACGGCGGGATTTCTAGTGGAGGTGCGATACGGAAGAACTTGTTCAGACATGGCATGATTTATTAATGGTAAATAGACCACTAGAGTCTACCTCCTCGCACAAGTATCTAAAGCACTCAACCCATGACATGAGTATACGGCACGATTCTTATAATATATACTTAAAACCAAAAAATTGTCAGCCGGCTTCTTTTAAAAGGCTCTTTATATCAGATGCCGTCGTCTATGGGGTTACAAGTCGCGATAATAAACCTCTTTTAACTGGGAGACGACTACTTGGATAACACCAGATAGATGCTCACAAAGCTAGCTTCCAAACCTGGCCTGTCCAGAGCATGGAGAATGTCTTATTTGAAACATGATATATCCACATCTCAACCGCTGCTGAAGAAATCTACTAGTTCACTGTTCATGCCCTCCGTATCGCCTGTCCTACCCTTTCGCAGGATGGAAAGCGCGTCCTTGACTGAAACTCTCACCGATTTCACGCCGACGACATCAAGCCCAAGCAACGCCTCCGGCGATATGCCCCAGACATTGCCGTCCCAACGCCGTCTGACCAATAGCACCCCCGTCTCCATGATATTCTCCCTGTCGACACATATGAAGAAGGTTGTGTCCAAGGCCTCCGCAAATCGCATTTCCCGACAGAACCATGGAAACCGTCTGACGGCCTCGTCTAGGTTCTGCACATCGAGGTCAAGCTCTGGTGCATACAGCACCAGCTCTTCACCTGGCTGGCGTCTGTCCGCAGCTGAGTCAAGCATGCAGGCGCCGAAGCCCCTCTCCTGGCGTCCAGTGCCGTACTGGAACACGGCGAACCTGGGCTGCTTCCGCACGGCTTCGGTTGGCCACGTGGCGTCGCCGTTGGCGAGGGTAAGGAACCGGGTCTGCAGGCCTTCGTAGCAGGAATAGGGGATGCGTATGGTCGAGCTTGTGTCCATGGACTGCGCCAGCGCCGCACCCATGCTGGCGAGCGCATCCTTGGTACGCGACGTGTCCGCTGTGAGGCCGGCCCAGCCCAGATGGGCCATCAGCATGCCGTTCTCGACGGGATTGGCGGTATCGATGATCAAGATCATTCTTTGGTAAAGGTATGGGTTCTTGGAGCAACGGAGGGGGTGCAGCGCTACCGCTTGGGCAGTCATATCCTCAGTCGGCGAGGTTAGAGAGGAAGGGGTCAGAGAGGCTTGTATGCGGCAACAGCGGTCCTCAGCCGGTTTGATGTCGAATGCCGGCTCGAGGCGGGCGACCACCACGTCTGGTGAAAGAGAGGAGTGGATATAAATTGGTACGTAGTAGCCCAGGGTGTGGTTCTTCTTGGGTGCCGGGGGACCACCGTCGCTGTCGGAGCTTGAGTCCGAGTGATCAGATGCTTGGTCGTCGCCGTCGTCCCCAGCATCGTCATCTTCGTCGTCGTCGCCACCTTGAATCTCGTAGCTCTCTCTTGCTTCAGCCCAGTCCGTATTGGCCAGCTGCAGATTGACAGTAGTCAGGCCTGCATCCCGTGCCATGATCCGAAAAGAGTCCACGTTGCACTGAAGGTCGTCATCATCTAGGGTGACGAGTAGAACACCGCTTTTCTTCCAGTCCTTTTCGATAAGCGCGATAAAGTACCTGGGCTCGAATTGCTCGTTCTCGCGTGAAACGAGCTCGAGATGGTAGTCGAAGACTGTCCGGAGCGGCTGCCCGACGAACCACGCCCGCGGGGGAAGACCAACGCTCTGTCCAGGCTCGGAGCCGTTGGAGGTGGCCTCAATCTCACACTCCCGCTGGGCCTCTTGGAGCTCAATATCAGATAACTCGATGAGCGTGTAGAGCGCCGTTGGATGCATGGTCATGGGCTCGTTCTGGTATCGAGCCAGAATCGGCGCGGTAGAGGGCAGAGACAGATCCATGGTAGTAGCTGTTATATCTATGGCTGGTGGTGATGGGTGCCTTTCAGTTCGCGGGTTGACAGAGACAATTTCGTCTGCTCGGTTTGGTTCCAAGATGGGGAGATGTTTGAGTTTGCTCTGTCCAGGAAGAGGGGAAGGCGAGCTTCTTCAAGAAAGATTGTAAATACCACTCTTAGAAGAGTTCGTGGTTGTGTTCAGGGTCTGCTAGAAATGCTGACAGGGGCTCAGACCACCCGTTGCTTCTTTTTGGGCTCGGTTGAGAATGGTTAGAGTATGCGAGAGCTGCGTTCCGATCTCACAAACTTATATCAGCTGCTGACAGGCGGCAAAGTCTATTTGTGGCGCCCGAAGCTCAAAATGGACCAGTTTCGGGGGGTACAGGAACCCCTTTGTAGACGATCCGCGCTGATGCCTCATTCGCCCTATATTGGGGGCATTGCACTGGTTAGGCACCGTGTATTTCAAGTGTACAATGCACCTATGGAACGGACCAAGGACTGTTCGACTCGTCGGGCGAGGTTCTTGAGAGTACATGTATCTATTCAGAGGGTCAGCATCGCACCAGTGAGCATTTCGGTTCTTTCATCATCTCATGCAGGTAATGCCTTATGCAGTATGCTTTACATTTTGTTCTCTGAATAACTTGTTTACCAGCTTTCATCATGAAGTTTCTAATCTAGCTATGAATAAACTATGGTCAAATATAAGCCCCCTACCTCGGAAATTGCTTGTCGTATAAAGGATTATCATGTATCTGCGCTACCTTCGTAGCAAGCCCCCAATACTATTAGCTATCCACGGCCCTCGCTCTCTGCTTGAAGGATTTTGTGGCGTGGAATCAGGCGCTGGGCCTGACGTTAGGCACAGAAGTATTTATTACTCGATTAGTATTGGAAACCCATCTTGTCAGTCCCTGTTATGGGTCTCGACTCAGATCATGACTGGACACTCGACATTTTCCGACCACAATCTGACCCTGTGGTACCCAAAAAGCCTCCATGGGTTCAGATACCTGCATGATTTCACCAGCGGATCAACAAGGTGGTGTGATCATCCCGAGCCGCATCTAATTAGCTACCCAGGCCTGCTTCATGTAAGTCCATGTCAGAACAGGACCTACTAATTGATATTAATGGCAATGCTGTGGTGCTGTACCATCAGGACTTGTGTAAGATTGCGAGATCAAAGGACACGCGAATAGCCATGATGGCCGACAGGGAAACGTGAGATCGGGGGCTGTTGATGATGCTGTTTATCTGCATGGCCAAGTCTGAGACGGCACAGGCCCGGCTTGGAGTAATCCATGGAAAACCACACATGGAATCTTGACCGTGGCTAACCCAACAATGACCTTCTCAGGACGTTGTATTGTGCCTCGAGTCGAGACAAGGTGTCAGGCCATACAGGTTTGTAAATATAAGAACCGCGATGCCAGCCAGATCAGTTTTCTTCTTCCATTTTCCCCTCAACAGTTCAGAGCAGAACTTGAAGAACGAAACACACAGACGAACCTAGACGGCATAATACTGTTCAAATCCATTCGACAATGAAAAGTCTGCATATTCTCGCTGGACTCCTTGGGGCTGCGGCAGCCTCAAATATTCTCACGTTTCAATGTAGTGGCATGGAAGACGTATGCCTTAACATGTGTTGTGGTATGTTTCCATTATGAGTTTATCATCCTCGACACATGTCTCTCAGACAATTGGACCTGCGTAAGGTCTCAGCATAAAGAAAAGACAAGAGGCGGCCGGGGTTGCTATGCCTATGGCTGTTCTCATCCCGATTTCTGAAAAAGCATCGGCTCAGGAAACATTCATAGCTAATGTCGTCTTCTAGCTGCTACCGGCACTCGCAATATCGGTCTAGGCCTGACTTACGACAAAGCTACGACCCAGACGAAGCGAAACCGGCGCAAGGCTGCAGGCTGCGTAGCCTCGGGCGGTAACCACTGCTCTGTGAAGAAAGGCCATCCGGCGGGCTATTCTTGCGACGAATATCCATTTGCCTCCACGACGGCAGACTCGGGCAAAACGACGCGCATCAACCGCTGCGTGAATGCCGTGTCGAACAACAAGCAAGGGGGCCAGATCAACGGTTTCTACAAAGCCAGCGCACCCAGGGGCTGCGGTGGTGCCGCGTGCTCATTCACCGTGGCTTTCAGCGCTGGCGGCTGCCCTGCTAATCCGACATGCTCTACCGATTTCACAGGAGTAGCCGGCAGTGCCGATGACTCTGACGCAGGATGCGACGGAACTGACGATTATGAAGATCCGGAGCCGGCCCAGACTGTAAACGCCGCATCATGCTCAGCCAAGCGCAGGAGGAGCGAGGCTGAGGGAAGACTGCCGGGGCTGAAAAGATATCGGCTGAGTTCGGGGATGGAGATTGATGTTCCCGGCGGAGCTGAGATTGGACAGAGAACGACTATTGTATTGCCGAGAAACGAAACCCTGTGGGAAGAGCAGGCCAGCTTCGGAAATCCTGCACTTGTAGGACGAGCTATGGATGACGATGAAGATGATGAAGACGACTACGACTACATGCTGGATAATCTGGACGTGCGGGAGGAAACTATTGTTGCCGAGGTTTTCTAAGATTGATTGTTTACTAGTTGAGATGTATAAGCTGTCTGATTTAAACATAGTAGGGTTGCTTTTTGTGCAGGTATTTTAGAGAGCATGTTATATTTGGTATGCCTATTTCAAGCCGTGAGAGTGTTCGCATTAGCAGGATACCACCCCTTAGTCCCAATCTGCAGAGTAAAAGGTCCTAGCCATCTTTCCCAAGTTTTACAAGTCCAGCAATAGTAACGAAAACGAAGAGAAGATAGTATTCGCCGTTCCACACTCTTCAAGTTTTGGTTAGCTTGGGAACTTCACCACCGGTTAGCGATAAGTCCTCATCAAGAACAACGAAGTTTCCTTGGTTAAAAGCTATGCGTGCGACGTCCTGTATTAGTATGTCTCCCTCGCGGTCGAGGTTAGCATAGTCTTGTGCTGTGCTGTGTCACTGCGTGATAGATGTGAGAACCAACAAGACGCAGGATACACGGGTATTTTCAGATCTCAACACAGGAACTGGGCATGATATTTTATCGAAATCAAAGTGTATTAAATTCTCGTGCCCCCCGCAGTATGATAAATCTATTTCCCGTCTATGAGCCATTATTTTCGATTCCACCCTAGACCACTTCCCCCAAGACCTCATCAAGTCGTGATAGATTGTTTAAGTTCAGACAATATTTCAATATTCTACAATTTCTGTGTATCAATTGTACGTAATATTCATATCAAAGTCGTATAATCCAACTTGGAGCTCTGCGTCAAAACGAGCAACTCAGTAGTTGAAAACCATAAGGGACGGGTTGAGCACGAGAGGTGCCAATGCGTGGCAGCCCAGAACGACCGACATGGGGACTATGGCGGTGAAATCTGTAATGGCCCAGCCCCGAGGCGCCCAGTGAGACAAATAGATCATGCCGCCAGTGAAGATAATGACGAAGATGTAGCTATCATTCTCGTTAGACATTGGTGTCTTTCGACGAGTCCGTTTGGCATCAGGTGCTCCAGCATGGACTTACAGGTATTTGAATGTCTTGAGGATCTTGGGCACCTCTTGGAAGAAATTCGAGTCCTCCTTCTCCTTGGAAGTCGCACCCCACTGCATGTCGATATGGAACAGGTGAGCCAAGAGGGCGAGGCTGACGTGAAAGGAGAGGCCGCTGAAGAAGATTGCCATCATTGGCGTCCACTTGAAGTTCTCGAGCAGGGAACTCATGAGCTTGCGCTCACCAGTGCGATATCTGATGATTGCGAGTGCGATACCGCCGACGAGATTGAAGACGACAAGGAGCGAGACGAAGACCTTCCACGAGGGGGAGATAAAAGTGGTCCAGGGAGTCATCGAACCATCCAACCAGAAAGTAGTTGAGGACGGTCATGGGCATACCAACGCCAATAGCAAAGTCTAATGACAAGGTCAGATACCAGGTCTCGGATATGTTGTCGGTAAGAGGTAGCTTGTTGACTTACATGAGCAGATGTATGCAAAGACGCTGATCTTGGATGACAGTTGCATGTCTGAGCCCAGGAACTTCCTGATGAGCGGAGTAAATGGTCCCTTGGTCGGCCATCTGTGAAACGGATGGAATACCATCTCACTGCAACCATATGCGTACCTACCCTGATGATGAGTAACTGATTCTGGCGACCAAGATAGGCAGCTCTTCTGCCGGGAGGGAGAGACAGTACTCACTTTTGCCATCGGGCAATCTCGTCGTAGATTGTCAGGGAGACACCCTCCTTGAAACCCTGACCATGGTAGCTAGCGACACGAACAGTACTTCCCTTGATCTGCATTCGCAGTGCAATGTCAAAGTCTTCAGAGACATGGCTTTCAGACCAGTAGGCAATGTAACCGTCGTCCGAGTCTGTGCCGACGTCTTGAACCGCAGCCCAGCGGATGAAAGCGTTGTGGCCAACAAACGGTGCGACCTCGCCTGAGCCGATGGAGAATCGAATCGCGGTGTAGACCATGTTCGTGAAGAAGGTAATGCCGTTCTCGAAGTAATCCCATGCAACCTGCATGACGCCTGTCGAGTGCTGGACAATGGCGACTTCAGGTGACAAGAACATCTCAGCTGCGCCGTAGAGAAGGCAGTCCACGGGCTTCATAGCTGTTTAGTAGTCTGGTTTGCCGTACGATGTAGAGGAAAGACTTACTACCCGCGTATCGGAGTCCACAATCAGGATGAACTCTCCGATCCGGATGTTTCCCTCCGCCATCGCTCTGGGATTCTCTCTCAGAGCGCGTTCCAGGCACTGATCATAGATCTCGCCAAGTTCGTTCTCCTCCAGCATCACCGGCTCCGCATCATTAGAGCCCGGCTGCTCTGCCGCCTGGGCGTCAACAGCCTTCTGCATGTAGGCCTCGACCTCTTGGGAGAGGTTGAGGGCAAAGTTCATGTTGGAAGCCTTCTTGAACTTGCCCCTGCGCTCGAACCCGTCGTCACCATGCTTTGGTCTCGCTACCCAGCCAATGTCGTTGTCATGATAGAAATCCCTGCGAACCTGAGCTTCCTCCTCTGTGATAGCCCGCATGCCGTCGTCGTTGATGAAGATGGAAGCGGTTCCGCCTCTGGACTCGTAGTATGAGATGGCAGCCTGCAGACTTCGAACAGTGGGGATGATGACGCTGTCCATCCCCTCCTTGTAGACGGGCATCTGGATCGTAATGTGTGGCGGTTCAAAACCTAGGGAGTAGGCCTGCCGGAGGTTGGGCTTGATGCAAGAGTATGTCCGGGAATTCGTCTTGAGACCGCTGATAGGCCCTGCGATCTGCCACAGGTCACCAAAGATGACCTGGAAGAAGAACAGCCCCGCGCACATGAGCAAGGGACAGGCAACAATGAGAGCCAGCCTCATGTAGTTGCCGTCCAAGAAGCACTCCGAGACGAGCTGGCCAACAGAGAAGCCATAGACCAGCACAATAGCTAGACAGATGCCCATCCCGACAAAGAAGGCACTGTGAAGCATCACGGGCCGGTTGACAGATTCTGCTGGCTCAGCGGCTTCTCTATCCAGGCCTTCTTCACTGTCGCTGACCTCGTCTGGCGTGGCGACCATAGCACCGGTCTTCTCATGCATCATGGAAAAGTTAGACACCGATGGGGCGGTTGAGTGAAGAGGGCTTGCCCCAGTAAACGGTGACGCTGCTGGAGAGTACCCCAGGGTCGAGTTTCGACCCCAGACGTAATTCAGAAGCCTGTCCTCCATGCGCTGGGCATGCGTTAGGATCTGGGAGATTTCATCTTGCCAGACGAGCAACAAGCCTTCTTTCCTCAGGATGGCAGCGTATTGAAACTTCTTCACGCTGGAAGACGAAACTGCCGCGAGGGACTCGATCACCTGGAGCTGCCAACCGCCTCTCATGATCAGCTCAGTCTGTCCTTCATGCATACCTGCGATGATAGGATACAGCATGTGCAGGCGCAACGTGGCTATGACTCCCACGTTGAGGCGCTGTGCCGCCTCGAGGAGCTGGTCGTCGACGTGCTCGGGACAGCAGACATAGTTTCCCCTGGACTGTCGAAGCAGGACGCCGAGCCCACGAGACCCATCAGCCAGGGCCTGCTGGGGTATCCAGCCGTGTGCCGAGATTCTATTGGCCAGGTAGCTGACCATCTATAGCATCACTGATATCAGCACTCGATCTTTAGTAAGTTGTGGGTCAGGCTGGAGACTATTTGTCACATACCGTCCGGTAGCGAATTTCATCATCATATCCGTTCCCATTTGAAGAGCTTGTGCTGTGAACAGATGCAGGGCGAGATGCAGCACGGGATGCTGGATGAGATGTTGATTTGGTGTACGAGCTCCGTCTTGAGTAGCTTTCTCTCGTGTGAGCTCTCGGAGGAGGGACAGGCTGAACTGCGTCCATGTGCGGAGGCTGCGAGCTGGAGATCCCAGAGGGACCTCGAATGGATCTTGTTCGGTCGTTTGGATCAACAACAGGTGTAAGGTAATGGCCAGCAGCGAAACTCTCTGCCGATGAGTGTGTTGCCATCCTTACTGATCAAAGACGCTGCGCCCCACGAAAAGCTGGAAGAGCACAAGCGGAGGGACAGAGACAAAGACCAAGACAGGCAACTACATAGGTTTTGTAGAACGCATGTATCGAGTGCAGGTGACCGCTAACATATACCCGAGGAGACTGAATCTTATGACAGGCCCAAGTAGGGAAAGCCTGGGAGCAAATGAAAAGAAGTGGTCGAGAAGGAAATTGATAAGAAGATACCCGGCCAGCTCTGTATCACTACTAAGCAGTCAAACCTCGAATACAGGGTGAGTGATCGAGGCTGGGAGAAGCATAGTAACTCAGCGAGCTGGGAAGTATTTAACAACGGGGAAGCCTTGAGGATGACACAGACCTCACATGCGCCGACAAGGAAGCTGTGAAATTCAGGAAGTGGTCTCTTTTCAGCCACAGAAGCGCTTGAGACTCTCCTTCCTGCCGCCAGCCAGTTCCAGACCACGATAATGAAGCATTCGTCAAGAGAGCCTCAGCTATCAACCAACTATTGAGTTCGACATGGGAAAGCCTCGGACTTGTCCAGCTGGCAGACGGGGCAGTGGAGGGACCACAGCTGGCCAGATGCCTGCATGTCAACCTGATCTAGTCAGAGACGTCTCCGTATATTCCGGTCTCGATCATGGGCACCTTCACCCTGTCAGCTGCCTGCTTGATTCCTGCACGAGGTTTCAGCGAGAGTACCGCGCCAAGAGGGAATACGAGACCGATGGGCGAGATCCCGCGCCGGATGACCTCGACTTCTGCGTGAGACGCAAGTTCGGCGTCTAATGCAGCATCTATTGCGACTGCGCAGGAAGGAATGCGCATGGGTGGGTTCTCTAGATAGGGTCTGCTTCGGGGGGGGGGGGGAGTAATTCAGGCTCGCCGATGGAGGCTGGTTTTTTTTCTTCTTTCTTCCTACGTCGTGGCTCGACCAGTCTAGACTTTCTCTGCCAACTGGCATCTTTTTGACCGGGCTCGGGGGCCGAGGCGGACTTCTGTCTCCATGTGTTGAGCCTTTAATGATTCTCTTCTTGTTTCCTTCCTCCGACTTTATTGACCATACGGACCTAGGTAGCTACCATTTGTCTGGAAAATTTGACCATCCTGCTGTACCTTGCTCGCTCGGAGGTAAAGAGTCGCCTTGCGATGTGTTGTCTCGCTTGTGAGTGAGGATGAGGAGCTTTTCTTGCCCAGGTGCCTCTGGACCCAGGTTGTCTTCCGCAATCCCACATTCCCGACCAGCCGTTGAAGTGATAGCCTCTCTCGTAGCTCAGTTCTGGCCTCAGCAGAATATACCCCTGTCATGTACCGGTACGCATGCATTACACCGGCAGCAGACCACCCCGGCAGGTCTCCACAAAGAATGGCTGGGTTCACAACATTGGAGGCAACCCGAGAGTAGCGAGAACACTCTACTCATCCATTGTACTACCAAGCCCAAGGAAATAGTAGCTCTACTTGTGGACTATCTCGTCAGGGCAGGGAAATTGGGTCGGGGCCACTATGAGGTCCAGTTCTCTCGTAGAGGAAAGGTGGGAGCCACGCCTCTGCTCACCTTTGTCCTCATATTGACCGGACAGGAGGATCACTGCGGCAGACAATAATGGCTAGCTAAACGAGAACGCAATCAGGGAAGCTGACATCTTCCCAGGCGCTTAAATCCGCATTCTCGATGCGGTGAGCATGCGTTGCACCCTCGGAAGATTACACCTTGCTTTAGTCTCCTCTCGTTATCTACACCGTGTAGGAGAGACAAGCCAGCCGCCCTCATGCTCCTTTGTTTTTTTCCCCTTCTCTTCTTTCTCTCTCCGTGGGTTACATGGGCTCGCATCACTAGCTCACCACCAAATCCTACCAGCCCTTGCCAATGCAGGTTCGATAGCCTGTGTCGGCTGAGTTGGCAGATTGCTGTCGCGATAAAAGGCCAGAGTTGGAAAGGGAAACGAATTCGCAGCAGGCTAACCTGCCACTCAACAACGCCACTAATCATCTGGTGTGCATCGGATATTTAGAGGTCCGATGATCAAGGGTACCTACTCGTTAAAGCAACTGTAGGCTGAGGTTGTTGCACAAGACTTGTCTCTGATACATAGTAGCTGAGGATGGTACAATACCCAGCCGTTGTTGGTTGGTCGTATCAGAACGAGGTGGCCAATGATGCTGATATGCATCCACAACGGTTATGAATGCACATTTAATGAATGTACTAATCGGGCTGCCGTTGCAACAGCGCTCATGTGAGCAGTAATACGGCGTGAGGTGGCAACCACCATTTCTTCCCCCTCCTTTCTTCTTCTTCCTCACTTTTACGACGAGGCCACGAGAGACAAGGATGAATAAGGTTCATGCAGGACATGGGCTGTTCCCAGCCAATATATGACAGCAAATAATGATACAAATCGCATCAAAACACGCCACACTACCACCTCACAATTCAGGAGTGGAACCACACACGCCTCGCTCCCACATCTTGACAGATCGCACCGTCATCCCGCGAGCATCCCCCTTCCCCCCACGTCGGAAGCCACGTTCCAACGTCACTCCAGAACGTCCACTGGGCATTGGTGGCATCGTCGAGCCACGGTTTGTCTCCTTGGTTATCCCTGTTCCCACGCAGCGGGTTAGTGATTCCACATCTTTTTCTTCTTGTCCGGGGAAACCTAGGCGTCGATCACTTACGGAAACCACCCGTCTCTCGCGCCCACAGCCACATTGAGTATCAGATAAAACTCTTGGTCGAATGGCGCATTTCCGGTGGTGGACGTCGAGTTCGCCCACGGATTGGTCGCAAGCGTGTTGTTCTCTGAGGCGGCCGAGAAATCCCCCCGGTTCCAGAGCGTGTCTTTGGCATAGAAGTTGACGTAGAGGACCTGGGTCAGGCGACTTTCGAAATAGGTGTAGATGTACTTGTCATCCCACTCCAGGCCGTATGTGTATGTCGCTTCAGAGAAGTCTCCCCTGCGCATGGTCCTGACCTTCTGGGTTTTCCAGTAGGCGTCGGTGTCGGAGCTCAGACCTGAGGAGTCCATCAGCTTTGAAACTCTTAGAGACGAAGCCGGGCGGGAACCCTTCCGCAGTCGCTCCAAACTCACCCCAGTGCAGTGTGGAATAGTAGACATTCCGGCCTCCATGGTAGTCAGCACCATTGCCTCGTGCCTCCATGATGTCCATCTCTCCGCTCTTTGGCCAAGCGCCGTAGACCGAGTCCTTGGGCATCATCCAGATGGCAGGCCATAGCCAGTCTCCCTGGGGAACCTTGGCCTCCACCTCGACCCGCCCGTACTTGATACCAACCTTTCCCTGAGTGTTGACTCTGGCGGACCGCACGGGGTTGACCATGTTGCCCAGCGTAGAGTTGGAAGTAACAGCGCAGGCGCTCGCCGATGTCTCAGTACAAGTTCCGTCGGCGGTCAGGTTCAGCGTAAAGCCATTCCACATCTGGTCCGTCGTGATGGACGTCGTTTCGTTTGTCAGGGTGGGGACGATGTGAAGTCCTTTCTCG
Source organism: Celoporthe dispersa (assembly GCA_016584495.1). Classification (NCBI taxonomy): domain Eukaryota; kingdom Fungi; phylum Ascomycota; class Sordariomycetes; order Diaporthales; family Cryphonectriaceae; genus Celoporthe; species Celoporthe dispersa. Next base: position 360,809 of record WAID01000011.1, read on the forward strand.
TCCACGTAGACATTGGTTGGGTCTGTGGTCGTCCAGTCAAACGAGCCTGTCCCAAACCCGTCGAGCGCGACCTCGTAGTTCCATTTGCTCTCGTCCAGTGTAGTTCCTTGGAAAACATCTTCATAAACAAGGCACATCTATACAACAAGCTTAGAAAGCTGTCTTTCCACAAAGGTTTGATCAACACCCAGACTCACCTGCTGTGGCAATGCGCCGCGGATCTCAAGGTAGGCAACCGCTCCCGCAGCAGCGATGCCTAATGCTATGAAGGCCCAGATGATGTAATTGTTGATTTTGGTCCGCTTGAACTTGGGATCGGCGAGCCATGGCTTCTCATATTCGCCACGCAGGCGATAACTTACGAATCGTTTTCGGCTCTTCACCACGTCAGCCGGGGTGTTGCGGCCAGAGCTGTGGTCCATGTCTACCGTGGATTTCAATTATCAGGATCTCTGTGGATATGCGAAGGACAGCAGTAGTGTGTGAGACTTGATCTGTCACAAGACGAAGAAACTAGAGATGGGAGACGTTCTGGCTGGTCACAATAAGGCTTTGTAAATGTGATTCTCTCTCCTTCCAGATATCGCTGGGGCTGCGTCCAGGTTTACAGTATCCTGATCAATCAAGAGAGATTTCAGCCGGATAACGAACATGCCGACGAATGACGAGATAGTCCCAAGTCTAGACTCACACCCCAAGGTAAGCACTGTAGGAAACCCTCGTTGAAATTAATCCTTGCCACGCACATGCAGGAAGAAAAAGGCGCCTCGGGTGCGCCGTCCGGCCGAAAATGCTCCGCTGTACTCCCACGCGGCAGGGGTCCACGATAAATAATTCCCCGCCACGATATTTTCTTTCCAGCTTTATTGACTCCTTCGGGACTAAAATCAACCAGAAGGGGAAATGCCCTCGTAGCTGATCAAGAATGAGGATGTATCCAGGCAGCCTTTTCCAGGCCACGGCACGGCTGCCTGCATCTCCTTCAAGGGGACTATTCTCCGTACCGCATTCTCGGGCCTTTAGGGACACGACATCTGCTGAGGCTGAAGATTGATCTTGTACTCGTTCGATATATTAATACAAGGTTGCATCACAGCAAAATGTGGCGGAGTATTTGACGATTAGCGTTGACACCACCTAGGAACTGTTTTGACTGGTGATGGCAAGTCCCGTAGACGACTGCCACGTTTACAGACCATCTGCAATAGATGACGAGACCCGTCTCATTCCTTATCTTTTCCGGAAAGTGTAGCCATGATATCCTATGAGATTTATGGTTTCAATAAGATGGATCGATCTTTCAGCTCAGCACGTCATCTAGTAGCATATCTCACCAAGCCGAGTTTTCCGCCTCCCTGTGCTCTGTGTCCATGGATGTCTCATAGCGGGATGAGGGCCATGAGAGATAAGTTGATAGGTGTGAAATGAAGATCTTCTTGTATTGAATCGATATTCTACAAACAAGACGATTTTTTTTCTTTTTCCTTCTCTTCTTCTGAGTAACAGGCTTTCGTGGGTGAGTTGCTTCCTACAGCAGATCTGTGTTGTGCTGACAGATCGACCACTTTGCCTCCTTAATTATAGCTTCCGACAAATAGCATATGAAAGTCGAAGCCAAGTCACTGTTGTGTATATATGTACATTAGATCATCTATTATCAATGAGGATGAAGCTGGTGCGACAGATTGCTAATAATCATCAAGTAACTATTACTTACACCTGACCCCAAAGGCTAATCAATGAAACACTCATGACTTGTTAATAGTCTGTGTATGGCGAGCCCAGAAAAGACCACTGTATGATGTCGGGATATGCTATGCTACATGAGTACCACCTCTATTGTCTCTCAATTAGCAGAGAACAAGATATCAGGACTGTCACTTAGAAGGGCGACATGAATACCTGTAAGGCCATCATGCTTTAATGAGGTCATCCAGTTGTTGCTTGCATATCGCCACTCGTATTCTAGATAAGCTTTAGCGGTTGGTAGACAATGGCTGAGCTAATGAAGATGTATCTTCTAGCTTGCGTTTATTCTTCTCTTTTTTTTTTTTTTGATGCCAAATTATGTACTATGGATAAGCTCTCATACCTCTGGAATCCTTCTAGACCAAGCATTATGAAGGCACCCATTCTATCTACCGTTCAGCCACATATTACTAGTACATAGAATGCCACTCAGATGAATGATGTTTTCATTTTTTATTTTTTTATTATTTTTTTTACTTCTTCCTGTCTCAGCTCTCAGGCCTGCTCGTGATCCCAAGGCCCAAACGCCTAGCAGATGGCCTTATCTCTTCACCGGCCACACCTTGTCTCCTGTGGTCTATTGGGCAAGTGTTGAACCTTCATCCCGTGAAGTTATGCCGTGGTCTCGACTCGCAGCTCAAGGGTATGATATTATTGGACGCTATTATTGTCCCTATGGACTAGTCAGGACCCCAGGCGTTGAAGCGTGGACACCATCACCAAGCCACAGCGGGTCAACAAAACACGCCAAGCAGCTGTCCGTTTTTGAGCCGCGCTCTCGAAGGTTTCCAGACTGGAACGACGTGCCTTGGTCTTTATTCCTTGGTTTAGCTCTCCTATCTTCCCCTTCAGGCATCGTCAATGGAGGTGGGCGGGCCGTTGCTACTGGCATGACCACCACACCCTCCGACTAGATAACGGCCGTAGGTCCTTGGCGTGGGAAGCAGGACCTTCCGATCATGGCCATCGTGCAGGAAGCCCAAGACACACACTTCTGCATCTTACATACATGGGAAAGCACAGTCAATCCCTTGGCGCAACACCGTTCACTTCGTACCGGTACCTTGGCCCAACCAACCCCCCCCCCCCGGCTCGACCAAGCAGCCAAGGCACGGGTCAGCACGCACGCGGATGGATCCGGTCCCACCACGGCTGCAGGCAGGCTAATCTTATTTGGATGTCATGTCTACAGTCAATACTACGGCGGCATACACACGAGAGCCCTTGGACAGATGCTCTTGTCGCAGCCAGCTAGCTATCTTTCAGCTGAGCGGCAGACGGCAGAGGCTTTGCCCCTCCTTCATCCTGACCGGCCTGAGGAGTTTAACGTCACGCTATCCTCCCCGCTATGGGCCTCCTTAAGAAAGGAAGAAAGAAAGGAAAAAAAGAAAAGAAAAAAAGAAAGGAAAAAAAAGGCCGGTCTAGCTCTCTTGATTTTATGTGCGTTCACAATACACTTTTTTTTTGGTGCTCAGGATTAATGTTGGTACTGTATCCAGAGCCAGTTTATCGGCACCATGGTCCGTCCCGTCCGCCCCCACGATGGCCATCCCTACCTTCGGAACTTTTTCCTCGCTCGGAGGCCGATGGTCTTCGCAGGTGGTCACAACACACACACACACACAAGATGGAAAGGATCGATAGTGTTGACTATGGCGGGCTCTATGGGTTCACGGCATGCTGACCCGGTGGTTATGAATCCAGCCTAGTTTATTCAGCCAGGGGGGGGGGTTCTTCGTTTCTGCCTCCTGCAGACAACCACGCCAGCCTTGAACGGCCGAATCTCGAGGGAGGTGCTGAAAGAAGAAAGGAGAAGAAAAAGAGGACCAGCTCATGATACGAGGTCTGCATTGCAGCTGTCCTCTTGCGATCAAATGCCTACACACTACCTTCTCGAGGAGCTTTTGTCTTGACCCGGGCGCCAGCCTGGCTGCTTACGCCGTGGCTGTCATTACTGTATCTCTGGCCTTTCCTATCCTGGCCTCGCAGGTGTGTGATGCCATTTGAACGTGCTCTGGCCTTCCCTCTGGACTGAGAAATATTCCTGCTTTTCTTCAGCTCTTCCTGCGCTGCATGTATGGTCTCGCTTCTTGTCCCGCTTCTTGTCCCACCAGGCCGAGGACAAGGTGACATCGCGAATGTCTCTCTGTGTCTCTTTTTCTTTCCTTCCTTTTTCTTCTCTCCTCGTGCCGCTCGTCTGTAAGACAGACGCTCGGATGAGACCGATTCCGCCAGTTAGCCTGGGCTGCCCTGCTAGCCAGCCTCATGACATCCATCTCATTGGACAATCTTGACCCCATGTTTTTATATGCTTCTGGCTGTGTGAGAGAGTCACTACGGCGTCGTCACCACCATGGGCCCTTGGCATGCGTATCGTGCACTGCTAGGCCTCGTTCTTGTGACGGGGCCTCTGGTGCGTGGTCTGGATGCAACAGACACAATTCTAGACGGCGGTAAGGTTATAGTTATTTTTTTTTAATTGTTTCTGTGTGTGTGTGTGTGTGTGTTTGTGAGAGAGAGAGAGAGAGAGTCTATACTTTTTTTTACACTAACAGCCACACGTATGTTCGTTTATTCTCTTGAGACACGAGTGATTCACTGACAAGCACCTTGTTTTTCCCGAGCCAGACTCCGCCCAGACCGGCTATGCAGACAACCACAACATGGACCCGGCCATCATCTCCAGCGGCAGCTTCGGTCAGCTGTGGCGATACAAGACACCTGCGTACACCAGCGGGACCGGCGATGAGCAGTTCTACGCAAAACCACTGGCGTACACTCCGCCTAGCTACGGCAGGCAGATCATCCTTGCCTTTTCCGAGCAGAACAGGCTGTTCGCCGTGGACGCCGTCAACGGCTCGCTCATCGCCTTTCGGGACATGGGCGAGGAAGGGGAGGGGCCTTTTAATATTGCGGATTTCGACGGGGACTGTAATGATATCAGTGATACCGTGGGCGTTACTGGCACTCCAATTCTTGATCCCGATACCGACACGGTCTACTTCTGGTCCAAGGGGTACGAGCCTGGGGTCACCTCCGGCGTGGACAATGCCAGGTATCGGTTTCATGCTGTGGATGCCATCACCCTGCAGGAAAGGGCTGGGTTTCCCACCGTGCTGGATGGCCACCAGGCTGCCAACGACGGGACGCGGTTCTTCCAGGCTGGCATCCAGCTGCAGCGCCCGTCCCTGAATCTCCTCAACGGCGTGGTCTATGCCGGGTTCGGAGGACACTGTGACATGTTCAACTACACCGGATGGATCGTCGGGATGAGCGCCAACGACGGGGCCTTCGTGACGGCCTATGCCACCAGCGCAGGTGTTGGCGCCCCTCCTGTGCCAGACACAAGCGGTGCTGGTGTCTGGATGGCGGGCTCCATCCTCGCCTCGGACCAGCCCAGCCGATTCTTCTTTGCGACGGGCAACGGGATCACCAGCACCATTAACGATGCCCAGGCGGCCAGCGGACGCACGACGCTCGACACGCTGAGCGAGTGTGTCGTCAACATGCTCGTCAACCCGGACGGCACGCTGGCACAGCAAGACTACTTCGAGCCTGCTGCATACCAAGCCATGGACGGTGCAGACCGGGACGTAGGCAGCGGGGGTGTCACCCTGCTGACAAGTCCCTTCAGCGGCGGAGGGGTCAACAACATCGCGATTACCTGTGGCAAGAACGGGCAGTGTTTTGTCATGAACGCTGACAACCTGGGAGGGTACAAGACGGGCACCAGCGCGGGTGACAATATCCTCCAGACCATCACTCCGCCGGCCGGTGCTGCCATGTTTGGAACAGTGGCATCGTATCCCTTGGAGGGTGGCTACATCTACATGACCCTCTCGGGCACGCCTGTCTATGCGTACGCCCTGGGATCTGATGCGTCCGGACGGCCACAGTTCTCTTATGCAGGCGAGACCTCCACGTCCACAACAGGCAGGCCTGCAGTCAGCGCGCCCATGGTCACCTCTCTGGACGGCCAGGAAGGCACTGGCATCCTCTGGATTGTCGATCCCGACAACGGCATCAGTGCCTACAACGCTGTTCCCCAGGACGGCGTGCTTGTCCCCATCACGCTCCCCGCGTCAGGCCAGGTCTCCAAGTTCCAACGGCTGGTGTTTGGAGACGGCCGGTATTATACCACGGCCCCAGGATACATAATCGCTTATGGATCTCCCGTCACACTGCCTCTCAACTGCACAGGACCTGTGGATTTTGGCCAGGTCTATATCGGATCGTCTGCCGTGGACAGTGTCTCTTGTACGGCTCTGATCGACACCACGGTCGAGTCCCTGGCCATAGGTAGTGTGTACTACAGCTTTTCCACGCCCAGCTCTCTTCCCCTGCCGCTGGCCGCTGGCCAGTCTTTTGCTCTGGAGGTGATGTTCAACCTGACAGGCTACACTGCCACCGGCGGTGGCAACACAACCAAGCTTGTCCCAGGATCTAAATCCGCCGTCGTCACCATCTCTCTGGACAACGACATCGCCGAATACGCAAGCACACAGAGCATTTCCCTGACGGGCGACGCCATCACAGGCGAGGCATACCCGGCCGTGAACCCCCTCCAGGTCGACTTCAGCGCCGTGGTCGTGACCAACTCCTCGACGGGTCCCGTGTCGAGTGGTGCCTCCGACAACACATTTGTCCTGTCCAACCTGGGCGAGGCAAGCCTGGACATTCTCGGGTACGCCTACACCAACACCGACCCTTCAGACGACGACACAACCTTTACAAACCTCACGGCGACCAGCAGCGGCAACAACGAGACCGTACTGGACAGCAATGGGTACTTTTCGACGGCCGAGCTGCCCGCGCTGGGGTCCAGCATAGCAGCCGGGTCCTCGCTCACCGTCCAGGTCGAGTTCAACACCAACATTGTCGGGAGCTACTTTACCATCCTCTGCATCTGGACCAACGGAGGCATGGTCTATGTGACCCTCGACGCATCCGCAGACTCACAGCCCGTAGCAAAAGTATACTACTCTGACGGAGAAGGAGGGTGGACCCTGATCCCAAACTCGCCCGACACCGACCAAGACTGGGAGTACATTGTCAGCTTCGGCACAGGTCCCGGAGACACAGACCAGACCATCACCCTCTTGGTCCAAAACACAGGCGGGTCCACCCTTATCGTCACCAAGTCTAAGCCTCCAGAGGGCACGTACCTGGGAGCCACCAACCCGGAGGGCGACCTAGCAGAAGGCCTCGAGATCGCGCCGGGGGGGAACAGCACGGCAACAGTCTACTTCGAGCCCCCAGCCGCCCAGATCAACGCGCCAGCCACGACCTACGCCGGCGCCTGGACGCTGAACTTCAACGACCTCACGTGGGGTGTGCATATCGTCAACTTCACAGGGACGACCGAGGCGGCGCAGGTCGGGCCGAAGCTGGCCGATGGGTCTGCCCGGTTTCGATACCTAGGCTGCTACCTCGACAGCACCGCGGCCCGGATCGAGTCCTCAGGGGTTGTGTCGTCCAACAACTCGATTGGCTTCTGCCAGGACGAGGCTTACGCGAACACGGTGGCCTTTGCTGGTGTGGAGTACTCTGACGAGTGCTACTGGGGCGACTCTGTCCCTTCGTCGTCGCTCCTGGCCACGGATGCCAACTGTGAGGGCTACGCCTGTGCTGGTGATGCAGGCCAGTACTGCGGCGGTGATGGTGGCTACATTTCCATCTGGTACGATGTCACGGCCTATTTTCCCGAGAACGGCACTCTCGCCCCAGGATATCAAGGCCCAACCCAGCCAGCCACCGTCGGTGACTATTACTTCCTCGGCTGCTATGGTGACGACGCCGCAGCCCGGGCTCTTTCTGGATCGGCACCAGGTCTCGGCTCGTCGACGACCCTCGAGGCATGTGCTGCTGCCTGCGAGGGCTTCACATACTTTGGCACGGAATATAGCGACGAGTGCTATTGTGGCGATACGATCAATGTTGAGTCTGGGGCTGGTGTCTCTGGTAAGTACCAGACGAGTGGGTGTACCATGGTCTGCGCTGGGAACCAAGAGGAATATTGTGGTGGCTCAGCCCGCCTTTCTTTGTATGCCCTGGACGTTACAAACACAACGACTTCTCCATCTTCGTCGTTGTCTCCCTCGTCTTCTAGTGGCATAACTACCTTAGCTTCCTCCGTCTCGTCCTCTTCCCCGGCATCATCATCACAAACCTCTTCCATCTCGACCAAGACCACATCGTCCACATCAACCCTCGTCTCAACCAGCACCTCATCTTCTGCCATACCAACAGCCTCCCTCTCCTGTCCCACCAGCAACGGCACAGTCTACACCGCCCTCAACGGCGCCACGTTCATGCTCGAGTGCTACCTCGACCGCGACGGTGGCGATTTCGCTGTGGACTACGTGAGCTCATACGCCGAGGCCTGTGAGGCCTGCTCGACCACCACAGGCTGTGCTGCGCTCTCCTGGTTGCCGGGTATCAATAACCCAAACTACATGAAGGACAGCCTGGTGGCTGGGGTGGTGAATGATGGGGTATGGGGCGCGAGGCTCTTGAGTTCGGCATCCGCAGCGACAAATTCGGCTTCGAGCGTTGTAGCTCCGTTTGTAGAGGCCACGGCGCAGATCAACAGCTTGTCGGAGGGCTCTGGATCGGGCTCTTCGTCAGTGGGTACGCCATCTATCACCGGGCGCCCTGTAATATCGATCGCTTCGGAAGCCTCCGTTATTACTTCATCACCTGAGCCACCTTCAGCACGACCCACAACACCAACAACAATATTGGCGACTTCCATTACTGGGCGTCCAGTTGTCTCGGTCATCTCCATCGGAACAGCAGCGAGTGCTTCTTCAGCACCAGTTGCAGAGAGCTCAGCAGAAGTGACAAGCACGCTTGTATCTTCAAGCTCCCTGGCGTCCTCCTCGCCGACTTCGGCCGTCTCTACCGCCTCGACAACGTCTCCAGCGCCAGCTGGATGGTCCTACGTTGGCTGTGTCAACGACAGTTCGGCTGATCGAACGCTCCAAGGGCCATCTCTTGTGAATAGCGGCATGACCGTGGCCATGTGCACTACATATTGTGGGAATCACCGTTATCCCTATGCTGGGCTGTAAGTCCAACTCACGCCCACAAATCATCTTCCTTTCGCCGCTTTTGGCCTTTGTTTGCTAACACGCTCATCAATAATTAGTGAACACAGTACACAGTGCTATTGTGGCCCAGTCATCAAAGGCAACGCCACCGCCGCCGACGATGACACAGCGTGCGACATGCCATGTCCAGGCGCCTCGTCCCAGACCTGTGGAGGCTCATCCCGTCTCAGCATCTATCAGTCAACCACACAACCCCCACCGGTACTAGTCAACTCCACCTCCCTAGACGGAGGCAAAAATACCACACAGACGTTTCAAGGATGTTTCATGGACAGCCAGACCAACCGGACGCTTTCACCATACACCTTCAGCTCGACCAAGAACATGACGGTTGAGAACTGCATCAGCGGCTGCAGGGCCCAAGGGTTTACCGTCAGCGGTGTGGAGGCTGGCACGGACTGTTACTGTGGGACCGCCTTGCCTCTGGCGAGTTTGAGCGTGGACACGAGAGATTGTGAGGGGATGATGTGCTCAGGGAATATGACCGAGTTCTGTGCTGCTCCGTCTAGACTGGCTGTTTATATATAAGATTGCATGTGATCACTACTATCAGTAGTAGTATTTATGGTATCTTAGTCCCCAATAAGTCCCTGGAAGAGCCTCTTATCACAATAATGTATGTACCTAGGCTCCCCTCCTCTCCCTTCGCCTCTGGCGCGGGCGCCAAGAACCCCAAGTTGGGCAGCCTGTGGGAACTTGTCGTCAAGAACCTCATGCTGTTGATTGGTAAGAAGTGTGGGTAAGAAAGGAGGAAATGAAAAAGGGAGAAGGATCGAGTCTACAGGGCATAAAAATTGTTGCAGGGGCAATATCTCCGTCTATATAGAGAGGGGGGGGAGGGAGGGGGGGAGAGAGAGAGAGATTATGGATGTGTATATATAATGTGTGCTGCGGTCCCAAAGATATGAGAGATTCTCTGATCAGATTATCTATAAGTATCATCCTGTCCAGATATATATTCCGGGCTTTCAGCGCCGTTGTTCCGTGTGGCGTGTTCCTTGACCTGTATATTCGATTGGTCATAACAACCAGTATCCAGAAATAAATAACTAACAGAGAAAAGCCGAAGGCGAGAGACATAGAGAAGCAATCGGTAATCGAGGATAGTAAGCGTACATGAAGTTCTTATTGGATCCTCCGGCGGCTGACCTCAAGCTTCTCGACGCGGCTGTGTTTCGACCGGCCACGATGACAGAAGACGCAACGAGTAACGAGAGACGGCGACATAGGTCCGCCGGCGCAATAGACACAATACCAGTGGCTCTGATATATGACTTCGTAGGTTTTGATGGTACCATGATCATTATCCTGAACATAGCTGATCTATATAAGAGAAATTCCAGAGGTCAGCGGTGATCAACACATCTAGCACATTTGACATCATCGTAGTAGTCATTCGTGCATCGCAGGTTCACAGCGACGGTAACGTGCATCGTCTGATGAGCAGGAGTTCACTGATAATATACCTTACGATCCTGGTTGCCCCTGCTAAGAATTTCCGGATCAATAGTGTTCTTGATCTGCTTCGCATCGACGTAGCCTGGTGAGGCGGGAGTGACTTTCGATGCGGAGACAAGGCCAGACGGTCGCCCTCCTACTTGTGACAGAGCTGGATCCTGGTTGCCCCTGCTAAGAATTTCCGGATCAATAGTGTTCTTGATCTGCTTCGTATCGATATAGCCTAGTACGGCGGGACGGGCTTTCGATGCGGAGACAAAGCCAGACAGCCGCTCTTCTAGCTGTAGCAGAGGTGATATATAAGTCCTCGCACCAGAGAGGCCTAGTAAGGCAGAAGTGCCTTTCGATGCGGAGACAAATCCAAACAGTCGCCCTCCCACTTGTGACGGAGCTGATCTATGAGTCTCCGCACCAGAGAGGCCTAATAAGGCGGGAGTGACTTTCGATGCGGAGACAAGGCCAGACAGTCGCCCTCCTACTTGTGACGGAGCTGATCTATGAGTCTCCGCACCAGAGGGGCCTGGTAAGGCAGGAGTGACTTTCGATGCGGAGATAAGGCCAGACAGTCGCCCTCCTACTTGTGACGGAGCTGGGCTATGAGCCTTCGCAACAGCAGGGCCTGGTAAGGCTGGAGTGACTTGAGGTGCGGAGACAGGGCCAGACGGCCGCTCTCCTGGTCGTGATGGAGATGGTTCACGGGTCCTCTGGAAGGCTTTGCAACGTTTCTTGAAGACTTTACGTTCGTCTGTACAGTCCTCCGAAATTGTCCATCGTGGGTTTTTGGTGCTATCTTCACCCATCGAGTAGCGACCGCAGCCTTACCCACGTATCGTCAGAGAAGGGAGTATGTCTCGACTCTTTTGCACAGAGCTGGATCAACACTCGTGTAGTCTTCAGGCTCTAGGGCTACGGCTCGTCAGCATCGATGAATACGCCAACGGAATTTGTGAAATCGTGATGGGGTGCTGACCTTTGTGTAATGACCTCGCGCTTTAACTTGTAGGCGGGCATCCCATGTAGGACCGGACTGGCACTCTATTCATGTCCCATATGCATGAAAATCGCTGTTGCAAGGACGGCTGCGTCTGCTGAGATTTGTAGTCTCACACTGATGCAAAATAGTTGTACACACGTCGTCGACAAGAACACGGTGTTTTGCTCATCGGATGTCTCGATAGAATAAGCAGAGGATGCCAGCGGCAGCGGGATCTATCCAGACCCAAGGACCAGTGAGGTGAGGAGAGTATTGTATTTGAGCAGCTAGATCTTACTTGGGCACCCATCCGCTGCTGCATGAGTCCTTGCCACCGTTCAAGAGTAAGGGGGGAGAGGGTGGGGGAGTAAGCGCACACTAGCCCACTCAGGCTGCTGAAGGTTGGCACCTATGGTGGCTGCGATTGGTTGCAAATGCTTTCCTCCTCAACCCGAGCACTCGCAGCAAGGCAGCCTAACTGTGGGCCATCTGCAGCACGACCACGGGCAGGGTGCGCCTTAAGCCAACAGCCAGATCTCTGTCTCTTCGAGGATCTCTATTGTGAGGCAGCGCTGTTCAGGAGTGATCATGTTCCCCTGTGATGCTGGTAGCTGGCGATTTGGTCTCATTCATGTTATGGCACATCCACGTGGTCGAGCTGATGTTCCAGTCCCATCCACCAAGATGGCCCCGGGCCGAGCATTTTGCCCTTTCCCGCCCGACCTAGGATAATCTGCCTGGCATCTTTCGGAGGCACGAGGCACAGATACGTCTTCGAGGAATATTCTGTCTTGTCCTGTGTAGGAGAACTCATAAGGCCGGCGACGCGCCGTCACCAAGATAGCCAAAGATAGATTAACCGTGGCTGTCACTGAGCCGTTGTAACAGCTGCGAGGACTTGAAGCAGCCGAAAAAGCCACTGACGTCTTAGGCTCTCGGGTCTGCCTGGTTTCAACTACAAGAGTCCCTCCGGCCACGACTTTTTGGCAGTCATACTTTTCCTGTACTTGTTTCACTCCTTGCTTCGCTCGGGGTTTCTCTGTCCACATGATGGATGAACAAGGTCATAGTTGTATCAAGCACACCTTGGCGGCGGACCTTGCTGATGAATTTTCGCCGCCTTCCGTTCTCGCCTCTGGTCCAGGAATAATTATCATGTATCACAACGGGATGAAAAAAGAAATAAATGAAATAAACCCGGCCTATGCATGCACACACCGGTACACACACACACACACACGCCCACACCATTTTCTTATCGATTACGAGACAGTTCCCAAATAAAGAATAGATGTGCATGTCACGTCGCGACGTGGCTTGCCCCTCTGCCCAATAGCGACGTGACAAGACTGCACTTCCCGACTCTGCTTTTTCTTCCCTCCCGAACTTGCTGGCCGCAGCAGTGGTACCACGAATACCTACCTTCCCTCCCTCCCTGTCCATCCCTGCGCTGCAGGACTCTTCTCCTCGTGTTGGCACAGAGAACCGGGACATTGTCTCGCAGCACGACCAATGACGGACCACAGATTGGCGAGCCGGGCCCCTGAGGCGCCAGACGGCCAGGCGCACCGCATATAGTGATGCGGGAGGGTAGTAGTCTTTCTCTCGGTTTCTAGATCCGTTTTTCCTCTCCTCTCTTCCTCCTCACGTAGAAAAGGCTAGTATTAGTGGTCCATGGCATCCGCCTCAGAATTTGTCTACATGTCGGGAGCCGTGTGCTGTCAAGCAGGCTGCCGTGATCACCGCCCAGTCGCGGGCCGCCAGGTTGCTTTTGACTAGGTTGGTTGGGCATTATGGAGGCTAGATGCGAGAAGAACGTTCGTTTTTTGACATTGTCTTGGGTTACACATTCTTAGCCAAACAGCACCGCCTTCTCAGATCTTTTCTTGAGGACACCCGGTCCTGCTCCCTATGTGCCGACTTGTTATTTATTCATCATGTCTTCTCAAGTAATTAATTCCTCTTGTCCTCTGCCTCTTGTGACCCAGTATCTCTCGTAACTCCCTATCTTGCTTGTTGAGAGTACAATCTTGACTATTCTCAGACTGTTATCGCCCCAATCAACAGCAGCCATGATCACCCACGACACTCGTACAGGAGCCAGCTCGGCTCAGGGCATGGGCAGCATCCTCCCCATCATCCTGATCTTGTCCTCCATAGGAGGCGTGGTCCTCATCGCCTTCATCGTCCTCGTCGTCATCCGCGTGCGCAACGAGCTGCACCTGGACACCAGCACTTACCAGGAGTCTTGGGTCAACGAGCCAGGCCTCACCTACGATGCGTACCAAAAGCGCTGCCGCCTCGTGCCCCAGCGCCTGACCGATGAGGAGACCCAGCGCATCCGCATGATCCGCAAGTCCCAACAGCACCGCCTGGACGCCTTGTCGCAGCCTCCCTCGAGCACCTACCACGGCAACAGCAGACTCAAGAGTGCAGAGAAGGATCCCCAGGAGGACTGCATGACGACGGATGAAAAGGTCGCCGGCTGGGCGCTCGCGCAGGCGAGCGTGGAGCGGACGTGGCAGCTTCATCACGGCAGGGGCTCGCGGCCCCAGCAGCAGGGCTCCAACAGTGCAGCATTCCGAGGACAGAATGACGGCAGCATCAATGACAATGACGACGGTACGTCCCAGCGCCCACCGAGCGTCAGGCTCAAGACACCGCCGTTGCTGTCACACCCGCTGTTCAGGGACGCCAACGAGCGGTTCCGGCCGCGACACTCGAGCTTGCCGACGGAGCTGACGCGCGCAAAGATTAGTCCTGTAATTCCTGGAAGCGGAGGCATTGGAGAGCGTTGATGTGTGAATATATGGAGATGTAGGACGAGGTGGGAGTTTCTGGTCTGAGGTTTGGGGGCCCATATGGCTCACAACAGGTTGAAAAGATATAGACAATGCGGAATGAGACTTGAATATGATGAGTTGGATTTTCAAAAAAACATGCAGAGTGACAATCGATTTTGGTCACAACAGTCGAATGCATAAGTCTGATCCACACCATAGCCTTATCATGCCAGACCCTCTTTGAGCATTTCCTCATCACACCAATGACTGGCTGGGACCTTGATGCACACACCTCGCTGCCCAGAAGTCACTTCAGAAATTTCTTATTTAGGGTCTCCATCGCATACTCCAGCGCCCCCGGCGGCGGCGGCCCCCCAGGGCTGGGATGCGTCTTGCTCATAGCCAACCACAACCCAACCACATTCCAGCGCTGTACATATTCCTCCCAAGCCGTCTCGATAGCCGGCAGCATGTCGTCCGGGATGGCGGTGCCGGTCACGAGGACTCGAGGCCTCGGGTACAGGGCGTTGAGGACGACGGCGAGATTCTGTGGCGAGTACTGGAGGGCCTCGGGCGACTCTTCCAGGTCCAGGATGGCGGCGAGCTTGAAGGGGGTTGCGGCGAAGAGGTCCTCTGTCTTCTCGACCATGGCTCGGTGGATACCAATGGCAACAGTTGAGATGGGCGTTTCAGCAGCCATGTTGGTGTAGGCGGATTAATCCTGTGGTCGAAGAATAATTACTTAGGTGAAGCGAGGGTGTTTCTTGAATACTATTGACCAAGTCTTGTCCTTGTGATATAGTTTTGTAAAGTTGTTGTCTGATAGTGCTACGTAAAATCAGTCTCGAGCCGGAGCAAGATACAGTTTTATACCCCTTCACTTGATGACCGACACCGCGAACAGAAGCCATCTCCGGGCTCGGACATCATTTACTCAGTCTTCCCGGCCTCAGGATCATCAATCACCCTACAGTCTTTTTTAATGATTAGAACAATCTGCATATATATTCCTAACAGCGCGTCTGACCGGCAAACTGTGCCTTCGGGGGCGGACATTGACGGAATGCCCGGCGGACTGTGCCGGGTAAGCAGCAAATAATTCGAGCTGCTGCGGAAGCTCCGCGGATCTAACATCGTCAACTATTATTCGTCGAGTGTGAGAACCAAGCAGGTGTGGTAGTACTGGTGCCCTAATCATTGCTTCACTGTCTTTTTGGAAGTTACATGACCTCTTCACAGGTCATTTTCTGTCTGAATGAACTCCACTCACCACTACAGTTCAGGCTGAGCATAACAGACTGGCAGTCACATGTTCTCAGCGAGCTCAGATGGTCTCTGAGATCCTGTTTAGCACGACTCCAAAAATGATACACTTGGACATTTATATCGGCTATGGCCATACTAGTGTAGTGGCGGTGCAATCTCCAGGCTCTTAAATGACTTGTATATTAAACATAGTATGGGAGGGCTCTTGTATTAATACCTTGAGTTGTGATATTGGTGGTGTTGGCATTTTCTTATAATACTCGAACAGCATCAGCAGAATGCACCTGGTTGATGTAGACTAACGCGATACCTCATACCACAGAGACCTCCAAATCCTTCTCACCAACCCAAAATAAACTAATACTCCTTCTTCCCACAATGATCACCGCACCCCTCCCTGCATTTGTCAAAGGCCTCCCTCTCCGCCCGAGCAGCCACCTCGTCCCAAAACCCACAGTACGCATTCGAGATGTCCTCCAGCGCCTGCAGGTCAGAAGCCCCGCAAGGCCCGAACGGGGTCGCGCTGGGCCCCGCCGCACACGGTCCGATGATCTCCGCGGATCGGGCCAAGTTCTTGCAGTGGCAGATGTGGTCGTCTGGGGCGCAGCCGTCAGCGGCGAGGCCGCGGGCGACGCACGTCTCGGCGCAGCTAGGCACAAGAGAGAGAAAGGTCTGTGCCGTCTGTACGCAGCCGAAGTCGATGTTGTTGGGCGGGATGGGCATGTCAGGCGGGCTGGGTGGCGGATACGGATACGGCGGCTGCGGGCCGCCTGGGTACCCTGGATATTGAGGAGGGCCGGGAGGAGGAGGAGGATAAGAAGGAGGAGGAGGGTAGGAAGGGGGGGGAGGAGGAGGAGGAGGGTAGGAAAGAGGGGAAGGAGGAGGTACAGCTGTAGCCATGGCCTGTGTCGCCATGGTGGCTGCGAAAATGAAGACCTGGAGGACCTTCATGGTGACGATGGATCGGACTGCCAGTAAAGAGCCGTAAGACAGGAGAAAATTAGAGACAGAGGTGAGAGGATGGTAGCTGAGCTCTCCGTCTGGGGCTACAAGCGGCCGTCCATCTTTATAGACCTCAGTCCTTTCATGTGAAGAGGCTAGCACCTGTCAGTGATATCACCAAGTCAAGCTATCAATTAGCGACACATGCTCACTGGCTCACGAAGACTTTGTCTTGCGACTCCGCAGGCGGCGGCATGTAGTAGCGGCCGCTACGATTAGTGATAATATCGACGGTTCGTACGCGGCGCGTTTTTACTATGCCGGTGGAGGTAGACCCAGGCAAGTCTCGGCCATTTTCGACATCAGAAGAGGATGAAGTCGGCGAGATCGCACTGGGTAGTGTATCCTGTAAACAAAGGGCGAGCCGAATATTGGCTGTTGTCCTCGTCAGTTCTAGTCCACCCCCCTCCACCCCACTCTGTCCTTCCAGGGAACGAAGTACTGGAAATTGTAAATCAAGCGAGGTCGATGAGAAGAGAATGAAAAACACACTTTTTGTTTTCTTAAGGAAATATTCTCACACTCAGCACCGAAGCCCAGGGCTCGTATTTCGACGTGCAACCTCCTCTCTGAACAGATCTGGCCTAACGAAGACCGGTTTTGACGATAAGGTAACCTTGCGTCTTTGCTAAGGAGTAAGTAGACATCTAGACCCTCCTCCAAACCCGATTCAAGCACTCCTCCTCAAGCTTACAGCACGATCGTTTCCGCTTTTAGCCTACTTAGGAATCAGCACAGCTGTCCATGTCTTGCGTGGGGGAAATAGGGTGGAAGCGTTGGGCATACACGGAAGCGATAGTAATCACGTAGGGGGGGAAAGATATAGGCCAGCTTGATCACTCGGTTTTCAGACCAGAGTCTTAGGGCAGATAGTCCAGAGAATCGTCGAGATTTCAAGACGACTCATCCCCGTCGAATGCCGAAGTCGTTATCTCATCAATAGCCATCATCCATCAACCGTCCTCATCCGGTTCGTCGCTGTCATCCCCATCGAAACCGAACTGGCTTCCGCCCTCCATCCTGGCCGTCACCTGTTTGACGAATTTGGAATCTGGTCGCAAACCTGCATACATCGACGGGATCACCGCCGTCGGAGCGCCCACCGCGCCAGAGGAGCCTCTGGATGTGACCGCCTGTGCTTTGATATAGCAAAGCTGTCGGCACGCCATCTGCCAGACAAATCGTGGCCTCATCTTCAAGCTTGAGCCGCTGCGGTTGCAATACATGTGAAACGCAGTACTAGCTTTCAGCATAGCCCACTGTGACATCTCGCCACCCAAGCATAGCATTGGCGCTACTTTAGAGACTGGATTTCCCGACGTCTCCTCTCGAGGTGTGACTTCTTGCCAGAGCGCGTAGATCCGGGCTACTTTCTCCGAAAAGCCAATGGTGTCGTCGCGTGCTTGAAGAAGAGCGTCCCAACGGCAGGCTACATCATTGATATCATCCCTGAGGTGAGCGACGAGCTTGTTTGATGAGGTCACATCGGCCAGCTCTTTATAGCAAGAAGCAAGATCTTTGTCCCAGTGCGAAGGTCCGTCTTCCGCCGCCTTGTTGAGGCCCAATGCAGCATGGAACATAGTCAGCTCGGTATCGATAGTCGGCTTTGCAATATTAAATTTCAGGTGATCGATAATGTGCTCGTATTGGCGTCCATCCGGGAGGCCCTCCTTCTTGTAGAGTGGGTCCTCCGCATGAGATGGGAGTCCGAGATCTTGCTGTAAGCGCCGAAAATCGGGTTCTGTAAAGCTTATGCCCTGCTTGGCCTGATCAACGAGGTTGCTGAGGAGAGTGCTGAGGACCACTGCCGCATCATCGGAAACGGTGTTCTTGTGATAGCATGATCGCTCCTTGTAATTCGTACAGATGCCCAGCATGCTCTTGCTAAGATTGAACTCGAAGCACTTTCGCATCATCTCCGTCACGGCGCTCGCCAGGGGCTTCTCGGCTTTCGTATGCTTTAGCCTAATCTGATGGAGGGTTTCTTTGTCTCGGGACATCCATTGCGAGAGGTCGGGCTGCGGCGGTACCACGGCGTTCTCGAAGTTGTTCACGAAGCGGGTATCCCAACAAACCCATGCCAGATCTCCATCGTAGTCACCGCCCGACAACTTCTCGGCTAGTGGGACATTGCCATTCCTAGAGAACACAATCACGTCCGTCAGATCGGCAAGCTCAGGCTTGAACACTGCCTGGACCTTCTGGATATCGGACACGAAGTGCGCTGGAGAACGCGCAACCAGAACAGGCCCCTGGACCATCGTTCTAGCCCAATCCTCATCAGCCGCGAAAGCTGTCGAGAAGCCAATATGGACCTCATTCTCTTTGAGGATGCCACGGAAGTCAATCACCATGTAAAGGTATGCCGAGCGTCCCACTGTGATGTTGAGCTTCTTTGTCAGAAGCTCGCACTTTCGCTTCTGTAGATTGTACGCGATATCGCTAAGAAACTTGTTAGTTTTGGGCTCGAAACCAGCATCAAGCATGCTGTTCATGAGTTCCTCGTCTTCCACAGGCGAGCCACCCTGGTATGGTACGTGGCCATGGACAACCCGGTCAGATTTGTGCCTGGAATTTTCATGGCACCACTGCCGGAACTGGAGAGGGCATTGCAGTGCCTTCTTCTGCCCATCTAGGTCCCTTTGAAGATTATCCTTGAGCAAGGTCCCGACTGCCTCTCTCATCAGGGCCTTATCAGGAGCTCTGTCTTCAAGGACAGGGAGGAACTGGAGGTTGAAGCTCGCCGGCTTGGGCATTGACGCGTAGCCGCGTACCTCCAGCGTTCGGTGCTGAGGGTCAGCCTTTTCCCAGTCTAGCTCCCACTTCCGCTGAGAAGGATATGTCTCTATCCAAACCTCGTCGCTGAAAGGGGCTACTGGAGCGTCGGCTGCTGAAGCGTCGCTGACAATCCACATACCCTTGGCACTGCCGAGGCGGCCCTGGACGGCACAAGGGATTGCCAAAAGCCCAAGACGATCTCGGATTTTCTTTGCAACTGCGCGTGACATCCTGGCAATGCCGTCATTCATGACCTTGTCTGCAGGAGAGATGAGGTCCTTTGAGTAGTGCCTCATCTGGTTTGGCTCGAAGATAACTGTTGGGCTAGTTCTGCTGAGGACTGCAATGCGAGAATGAGCCTGGGATTGCCACCTTCTTCTTGAGTTCGCTCCTGGGATACCACCAACTTACCAAGCGCTATTCTTTGGAACAACTTCAGCACAGGCTGTGACCTGTTCTTATGGTTGCGAATGTTCAAGGCCCATCTCAGCATCATGAGCAGCGACACTCGTTCGAAGGAGATATCGCTCTGGCTCTCTTCGGCAAAGAAGAAAATTCGGTCCTTGTAGACTGGCCTGGGATCTGGGCCCATCTGTAGGTCCTTCTGGGGCTTCCGCGACCCACCACTCTTGGTATAGAATGCCTTCCACCTTCGGCCACACAAGACGTGGTCTTCCACTAACCACCGAATGACAGCACTGAAGAAGGAGCCGTCATCTTTGATGTAAGCGCGCAGATTAGACGAGTCGGGCGAGGGCAGGAGAAGCTCTAGAAAACGATCGGCCCCAAACTGGCGTGCCAACCGGTGTGATTGCTCCAGCTTCAGCGGCTGCATGATGAAACGGACGTTTGGAACCGACTTTATCAGGTCCAATGACGCCGAATAGACAATTTGTTGATCAAACGGACAAGTAGACGGATCGAGGCTGGCAACCCAGGCCGCGTCTGCCGAAGGCTCTGGGAAGACCTTGCCCTGAAAGGCCTGATGCTTCCAGAGAGCCCTCCGCAGAGCTTTCTGCTCGTGCCATTCCTGGTCATATTGAAGACTCTCCACTGTCATTAGATCCACACTGCAGCTTTGAGCAATCCTTGTTACCTCCCAGGCCACGGGGAATGGCGCGACTTGCAACCAGCGAGGACATCTTGGCCAGACATCTCGCAATCGCTGTTGCATCACGGGAACATCTTCCTCTGCCGCGCTGACCTCCTTCGCGCCGGCCCCCTCGGTCGTAGAGACGAGGACATCTGTTCTTCCTGACGATACCAGATGTGATGGTTCGGTGCTGGAATGTGATTCCTCAGCTCGCGGCTTGGAGGCAAGATCTTGATACTCTTGAAATGATTTAAGAAGGGCGGCTTCCATTCCCGAGGACGGTGCGTCTACAAACGACTGTTGCGAACATTGTGCTTGCTGATACTGCTCCGGCACACTTGCCTCAACAGTTTCCTGGGTAGGTATTGGCGCACCGGCATCGGAGAAAATTGCTGAGTGAAAGGACGTTCCCGTAGTGCTCACTGAAGCGAATGACCTGGCAGCCTGCTCTATTTGGGGCCTGTACCTTGCTGTTGGTGTAGTTACTCTAGTCGTGAAGGGGCTAGACGCATCAACAACACCTGTCTCAGCAGGTGGCAGGGGACGACAGGATGCGGAAGCTGAAGCAGAAGTGGTTGAGTCTCGGACAGCATCAGCCTTCCGTCTCTTAGCGGAATTGTCGGCCTGGAAGTCATCCTGGCGCCTTTTTGGATGATCAAGCGTCGGGCCGTCAGTAACGGCCGAATCTCCTCGCGAAGAGTATGCAGCGAAGGAGCTAGGCCCACTCCTAGTTCTCGTAAAGGCTCTGGGTTCCCGCGCGACTGGTTGCGCCTTGTCGAGAGACGGTTGAAGATCGTCTGAAGCTGATCTCTCTGCACAAGGCTGGCAGCAAGAGGTGGTTGTGTAATCTGTGGAAGGGTGCCAGGATCGGCGGCTGGCTTCTGAACCCAGTTTGACCAGAATTCCTTGGCCTCGTGGTCAAAGTCGACAAGCAGCGCGTTGAGCGTACTTAGGCCTCCGATGAAGAAATGGGTCTCGAGGCGTCTGTATATCCTCCCGGCGGGGTCTCGATCTCCCTTCTCCTGGCCGGAGTGAGACCAGGATCGGGAATAGGGACGCCGATGTTGTAGCGAACATTGAGCTCGTTCACGAAACGGTGAAGATCCTCTCGTGGGTGGGGCTGCGCCTGTGCCCGGCCCTGGCCCTGGGAAGTTGTCATTGTCGACTAAATAAGCAGAAGCAGACCCAGAAGTGAGTGGTCAGTGCAAACAGACGGCTCGGGGCGGCCCCAGCGGGAAGTAGCCTGATCGAGGCAGGGGTCAAGGCTGGGGTCAAGGCTGTACGGGAACCCCACGGTCAGCTTTTCGGCCTTCACGATGGCCCATCTGGGCCATAGTGAGATAGAATGAGAGAAAGGGCTGACAGACTGGAGGGGATACGCAGGGCGTCCGCTCTTGGAAGAGGACGACGGCCTTTCGGGGGGGACCAGGAAGGGAAGGGCGGGGTATGCAACTGACCAGCAAGCCTACGGGCAGACATAAACCTCGGGACGGTCGACAGACGATGAAACGAAGTCGTCTAAAGCTCTTCGTCACGGTCGTGTGAGCTCGTACCACGCGCGTGATGGCGGTCAGAATAGTGTTCGGGGAAGAGGCGGTCCGTGGGCAGAAGATACCCTGCAATAAACAAGCGCTGTTCACACCTCCGCGGCCAATCTTCGAAAGAAGCCTCTTGACAGCAATAAACCAAGGTGCAGCAACTCGTCGATTTGAGGAGAGGAAGCGGTGGCGGTCGGCCAGAGCAGAAGAAGTTGAGTGAACAACCACTTGTCGTATGGACGAGCTGAAAGCGCCCCTAATATTGAGGCGTCGACCCAGCCAGCCGGTAGAATAGGTTGGGCGCTTCCCTCCTCGAGATCCTCTTTCCTGCAGATGATGGTGCAACCAATTTGCACTTTCAAAGCACAGCTGAACTGCGCACTTGCCCGTAAACGGGCCATCTCAGCCGCGGGGGGGAAGAAGGGGGGGGGGGGGTGTCATGGGTCCAAGCTGAGGGCCCATGTCGAGATGGGTGTCTGGAGAGCGATGTTAGGTAAGCCATGAGGACTTCTTAGATCTGCCAATAGTCGTTGTCATGTGCCCGCACATGCTTGTTGACAGCATCAGGAGGAAGGTGTCCCTCCAGATCTACCCTACCGGCCATGGCCAATATGACCACAGATAGGACAGCCTGGATGAGGAGGTTATGCCATGGTCAAGGCAAGAAGACAAAGAGTGTTGTCGATGCTAGGATGATGGTGTTGAGGAGGCGCAGCATTTAAGAGACATGAGACGGGAGGGAAAGAGAGAGAACACCATGGGTCCAGGAGGGAGATCTTGACTCGTCGTGGTGTGTGGCCTGATGGCTGCTGCCAAACCTTACATCTCCAGAAGGAGGGAGAAGAAAGAACATTTTGAGCAGTGCAGGGGCTGCTACGGTCCCCGAGCAAATCAATAACCCTCTGAGGGGCAACCCCTATAAGGCACTGAAGCTCTAGGCCCTTGCAGAAGTGTCGGTACCCCCTGTACCCAGTGCCCTGGGCCCTGCCCTAGCCTGGCCTGTGATGTGATGGCTGCCAAAGCCGCCTGCCAGCAACTCGGTAGCGCCTGCCTGTGCTGCAGCAGGGGCAGGGGCATCAGCCCCACTTCAGTAGGTTTCAGCCAATGGTATCACAGGGAACTGCTTACCATATACAAGCCACCCTCCCTGTGATGCATGAAGTCTGGTGGGGTTGGCGTGGTGGTTACGACAGACAGAGTTCTAGTGTTGCTTGCCGCACAGCACCGGCACAGCACAGCGCAGCACAGCGCAGCAATCACTCACTCACCACCACCAACCTTGATCGCCTCTCAGGTGTCTCACCCAACAGCCCTCAAAATAGGTCATTGAACTCACTCATCCTTCTGTTATCTTGGCTGGCTTGACAGGTGATTCTGTTCTAGCAGAGAAAGGCCTTTGCCACAGACACTTTGGATCGTTATCTATATATCCAGGCACGTCACTGTGGCAGCAGCGTCTCCTCTCAACCACCGAGAAGACCTCAACCCTCACAACCGCCAACCAAGAACATACACCAGAGCCCCCACGCCACGCTCAGCTCATCACCCTCCACTTACATCAGCCTCAACACCATCTCATGAGGACCACTTCACCTTAGCTGACGACCTGTGCCTCTCCCTCCCGTTCCCGGCAGAGCCCGGCGAGAACGAACGCCCCCGCCTGAGAGAAAATTCCAAAAAAAAAAAAAAAAAAAACACCCTACCGACGAGAGAGACTCCGGAAAGTTATCCTCTTTTACCCGTCGAACCTTGCACGTGTCGAATGCTCTGGACACCACGGTCATGACGGAGCAGAATGAGAGCCCCAACATCGACGACCTGACCCCGGAAGAGGCCAGCCGCATCATTCACTCCCATCGCAAAGTACGATATGGTACGGTGTGCCTTATTTGTGTCTGTGTGCCTCAGCATCCCGCAAGATACCTCGCCGGTCATGACTGTCGGCTTTCCCCTGACAGCATCTCACCTATATCTCCTTATCTCTGGTCTAGTCTGTCTGCCTGTCTCTCTGAAGTACATATATGCTCACAACGCTCCTTTTCCCCCTAGGCACTGCGTGTTGGCCATGTCGCCAGCGCAAGGTCAAGTGTGACAACAAGCAGCCGTGCGAGAACTGCGTCAAGAGGGAACACCCCCAGCTGTGCTCTTACAAGCCAAACCGGTCGGCCAAGTCCAGCGCCTCGGAAGGGACCGGGCACGTCAACAAGAAGAGGGCCCTCTCTACCGATGATCATGACCATGGCTCCCGCGAGATGAGCAGCGACATCAAGTCTGATCCTGCCATGCGCTCTTTCGGTATTCCCTTCCGCACCAGTCGTCATAAAGAGACGGACCCTGATGAGCTTGAGCGTGATCTGACCCCAATCTCAGTTGACCCCGAATCAGCTGAGGTTACGAGGTATCTCGGCCAGAACAGCATACCTGCCCTGCTGAGGGAGCAGTCCTCCCCCAACGACCGGCCAGAGGGTGTCGACCACATCCGCCAGGACATGCGGTCCATCCTGGGACTGGACAACTCCGCCCCGTTCCCCCTCATGTCTTCCAGGCACCTGGAGAAGCTGACTGCCGACATCTCGGCAGAGCTGCCGTCGGACAGGGAGGTCTACAAGTAGGTTGAACTCGGCCGTCGTTGCCCCCAAACCACCCGCCCCCTCCTCTCTCTCCCTCTCCCCCTTGGCTCCTCATGCCTCACAATCCTCCGCCGAGACCCTTTCTTTTGACACCTCTAGGCTGTTCCGCACGTACAAGGAGATCCCCCAGGTCTTCTGGGGCTTCGTCATCGATATCGACGATCTGGAGTCGAAGCTGATGGACTACCTGGAGGAGAGGGCCAAGAACGCGAGGAACGCCACCAAGGCGCCCAGGAAACCAGTGTCGGCCTCGTGGTTGGCTATCCTCTTCGCGGTGCTCGCCGTGGGCTCTCAGTACCACGACTCGCCCTATCATATCCGGACCAGCAGCTCGCAGAAATACCTCCAGATCTCTATGCACTTCCTTCGGCTTGGCAACTTCCTCCTCAGGCCTAATTTCGATTCCATACAGGCCTTACTTCTTGTCTCGTTCAGCCTGCTCAACGATATGAAGGCGGAAGGATCTTGGGCCCTGCTCGGGCTCACCTGCCGACTTGCCCTGTCGCTCGGCCTTCACCGCGTGAACACCAACCCCCGACGGACCCAGAGGGGCAAAGGAAAAGAACTGATCAGGGAGGAAGTTATGGTGAGAACTTACACCCTGACAAGTGCCCACGGGTAGAAGAAAGCAGCTGACCGCGACAGGTGGTGCTGTCTGTGGCACGACACCCTGACATCGTTATCCTTCGACCGGTAATGTCTTCCTGTGGCCCGTAACTACCCCGAACCGCTCACTGACCCCCAGAAAGCGCACCTATGACGAACATCCCCTGCTGCCCGATCCCCCTGTCTCCCAAGGCCGCGGCCGACGGCCTCACCTACCTCGAGGCTATGTACCACCTCTGCGAGCACATCAACAGGCGCCTCAACCCAGACGCCCTCGCCGAGGCGACCTACGTGCAGATCCTTGACAACTGCGAGGCCATCGAGAAGCTTCGCGACCGCGTCGTCCCCCAGATCCGCCACAAGGAAGCCTGCAAGTCAGCCGTCGACCGCCTCCAGCACTTTGCCATCCGCCTCCACACGAGCTTCGTCGCCTCGGTATGCTGCCGGCCGGCGCTCAAGCGGGGCGCGGCTGGCAATCTCGACTCGGCCGAGTGCAAGGTCCTCGCCAGTAAGTGCAAGGAGAACCTCACCGAGACGGTACGCATGTTCCTCGCCATGCACCAGCTGTCGGTCATCCCCACGCGGTCGTGGGCATTCACGTACCACGGCCTCTCCTCTGCCGTCCTCCTCGGCCTCCTCCCAGAGACCAAGACCGACCCCGAGATCCGTCAGCTCCAGGGCGACCTCATCTCGGCCCTGTCGGCCACGGCTGCCAAGGACCAGACCTCGCCCGTGCCACACATCCACAAGACAGACAAGGATATCGAGCTCTCCGGCCCGCTGTCGCGGGCCCTCGTGGCGCTGAAGAACATATACGACCACGGGCACGTTATGGGCTCTGCGCTCAGGCGCGACAATGGCACCCGCTCTGGAACACGCACGCCCCTGGCCATCAACCAGCTCACCAACCCTTCCGTCGGTCTCGAAGGCGCGGACCAGAGCCTGCTCGCGCCATACCAGCCACAGGGAGGTGGTGCTGCTGGTGCTGGTGCCCAGGGGCTGGACCCCCACCAGGATGCTGCGCTCGCCATGGCGGAGATGCAGAACGGAAGCGCGATAGGCGACTTGGCCAGGTGAGTGATATTGACCTCCCTCCCTCTCCCTCTCTCTCTCCTCTTTCTATCTGCCCTTCTCTTGACCCTCGTCTGCAAGGCTGTGCCTGGTCATAGCTAACCACCAGGTCACCCATCAGCTTGCCCTTTGCCTCGTCTGCCCAGCAGCCACTGGCTATGTCAGCTCTGGGCTCCCTCGACCCGAACGCGTATATCGAGCCCATGGAGCTCTATGACTCCATCTTCTGGGGTAGGTCTACCCTTGCACATCTCCTTGCTCGCAGGGTTGATCACGACGGGGCTTACATGTGTGGTCTTGCGACAGAATCCCCTGATCCGTGGAATTCTGGCCTGGACTCGATGAGTTTCGACTTTCTCGCGCAGCCACCGCCGGGACAGCCACCACAGCAGCAGTTTTATTTCTGAGAGTGGCGACTAATTCGTCTTGGATGGCTAACTATGACTGTATGCCAAAGCCTCCTCGCAAAAGCTAAATCTCTGCCTATGACCGATCATCTTATCCTTGCCTTCTTCTTTGCTCTATCCCTTGTTGCTTGCAGTACTGTCTGTACGGCGAGGCGTCGATGTTATTGTTATTGGAGGCTTCCCCTGGGAGAAGGTGTCCTGGTCTGGCTTGGTGCCATTGCTAAATTGCTTCACAGTGGGATCTTCTGACATTATGGGTGGAAGGTCCATGGATTGGTGGGGAAAGAAGGATCTATTCGTTCTTGGTTCAGGTAGTCTGCCAGAAGAGAAAAATAAATGTATTGGATGTGATCATATTAAAACTGTGTATACTCAACCTGTCTACTTGCCTACCAGTCACAAAATGTCAGGTGTGAAGACTAGAAAAGACAAATGACAGTACATCAGCCAAACACGGAGTTCGTACGCACGTATTGTGTATACTTCAGAAGTTATAATGAGAACACTAGTCTTCTCATTGACGCCTGACTGTTCATGTCTATCTCTCCTTTGACGCCACGATGCCTCTGGACCTATCTCTCCATATCCATTGACCGCAGAAAAGCAAGAAGAAAATAAGGAAAAAGAAAAAGAAGAGAAAAATAACCAGGACACCCACCACTTCATTTCTTCTCCAACCCATCCTATGGAGATGTCACCAGCCACAGGGCTCCACGTCAGAGCAGGTATGCACCAGGCAGATGTCACGTTGCCCTGTACGAAAGCAAGGTGGGTGGGTGGTGATGGTGCTGGGTGGTGGGGGGAAGGGAGAGGGGAGGGGTGCCATCGTGGCGCCAGACAGAAAAAGGAGGGGGGGGGGGGAGTTGGGGTTGGTGAGATGCTCGAGGTGAATTGACAGGAAGGAGGGGAAAGAGACACCAGCCACGATGGATGAGATATTGGAAGGCGCCTCCCACAGTGTTGAGGGGGGTTTCCAACCTGAAATCTATGAACTCCCCCTCAGGAATTGTCGAACCAAAGACAAAAGTGAAAGACCCAAGACAGAGAGAGAGAGACAGAGAGAGAAAAAAATAAAAATAAAATAAAATAGCTTAGTACCACCAGATGTTTTAATATTCAGGCAGGGGTTGAGGAATCAATTACTGACAGGCTCGACGTACCTTGCCAGGGGGGCGGATGGAGGGATGGATCACAACCTGGGGTTGACCAACTAAATAAACTGGGGAGGCACCTAGCAAGTGGATCCTGGTGAAATAACCACACTGCACCATTAGTAGCAGGCACCATGCACCACATACTAGAAGAAGACGGATGACGATGACGATGGCCGCCCGGCGGCATGCAGCGGGGCCAGGTGAGTCGTTCCTGCCCCAAACCCAAAACCTTGCAGACCAAAGCAAACCCCGCACCAAGGCACGAACGCAGTCACCGCCGACTGGGCGAACCGACAGAGCCTTGTCGCCAGAGGGCATCGGTATGCTGACATGCCATGGATGCACGCACGGCACACGGTCTCGTTGATGCGTACCACCACTCACCAGAGAACAGAAGCTGGAGGAGTGGGAGGGCACATGCAAGACGACGACCCACCCGTACACATCCTCTCTCTCTCTCTCCCTGTCTCTTACACACACACACACACACACACACATCTCCAAGCCAGGTTCATCTTTCCTTTTTCTTCTACGCCCCGACATTGGCTACCAGTGCCAATATTCCTCCGTCCCTCCGTCCCTGACGGCCATTGGCATCGGTATCGCCAGGCAGAAACGAGTCGACAGATGCAGCAGGCAAGCATGCTGTGGGATACGGTTCTTTCTGGGTGGTCAAGGGACCTAAGGCCCTCTTATTGTGATCGGCCCTTCTCGAGGTGGGCTACAGACCGCTACTGCTGTGCCGTGAGCACAAGCCAGGACAGAAGCAGTATCGACTGTATGCAGGACGGGACTCGCCTCGACTCTGGCCCTGCTCCCTGGGCCTCGTTCCTCTTCCTCCTCGACCGAACCACCCCCGGCCCCCGGACCATTCCCCACCCGACAAGCCCTGTCCTTGGCTGGGGTAGAGGGACGATGACAATCCACCGCGGCACTTCATCCGTTGTTGTGGGGTTCATGGGACGAACCTAGGAAGAAGAAGATGAGGAGGAGGAGGAAAAAGGTCGTGGGACCGACGAAGAACAAGAAGAAGGGGGACAGCCACCCCACACACACAAACACGGCTTGCACGGTTCAACGAACGAGGCCTAGGGCTGACCTGCACAAGCCCGTCACAGGGATCAAGGCCCATACCAGACCAGAATGACGCCGAACTTATCCTCTTTGTTTTTTTTTTTTTTGTGTTTTTGTTCTTTGCTTTCTTTCCTATCCCCCCCCCCTCTTCTCTCATCCCTGTGATGATGTATTTTCATGCGGAGTAGCTCCATGCTCCCGCGGTCATGGATGGTTCCGAGCTTGGTGGGCGGGTCCTCTCCGTCAGTCGGTGCAAGGTATGTGCGATGGATGGTATGCCTCGGGACGTATTTTGCTCTGGTTCTCTCTTGGTGGTGGTAGCGGAGGAGGAGGGGGAGGGGGAGCAACAGGAACAACTAACTCTCCTGATCATTGATCATACGGTGCCAAGGGGAAAACCTGGTTGATCTATACTATACTGCATAGTGGATCACATCGTGACGTTTCCCTGGTTCCCTCTGCCTTTTCTTTTTTTCTGGTTCTGTCCCTTGCGTTGTACTACTACCAAAGCAGATCTAAGATCCCACCCCCAGTTTTCACATACCTAAGCTGTTTGTTGATTCACACATGCTTATTATCTCTTATTTATTTCACCTTCCCGCCCCGACCCGTGAAGGTCCTTTTTTCTTTTTCTTCTTTTTTTCCTGAGGCCATCCAGTTCACTCCCCCCCCCCCACCTCCTCTCCTCCTCCCTTCCTGTTGTGAATGTCTCTCTACTGTCTTTCTTGTTACAGCAGA
Source organism: Celoporthe dispersa (assembly GCA_016584495.1). Classification (NCBI taxonomy): domain Eukaryota; kingdom Fungi; phylum Ascomycota; class Sordariomycetes; order Diaporthales; family Cryphonectriaceae; genus Celoporthe; species Celoporthe dispersa. The sequence goes on from WAID01000011.1 coordinate 390,241, forward strand.
GCCATATAAAACCCCCATTGGCTCTCGCCCTTCCTGTCCCTCCTCAAGGCGGTTCGGGAGCGATATACACACACGCACGCACCTTGGGACCAGCGAGAGACAGCTTTCCGTACACACAGAGACACGATGATGGGACCAGCTGCGGCTGTCCTCTGGCTGGCGAGCTTCGGCTCGGCCATTGCCACCAGCGAGGTGCGTATTCACGGTCATACACGATCTGTTGGTCTGAGGATATAAGCTCTGCCGGTCAGCGCCTACGGCAGCATACCAGGCGAGCCCCAGGCCTCTCCCTCCCACCCCCCCCCCCCCAAGGACGAAGGCGTACACACATACATGTCACCCTGGTTGATGCGTGCTGACATCGACCATGTCACAGCTTCACGAGCGGCAGCAGTCCGGGCTCGCCTACTCGGCCCCGTTCTACCCGTCGCCGTGGATGGACCCTAACGCCGAGGGCTGGGAGGATGCCTACGCCCAGGCCAAGGCCATCGTCTCGCAGATGACCATCATGGAGAAGGTGAACCTGACAACAGGTGTCGGGTGAGTGTGTCTCCCTGTCCTCCCCTCCTCCCGCTCCCACCAGCACCAGTCCTATACTATTATGACCGCAGGCAGGGCTGACAGGTCAAAAACAAAACAACAGCTGGGAGGGTGGTCTCTGCGTGGGCAACACCGGCAGCGTTCCCCGCCTGGGTATCCGCGGCCTGTGTCTACAGGACTCGCCCCTCGGTGTCCGCTTCGCCGACTGGGTCTCAGCCTTCCCCTCGGGCCAGACCACCGCGGCGACGTGGAGCCGTGACCTGATGTACCGCCGCGGTGTGGCCATGGGCCAGGAGCACAAGGGCAAAGGCGTCGACATCCAGCTGGGGCCCGTCGCGGGACCTCTCGGCCGCTCTCCCGAGGGCGGCAGGAACTGGGAGGGCTTCTCTGTCGACCCTGTGCTGACGGGCGTTGGCATGTCTGAGACCATCAAGGGCATCCAGTCTGTGGGTGTGATGGCCACGGCCAAGCACTTCATCGGCAACGAGCAAGGTGTGTGTGTGTGATGCTGCTGCTATGCGCGCCCTCGGGATGTTGAGGAGGAGGGCTTGGTTCTTATCAGCTGACACTGTCAACTACAGAGCACTTCCGCCAGGTGCCCGAGGCTGTAGGGTATGGGTTCAACATCTCCGAGTCTATCTCTGCCAACATCGACGACAAGACCCTGCACGAGCTCTACGTCTGGCCTTTGCAGACGCCGTCAGGGCCGGCGTGGGTGCCGTCATGTGCTCGTACAACCAGATCAACAACTCGTACGCCTGCCAGAACTCCAAGATGCTCAACAATATCCTCAAGGGCGAGCTCGGCTTCCAGGGCTTCGTCATGAGCGACTGGTCTGCCCAGCACACCGGCGTGGCGGGTGCCGTGGCCGGCCTCGGTAGGTCTTTCCCCTCATGGTCATGATACTGTGTCGCCCAGCTGTCCGTGAACGCAGAAAGCTTACTAACCGGCACCTCTCGCCCCCGACAGACATGTGCATGCCCGGCGACACGGACTTTGACACGGGACACGCCTACTGGGGCTCCAACCTCACCATTGCCGTGCTCAACGAGACCATGCCGCTGTACCGCCTCGACGACATGGCCATGCGCATCATGGCCGCCTTCTACAAGGTCGGCCTCACCCTCGACGAGCCCGGCCCCAACTTCTCCTCCTGGACCAGGGAGACGTACCAGAACGCCTATTTCTACGCCCAGGAGGGCTGGCAGCAGGTCAACCAGCACGTCGACGTCCGCGGCGAGCATGCCGCCATCATCCGCGAGATCGGCGCCAAGGGTGCCGTCCTCCTCAAGAACTCGGGCGTCCTCCCGCTGGACAAGCCTAAGTTTGTCGCCGTGATCGGCGAGGACGCTGGCCCTGCCGCGTATGGCGTGAACGGGTGCACCAGTGGTGATCACGGCTGTGACAACGGCACGCTGGCCATGGGCTGGGGGTCGGGCACCTCTGACTTCCCCTACGTCGTCACCCCCGACAGCGCCGTGCAGTACCAGGTCCTGTCCTACGGCGGCCGCTACGAGAGCGTCCTCGACAACTATGCGACGAGCCAGGTCGAGGCGCTGGTCCGACAGGCAGGCTCCACGGCGATCGTCTTCATCAACGCCGACAGCGGCGAGGGCTACATCAACGTCGACGGCAACATGGGCGACCGCAACAACCTGACCCACTGGAACGCCGGCGACGACCTCGTCAAGAACGTCTCGGCCCTCAACAACAACACCATCGTGGTCATCCACAGCGTCGGGCCCACCCTGCTCACCGACTGGTACGACCACCCCAACATCACCGCCATCCTCTGGGCCGGTCTCCCCGGCCAGGAGTCCGGCAATGCCCTGGTCGACGTCCTCTTCGGCGCCGTGAGCCCGGCCGGCCGCTCTCCCTTCACCTGGGGCGCCACGCGCGAGAGCTACGGCACAGACGTCATGTACGAGCCCAACAACGGCGGCGGCGCACCCCAGGACGACTTCACCGAGGGTGTCTTCATCGACTACCGCCACTTCGACAAGACCAACGCCACGCCCATCTACGAGTTCGGCTTCGGCCTGTCGTACACCACCTTCGAGTACTCCAACCTCCAGGTCACCAAGGCCACCAACGCCAGCGCCTACGTCGCTGCCACGGGCTACACCGCCGCGGCGCCCACCATCGGCAGCAGCAACTTCTCGACCGACCTGGCCGACTACGCGTTCCCCCAGGGCAGCTTCGACTACGTCACGGCCTACATCTACCCGTACCTCAACTCCACCGCCTCCCTCGAGGCCGCCTCCAACGACTCCAGCTACGGCCAGACCGACGCCGAGTTCCTCCCCGCCAACGCCACCTCCTCGTCCCCGCAGCCCCTGCTGCCCGCCTCAGGGGCACCGGGCGGCAACCCGGGCCTCTGGGACGTGCTGTACACCGTGACGGCGGACATCGAGAACACGGGATCCCGAGACGGCGACGAGGTGCCCCAGCTGTACCTCAGCCTCGGCGGCCCCGAGGACCCCAAGGTCGTGCTGCGCGGGTTCGACCGCCTGACCATCGCGGCGGGCGAGACGGCCACGTTCACGGCGCAGCTGACGCGGCGCGACCTGAGCAACTGGGACACGGACTGCCAGGACTGGGTCATCAGCAGCTACCCCAAGACGGTCTATGTCGGGCGGAGCAGCAGGAAGCTGGACCTGAGCGCCTCCCTGTCGTAGGGATGCCGGGAGGGCGACGGACAACGGGCTCAGTATCTCCTCGCCGCCGCTAGTTCGCTCATAAGTGAGCCAGCGGGTTAATGACTTTGGTACATAGCCTTGAGACGATGGGCTCTAAATTAATATCTATTGATGCACCTGGCTGAGCTTGGTTCTTGTGCCGATCGTGAATACCGCCTCGGGATCTAGCTGGCGGCCATTAATACTTCATCCCCTCGGAAGAGATGCCACATTAGGTAGCAAGGCCAAAACACGCAAGCGTAGGCAGGTAGGTATTACCTCTTGATCGTAATAGTAAATACAAGCTTGAATCCCTGGTTGCGCTTTGTTGGGATATTAGGTTATAGGCACACGGTACCGATCCAGTTCAACCTCTGTTCTCGTCTTTCACGACGACAAATGCAGGTAACAACAACACGCTCGTCGCACCTCGAGGCACTGCTACCTACGCATTGACTTTCGCCATCGGCACATCTCTACCCCGGCGCAAAGGCGGGTCCTCCATCACTCACGACATGCGCTCCAATGAACCGCAGCGGGGACGGCCTTTCTCTTCTCTCTTTTCCTTCTCCAGCCATACCAATTTCCTCGCTTGCGCCGCACGCTTCCTTGCTTTTTTTTCTCTCTTATACTCGAGTCAATAGCAGGAGGAAGATGTAAAAGGTACCATCGTAATTCTCCGCGCGTGATCATATTCAGGGGGTCTAAAATAGAATAAATATGAGTTCCGTCCATCCACACGGCCTCGCTACCAAGAAGAGAAGGAAAGATGGAGAAGAGATGTATCTGGCTAGTGGGAGGAACTCATGCGAGGATTATTACTTCTATGTGACGTCGACTTATACACGATGTCACTTTACGGACTTCAAGGCCCATGCATGGCGCTGTCTGTATTCTCGACGTCCACAGTATATATAAAGAGGCCCAGCTGCTGGAGGAAAAAAGGGCCACGAGCACCTCGGCCGGATGAACCAGACCCGGCACCCTCTCTCCTGGAGCCTCGAGGCGTGAGAGGATATCTGCACACCCTCATCACGCTCCCTTCCCAGCAGCAACAAGTCCTCCTCCTCCTCCTCCTCAAAAGTGTACGGCCATGGCTCGACAGCCTCCGTTCCTCGTCCTCGTCCAGCTGGGCATGCTCGCCCTCCTGGGCCCTCCCACCACAGCCCAGCAGCTCGACGCCACGGCCATCTGTGAAGAGTACTACGGCAACGATGCGCCCTGGTACATCCCGCGCATCCCCCTCTTCCAGTCGAGCGACGCAGCGCTCAACGACGTCTACTACTACCGCTGGAACGTCTTCCGGGCCCACCAGCGCGACCTGGGCAGCCTGGGCTTCATCTCGACCGAGTTCCTGGACGACGTGTCCTGGGAGCTGTTCCCGTTCGCCTCGCTCAACGACGCCACGGGGTTCCACCTGGGCGAGGGCCGCTGGCTGCGCGACAGGCGATACAGCCACGACTACATCGACTTCATGTACACGTACCACGAGGAGAGCGCGACGTACGGGAATGACAGGCACTTCAGCGAGGCCATCGCGGACGCGGCGTGGCGGACGTACCTGGTGGACGGCGACCTGGCGTCCATCTCGCAGCACCTGTCCGCCATGGAGACCATCTACGACCAGTGGGAGGACCACTACGACGACACCAAGTCCCTGTACTGGATCGAGCCGCTGCTGGACGCGACAGAGTACACCATCAGCAGCATCGATGCCTCGGGCGGCGAGGACGGCTTCACGGGCGGCGAGGCCTTCCGCCCGTCCATCAACAGCTTCATGTACGCCAACGCCCTCGCCATCGCCCACATCGCCGCCGCGACGGGCGACCCCGCCACCGCCGCCACATACGAGGCCCGCGCCGCAGCCCTCCAGGGCAACCTCACGGCCAGCCTGTGGAACGCCACGCTCGAGCACTTCATCGACCGGTACTACCAGGACGACAGCGCCTACGTGTCCTACTGGGACTTCATCCGCGGCCGCGAGCTGGTGGGCCTGACCCCCTGGAACTGGGACGCGGTGCCCAACAACGAGACCTACGCGGCCGCCTGGTCGCACGCCCTCAGCACGGCAGACCTGCTCACCGGCTCCGGCCTGCTGGGCACCGTCGAGCCGAGCTACCAGTACTACATGCGCCAGTACCGGTACGACTCGGTGACGGGCCTGCCCGAGTGCCAGTGGAACGGCCCCGTCTGGCCGTTCCAGACCACCAGCATGCTGGGCGGCCTCGCCAACCTGCTGGACCACTACGACCAGGACGTCATCACGGCCGGCGACTACGTGGGCCTCCTCCGCGCCTACGCCGACCTGCACTACGACGACGCGGGCGTGCTCAACATCGTCGAGGACTACTACCCCAACAACGGCAGCGCGCTGGTGTGGCTGGCCCGGAGCCCGCACTACTTCCACTCCGGGTTTGTGGACCTGATCCTGTCCGGGCTGGTGGGCATCCGGCCGCGGGACGACGACGTGCTGGAGGTGAACCCGCTCGTGGACGACACCGTGGGATGGTTCCGCGTCGACGGCGTGCTGTACCACGGGCACAACGTCAGCGTGCAGTGGGACGCGGACGGGAGCCACTTTGGCACCGCAGGCCTGCTCCTCGGCGTCGACGGCGTAACCGTCAACTCGTCGGCCACCCTGCAGCGCCTCTCGGCCGCCCTCGCCGCCGCCGACCCGCCCGCCATCGCCCGGCCGCTCGCCAAGTCCGTCCAGCTGCAGGACTACTCGGCCTACCCCTACGGCAACGCCTCCGCGCCAGGCGCCGACGCCGAGCAGGTCCACGACGCCATCGACGGCCGCGTGTGGTTCTGGACCGAGGTCGTCAACGGCTACGACAGCCCCGAGGGCGACGGCGAGACGGCGCAGTGGTTCTCGGTCACCTTTGCCAACGAGACCGAGACCAGCCGCGCCGAGGTCGCCTTCTACCAGGGCGACGGGGCCGGGCTGTACACGTACGCCGACGGGACCTTTGCCGCTGTGAACGGGACCTTTGCCGTGCCCGTGAGCTACGCCGTGCAGTACGCGAGCAGCAGCGGCAACGGGTCGTGGGTCGACGTGACGGCCTCGGTGCAAGAGAACGCCGTCGCCAATGGCATCACCAACGTGGAGTGGGCCAGTGTGACCACCCGACAGGTCAGGCTCGTGTTTGTGCCGGCCTCTGGGACGCAGGTGCGCCTGGTCGAGTTCAAGGTCTTCTGAGGAAGAAGGATAGGTAGACTGTAGTAGTTCCTGAACAAGATAAACTCCGTATGCTCCGATATATGAAGAGAGACAAGAAGAAGAGAGAGCAAGACAAAGATGGCGTTGTGCCTTCTATCTTGTGAACGCCATAGATCCCCGACCTACCCATGATATATGTTTTGCTCTCGATCCTTTTCCAAAAAGAAAAGAAAAAAAAAAACAAAAGCCAGGTGTACAATGCTGAGGCCTGCCGTCTTGCCTCAGTCGTCCCACTCTTCATCCAGCTGCCCGATCAGCCTGTCCTCGTCTTCTCTGCTCCTGCCCATGCCTCGCCCGTTTGGTGACCGGGACAGCGAGTGGTAGCCTCTACGGCTGGGCAGAAACCTCGCGCACGAGGAGGTAAGGATGACGAAGAAGTCCTAAGGTGCCACGGCGGTGGTGTCAGCGGTCAGTTCAGCTCACGTCGGCCCTCTGTCTCTTCCTGGCGGGGGAGGTATCCTGCCGAAGGGGGGGGGGGGGGGGAGAAGGGCTACCGACCGTGATGAAGCTCCAGATACCGGCCCAGAAGGTGTAGTTTGGCAGCTGCCTCCAGCCCCTGGCATTGACCACGTTGCGCTGGTAGAACATGCCACCGGCAAAGTAGACAATGATGGCGATGATCATGATGATGGCAAAGACACCACCAGGGCCCACGCTGCCCGGCTTGTGCGGCTCGACGCCGGCACACGCATGTTGCGAGCGCACGACAAAGACATAGTTGCACTCGTCCGGGTCGGCGCCGACAAACGAGATGGCAGGGGTCGAGCTGACGGAGTCGCGGTCGCAGCGGAAGGCGATGGTGGCTGACTTGCGGCGCGTGTCGTCCTTTGCAATCGTCACCGTGTCCAGCGAGCTCGTGTAGCTGCTGCCGCCGCTCTTGGCCGTGCTGCCGTACGACAGGTCCTCGTCGTCGTAGTCTCTATACGCCGCGCCCTCGTGGACTGCGGCCGCCCTCCTGGACATGCTCGACGAGGGCCCGCACGGCGAGCCGCCCGAGTACTGGAGGACGAGCTGGCTGCCCCGCGGCGTGAGGGTTGCGTTCTGCTGCCTGTTGCGCGCCCGTCACCGTCAGCACACCTATTTTCCTTGTTCCTGCAGCTGCTGCTCCTACGGTACGACGGCCCCTCCTCCAGGCCCGACCGGCCCACTCACCCTATCGAGTACACCCTCCCGTTGCCTGTGGTGTAATATGCGCTGACGTTCCTGTACAGGCTGGCCTCCACCCCGACGACGCTCTCGGGCGTCTTCAGCACGGCATCGCAGATGTTGAGCGTGAAGTTGTACTTGTAGTCGTAGCCCTTGACCGTGTAGTCCTCCGTCGACGCCCGCTGCTGGTACTTGCCGTCCTTTTTCGGCGCGACGGCGATGTCTGGCCGCAGGTCGAAGAACGACCCGCCTTTTGTGGAGATCGCGGTGCAGGCTGTGGTGGTGGTGGTCTTGTCGTCGGCGGCGAAGGCGGGCGAGGGCCTCCGAAGAAGAAGGCTGCTGCTAGGAGCAGCAGGCGTGACCTCGAGACCATGGCTATATATATGTGTGTGTGTGTGTGTCTGTCTCTCTCTCTCTCGCTCTCCCTTCGATGGAGCGCGGTGTATCTCCTGCTCGTCAGCCTCTTGTGCACGCCCTGGGAATCGTCGTCGATGTCGTCGTCGTTCAGGGCTGTGGAGCTGCCGTTTGACCGTATCGGCGCCGAGTACTTTGCGATCTGCCCTGTGCTTCTTCTCAGTGGGGGGGGGGGGCTTGAACCGTGCTCTGCCTCTGCGGCGGTAGCAAAGCAGTCAACACGAGCCGGTGATTGCGTGGGTAATAGGATGCGCAAATTACACCTTCGTACTTTAGTGGTACGACTGTTTTCCCCGGTGAAGAAGGAACTGTAGGTGTTCGTTCAGGAATCGGTCCTCGAGACGTTTTGCTGATTTCAAAAGTTCAGAGCTGCGAACAAGAATGTTCGAGAGGGCGGGAAATGAACAGGGGACACTTGTCACGGCCGACAGTTTAGCACCCGGCAGAGGAGACGTCAGCAGCCTCAGGGGTTTGACAGGGGGGCTCCCGTCTGTCCACGCCGGCCGCTGTGACCTCTGTCAGCTCTGCGAAAGATCCTCCATCGCCCAGTCCACCCCTACCTAACCTTCTGGGGGTGTACCCGCTAATACTGGACTTGGGTGTCCACCCAGACCTGACAGGGTGCTGTAGTCACATAGTATTAGTATTCGGTACCTGCTGCTTGCTCACCAGCTAGTTTGCCATTTCTCGTACCAGAGAGTATGAAAATGATACAGCTAAACCCATAGACAAAAGCTAAAGTGATTATTATTCTACAGAGAGAGCATATACCCAACTGGACTAATCCGCCTCAATGCCATACCGGAGTTCTCCGTGGCAAGCAGCTGGCACATGAAAATCATGAGTATCAGGATCGATCCACCTCGTAAGGGGAAATGCCTTGCAAGAAACCCGCCCATTTGTGACACCAGTCGAGACACACACACACACACACACACAGACGGAGACTCAATACAGCAGGTCTCCTCTGCCATCTTGTTTATACATCGTCACCATGCTGCCACTGTCACCACCCCGACCCTCGGCCTCAGTAGACATATGGCACGATCCTCCACCTGACAATCTTCTTGTACTTGTCCCAGTCCTCGCCATACTTCCGGTGGCACTTCTCGTCGTCCCGGCCGTCGCGGTGAATCAGCAGCACGGCAAAATAGACCACGTAAAAGTACGTGAAGATCATGCCCCACCCTCGCGCGGCGCCCTGGACCACCTCGCGCCCGTCGGCCATCTTGAACGCACCCTCCGCGTTGGTGCCGGCCGTCTGGATGAGATAGCCCGCCACCCCCGTGGGCAGGCTGTAGGGCCACGCCTGCGTCCAGTCGGCCAGGTAGTTGATGTGGCGGGCGGTGCCCCACCAGCCCGAGGTGATGAGCCGCGAGCCCGTCCTGGTCTCGATATAGGTCAGGTGTGCCACGCGGGGATCGTCCGGGTTCGTGCGGAAGTTGTTCTTCTGCGAGTTGGCCGCCCGGAACATGGAGTAGCCCGTGACGAGCAGGGCACCCATGCCTGCCAGGTGGATCGGGCCGAGGGTCACGGGGTAGACGGAGAGGTACCTGGTCTGCAGGCTGTAGAAGAAGGGGACCCAGACGAGGTCGCCAAAGGAGAGCATACAGCCGAAGCCGTCCGTCGTGATGTCCATGGTGGTCAGGATGGCAGACTCCAGGAACACGCCGTCGAGGACGTAGACGGCTTGTATGAGGGTGACGAACACGATGCTGTCCGAGACGAAGCCGTAGGTGCGGTACTGCTTGGCCACGAAGGCACAGTTGTAGAGGATCCAGCCGAGCATGCCGGGCCGGAGCTCCAGAAACTCCTTGATGTCGATCTCGCCGAGGAGCGGGATGGTCACGCGGGGGTTCAGCTCCCGCCCGATGAACCAGTCGTACATGACATTGCCCGTGTGGCCACCAGCCGCCAGCTCGCGGAGGTCCTCGTTCCCAGCCTTGACGCCGAAGGACCTGACGTAGACAAAGGTGGCGATGGCATACGAGATCAGGATGTTGGCCGTGAGGACTTGGGCGTAGTTGTCGGTCATGAAGGTCCAGACGGGGAACGAGGCGCCCTGCTGGATCGTGCCGGCGAGGCAGAGGACAAGGGTAAAGACGATCGAGGTGAAGCCTAAGGACGGTCGGTCGGTCAGCCAGCCGTGTCACCAGGCCGCCCGGTGGGCCGTGATATGGGCTCGGGTGCTCCCCTACTGTTCAGCCTGTACTTGAGCCTGCCACCGCTAGAGAGCTCAACACCCTCGGCCTCCGTCGCAGGAAGGACGCGGTATAGGACGGCATTAAAGAGGTAATATACCACTGTCCAGCCGGTGACTTCCAGGCTGAACAGACCCGCGATGCCATTGGCGGGCCACCCGACCTCACGCTTCAGCTGGTCGAGGTCGATAGTCTTGGGAGAGAGGAGCGAGGGGGTGGGGCAGCCCGAGGCATCGTTGCAGGCGAAGGTGAAGAGGTAGAGCAGAACAGGTAGGCCGAAAGAGACGCCGGCAGCTCCTAGACTATGAAGCATGTCAGCCTGTGTGCGGCCCATCGCAGCAATACCTATATATATAAATAAATAAATAAAAAGGTGCCGGGCTGGGAAACTATTGCACTCACGGTCCGCCAAACTCGTAGCCGTGAGCGGCGGTTCGCTCTCTCGCCTGCGCTCCTAGTCTCTTAGAAGACATTGTAGGTGGCTGTCAATTTGGCCTTGTTGTCTTGGGGTATGAAGCTACACTCGTAAGGCGGCCCAGAGAGGAGCGTGGTCGTGGTCGTAGTCGTCCTGCAGTGCAGCTGGCTGCAGGTATAGTGTAGACGAGTTCTAGTTGGGAGCTCGGATGGTGACGTCCACGAAACTTTTGCCGTCAGGCCGTGTCTCTCAGTGTCTCAGGCCCCTGGAACAGCTGGTAGCCAGTTTGAGTTAGCGCTTCGTGGGGTGCAGGGTCCAGGCCTCTAGAGCGCTGCACCCCCTGCCCCTGGTACCTGCCGCTGCTGTTGTTACTCATTTATGCTCACCAGCAGACGAGTCGCCTTCAATCAAGACATCGTCGTCTCATCCTCTGTCAACAAAACCTGACTTGAAGCATCCACAACCATACCAAGGATCCGACAACCCTATCGTGCAGAGGCCGCATCTCGTACCTTGTCTGCCGTTGTCTCTTTCTGTCCGACTTCACCTGTCCCTACGAGCCTGGCGACTTCTCAAGCTACCTAGTTTCCTTCGCGGCCCTGCTGCTTCGATACGCCTTCATGAGATGCACGCATCATATTTCGTGCGAGAGTAGATTATATTACGCGGCACGTCACTGGCTCTGTTTGGGAGTCTCTCTATTTTACAAAAGAAAAGAGTGAGAGAGTGTGTGTGTGTGTGAGTGGCTGAGAGGGAGGGAGGGAGAAAGAAGAAAGAAGGGAAAATACACAGCGCTTTCTATTAATGTCAAGACTACATCTTATGGGGGCACCTTTAGCTCGTGCTCCACGTTCCACTCCTGCTTCACCATGATCGCGATGCCACCACCACCACCGCTGATTCCTGGATGTGCAGCCTTCATATCCTTCATCTGCTGTCGAATCACCTCATCTCCACCGGCCGACACGCTGCCCTTTCGAGACAGAGCCTCCACATGGGCATGATGCGACACGCCCTCCGCAGGCGACAGGACATATCTCAACTCCACCGCATCGTCCGAGTCATATCTCGTGTTGATGGACCTCGACTTGTTGAGGACCGCCGACCGCATGACGCTGTCCCTACCACCCAGCTGCGCCTCCGAGGACCCGAGTCTCACCAGGCCTGAGGACGTATCCCTCTGTACCGTGCTCCTCTTCTTGGACGAGTTGAACGACTTGCTCCTGCTCCATGCGCTCGACATCCACGTGGAGAACCCCGCGCCCTTGGGTGACCTCTCGCCCTCCCTGCCCGGCCGTCGTACCTGTCCTAGGAGCGGTCGGAGGAGGGGGATGCATGCCAGCACCACGGCCAGCGAGGGCTCCACGGCAGTCATGAGGACCGCCGTCACCGAGGTGTACGTCACGTCGTTGTAGTCAATCTTGGAGAGGTAGACGAGCCTGATGATGCTGGCGATGCACGTTCTGGTCGCAGCCATGTCAGCTTAGCCGCCCCGCATTTCGGTAGACAGGAAGAAGGGGGGAGAAGAGATGTCCAGTTCTCCTTACATGAACCCAATAGTAAAGGTTGCCAACAACCACGCCTTCTTCCAGACCGGCATTCGCAGACTCAACAGGCTCGGGATCGGCATCGTCAGCACCGCGATATCCGTTCCCAGGTTCAATATCCCAAATACGGCGAACAGTGCACTCTGGCTGCCGCAGTGTCCGCCCGCGATGGCGAGGTCCCAGTTGTACGCGAAGGGACGGCAGATGAGGAATGTGCTTAGGAACCCCGACACGCCCAGCAGCGCGATGAATACCATCATGAGCTTGGCAGGCAGCACAATCGGCGTCACGGCAAAGATCTTGACATAGAAGAGGAGCACCGAGAGCTTAGTCGCGGTGAGCGAGAGGTTCCAGAGCATCTCGAGAGGGAGGATGATCTGCCTCGGGGGTCAGAATGGATCGAACGTGATGCTTTGGGAGCAGAGAGGCCAACTCGCCTTGTGATATTGGATGATAGGATCTGGGCCGAATCGGCTCAGGATGTCGTCCTCGTGCCAGCCGAACCCGCCGAGGACAGCCTCTGTAGAGCCTTTCAGTCACCATGGAATGTTCACATTAGCAAGGAGAGGAGGGCCGGAGATCTCATACCCATGACGCACACCACCGCCAATCCCACGGTCAGGAGCCATGCCAACAGGATGGAATAGTCGCTGGCATCAAGACGCCGGTGTGCGATGCGCGCAGCCACCAGCCGCAGCCCAATCGCAATGGTTGAGATGCTGCCGAACAAGACAGCAACTATCACCATGGCGATCTGGCTGGGCACAGCCAGAGAATCGTGACAGCCATGGCGCGGTCTCTGCCATGCGGTCCAAGGTCTCCAGAAGGACGGACGGCCGGCCAGTCCAACCTCGTCTGGTGGAGGTGGTGGTGGTAGCGGAGGAGGTGGTGGTAGTGGTGGGGGTTCTTCCACCCTACGCGGCGGGAATGACTGCAGGTTATGTCAAGCGCTGCGTCTAGACAGCCGCCACATGTGATGAAAAAGTCATAGGCTTCCTGGGTGTCATGATCGGATGGCCCGAGGCTCTCCACCTGGCTGATTGCGTATGCCAGGCCATCCGCTTACAGATGTGCAGAGCCAAAGAGGCAGGAAGAAAAGCAAGCGAAAGCGAGCCTGGCTGGGACGATGGGAGCCGCCGGACAAGAAGAGTTCCACACCACGGCCTTGCCTCTTTATGTGACCCGGCGCACAATGCAAGGCGGCCGGCAGCAGAGGACGGAGGTCCTGCAGCGTCAGACCTGAAAAAGGCAGGCGGGTGCTACCTCGTTATGCGGTCCACCTGATGAGCTGTGTGTTGCCAGACCTTGGCGGGTCCAGCAGCACCTAGCTGGTGGTCTCTTCCCATATGGCTGTGCGACCATGCCCACTCTACTCGATGTGGTGTGTGGGTGTGTATGTGTGTGCTCTCTAGGCCCGGGCAGGATCCCCCCTAAGCTCGAACCATTGCCCAATGACGACCTCATGGTCATCCTGCTCACTCATCCACCCGCCACAGCTTGGGTGAGAAGAGAGCCAGGGTGGCGGCGGGGCTGGAGGTGAGGAGAGGAGAGTCAGACCAAGGGTCAGACGAGCTTTGAAGCCCGACATCGAATCGGCACAAGAAAGATACACGTGTAAGTGTGACCAGGGGCGGGAAACGAGTCGAGCCAACCTGCGGCAGAGGACAGAAAAAGGCCGCCGCACATGCCTGTCTCGGAGGCCTGACTGGGTTTTGTTGGCACATCCACAGCCAACCTGCTGCCAAATCAGGCTAGGCCCTGGAACATTCGATGCGCTGGGTACGACGGCCAAGCCCTTCTTTCGAATCTTCTCTCGCTTTTTGGCGGCTGACGTGCGGTGGTATCAGCAGAGGTGGGAGGGGGCCCCGGACAGCATCCCACACGCATATTAAGTATGACTGTACGGAGTACTTGGGCACACACATACCACTCAGCGCCAGCGCACCCGCGAGGTCGAGGGACTGCGATCCCCCTTCTGGCAGCAGGTGAAGAGGGGACTGAGCCGCCTGCGAACCGACCTGCCTAGAAGATGTGTGTGTCCGATAGCCGAGTTGCTACAGTACGGCAGCTGTTGCAAATCAAGAGCCAGAGAGAGGGCGGACGAAGCACATGGCCAAGACAAAAAGCATATGGTTAAAGTATCGCCCGCACGGCTCAGCCCGAACAGTCGTTATGATCCTAGATACATCATATTGTACCTTGGACACATCCTGTTTTTTTTTTTCTGTTTTTTTTCTTTCATATTTTTTTTTCTTTCTCCTCTCCTCCCGTCCCTCCCCGTTTCTATGCAAAAGAAAGAAAGACAAGATATAAATATAAAAAATAAAAACTCACGCATGCGCTCCAAACAAAGTGGCTGTTTGTATTGGGGTCTACAGCAGACATGTGGAAACGCCTTCAGGGGGTATATATAGAAATTTGAGACGCTGCGCTAATTGAAGGGAAAAAGAATCCAACGCCGACCAGACAGACGACTGTGGATGAGACCAGCACCCAAGGCTTCTGGCAGCATGTCTTGACTGGCCGCTATCTCACCAAATATTGAACGCCATAGTCATGACCGTAAAGACGGCCGCAGCAGCCGAGAGGCGCACACTACAGCTGGCGCCGCCCGTCATGCCCTCCTTAAAGCCCGCCTCTTTTCCTCCGAGATACAAGGCACCGGCATCCGTCAGCGCGCCCTGTTTGTTCAGCAGCGCGACGTTGCCGCCGGTATAGCTATCCCAGGAGCTGCTCTTGCGGTCCGCGCCGTACCAGGCGTAGGCCTGCACATAGTCGAGGCTGTCGAGGTAGGTCATGCTCTGGTTCATCATGTCGACCGTGTCGTCCTCGCTCTGCTGCGGCAGCGCCATCTCCGTGATCCAGAACCCGACATCGCCCGACACGGCCCCGCTGGACGAGTTGACGACGTAGAACTCATGCAGCGTGCCCAGCC
This sequence comes from Celoporthe dispersa, assembly GCA_016584495.1. Taxonomy (NCBI): domain Eukaryota; kingdom Fungi; phylum Ascomycota; class Sordariomycetes; order Diaporthales; family Cryphonectriaceae; genus Celoporthe; species Celoporthe dispersa. The sequence goes on from WAID01000011.1 coordinate 405,337, forward strand.
ACGAGGCCAGGCCCGCGAAGTCGCCGTACCAGTGCAGGGCGACAAAGTCGGCCGGGCAGCCGGCGTCTGGGTTGATGTCCCAGCACGAGGCGTTGAATTCCTGCAGCCAGGTGAGGCCCGCGTCGGAGCCGGTCGTGGCCGGGTGGGAAATGTTCCAGGTGCGGGCGGCGGCTGTGCGCAGGGGCAGGATGTCGTCTATGTAGGCGCGGGCTGCGTCGGAGGGGGCTATGGCGCTGCCTCCCGAGGAGGTGGTGCCGTCCGGCTCGTTGAAGGTGAGGAGGTGGGTGGATGTTGCCGGCAGGGAGCCGAGGCCGTCCAGGGTGGCGGAGGAGGAGGCGTCGTCCAGGCCGTGGAGGAGGGGACAAAGGGCAGGGAGATGTCTGCTACCGCGTCGGGGGACCAGTTGTAGTACCAGTCTATGGAGGAGTTGGCAGAGAGGAGGAGGTTGTTGTCGGAGGCGTGGGTGTCGCCCAGGTAAGCGAGGCCTCGCTTGGAGCCGAGTGCTGTGGTCTGGGAGGTGGCCGGGAGGATGTAGGAGGAGATGCCTAGGGCCACGAGGGCCGAGGGTGTTGTCTGTCTCATCTTATGATTCTGTGGTTCTGAGGGTATATAATAAGAGGTGGTGATGGTGGTGGTGGTGATGACTTATCCGGAACAAAGATAGGCGAACAAGAGGCGAGATTTTTTATACGAGTACTGTATATACAAATATTGTACATATGATCTAGAGATGGTTAACTATTCAGGTAGAATATCCATTCCCAGCCTCAATATATCAAGGCGCCTAAGTTATACACAGAGGAATTCCCCCAAACCAGGGTCCTACTCACTGACATGGGCGCCCATTGGGTGACGTCACACGACACACACACGAGACTTACACGGGGGGTCCATTGGGCATTGGGCCTGGGCGTCTAAGTCGACCTGACAGTACAACGAACTCCAGGGGTCTAGGCCAAGTTTATTTTTTCTCTTTCTATTCTGCCTGCCAGCGCACAAGGGGGAAAAGATCCACCCATTCCTGCCCAGGTACAGACAGAACGAGGGTGTTTGTGAAATTTTCCGAGCCATTGGTTTGGTTGCTGGTCTCTTTTTTTCATGTCTTGGGTTGCATCGCCCGAGTTGCAAGATGCAGGCTAGGCCAAGGTTTTTGTGGCTAGATGACGGAGGAGCCGAGGTTTCTATCCTATATGCAGGCTATATAGTATGAAAAATCAAGGAGAGGGTTCATTCAGGGTGATGATGAAGGAGATTGGAAGACTTGTTGAACAGATTAGCTGACTGAGAAGTTCGTAGCTGTCCCCTGTCACGTGTGCAAAGGCTACGGCGCATACTTTATGTTGGAGAGATCTGGTCCAGAATAGAATGATACCATTATCAGTTCTAGGTCTACGTCTGCTGCACAGCTTGTGTGGTCCTCCAGTCCATCCCTCACGAGATCACAACCGTCCCGTTGAGCCTGAAGTCCCGGCTGCTGGCCCCCACAAACAGCCCAAACTCCCCCCTGGGCAGCCTCCACTGCTGCGCCACCACGTCCCAGACGCTCAGGTCCCTCCTGGTGAGCTCAAAGACAGCCTGCCGCGCCTCGCCAGGAGCCAAGGGACCGACGCGCTGGAACCCGCGCAGCTGGCGCACGGGCGTGTCGTCGGCGGGGATGCTCACGTACAGCTGGGCAATCTCGGAGCCCGAGACGGAGCCAGAGTTCTCGACGGAGCATCTCACCACGGCGATGACATCCCACAGCTGTGGGTGGCCGCCCTGGACGACGGCCACGTCCGGGTCGGGATACTCTGCCAGGGCCGTCGTGGTGCTGTTGGTCCCAACCGCGGCGGCGACAAGGCCGGCAGAGAGGCCCGAGTAGGCAAAGGTGGTGTACGACAGCCCGAACCCAAACTCGAACTGCGGCTCGATGCCCTCGCGGTCGAAGGCGCGGTAGTCGACAAAGACGCCCTCGGTGAAGTTGATGCTGGGGAAATAGTCCCACGAGACGGTCGAGTTGAGGAGGGCGCCGTAGTCGGACTCGTTTTTGGCGACCGTGTAGGGGAGGCGGCCGCTGGGGTTGACGTCGCCGTAGAGGACGGAGACGAGGCTGCGGCCTGTCTCTTGGCCCGGGAGGCCGGCGTAGAGGACGGCGGTGACGTTGGGGTTGTCGATCCACTCGTCGACGACACGGATACCTGGAACCGTGTTAGGACGATGGATGGAGAAGGAGAAGGAGAAGGAAGAAGAAAGAAAGAGAGAGAGAAAAAACTCACCCGCGTTATGGATGACCACAATCGTGCTGGTGCAGTTCTTGGCCACATTCTTGACCAGGTTATCGCTAAACTCATCCTTCAGGGTGGTCCTGTCAAAAGACTCGGACGCGTACGAGTTGATAAACACAAGACAGTGCTCGGCATTCGCGTAGGCAGGCGAGGGCGCCCCGGACCAGAAATCCCACCGCAGCGTGCCTCGATCCCGGGCAATGCGCTCCGAGATGGCCATGAACGGGTCGATCACGTACGACGGCGTGTTGCTGCCCGAGCCGCCGCCCGTGATCTGCGTCCCGTTGAGCGTGTTCCACCCAAAGTTGACCTCGTAGCCCCCGCCGAAGCGCAGGTAGTTCTCCCAGGGCGAGGCCTTGACGACGGCGTCGTACCCATAGATGGCCAGGAAGCGAGGTTTCTTGAAGGGGAGGGTGGCGTTGACGTTCTTGACGAGCACCGTGCCCGCCGCGCCGATCTGCTGGATGAGGTCGGCGTGGTCCAGGGCCTGCGCGTCGACCGCGAAGTGCTTCTGCGTGCTGGTGTAGATGGACGGGGCCGGGTACGAGTACTCCTGGTTCAGCAGGTGGAGGCTGGCCAGCACGCGCGTCGCCATGTCGTCGAGCCTCTCGGCGCTCACCGACCCATTCCGGACGGCCTCGGTGAGGTTGGCGCCCCAGTAGCCGCCGTCCGGCATGACGAGGTCCAGGCCGGCATTGGCAGAGGCGACGCCGGTGTGCTGCGCGGCCCAGTCGCTGACGACAAAGCCCTCGAACCCGAGCTCCGTCTTGAGGACCCCGTTGAGGAGCTTCGAGTTCTGGCACGCGTAGGATTGGTTCGCCCTGTTGTAGCCGCAGAGCACCGCGCCGGCGCCCGCGCGGAGGGCGTCCATGAAGGGGAACGCATACAGCTCGTGCAGCGTCCGGTCGTCCACGTCCGAGCTCATGGCCTCGCCCGCGTCCGTCACGGTGCGCCGGAACTCCTGCTCGTTGAACAGCCAGTGCTTGGGCGTCGCGATGACCCCGCGCTCCTGGATCCCCCCTCGTGATGGCGCCCATGCCGACGCCGGACAGGTACGGGTCGTTGCTCAGCCCCTCCCAGTTGCGCCCCGCCCGCGCCATCCGTCCCAGCGGGCCCGCGACCGGTCCCAGCGCGACGTTGATCCCCTTGGCGTGGTACTCCTCGCCCAGCGCCACGCCGTACTGGTACATCAGGTCCGGATCAAACGTGGCGCCGACGTGGATCCCCGCCGGGAAGGACGACACAAACTCCTGGCCGCGGATGCCGTCGGGCGCGTCGGACAGGCACAGCGAGGGGATCCCGAGGCGGCTTACGGAGCCCGTGGTGCCTATGCATGTGCCCGTGAAGCCGCGCGTGAGGTTCGACTTCTCCTCCAGGGTCATCTGGGCCACGAGGGCTTTGGCGGTCTTGTAGGCGGCCGCCCATTGGGTGGTAGAGGAGCCGTTGCCGATAGCTGTGTGTGTGCGCGCGCGCGTGTGTTAATAGTCTTGGCTTATTAGGAAGTCCTGGTTGAAAAGGGGTTTTGGTTTTGATTTTTCTTCTTCTTCTCTTCTCTGACTTACGACTTGGGTAGACGGGTGGGCTGAGGCCGTAGTATGGCACCTCGGAGGGGGCCTCTGTGCTGTTGGTCTGGGCCAGCACCAAGCTGGCCTGGAGGGCAGCCAGGAGAGGGGCGTGAACCTTCATCTCGGCCGAGGACAGGAGGGTGTGGTATGGTCAGCACACGAGTGGGACAAGACGACGGCGACGACTTCTCCGACTTCTCCTCCGACGACTCGGGGGCCTTGCTAAGCACTGCTAGATCACACAAGCTCACATCCAGGGCCGCGCTCTGTTCTTATACTTTTTTTTTCTCCCTTTATATACACAGCCCTGTCGTCGCCGGGCCAGGAAACAAGAATTCACCCGCCAGCCCACACCGACTACGAGCAATATCCCACTACATAGCACCATGGCAGGATTTCTGGTCCCACAGATACGGTGATAATTATGTCGCCATCACCTTGTCATGAGCGGTGATCCCACTATAACAACACTCCCGCACCGCCATGCCGCGCCAGACTATCGCGGGGGTGGAATCACTGAAAATGGGGTCAACGGCGGGGGCCCATATCTTGGCACAACGCCTCAGTGGCCGTCTGTCGCCAGCGAGGTCCGAGCATTGCGGGGCACAAGGGACCACCATACCATAAGTATAAGCTCATCCAAGAAGGGGGGAGGAAGAGAGGAGTAGAAAAGAGCCAAGCTGAGGGGAGTTGCACGACTCGATGCCCGCCCTTTTTTTTTTTCTTCTTCTTCTCTTTGCTAGTCACTTGACCCGGCGGCGGTGTCTCCTTTCCGCATCCATGGCCGGCTCTACTTTTTGACGAGATGGATCCTTTTGAGAAGCGGGACTAGAGGTGAGCGAGAGAGCTGAGTATATACTATGTAATATATGTAACATTCCTGATCGAGATCCGCTCCTGGTATTGCCAAGTAGGTATCTTGTGCGTGTTTAGATGGCGTGACGTTGGGATGAGGTTGCTTCATCGGATAATATTCGGCAGACATGACCAAGGCTTTATACAATTCTCTATCCTCTTCCTGGAGTAGTTCTTTGTCCTGCTGGATATCTCTGTACCTTTTTCTGTTCGATATCAGCAGCGTAAGAAAGGTTTGCCTCTTCCTCGACAGATTCTCCTCGACCAATTACTGTCTTGCATTATTCCTGTCTTGCTTGGCCGTATTTGTATATGTATTTAGAAAAAGAGGTGGAAAACTAGTCTGGAGATCTGTTGGCCAAGTACCCAAAGAACTCGGATGGAGATGGTGTTAATACGCAAAAGAAGGTGTACGTGATCCGTCCATTTTTGAGCCTCGGGCGAACCAGTCTTGATCAATACTGACAACAAGCACCCAGGAGAACAAGAACCTCCCGTGCGGCTGCTATGACCAGCCTACGCGGCGGCCCTTGCCACCAAACTCACTGAAGGCCTAGAACATCCGAGCGGGAGGCCGTGGCTGGCGAGAAGCTGCTGAATCTCTCGGAATGGGAGAAGTAGTCATGAGCCCAGGAGACTGTGTGAAGGCGACCTGGTCTGGCTGGCCTTTGCTGCTGGTGATGAGGACACCGGCCGGATAGCAACCCGCAGACCAACCGCTGTCCTCGAGAGAGGTTCCGAGATCTGGGGGCGTGCAGACCATCGAGAGCCGTCCTGCTGGTCATCCTCTGACGTCTTGCTGAGAAACAGCCTCGCATTGAACTAGTCCACGGTTGTTAGGACTGAGGCTGCACGGCCCAACGCCCTGCATATATGGGCAATCAGTCGCGTGCGCGACGCCATGGCGCGTTGCCCGACCAGCTTCCGACCCTCCAGAAGTAGCACAGCAGGTGGTCTGTCTGTCTGTCCGTCCTGGCAGACACCTCCCCCCCGGTCACGGATGATCGTCGTCGCCCGTTGATCGAGCAGCCCGACAGTGTAACGCGAGAGAGAACAAGAGGTCACGCAGCTCCCTGTATTGTCGCGCGCGGGGTATTCATTAGTGTTTCTATCGTACGCCTCGTGAGGGCGTCCCGTGCTGTCGCGGGGGGGCCCACGACGGGGTCTCGACCGCGGTCCATAGCACATAAGTAAGTAATACGGTGTGCCTCCTCTCGTGTGGTCTCCCGGAGCAGTGTGGCCTGCGGATCCCCTTGCCTGAGGCCACTTGGGAGAGGGTGCCTCCTCTGGCCCGCGATGTCGGCGCCGTTATCTGCAGTGATCTGCGGCTGGCGGCAAGTCGCCCCGGCCTCGGGTGAAAATGATCTAAGACACAGCAATATGAGGAGTGTTGGGTTGTCGCACGAAGCCTTGAGGCTGCTGTGCTTTCCAGGCTGCGTTGTTGCCAGACGAGACGGGTTCAACATCCGCACAGTTCTCTCGTGCGCGTTCACATGCGGCTTTGATTACAGAGGCAGAGAGGTGATTTAAATCGTGGGTCTGATATATAATGTACTATAGTAAAGACTTACACTTGAGTCGGCAGAGGGTGGTTACATCGTCCTTTACGACCTGGGGATGTGTCGGAAGCTTAGTGCTGTAATGGTACATGACAGTCGACAGACCCACTGGTGTGGTTAGTCGACCAAAATAAAGCATGTTGCCACCGTCCCCAGGCGCGGATCTTAATCTCGGGGGCCGCTAGGTACTGTATTTCTTCATGTGCCCTACAGGTAGGTGATGGTATTGTATGAGATATCCGCGTGAAGGCGTCCCTCCACGCAACAAGATTAGTACATGAGCCATGCAGAAAATGACACCAGGATGCCATGTATATCCTGCTAGCCTAGGACAGGTCTGTGACAAACGTGCTTCCTTGGTGAACCGCGGTGGGAGGCTTCAGGCCCAGTGATGATCACCGCAATGACTGCCATTCCGACAGCCAATGGGTTTTTGTCAGCCCTGCTGAGCAGATCTTTGGTGATAGGCATGCAGGGCGCCGAACCAGAGACCGCCGGAAGAGGAACAGCCTGGGCCATACGCTCTGCTAATGGTACGGTGCTAGAGTAGAATTTTTCCTCGCTTCTCCCTCGCTCCTTTCGACCCGAGATCTCGAGGCGGTCAGCTGCGAGAGAATTCCGGGTTTCTTGGGCACTAACCACTCGGCACCGTATGCATGGCCAGGCCTCACGGATCGAGTCGCACGGCATGCGAGATAATACTTGTAGCCTTTTAGCTTCTACTACTGCTACATCAGCTCTGCTCCCTTTCTTCTGCTTCTTTTTTTTCTTTCTTTCTTCTCTCTGCTCCCTTATCTTGGCCTGCGGAAAAGTAATTTATGGCATGGTTATTAGCACATGGCTGGCAGGCTGGCAGGCTGGATACCTAACACATACTGTACAGTATGGTAGGTACAGTGGTAGCGACTACGGATCCGTACAGAACCATCTCGCGGGTCTGGGGGATTCCGAGCAGGCGAGGGTGGGCGATAACCGACCTTCCGGATCCATTCGCACATACAGTCAGTCGTAATAGTATCTCCCGCACGAACTATGCATGTACGGTACTATGGGTACACAGCACAGCAGTAGTATGCAAGGGGGCCGAGAGAGAAAAGGTCAGTCAACAGCGGTCTGACCAGAACCAGCGCGAGCCAGTGGCGAGATGGGTGGGCCAGTATCAGATTTCCCCCCGTCGATCAGGGACCATCTCATCCCTCCCCTGGAATGGATGGATGGATGGATGGGGGCCCTTTTTTCTTTTTTCTTTTTTTTTCCTTTTTGTTGGGGGGGGCGGGGGCGTTCTTCACTTCCCCATCTATGCCCCATCTCCAGGACCCAATCTACCATGTCGGTCTTTTCTTCTTCTTTTGGGTCCTGTCGAGGAAGGGGGGGTGAGATCGACAGCGGGGTGGGCCACGGGCCATGCAAGCAGTAAGTAAAATGTCTCCGGTCTCATTCCCCGCCAACCCATTCCCAGCACAGAGGAGAGAGAGAGAGAGAGAGAGAGAGAGGCGAGAAAGGTAAGATGGAGGTCCGATCCGGGAAAGATGTTCACCGTCCTCAAACGGCCCAAGGGTCTTAGCAGAGGGGAAGACGGCGGGATGCTGAGACACGAGGCGGTTGTGGGGGAAAACTCCCAGCCTAGACTTGAGGTGAGGCGAGCAGAAGTATGCCAGATCTTTCTCATCTGGGTTCTCTAGGCCATCTGTACGTGATGTACACAGTACCTGTGCAGATCCCTCGCCGCTCTGGCTTGGCAGGTGAGAGGAGAAATAAGAGAAGGGGAAGAGAAAGCGAGAGCAAGAGAGAGGGGAGGAAGAAGAACAGGACGAAGAAAAGCCAAATGTCGAGTACGTGAAACACTGTTCGAGTCAGGGACGAACATCGAATCGTCGACATGGACGTTGAGCTGACGAGTATAGACAGATAGGTGCGTCGTCACAAGGGCGAGGCCACGCAGAAGCAAGTCAGGCTGGCGAGGCCATAGCAGAGGAACAAATTCTATCATCACCGCCCACCAGGGACAGGCAGACAGGGCTGAGGCTGGGGAGGGAGGAGCTGGAAGGAAGAGGTAATACCGTGTCAGCCTGTCCAGCCCGGCAATCCTACAGCTGCCATCATAATAATTATAATAATAATCATACACAGTACCATACTTGAGTACTTTCCTGGTAGCTTACTGGGCTCCTCCCTCTCTACTACGATCCAAAGTCCCGCTGAGATTACGACCTTTAACCTGAGGCTTCTCAAAGGGTAAGCGCTAAATAATTGCCAGTGCGAGGTAGGCCTGTAAGGGTACCGTAAGCGCTGGGCGAGCCTGGTCTACCGGCGAGTGGAGCAAGCATGTACAGCGAGTCTACCGCTGTAGGTGGTTGGTAGGCCGGGGCCTGAAATAAGGTCGGCAGCCGCCCAGACGACACTGAACAGCAACAACACTGCTCTGCTCATGGTCACGAGGAGCGAGGACTAGGAGCCTGGATGGCGGATAGTATCAAAGTATCGCCTCGAAAGTGAAAAAAAAAGAAGAAAAAAAAGGTCTTGCGCAGGCTGAGGAAGGCCAGAGGGAACTTGAGTAGGAGAAAGAGACGGCTGTGGTTGTCCGGGGTTCGCTAGGGCGAGGTGGCCACTATAACCTGTACGCCAGCAAGCCAGCCAAGGGCCAAAACAGCCAGCCAACAACAAACATAACAACAAGAACACATAACAAGACACAACATCACCCAGAGCACTCCCACCACCACCATAACAAGCCACGCCACCCTCCTGAAGAGAAAGATTTCAGGGTCCGGCCTACCACTTACCCAGGCGGGCCTAGTCGATCGTAGCAGCGGATCGTGGCGCAATCGCCCTGTGTTCAGTGTACCATTGTGGGGGGGGGTCAGAAGGGTGAGGACTGATCACTGTCGCTGGACCCCTGGCATGTCCTGGTGCTGCCCTTAGCAACCACCCCCCCCCCCCAAAACCCCCCGGAACCAGCCCTGTCCCCGGGGATCTCTGATGCAGGGTCCACCACCAACTCACCCTCTAGCGCTATGACAGGCACGGATTGGTAGGCCCAGGCTAGGTACCAGGCGACACTACTTCCGGCCCCCTGGCCCACCAAAAAAACTCGCCCACTCAGTCAGAGTTAGTGTTGTTGTACTGTGGCAGATACAGCGGTCGCGGTGAGGGTGCGTGGTGTCTGGTCCTGAAAAAGACACAGGGTCCCACCGCCATCCAGAAGTGTGTGTGTGTGTGTGCGTGTGTGCTGCTGTGTATGGATTGGTCTCGCCCATGTAGCTGCTCTCGACTCGGCTGCTCGCGAGACTCTCACCGATTTATTCCTACTTTTCTCTCTCTCTTATCTCTTCTCTCTCTCGCTCCCTCTCGCGTCTCTTACGGTTACTATAATTCATTCATTTTTTCTTCCTTTTGTGGTCGCCATACTCTCACTCTGTCTCTCTCTGTTTTGTCTTAGATATACTCACCCTCCTTCGTCGTACACGTGCCAGGAGGTGTCGTCGATCTTATCACTACGACCAGGCCGCCTGTTCTGGCTGTCCTGCTTGTTGTCACCCGGCCCTGTGTCCCTCTCGACTGAGTCCTGCGCCGCTGGTCCCTATCGCACTGCGGTGTCCATCCTCCTCATTATTGCCGACCACCACCGACCGCCTCGAACGCCCCCCTCCGACCGCCTTTTCCCACGCCCTCCCATCCTGTTACCGTCTCGTCTCTCCCAGTCCGGTCTGCTCTGGTCCGGTACAGTCCTCTTTCGCACCACCTCTTCCGTCCTCCCGCCGTTCTCTCAGCCATCTGGAGAACACACGACGGGACGCAACGACACCGGCAGCCACGGGCTGACTGACGAGAGAAGGGATTGAGAGGGAGGAACAACACGAGCCCGCCTGCGCCCTCTCCTTCTCCTCTCCCGCGGCGATGGCCTCTTCGACACGTCGCATCTTTCCCATGGCCGACTGGGCATCAGCCCAGGAGGCGCTCTATCCGGAGAGGGACAATGACTCCTCTATCGACACCCTGCCTTGCCCGACCAAGCACGGCGAGCGCTCCGTCTCCGTCTCCGTCTCTGCTTTCCCCTCGGCCTCGGCCTCCGTCGTGTCTCCTCCTGCTCCCCGCCGATCTGCGACCAAGAGGCTCCGGAGCATGTCCCTGTCGTGGAGACCCAAGTCCGTCGCCCTCCTGCCGCCCGACGACCTCGAGTCGCGGTTCCGCGACCTGTCCCTGAAGCGCATCCACACCGCCGCCGAGCAGGCCCAGGCACAGGCGCAAGATCCCCTGGCCTCCTTCGAGGTCTGGTCTGGGTTCGCCCCCCGCCGGGAGGAGGAGGAAGCAGCAGCAGCAGCCATGCAGACTGCGGAGCACAAGGGCTCCCACAACAACTACAACAACAGGATATACCCTACAAGGGCAAGGGCAAGAAGTCCATGAGCGGCATGTGGCGGCGTGCGTCGGTCTCCATCAAGGGGCTGGTCCACCGTCGAATCTCGATCGCCACCGAGACGCTGGACGAGCCTCACGAGATCATCACCTCCAAGAGGCAGCAGCGGTTCAGCCACGCCCCTGCCCGCTCTCAACACTTGTTCCTTGGCAGTAGCAACAGCAGCCCTTTCCCTAACAACAACAGCAGCAGCAGCAGCAGCAGCAGCAACAATGCTCCGGCATCGCCTCCTTCGCCGGCCACCTCGCCTCGTTCTGGTCATGCAGAGCAGCTGCAGCTGCAACAACAACAGCAGCAGTCGGCCCGCCCTATGACGAGCCACGCCATCAACGCGACCTGGCACCGCCTGAGGAATGCAACCAGTTTCAGACACTCGAGGGTCCTCTACGGCGACTTCTCCCTCACACACCACGGCCAGCAGCCGCTCTCCCCGTCCTCGTCGTCGTCGTCGTCATCATCACCAGCGCAGGCAGGGGAGGACGAGATCAACAGCAGCCTGCCGCAGTCCGTCCCCAGACCAGGCGTGGGCAACGAACCGCCTGTCATCCCGCGGAACACGGGCTCCGGAGCAAGGGCAGCCGTCGCTGCATGGCAGCACGAGATGTTCTCCACGGCAGTCAGCCCGCTCCGCAACAAGCGGCTGACGCTCGATTCCGCCCAGAACGACAGGGAGAGCGGCATAGGCATCGCGGTCACCAGCACGGACCCGGTCGCCGACGCGGTCCAGGACCTGGACATGGTCACGCGCGACGGCGAGGTGGTCCTGGGCGCCTGTGCCCCCAGCAGGGTCGACTTCATCAGCAGGCTGCCCGTCGAGCTGGCAATCCAGGTGCTTGCCCACCTCGACGCCGCGGGCCTCGCCACCGCCAGCCGCATCTCCCGGAGCTGGCACGACGTCACCTCCCTGCAGCACATCTGGCGGGACTCGTACCTGCGGGAGAAGACGGGCACCTACGCCACCAGCGAGCCCATCAGGCAGGGCTCCGGGCTCGGGGTGCCCTCGAGCCGGCCCAACATGGACTGGAAGGATGCCTACCGCGCCACCGAGGAGCTGGCCAAGAGGTGGAGGAACGGCAAGGCGACCTCCATCTATCTGCACGGCCATTCAGATAGTATCTATTGCCTCCAGTTTGACGAGTACGTTCCCCCCTCCCCCCTTTCCCTTCTTCTATACACACACACACGCAGAGACATGCATGCTGACTTGACAAACTCTTTTTTTTTTCCCCATCTTAACAGGCAGAAGATCATCACCGGCTCACGCGACAAGACGATCCGGGTCTGGGACATGAAGACCATGACCTGCAAGGTGGTCATCGGGCCGCCCGAGGTGGTCAAGAGCAACGCCATCCTCTGCGACGACGAGGGCAAACCGACGCACTCGGCCACCTTTGAGCCACACATCGGCGCAGATGCCCGCTCCAGGCGCGTCACGTCGGTGCCGACGACGGTGGCGTTCCCGACGCACCACAAGGCCTCGATCCTCTGTCTGCAGTACGACGAGCACATACTGGTCACGGGCAGCTCGGACGCATCGTGCATCGTCTACGACATGAAGGGCGGGTACCGGCCGATCCGGCGGCTGCGGCACCACACGGCGGCGGTGCTGGACCTCTGCTTCGACGACAAGCACATCGTGACGTGCTCCAAGGACATCAGCATCTGCGTGTGGGACCGGGCGACGGGCGAGCTCCTCAAGCAGCTCCGCGGCCACAGCGGCCCCGTGAACGCGGTGCAGATGCGGGGCAACACGATCGTGAGCTGCAGCGGGGACTTCCGGGTCAAGCTGTGGAACATCGAGACGGGCAAGCAGATCCGCGAGTTCCAGGGCCACACCAAGGGCCTGGCGTGCTGCCAGTTCTCCGAGGACGGGCGCTACGTGGCCAGCGCGGGCAACGACAAGGTGATACGCGTCTGGGACGCCAACACGGGCGAGTGCCTGCGGGAGATGAAGGCCCACGAGAGCCTGGTCCGGTCGCTGCATATCGACAGCGTCTCCGGGAGGCTCGTGTCGGGCTCCTACGACACGGACATCAAGGTGTTCGACATGGAGACGGGGCGGCAGCTGCTGGACTTTCCTAGGTGGCATGCCAGCTGGGTACTGAGTGCCAAGAGCGATTACCGGCGTATCGTGTCTACAGGACAAGATCCTAAGATTCTCGTCATGGATTTCGGTGCTGGCATCCGGGGCATCGAGCAGCTGGAGAGCTGCCCCCAGCAGCGCAAGGTGTCAGACGTGAAACCCGACCCTCTCGACCACGGAGGATATATCTGATTCATGTGGGTGTGTGTGTAATGTGTGAAAGAGAGAGAGAGGGAGGGAGAGAGGGAGAGAGGATATCTATATGTCTTGGGAGCGTTTGCGACAGAGATATTGTATCAGTGTCGACTTCGGGGTCGCGTTCGATGTTGTTCGACCAGACAGAAGCATGGATTACTTCTTGTTGAAGGAGGAGAAGGGTGTGGTGCATTTTTTATCTTTTTTTTTTTTTGGGCCGAGCAGCTTGTTCGGTTACCATGGTTTCATTTGTTTCCAAGCTGGGAGATTATTACAGCTGGTCCTCTGGACAGAACCACATATACACACACTCACACAGCCCCACAACCCACCACATTAGCGTTATTTTTCTATACCTTTTTTATTTTTATTTTTGGAAGGGGTTTTGGGTTTTATTTTGTTAGAGGGAGAGAGAGAGCGCGCACACGAGGATGGGGCCACGACAGGAGATGAGACTATTCTCAGCTACAAAGGGGACACAAGAGGAGATTGATGGGTGACGAGAGCATCATTTTGGAAGGGATTTTTCTGTTCAGCATTACCGGCGAGATTACGGTCATCAATCAATATACATACATTACTGTCGCACCCACATGACATTTTTATGCCGGTCGTCCATCTATCCGCCGAGGACGCACGCGAGCCCAGCGATAGCAGCAGCAGACCTTGTAGTATTGTGCAATGCTATATTTCTGCTGCTGCGATTCCAGCCAGGGCCAGTGCATGCATATGCCTAGGCTGTGCACCGATGGTCTCGACCCGCCTCGGTCGCAGGAGTAAGAGTCGAAAATGTAGAGGCGTATATATACATATATATACATATACATATTCCTCTCTCTCTCTTTCTCTTCATATTAACATGAAGGAATTCATATTCTCGGCGTTGGCATGTCGGCGTTGGCCCCCGCAGCCAAAGGAAGGGGATAGTCCGATGTGAGTGGGAACTCCGATTGCTGGACCAGGTGGGAATAGCTGCAGGGGAGACGGGGGAGGTGGTGTGGAAATGAGCACTCTGTGGCTGTGTCTGATGGTTGTTCTAAAGGATGCAGATGGAGAGGGGAAATTTTTGGAGAGGAAGAATATAAGAGCGAATATATATATGTGTATATATATATATATATATCATTTGGGTGTGCGGGCGTTTCTTGGAGATCAATCAGCCTCGACCTGCTTGTTGCGACGCTGTCCAAGTCGTATAAGTCCTTGGGAGAAAACAAGACACGCACACATACACACACACACACACACACACACACACATACACACATCTGACCTTGGACTTGATCCCAAGTTTCTAGACAGATCCTATACTTACGTTGTTGACTTACCTTGTTTTTATTTTTGTTGATACTTCTTTGGCCTCCCAACAACCATGCTCGCCCACACCCTCACACGTCACAGGAGGCTCGTCCTCGCCAGGGTGCCACGACAGCTGGACCACGTAGCAACAGCACGACGCACGCTCCCAATTCCCATGTTCAAGGCGTCACCATCGCCACACAGAGTCACCCTTCGCCTCTCCAGCACCAAGCAGGGAGGAGGAGGAGGAGGAGAGAGACCACAGCCGCGCCAACAGGGCTCTGCTCGTCGTGTCGGGCGTCGGAGTCACCTCGACCCTCGCCCTCCTCCTCTCTTCTTCCTCTCTCTCTTCAACGGGCAAGACTGCCACCACCGAGGATCCCATCGCCACCGCCGACACCAGCACTGTCCCCGTCCTGGACGGCGAGCCCACCAACCAGCTCCGCCTCAGCTTCACCTCGGACGAACAAGAACTCACGCGCATCCTGACCAGGGAGGCCTTCGCGCACGAGGTGAAGGGTGTACCCGGCGTGTCGCGGTACCACGGCACCCGTGTGGCGTCCAACAGCCCCGTCGAGGATCATTTCCTCCACGGGACCTTTCCCTCGCCGTACTTGTCCTCGTCTCCGTCTTCTTCCTCTCATGGCCATGACCAGTCGCAGTCCCAGCCGGACTGGATGGCCTGGGGCGTGTTTGACGGCCACGCAGGCTGGCAGATGTCAGACCACCTGACCCGCCAGCTGGTCCCCTTTGTGCGCCACCACCTACACACCACCACACAGAAACAGTCCACCGGCAGCACCGCCACCACCACCACCACCAGTGCCGACGCCGACATCGACGCCGCCATCAAGGCAGCCTTCCTGGCCCTGGACGACGCCGTCGCGAGCCCCGCGGCCGTGGCAGAGGTGGCTCGCAGCCAGGACCTCTCCTTTGCAGAGAGAGCCGCCAGGCTGGCCCTCGCCTCGGCCGGCTCCTGCGCGCTGCTAGCCCTGTATGACCCCGAGACACGCAAGCTGCGCGTTGCGAACGTGGGAGACTCGCGTGCCGTGTACGGGCGGTGGTGTTCGTCGTCGTCGGGCGAGGGAGGAGGAGGAGGAGGAGCAGCAGCGTGGACGGCCGAGGCGCTGTCGGTGGATCAGACGGGCAGTAACGAGGACGAGGTGGCGCGGATCCAGAGAGAACACCCTGGGGAGGAAGGGATTGTCGAGGACGGGCGCGTGCTGGGAGTCATGGTGTCGCGGGCGCTGGGGGACGGACGGTGGAAGTGGGACGGTGGGCTCTCCAGGGAGATCTGGGAGAGGTACTGGATCAAAGGGCTGCCGGAGCGGTATCCCCTGAAGACGCCGCCTTATCTGACTGCCGAGCCGGTGGTGACGACGACGCGGGTCGAGAGGACGGGAGGAGGAAAGGGCCAGAGTTTTGTTATTCTGGCCTCGGATGGGCTCTGGGATTTTGTCAGCAGCGAGCGGGCTGTGCGGCTGGTCGGGGGCTGGATCGAGTGGCAGGAGGCTGGGAGGCCGAGAGGGTGGGAGGCGAGGAACAAGGAGGAGAAGGAGGAGAAGGAGGACGGCCACAGACAGGACTTTGCAAGGTTCGACGTTGAGCAGAAGATTGACAAGGAGGGCGGCGGGACGGATACGTTCCGGGATGACAATGTCGCCGTGCACCTGGTCAGGAATGCGCTGGGCGGGGCGTGGCAGGAGGCGCTGGCCGCGAGGCTCACGTCACAGGTGCCGCTGTCGAGGAACATGAGGGATGATGTTACCGTGCAGGTTGTCTTTTTCGATGACGGTCCCGGGCAGGACAAGAGGCAGTGAGGGCCGGCCAGCTGGTTCTGCCCAGGTTGGGCTGACAGAAGAGATTAACAGAGATACATCTAGTCAGGAGACGGATTTCTGTTCTTCTCTCCTACTTTTCCTCACAGCATAGCAGTACCTTGGAAGATCATGATGGCATTATTTCGTAGATGGCTCATGGTTGTTGTGATATCAGTTGAATACACCGAATTGATTACATGACCACTTCACGGCACACGTACATCGATGCCATATGAACGACTCAACTCTAATACATGTTTACTTACGGACACCGCGATCCTCCATCCTCCATCTCATCTTGTCGATAAGTAGGGTGTGATCAGGCTCGACCAAGTTCGTAGTTCCGAAGCCACACCCATCGAAGGCCGTGAAGCGCTCCCTTCCACCCGCCACCAGCCTCTCAACAGACAAACAGAAGCAAGCACGAAATGATCCTACAAAGCCTCGACTACCAATACATTTCTATCATGTGTTGGAAGAAGAAAAAACAAATCTTGGGGATCGCAGATCTTGGCAGGATTCGGTCTTTCACCAATACAAACTGTAATTACACAAAAGAGAGAAGAAAAGAAAAGAAAGAAAAAAGAATTAAAAAAAAAAAGACAGAGGGAAAACGGAAGGAGAATAAAAAAATAAAAAAAACCCTGCACCAGACATGTTTGCTCCGATGCAGTAGGCAGTGCAGATCACCTCCACCTCAGCTGATCAACGAAAAAGAAAAGAAAGAGACAGAGAGAGGGAGGGGCAAAAAAAAAAATAAGAAGAAGGGCCAGACAGGGGGGGCAAGCGAGAAGGAGGGGTGAGAGGGCAAGAGAGAGGCCCAAGCAGGACGCGAGGCACACCTGACCGGGTGTGTACGCAAGGCGAGCAAACTTGCAGCATTCTGAAACCCCCACTCCGGATGGACCTGTATAGATTAAGAGAAGAGGCACGAGGTAGGAAAGGTGATGTCACCCTCGAAGAGAAAGACGGGCGGCGACCATTAGCCGTGTGAGAGGAGGCGGAAAAGAGGTGAGAGGGAAGGGTTAGACGCGGCCGTCAACGCGTCTAGAGGGAGAGAGAGACCCAATAACAGAGAGAGAGTGAGAAAGTATGGAGACAAGAGAGGGCAAGTTGGGCAAGGCGACAGGCCGGCCGCGGAGGCGATCTCTCTAGACTGTCGCGGAGACGAGAACGAGCAGCATTCTTCCCCTCCTCCGTGTTCGTTGCTTCTGATGGTTCGGCTGGAACTGCCCGGCCGTGCTGCAGCACCCGACAATACTCGCCTCTTCTTCTCCCTCTTCTCCCTGCCTGGGTACATTCCAACCCAGCACCTCGGTGCCTCCGAGGACTTGTGTCTCATTCTCTGTCGTCATGTGGTTGCAAGAGTATGAACAACAATTGTGCTCCACAAGTACGTATGTTTGTGATCGCATTCAAGAGCAATGATAGTCTCGTTTCCTTTCTTTCTCTTGACTCTACTCAATAAACCCTTTTTTTTCTCTCTCTCTTTTTCTTCATCTCAACGACCGACGACCGTGACGGGTGAGCAACAGCATCCTGGGGAAAAAGGAAACCCGGCATCGTCAGACCGCTGGGCGGTGAGGTACCTGTGTCGGGTCATCATCGTTTGGAGACTAGGCGAGGGCGGCTCGCTGGACAGCAGCAGCAGACCTGGTCATAAAAAGGGTCCGATAATCTACTTACCGTGCTGCCTGCATGAGCCCATCTAGGGGAGGGGGGAGGGAGGGGGGATGGCCTGCCAGTATCCTTACGGTGTGAGAAAAGGTACCTACCTACCTGTACACTCTAGTCTCAAGGCTGCGTGTCCACCAGACAGGCTCGACCATTGGCACCATTGGCTCGAGGTTGTGGAACGTGGAGAGATTTCCTCCTGTTCTTTCTTTTTCTTTTTTTTTTCTCCCCCTTCGTATACGTTTAGGGTGGGCTGGAAGGGCGGCAGGAGGGTCATTGTTGATGGTCTTTCGCCTCCTCTGGTTGGGTCTAGATTTGCTGGTCTCAGAACCAAACTTTTATTTCTTTTTCCTGGTTGCCCTCCATGTCTACACCGGTTTGACTTGAATACTGGGGCCTGTGGAGTGGAGGAAGATGAAATAACTGATCTCTCACCTACTATATCCATCCGAGACCTGCTCAGTACATCCGAGACAGTACCGTTCTCTCTCTCTCTCTCTCTCTCTCTCTCTCTCTCTCTCTCTCTCTCTCTCTCTCTTTTCCGCTTCCAAACACATGAATAAATATATATATTACTTCTCGAAAAAAAAACAAAAAGGACCTGACCGCATCCGGGAAGATATTCGCGATTCGCGAGGTGACATTGGAGCCCCTTCGTACTTCTGATCTAGACTTAATAGTATGTGTAGCCTCACCATACCAAGAAAGGACGGTCACGCAGACAGAGAACCTGGGCTCCTCCCACTCGAAAGATGATGAAGGCGGATACCAGCAGGATCTCATGGAACCATAGGCCGCCGCGCCAGCAAAGACCACCTCGCCAGCTCAACCACCAGCACACCTTGACCCCTCCCTTAGGATGCCCACCGCTCGGGAGCACCGCATAACAGGTGTCAGACCTGCCAGAGCATTCACTCCGCTTGGCTGCATCTTCCTGACCACCCCGGTACCCAGCTGTGTGATGTCTGTGGGCCGGATTTTCTTTAAATTTATTTATTAAATTTTTTATTTTATTTCTTTTATATTTTTTTTTTTATTCCGTGGATGCCTTGTGTGCCGTTGCCGCTGATCAGCGGGCAAACGGAGGGCTCCGCCTTGTCCGCCAGAGAATCAACCTGACAGACGGACGGACCGTGCAGCCGTGGTTACAGCGTTGGTGTGTACATATCACAATCTGGCACATCGCAGCGGGTGTTTCCTAGGCAGAACCGATCTTTCAGACAAGAGGTGTGGGGACCGGGTTCGTAAACCGGGTCCGTGGGATCTGCCGACACCTTTTCTGCTACTATCACCCACACACTGCTCTCTCTCTCCCTCTCTGTTTGTGTGTGCGCGCGCCAGGTACGCTGCATACTATGTAGTGAACGGTCGCCCGTTTGTGGGGCCGCAAGGGAACCCATCCGAATTCCGCACCAATAATGACTAGACAGTAATCACTACCTGCTATGGACAGCTCTTCTCCGCCTCCTCTATCACCAGGTTCTCAGCTGGGAGGTGGTCTTGCTAAACTAGCATATGAGAACAGACAAACACACATTAGCATGCATGATCAAACCCATGTCGAGGTCTGACCTCAGGTCGTTTCCCGTCCTATAGATCCGAGCATGTCCGGTCTGAGGTGGGCCTGTGGCTTGCGGACAGAGCCTCTCAGAGGCAAAAGAGAGGCTCCTGATCAAGCTCATGTCAGTGAAAAGCAAGCATCCTGTGCCGCCCACCCCTCCCTCAGGACCTATGCCCAGCTTGGCACGCCTACAGGAGTTTGTGTGTCGTACAGGCGGGTAGTGATGCCTGATCTTGCATAGGCGAGACCAGTGTGTGGGTGGGTGATCCCGGCAGGGTAGGTGCTCATCTTGTCCTGCTAATGATACTATTCATCCCACACGATCTTCTTCGTCTGCGCAGGGCCAGCTTACATCAGTGCCTGGCAGAGGCTTCTAATATGCAGAATCGAGCTGCTCTCGAGTGAGTGTCATGGCAACAGCACAAGGAATCATCCTGATGCGGCAAGAGGGCGTCTCTGGATGGGTTGTGTGGGCTAATATGCCCTCCCCCCTCCTTCTCCTCAGCCTGACCTGGCATGCATCGCTTGTTGCATCGGTATCAAGCCACAGCATCCACAGTGACTTTCCAACTACAAACGAACTGGTCATTCAGTCACTCGGCACCTCAGATTGTCTCCCAGAAGAGGCGGCTATCCTAATCGGGTAATTGAAACCTCCGTAGTAGCAGCGACCAAAAGCAACTCCTCGTAAGTAATCTATCTTCGCCTCACTACTACGACATGTTAGGCTAGAGTTGTGAATCTTGTCAAACATGCATAATAGTATCAAACTCCTTATAGCTCTGGTCTTGTAGAGGTCAACTACTATCGTCACCACGGCATGATCTTTGTGAATGTGACTCTCTCCACAGGGTCTTGCAGGAGGCTGGATGCGTACCCTCGACCTCACCCGGAGCAGCCCATGTTCTGGAGGGACCAGAACCTCACCTTGACGTTCGAGCTCATCATCGTAGCATCAGGCCTCGTAGATGCTTGATGACTCTTTTGCCAAATACGAGGTCCACATCCCATCTTGTCCTCTTGTTGATCAGTCGGGGGTACTTGATACCTCACTGTGCTGCACTGGCCTCCTGAGGTGTCTGCCCTCCCGCTTCTGCCGACAACACACAGTGTTATTCTTGACCCTTATCGTGATTCTATACTTAGGCAAGACATCTTGTCAACAACCCTGCCTCATGCCCATGCAGATTGGAGGTAATAGTTTGTGTCAGGTCTGTCTGCAGGTTTGCTATCGAGGTAGCAGTGGCTGTTTCTGCCTGGACAGACTGCTCGTTCGACCTTGCCCTCTCCCTCCGTTTCTCTCCCGACCGTCCATAGCCCTGCCCTCCTCTCCTCTTCCTCCTGGGTATAAAAACCTGCATCCTCTCTCGATCTTTCCTGCTCAACAAAGTCCATTGTCGACAGGCGTCAACATCTCATCTACCTTTAGTCACATTAAGAACTACTTTGACGGCTGTTAGGCTTTGAGAACCGACGACAACAAACCTACCCACAGTAAGTCTGTTTGCTCCTAGTCAGTCACTATAATCCCTCTTCTATATTCTATTCCTAGGCACATCACACACAGCCTCTGTGCCGCCGGGAGATCCTGAGTCTCTGTCTTGGCTAGCTTTCATTACATCCTCTCTCTATGATACCATGTGTGCTCTCACGATCATCACCTTTCCTATCTGTTGTTGTTTGCTGTCGCAGTGGGATCACCTCTGTCGCACTCTCTTGTTCAGACCTCGTTCTGTGCCTACCTAGACATACCTTGCCATCGATGTCTCTACTGTCCCCTTTTAAGCACTGCCTACCTCCTTTCTCTCTCTCTCCTTGCATCTCTCTTTCTTTGCGTCTCTCTCACTCTGCCTCTCAAGATGTCCTGTGGTTGGTTTCGAACAAGTACCCAACCATCTCATCGTTTGTTTTCCTTCATCCTTTTCTTATGTCAGTTGAGCGTGTCCTTGTCATTCATTCCTGTCAGTTTGACATCGAGCCCGCCGCCTTCTCTTCATATTCTCTTCTCTCAGCATAGTCATCACTGACTGGTTTTGGAGGTTCCTGTCCTCCCAAGGCGGGTTTCCGCACTAGAACCACAAGCCTCTCCTGATAAGACTGCAGAGAGCCTGACTAGGAACTCCTTGGTTTGCAAACAGCTTCAGAGTCCTTGTCTGGCATCTGCAACAGCCTGGGTACGTCTTCCCCGTCTCCTCGTCTCGCCTCACCACCTGACTTTGATTGCCTGCCTACCTGCACCGCCTTTTTTCTCTCCCCTCCCCCTACCCCCTCTCTCCTCTCCTCGCCGAACGAATCTCTGCCTATCGCTTCTCCCGCGAGGCAATGGGAGCCTGTGCGACGTATACGTCTCTGTCGTGGCTGGCGCAAGTCGGTCAAGACGGAACGCCGTGCAGCATCTTGCAGCAGGTTGAGAGGCAAACCGGCGGTGAGAGGAATTTGGAAGAATCTCACTCGCTGGCACCTCTGCCCGTCAGGCGGGCGGCATACCAAGTGCATATGAGCATCATCTACTAGACGGAGCAGGTGACAGCAACCCTGAGGAAGGAGGGGGGGTGGGGTGAGGGACATAATGAATGTAAGATGAATGATATGAAGACCAAATGACTGACAAAATTAAATACGCAGGAGGGACACAAGATTTCTGAGGGTCGCAACATGTCTGTCTGCAAGAATAACTGCCCGCCTGAGCTGCACGCGCACTTTCAAGGGCTTGTGACCGACTTTGCTGGCGAATGGTTCGAGCACCTGCCGTCTTCTTGTCGCCAGAGGATCATCAGTGCCGTCTTCAAGATTAAAGATACGGTTGGCGAAGACATGATGGTTATCGATAATATCAAGGAGGTGAGCTTTCTTTTCTTTTCAGCCTTCGACCGTCACTCTTCTCCATCCTTAGCTCCGTAGGCCAGAGCTGGGCTCCCATCTTGACTTGGTAGGATGATGATAATTAATTATTGGCAAATTCTTCTTTCTCTCCCTCCCTCCAGGACATGAAGGGCCTTTCGAACGACCCGGGAAGTGCCCCCGATGACAACCCCACTACGACCTCCGGTCCAGCGTCCCCTACCCTCGTCAACGTCGAGCCCAACAGTCCTGTTGGTGAGAATCTCACTGCCTCGCCTTTTGGTAAAAACCAGCAGAACATCTCCATCAATGCCACCGACTGTGCCTCTGGAGAGCCTGGCAGCCAAGACATGGGCAACCGCGGTCTGCCGATGACCAGTCCTCCCCCTCTGTCTGATTCCTTTCTCGACGAGCTCGGATTCGGTATGTTGATGAGAAAGAATACTCCTCTCAATATGGAGGACACCCAAGGCCTACCAATGACTCCTCCCAAGACGGAGATCATGGCCCATGATACGATCTCTCCTGAGGACCTCTACCGCGAGGCTCCTGGGAGCCCCGAGGCGACACTGCTCTCGGACCAGGACAGGTCGAGCGTGTTCGCCTTCAGAGACTCTAGTGAGGAATACTTCTCTGCCATGAGCGAGGCGGGGGGTCGAGCCCTCCTCCTTCTCCCTCCGCTGCTCGCAGCCAGGAGGCTGGCCAGAGCCACGACGATACTGGCGATGGCGACCTAGAGAACCCGTCATCAGCTCTGCTGTTCACGGCGCCCAGCCTACCCATCTTCCTCGTGCAGGCCAGCGCTGCCCTCTGCCCTCTTCTCGTCCCGACCGAGGGAGCAACGGAATCCACGAAAGGAAGGCTGCAGGCGAGGCTAACGCCAAGACAGTGGAAGCCATCCTGGCAAGCCTGAAAAGATCCAGGGACAACCTGCACCAGGGACAGCAGAACGACCTCCCTGGTAATAACTTCCACAGAGAACGCCAAAATTCAGCCGTCAAATGCTCCCGCCGTCTCCGCGACACCTTGCCTGGCTGGAACAAGCCTGGTTTTGTGCCGCACGGCTGGGAGGGCAAGGCCAGCACTGCCCAGGGCAACAGGTGGCCGATCAACCGGACTCTCATGGCGAGGATCATTGCGGCAGAGCGCGGCGTCGACGTGGAGGATCAGTCTGGCAGCAGCAGGGTCGACACGCTCAGCTACAGTGCGATCAAGTGCAAGTACGACAAGTGGCCCACGGCCGAGTCGACCTTGCGGGGGCTGAAGCGCTGCTACGAGCTTCCCAGGGAGCATCGTGAGCGTCGGCCTACTTGGGAACCTAAGCATGTAAGTAGGAATTCCTGTCTTCTCATCATCGAATGTCTTTTTTTTTTCTTTTTTTTTCTTTGCTTCTGCTATTATCCAAACCATGTCTTCCTCTTCCCTCTCTCTACTGCCTGTCATAGGACCAACATATCAGACCGACCCTCTTGTAGCAGCCTTCCTTTCTTCTTTTTAATTACAAATCACAATGTGTATGTTGATTAATAACACCATTGACGCCCAGGTGCGAGCACTGATCCGTGCTATCCCGCTCAGCACCCTCAAAGGTGGCAAGATCTCATGGCTTGCTGTGGCCGATCACATCAAGTCCAGCACTGGCAAGCCGTTCGGCGCAGGAACTGTGGCCAAGGTATACAGCAGGCTTTTCAAAAGCTACAAGCACGACATTTGTGGATGCCCAGCAGCCAATGAGGAAAATGAGAAGATGAACGGTGAGGCAGAAGAAGAGAAGTATGATGATGATGACGAGAACTACGATGAGGAAGAGGAGGAGGAGACCAAATTTGAGGAGAATGATGATGAGTATGACGAAGACTACATTGATGAAGGTGAGCTTTCTTTCAAGGTTCTTGGTGTTGGTGATACTGTCTTTGGAGCCACAAGCCGATCTGCTACAAGAGGCATATCGTCAGCCTAACCTACACCACTTATTTACTAACTTACTTTACCCTGCTAGACACATCATCAGTCAAGTCTTTCTGATATGACACTCATACAACAATCGAGCCACCACCCCCCTCGGAGTGTGCTATAGGCTCGGCACAGAGAAACAGAAAAGAACGAGGGGTCCAGCAGATATGTTGGCGCTGAAGAAGAAGAAGAACCAAGCAATTCTTCAAGAGCTGCCAAGGCAGGCACAAGTCACAGCATGCTTATGTTTTGTTTTTCACATCACCATCACTCTCACATGGGCTCAGTCTCAGACCCCAGCAGATCAAGACAACAACAACAAAGACAGCATGATCTGGCATCTGGGGTGGTGCACTTGTCCTACTCGAATTTCTCACCCCCATGTTCTCTGTTTTTTGTTTTTTTGTTTTTTCTTTGTTTCTTTCTTTTTCGAGTATTCTGAATTTTTCTTGAGTTTTCACAGGTCAATAGTCAGCATGTCCTTGTGCGTTTTTTCCCCTTCTCCCTTCTCTCACTCTTCCTTCTTTCATATCTTTCCTTTCTTTCTTTCCCCTCTCTTTTTTTTTAATAATGTTTTACAGGAGAGATGTCAGCACCTCTTCTTTTTTGTTGAGATTTTATAGGTCACAAGTTAGTATCTCCTTCTTGAGTTGATTTTTGTGGAAGAAGTTTCTACAGGACAAACAGTCAGCATTTCCTTTTGCGTGTATTGTGTTTTTTTCTTTCTCTTCTTTCCTTCTCAGGAAGGGAGTGGGTATTGGTTGCTTCATGGGCACGGGGCATGGGACTCTACCGGAAAAGGAGTCTGGATGAGTTGCTCTGTGCATTGGAATTCTTTACAGGAAAGGGAGTCAGTTTTTTCTTCTCTTCTTCCTTTTTTTCATGGGGCTTATGGCTTCACGGAAAAGGGGTCAGCACTTCATTGTGCATGGGGCTCTACCGACAGGAAAGGAGTCATGGTTTCAACGGGAGAAAAAAGAGTCAGCACTCCATTGTGCATGGAATTCTTCAAGAGAAGGAAAAGTCACGAAGATTGGGAGGGAGGACGACCATATTATTGTTGCCTAAGGCAACGTTTCCCTCATTCAAGGTCTGGACAAGTCTGCAAGCAAGATTTTGATTTTTGATTTTTTGGATTCATCTGGATTGATGGATCTACGACAACACACACTCTTTATCAATATGTTGCGCATATGGAGAGGAGGGACGCCAAGTGGCTTTGTTCGATGGAGAGATGCTGTTGGGATTCTCTTTCTACACCACATCGACTAAAGCTGGGCTTGGGTTTTCTTTCAACAGCCAGCAGCATAGCCTCCTTGTTGTGGAGGGACATGCTCCGAGAGATCTTTTAGGATCTCACAGGCAAAACAATATACCAAAAAAAAAGATCGTTTTGATCAACCACTTTGGACTGACCTCTCTCTCTCTCTCTCTATGCATACACACAGACTGACCCGAGACTTCTTTTTTCTCAAACCCACTCTCCCTCACGCCCCAATACCGATCTTACCCAAGATCTCCCACAACTGCGCGGGGTCACCCCGCAAGGCATCCCACTCCTGCTGCGTCTTCACCAGCGCAGTCCCAGCCAGCAGCGTCCCGTTCAGCGCCAGCCTGCCGACCTCTCTCCCCTCCCCCCTCCTGTCCAGCACAACAGATCCCTCTGCCGTCCTGGGACAGAGCACCATCGCATCCCTAGTAAGCGCCATGTTATAGCTGATGCGAGCCTCCACCCCGTCCGACGTAGGAACCTCTTCTTGCCCAGCAGCCGTACAGGCCTTCCTGTACAGCCGCAGGTACACGGCGCGCAGGTCCTCGGCCTCCATATCCGGGCTGAGCCGCTCCCCAAAAGGCCAGGAACGGCAGCTTCGGCCCCTCCCCTTCCCCACCATCTCCTGCCGACACCAGCTTATCCGCAAGAATATCCCAACCCGTGCCAGCAGCACCACCAACGAGGCCCTCCCTCATCCTCGCGACCGGCAGCAGCTGCAGGTGCCTGTGCGGCTGGCTCGCCCCGCTATGCTCCCCACAGTTGAAGAACGCAAACAGCCCCCTCTGACCCCCCGCTCCCTCCTCGTCCTCCTTCTCCTCTGTCGAGGTCGTCCTCCTCGGTGGGCCTTCATGATATGCATGTATACAAGCATACGTAGCCGCCAGGTCGTCCGCGTCAAGGAGGTGAGTCTGGTGCTTAAAGGCCCGCGTGATGAGGAGGAAGTGCTCGGGGACGATGGCGAACTTGTTGAGGACGAGGAGGTGGTCTGGCTCGAGAGGTGTGATGACCAGGGCTGGGGGAGGGTCCTCGAAGGGGTTGAAGGGCCTGCTGGTGCGGCGGTCGTCTTCTTTGGACGAGGAGGGCGGTGGTTTCGGCTTGTTGGCCAGGGAGGGTGCGAAGCGGAGCTGGATCTGGAGTTGGGAGGAGGGAGTGTGTCAGCTGGCAGGTACCACAGGAAGCATGGAGAGAAGAGGTACGAGAAGGAGAGAGATGCTAGGAGGTAGTAGGTAACAACAACAAGGCCGGAAATCGAAGCTGGGGGTGAAGATAACCCCCCAAGCTCGGTGGAGCAGCCGACGTACCGGAGTCGAGGCGGCGGGCGTCAGGACAGCGACCTGCGTGGGGTAAAAGTTGACATCGCCATTGGCTTTGGCCCTGTTGAAGGTGGTCCTCACAAGGTCAGGCAGGTGGACAGGAACCTTGACTGGCGACATGTCCTGCGGTGACTGCTGCGTTTCCAGCGCCGTGTGACGAGCAGCCTGCGATGACAAGGCGGCAGACCTGGTTTGGGGGCTGGCATGTGAAATCGAGAAGGGGCAATGGCCAAGGGTGTATAATATGACGTAAGCGGGGCAGGGTTCCTCGTCGCTGTCAACAAGGCAAGGACGAGCACAGTCAGTGTGTGGTGTGCTCTCCAAAGGACGGGCCAGTACGTTCATTACATGAATATGTATTATGGTTTGTTATAGATCCCTATTATGGATACTGGAGAGGGCGACACTGCTGCAGTCATCCAACCCCCCACCCCTCCTTCTCTATTCACTGCACCTCTTGTCTTTATATTCCAGGCAAACCCACAATTCCTCGCAGGGGAGGCACAAACCTCGGCAGGAAATAGACAGCGTAGAGCCCCGTCAGAGCGACCAGAAGACCAGTAAGCTAGATTGTTGTTGTTGTTGTTAGTGATCATGAATGAGCCATGTTCGAACGCCATCATACGGAGCCGTGGTGGTGGAGGAGGAAGAGTACTGTACCTTCTCGAACCACGTGTGGAAGAAGATCGCCGTCATGAGGAGCATCCACCAGCTCAGGACGACGACCGCACTCGCAATCTTGCCACCCAGCCCCAGCGCGTCCCACGCGCCCGCCAGCTCGGTGTTCAGCAGTCGTGGCAAGCCTCTCCGCCTCGACGGCAGCGCTCTTGACCGCCCCGTCGATCATGACCACGCTGCGGTCGTCACGCACCGACAGCGGGCCCGCGGAGCCCCGTCGCCAGTGGTCGAGGAACACCCACCCGACCTCCTGGACCAGGAAGTAGCTCCCCAGCACGAGCAGGAAGACGTGTCCGCTGATGTCGTGACCCCCGCGCCACTTCCCGCCCGCGGCCTTACACGCGACGCCCGTCAGGATGTCCGCTCTGCCCGCGTCGCCCTCCTCGAGCCTGATCTCCACCATCTCGCACTTGCCCCCCGTGTAGCGAAAGCTCCTGTCGATGATGGCCGGGCCGAAGCACCACTGCGTGACCAGCACCCACCACGTAGTCACCAGGCCCCACCGCAGAAAGGCGCGCGCCCGCCTCTGCGCCGTGGCCGTGGCCGGGTGCGTGAGCAGGAAGACGAAGAAGGCGAGCGACACCCAGCCCCAGCCGCGCTTGACGAAGTAGACATTGAAGATGTTGCTCTTGCGCGCAAAGTAGGACGGCGAGAAGGCCGGATCCTGCGAGTGCGCCTGCAGAGTGGCGTCGTACGGGGCGTTGCGCACCGTGGGCGACACCAGGGAGAAGAGCGTGCCGAAGGTCAGGGAGGACGGGGTAGGCCAGGAGGAGGGCGGCCTCGATCGGTGTCGGGAGGAAGGGCGGATTGCGCGACGGGGTTGTCGTAGGCGACGGGGAAGAGGAGGAGGCTGCGGTGCCGTTCGGCTGGGAGGTCATCCTGGATCGAGCTCGGGTGTTGGCCGCTGGTGGTGAGTCCATGACGGAGGAGAAGAGAAGCAAGGAGGGAAGAGGAGGAGGTGTGTTGGAAAGAGGTGGGTAGGGAAGTGTTGGCTGAAGGGGAGGCCAGCAAATGCCACAGGTGGACCCAAGGCAGGAAAAAAAGAGAGACACGCGCGAGCAAGGCCAGAAACAATAGCAAACAAGCTCTGTTCAGCCTATTGTCGTGGCCCTAACCACAACTTGGTCGTAGCAGTAGTAGTAGAAGAAGAAGAAGGAGAAGAGGGCTTTTTGAAGGCTCACTTGGATCACAGGCCATCTGGGACAGCTGGTCTGGAGGACAGACCCGTGCCGTCTTTGTAGGTGGAAACCTTGGGCCAGCGATGTGCCTGGCCAGTCAAGGTACACACATCCACTATCCAAGCTATGACGTTGTCAGAATTGGAGGCCCTGGGGCAGGGGTTGTCTGTGCCTGCCTTCCATGAATGCACGCATGCATCATACTAACAGCAGCACTTGGACGTTTGCATAGGGGCCTGTTAGGGGGTTTGACCTGGGGCCTACAGGGCTGCCCAAGGCCTAAGATACACACTACTGGCATACATAGCGGCCCTCAATGTAACCAGGCTGGAATCCATTAGCCAGAAACAACAAACTTGTTATATCACGACGAACATCACAAGCGCAAGAGACAAAACACACACTCAGGAGACATATCTTCATGTTTTGTTCTATGTGCCAGTGTGCCTCTTGCACCCGATCCTATGTTCTCTCCCTCTCTACTGTTCCATCTGTCCAATGACCCATGTTTGTGAATTGGTATCTCTCCCCCACCCTTTAACCGGAACTCCTGCTCATGCGCAAAAAACGGAAACACTGCAGATAAAAAGGTATGGAATGGGCCCCGCGTGGGGATGCATCCATACTTAAAAAAAGAAGTGAAAAGAAGAATTTTTTCCCTGGATCAGGTCATCGTCTAGGCCTCCGCCTCAGCCATGGCGCGTTTGTACCTCGTGCAGGACGAGGCAGGAGAAGACGACAACGAGATCGAGGCTGTCGGGGACGGAGCACCGGTGCTCGTGCCGCCCACAGCATCACCACCACCACTGCTCACGACCGAGCCGTTCCCGCCAGGCGGAGCAGCCTATGCCGAGCTGGCAAAGTACGACAGCGTGGCGCAGTAGGTATTGCGGTTGTCGCTGTCGAGGGCCTTGCTCTCGCCGTCGACGGTCAGCATGTTGACGGCCGCCTTGGTCGACAGGCCAAAGATGTGCGCGGCGCTCTTCTCGATGGACACCATGTTCTGCTGGCACGCCTCGCCCTCGAGGCAGGTCTGGTCGTAGTTGTCAAAGAACGAGTACAGGCCCGCGCCGTAGACAAAGACGTCGTCCGAGTTGACGATGCGGAGGCCCCACGTGCGAGCGCAGTTGGCCTCGGTGCACGACGCAAAGGACGGGTCGTTGTACGTGGCGTTGCTGGGGAAAGGGGTGGTGGCGTTGGGGTTGCCCTGCATGTAGGCCGTCTCGGTCTGGATCAGCGACATGTAGATGGCGCTGGCGTTGTTGACCTGGTAGTTGTACAGCTGCGAGTGCTCGGCGGCGGTGCCGTACATCCAGACGGGGCCGGACGACTCGACCAGCACGCCGCGGCCGTTGTAGATGTCGATCTGCTGCGAGTCGGCGCCCAGCTCGAGGTCGTGGTCCGCCACCCAGAACCACGTGTTCTCCAGGTACACGTTGGACGCCGACTCGGTGATGTGCATGAGCATGAAGGCGCCCTCGCACGCCGCATTGGCGCTGTGCGTCACGTTGGGGTTCTTGGCGCACTGCGCGGACAGGAGCTCGGTGCCGGCCGAGCCGCCGATGCGCGCGTGGACGTCCCACATGCCGGCTGCGCCGTTGGACGAGCCCTTCATGTTCCACTCGATCATGATGGCGCCAGGGGCGGCGCCCAGGGTCTCGAAGACCATGTCGGACATCTCGACCGCCCCCTCGTCGCCGGGCTCGCCCACCTGGAACACGGGCTTGGGGCTGCTCACGTCGCTGAAGGCCGTGCCCTTGGCCATGATCATGGGCCACACCTCGCCCGTCATCTTGATGTTCTTGGTGCCGGGGACCTTGATGGTGTCGGTGACGACGTACGCGCCGTGGTCGAAGAAGATGACCTGGCCGTCGGTGGCGTTGTTGAGGATGGCCTGGATCGCGGCCGTGTCGTCGGTGGAGCCGTCGCCCTTGGCGCCGTTGGCCTTGACGGACACGAAGCTCGAGGCGTCGAGGGTCTCGTACTGGGGCTTGCTGCGGGTGAAGACGGTGCCGTCTGCGTTGAGGGAGGGAGGAGGGCTTGGTGGTGTTGGAGGCGATGGCCTTCTGGACGGCGATGCCGCTGCCGCTCTGGTACGAGTTGCCCTGCACGAAGTTGCTGACGACCTGGTTGCCCGCGAGGATGGTCGAGCCGGACATGGCGTCCTTGATGGCGATGTCGACGTTGGTGGACATGTCGACGTTGTCGATGATCAGGGTGCCGTTGGTGCTGGACTCGGTGGTCAGGTACGAGGTGTTGACGCCGAGCTGGGTGTTGCTGATCTTGGAGTCCAGGAACAGGACGGAGCCGACGGTCTGGGACGAGGCGCCGTTGGCCATGTCCAGGCCGACCGTGCAGCTGTCGATGGTGACATCCTTGAGGGTCCAGGCCCAGTTCCAGTTCATGTAGATGGCCGTCTGGCAGCCGCTGAAGGTCAGGTTGCGGGTGGTGAACTGCTGGTTGCCCAGGAAGGCGCCGATGCCGCCGCCGTTGAAGGTCAGGTCGCTCATGAAGCCGCCGGAGCCGTTGTCCATGAAGATGCCCTTCTGCATGTTGGTCGTGCCGCCGTCGGTGCGCATGGTGAAGACGATGTTCTGCAGCGAGGTGGCCTGGGCGACCTGCCAGTGGATGCAGGCACCCTCCGTGACCGGCTGCGCGGTGATGTCGATCTCGAAGTTGCGCACCTGGCGGAAGAAGTTGTTCTGGTTGACCCACCAGTTGGCGCCGTCATCCTCGTACGGGTCAGAGTCGATCACGGCCATGCCCGAGAAGGCGGCAGACGCCTTGAGGGTGGGCGGGTCGGTGGCGTCGCCGACGAGCTGGGTGAAGTAGTACTGGATGACGGGCGTGCTGACGAGGTAGGTACCGGCGGGGAAATAGACCACAGCCGGCGTGACGGTCGAGGACTGGCAGTCCTTGCCGCACCTACCACCGGCTGAGATGGCCGCGTTGATGGCCGCAGTGTCATCGGTGGTCCCGTCACCCACGGCGCCGTAGTCCTTGACGTTGCGGTAGATGGTGTAGCTCGAGTTGCCCTGGAAGGGAGAGGAGCCCAGGCCCTGGGACAGGACGGTGGGCAGCCAGTAGCCCGAGGAGGATGAGGAGGAGGAGGTGGTGGTGGCCTGGGGAGCTGGTGCCGCCAGAGCAGGCAGGGCCAGCAGCAGGCACGAAGCGAGCCTGTTGAAGATCATCTTGGGAAATGTAGCACAGCTACTTTTTGATGTCCTCTTTTCGTATTTGTTGCTGTGATTTTCTCTAAGAATGGTGGTGGTGTATCAAGTCTGGAAACGTTGTCCTATTAGTAAAGAATAGGCAAAGAAGAAAGGATAAGAGAGACCCAAAAAAAATATTAAGAGAGACGCCAAGGTAATTCTGTCAAAGACCCTAAGAGGTTGTGTTGCCTTGCTTCCTGGAAGCACAGAGCTATATGTGGTAGGGAAAGAGGGGGGGGGGGGGCAGAGGGCAGAAAAGAAGACCGTGACGGTCTAGAGTGAGGGTAGTTTTTATGAGGTTGTGAGGTGCACAATAGGCATTATTCTTTTGAAAGTGATGGTGAATCGAGGATGTGAGTGACAAGGGGAGCCGAGCCAGTGACAACAACACAAAGCACACAGCAAACAAAGTGGGTACCACCAGATACCATAGAACAACTTGCTGCTGTTGTTCTCGTCGAGGTTCTTTTTCCCTCACGGCTGAAACAGACAATAGGAGGAGACCTGCTCGCTGCCCGAACAATGAATGGCCATCACCCATGCAGCCAGAGGCAAGCCCATCCATTGTTGTTGCTGTCTTCTGACACATACTGAAGAATGCAAGAAAAGGTAAACGGGACTATGTTACTCACAATGTCGAGGCTAGGAATGACGGCACGGAGGGGAAAGAAAAAAAAATGATGCAGTCTACTGCTGTTTCCAAGTTCTTGGGATGAGTCAACCGGTCGAGGCCAACGAGGCTGGTGGTACTGGTTAGAGGAGGAGGAAGGGGAGGGCGAAGGGTTCACGGCCAGGCTGGACGGAAAGAATGAATGAAAGGTTGACTCTCAGAGCTGCCCTGAAGAAGAAAGAAAGAGAAAGAAAGAATGCTTGACAGAACGGAAGATGAAGGAGACGTCTGGCACGGAATGGAAGAGGCGAGAAAGAAAATGGCCAGGTAGAAGTAGATGTAGAAGTAGAGAGAGAGAGCAAAACCTGGTGTTTTGATATGGGTACGTACCGTGGTACTGCAGTACTACCTAGTTCTTGGTGTGCTAGCAGGTTTACCGTTACAGGGGATCCCGTCCATGGTCGATAGGCGCCACAGGGGGTCAAGGCACTATGGCACATCAGTACTAGTGCGGTAGTATGCAGGTACCGCGCGCGACACCGCAGAGCTCACCGTGGCCAGTCAACTACCAAACAACCTCGGGTCCTCCTACCCACCAGCTTTTTTTTTCTTCTTCTTTTTCTCTGCCCCTTCCAAGGTTTAGTCGCTGCCATAAAGCCTCCCACGCTCCACCCTGTCCTTCTTGCTCTGATCCTAGAACCCTGTCTTTTATATTCTCTTCTCTTATTTTCTCTTGTTTTTATTCTTGTTTCGGGCCAGTGTTTCCCTCTTAGACAGCACGGACAGTCAAGTCAATCCCCCCCCCGCGACGACCCCCCTCGACCTCGAGCCTTCCATATATGCATAACATTCCAATGTCGACTGCTGCGCCTCGCCCAAGTGTTGAGGCTTCTCTGGAGACCTAGGCTACTACCTGGTCCCTGATCCGCTGGGCGTGGCACTGTTGGCCCGCGAGTCTCGTCCGCCAGCGCTCATGGTCGCCAGTGTGCTGCTCTCGGTGATTCGGGCGGCCAGAGAGGCAGTCCAGAGCCGTGTGAACAGGACCCAGAGGGGCCAGGCCTGTCCCCCTGCCGGCTACTGTCGAGGACGAGAGACCTCGGGAGTTCTCTGCAGCACGACATTGGACAGACGATGCATGACGGATCGCCAGAGCCCCCATAGCGATCAGTGGCGGGAGTCTAAAGTTGGGACGGGCAGGGGAGGGGGCAGGCGGTGGAGGTTGAGCGCTGGACCCCTCGACGGGGGGGGCGTCTTCCTGTCGAATCGTTCACGGCGTGCCAGGGCGCTGATGTTTCGAGCCACCTCGCTAACCGCGAACGGCAAGGCACCCGGGGGGTTGCATTTTCCCCTGAGGAGTGCAAGAGGCAAAGAGAAGATCTCTTCCCTCTGGTTCCCTCCGCGCCTCTGTCTCCTGACACCAGTGCCACGGCAGTGCTATGTACAGGTCGTCCACCCCTGGATGGTGGCAGCTCACTTAAGCATATGCTGCCTGGTCTGCCAGTTTATTGCCGGTCAATATCCACCGCTGCTGTGTTAGCGCCTCGACGGGATGGCAAGATAGGCTCGAGGATCTGGTTCAGGCAGAGATGTTCTGAAACATTTGTCCCGGCCAGGGGGGCACAGCGCGCATTTAGCGCCCGTCGGACAGTTTTTAGCCGTCTCTTGTGTGTGTGTGTGTGTGTGTGTGTGTGTGTGTGTGTGTGTGTGTGTGTGCCTGGGTGCCTCGTGCATCCAGAACGCCCTTGTGGACTGCTGCGCGGGTGTGTGGGCGGGGGTTGGAAATGAGGACTCGTCGAAACAAGTGTCAATGCTTTCGTTGTCTTCCTCCTGATCTGGCTTCCTGGAGGAGCTGCCCTGTCGGTTTCCGGAATCAAGAGGCAGATCGTCCTGTTTGGTGGCAGTCTGGCTGCAGCCCGCATGTTTCAAACACGGGACCCCACCCAACCTCCCACGACCCAGGATCGATTCGACGACGTCGTTCAGACGGGACTGAGGATCGAAACGCTGTCAACCAGGCCGAGTCATAAAGCGGA
The DNA here is from genome assembly GCA_016584495.1 of Celoporthe dispersa. Lineage (NCBI taxonomy): Eukaryota > Fungi > Ascomycota > Sordariomycetes > Diaporthales > Cryphonectriaceae > Celoporthe > Celoporthe dispersa. Next base: position 439,720 of record WAID01000011.1, read on the forward strand.
TAGCTATTCATGCGGTGACAACAACAACATCACGCCAGCCAACCAGCCAGCCAGCATCTCGCCGCTCGCTACTCACTCCCTTGTCCACTTTCAACCCCCCCCCCCTCCCCCGGCCCCCCTTTTTGTTTTGTTCTTTGCCACCGGCCCAGTCTCCTCGAGGGTTCTCAGATGTGTCTGGCAAGCACATGCGTTTAGTCTCGAGAGGCATCCCTCGGATCCGTGCTGCACAACATACCCTTTACCACTCTAGTTCAGTATATACAGCACTACTGTATGTACACACCCAGGCTTCGCGGGATGATGTATCCGCTGCGCAACATTGCCCATCCTAGGGGGTTATGTATGTAACTAATGCCTGCTCTGCGCTGCTCTCCCGGGTCTCAAAAGCGCCAGAGCTATTTTCGCTAGACGGATCATCCTCCTGGGACCTTCTCGAGCATTCCATCTAGACGCCCACAGACCCCTCCTCCTGCCCAGAGGAGTCACTGAGCTGCAAGGCCAGGGCTCAGGCCCCGTCGCATGATTGCCACTGGGGTCCAGACTTGTCCCGCTCATCTCTGCCGCTGCGGCTGTTCCTGAATTAGCTCAGGATCTCTGCAGTAATGCCATGCCGTGGCCAGAACCAGCGGAGAGACCACAACCTCCTTGACTATTGCCATGACGATCAATGGTACCTCTACAGGTCCCTGATGGTCTACTTCTACTATAGCCCTTGGCAACAATGTACGGCTTGTGTGCAGCGCTTGGGGCCCTGATACCAGTCCGAGGACCAGATTTGACGCCTGTCGGAACCGCGATATCTAGTCGCTGCAAGTGCAACCGTGACGAAGAACGCTTCGGAAGGTTTAGACGGGCTCTGCCCTCGTCGATGGCTCTGGGAGAATACACTTCCAGATCAGCACGCGAGGCTGTCGTGGCCCGGTCGAAGTTGTTGGGCCGGCTGCTGTGGCATGGAAGAGGATTCTTGTAAGAAGGTGTCCTGGGCGGCCTGTATTTCGGGCGGGCATCGGGTGCGGGCCGTCTGATTGTTGACGTGCAGGTGGTGGCGGCGCCCTTCTTCCTCGCGGCTGGCCGTGTTTGATGGCTTCAAGAGAGGGACGGCGTGGGCTGTAACCCGGACGGAGCTGGTGAGACGCTGGGCCTGTTGCTCCATGTTTGCGTGTCAGGTGCATGGCAAACATCGTCGCCGTCATGATCCGCCTATACAGTACATTCCAAAATATGGTTTGACCGACGTGACATGTGGTGCACATCATGAGGCATGAAACAAAGAAAAAAGAAACATATTACTATTCTCAAGAAAAAGAGAAGAAAAATCACTAATGCTACCTAGCTCACAATATCGCTATGTTACCCGAGATCTTCGACAATCTTCACGAACACACACACACACACACATTTTGCAGTCCCCAATCACAAACCACTCATTGACCCTTATTCCGCTGCTAATCAGATTCAGAGTTCCAGGCCCAAGATTCAGGCAAGGCACCAAGCTGAAGGGATACGATGCATGCACCGCAGCTCACACACCTGCCCCTACGAGGCAGCCTTGAAAGTGGCGTCCTTGTTGAAATAGTGGCTGATGTCGTTATCGGCACCACACTGCTGGCACGTGTGCACAACCCGGGAAGGGTTTAGGCCCGACCCGGACAGGCTGCCCGAGGGGAAAGCCCCGGGCATCGACGAGGTCTTGTGCTCAGGCTGGACGCCAGTGCCCGCCGCGTGGACACCGCTGCTGCCCTGGCCGAGGGCCCGGTCGGCAATCTCCTCAGACTTGTCAGAGCGGGGGTTCTGGTCGTGCTCCTTGCCCTGGCCGTAGTAGGCTGCTGTGCCGGCAACACCTGCGCCGCCGAGAGCAGCAGCGCCGTCCGCGGCGGTGGTGCTGTCGTACCTGGAGCGGTCGTCACCGCCCGCGGCAGCCGAGCTGGGCGACTGCTTGTTCCACGCCTGCTGTGCAGCCAGCTGGGCGGGCTGGGACGCGGTCGTGGCGGCCGAGGCCGACGAGGGCTTGTCGTCGTCCTTGCGGTGACGATACTTCTCCTCGGCCGCGACGGCCCCGGCACCGGCGCCAACACCCGCCGCAGCGTACAGGCCCTGCCTGTCGCGGTCGTCGCCAGACCTGGGCGCACCGTAGCCGCTACCGACCGCCTGCTGCTGAGAGAGACCGCTGGCTGTTGTCTGGGGCCCGACGGTCGCGGCGTTGGAAGAGCTCACGGGAGGAGGGGCAGATCCGGCCGCGCGGGGGATCTTGTGCTGCGAAGAAGGGTCCTCGGGGCTTCCTGCGCCGACGACAGTGTTGTGGACACCTCCGCCGGCCGCGGGCGCAGCAGCCTGCCGTGCGGCATAGGTGGACGTGCCAGTCGTCGCGGCGGGCTGGCCCTCACGCGCGTGCTTGTTGTCACCGTCGTTGTCGTGCTTCTTGGAGGCGTAGTAGCCTGCTCCGGCGAGACCTGCGGCACCTGCACCGGCGGCGAGGAGCTCCTCGTCTCTGCGGCGGTCCTTCTCGCCACCGAGGCCGGCCGGGCTGGTCTTTAGGTCACGCTGTGTCGAGGTGGGACTGGTGGTTGTCGTGGCAGTGGTGGCGGTGTTGGTGTTGGTGGTGGGACGGTCCTCAGGGCGAGCCTTGTCCTCGTTATGCTTCTTGGACGCATAATATCCAGCACCCGCCAGGCCAGCGGCGCCCGCACCGCCCGCGAGGAGCTCTTCCTCCCTCCGGCGGCTCTTGTCATCACCGGCGCCAGCAGCCTTGTTCTCCTGCAGCGGGAAGCTGCGGCCGCTCTGGTTGCCATAATAACCCTGGTCTGCAGCAGCGCCAGGAGCAGCCTGGGCAGGGTCGCCGGCGACGCCACCAGAATTTGCGGTGGGCTCCTGCTCGGGCCTCTCGTCGTCCTTGTTGTACCTGGACGCAAGATACGCTGCACCTGCTCCGGCGCCAGCACCCGCGGCGAGATCCCGCTTGTTGATGTCGTCCTTGCTGCTGTCTTGGTCGTGGGTGGCCTGGCGCGAGCGGTCCGGAAGGGTCTGGTGCGTGGTGGTGGTGCCGGTGGTGCTGCCCGGCACATCCTGGGTGCTGCTTCGGTTCTTGGACGCCAGGTAAGCCGCTCCAGCTCCAGCTCCCATGGCACCGACGGCGACGCCAGAGTCCCGCTGGTAGTTGTGAGATGTGTCCTGGGCGGTGATGCCGCCGTCGCGGTCGCTGCTGTGCTGCGCTTCGCCCTCGCGCGGAGGCAGGTCACCCCAGTAGGGATAGTTGCCCGCAGCGCTGGTGGCCTTCTTGGCATCGATCTCGGGGTCGTGCTCCTCGCTGGTCTTGGTGTTGTGCGTGTTGCTCGAGCCGGACGTCTTGGGCTTATCGGCGTCGTGGTGGTGGCCCGAGAGGGCGTCCTTGATCTTTTCTCCTATGCCGCTCATCTTGACTGGATGTTTGGGTGGGTGTGTGGGTGTGTGTGGGTGTGTGTGTGGAGGAGATGAATAAGATGGCGAGGATTTTGAGGCAGCGAGATGAGATCCTGACTTTCTCTTCTCTGATAGATAATTTATATAAAGGTAGTGTCTCTATGGTGGGCAGTCCTGACGAGGAGGCCTCTGGAGGATACATCAGCCCTTTTTAACAGCGGAATTACTACTCATCTCTTACGTACAACACGCCTCCGCGACAAACAACAACGTCAGGCAAGGCCCGTGACATCACACCCACATCACACCCAGCTCGATCACGAACCACCACCTCCTCCTCCTCCAGCGCTAGATCCCAGTTTCCCATAGCTCCCACTATCCCAGGCGCGGGCGCTGTCTGTTCACAGGTCATGCCTCGAAACAGAAGACAGTGAGACAGAATCGATGACGCTTGGCGCGAGCCACCCCCCTCCAAACAAAAGACAAGAAAGAGGGCTGGAACTAAAAGGCTTAGTTAGTTTGGTTCTCTTGGTGCGGATCGTCCACTTTTTAGGCCTGTCCCCATTCTGCGGGAGAGACTATTGTTTAGCGCTATAGGTGATGTAAGAGGACGACGAGGAGGAGGAGGAGGAGGAAAAGGGTGATGGGTCAAGCTTTGGGACTAACATTGACGACGTATGCATTCCTCCTTTTTTTTTTTTTTTTTCTGGAGAGAGGGGAAAAAAACCTGCTTGAGATGGTGCTGTACTGCTGCTGGAAGAGGAGCTGGAGGGATGCTGGTGCGTGTTTGTCTGTTTCTTCAGCTGCCGTGCACGCATGGTTTTACCTTGGGGGGTCAGGATCTTCAGCCTTCTTCAGCTGGGTGTGTGGGCTTGTGCCCGTTTTGAGCAAGGCCTGACAACACAAGGCCATCGTGACACGTCGATATAATGATGATCGTGTGTAAAATTATGTCATCGTGTAGGATAAATAGATTCATCATGACGAGGAATGCTGTCTCTCCATGGACCATGCCCAGTGCCAAGTCAACAGTCGTAATCCAGGCTGGTATTGAGGTGATATAATTATTTACTACTGCCCATCATCTTCAGCCTCCTTCCCCTCCTCTTTCTTGGGCGGAAACTTCAGATCCCCCCTCGCGTCCGGCCCCCATCCTCCATACCCAGCACCCGTGGCCAGCCCACCAAGCCCGCTCACAGGCCCAGCAGTGATGGTCCCGGCACTCCTGTTGCCGCCGACACCCGGCCGGTCCTCAGACCACCGGCCCAGCTCGTCCCTGGTCATGCCCGTGTACTTCTTGAGGTCCTCGTCCGAGATCGTCTTGTCGGTCCCGCGCTTGGCGTCGACGTAGCGACGGTAGAGCGACTTCTTGGGGGCTGCGTCCTGGCCGCTGGGCGCGGCGGGCCCGCTGGACGATTGGGATTCCATGGGTGGTGGTAATAATTAATCAGTTGTCTGTCTGTTCGGAGGTTGGGATCTGGTGGTGGTTTATCTGTGAGAGTAGAGGCAAGACAAGACAGGTCACCACCAGCATGCGGACCACGGACGACGGACGGGGGTCATGTAGAGGTCTTATATATACAAGTCTCCGGAGGACTGGATGGACCGGGCTAGCATCTCACACCGTCAGGGAGGGGAAAGAAAAAGGACAAAAAAGAGCCTTGGCACGTCACGCGATGATCATTGTGGCTATGATTGTCCCTCGGGAGGATTTCCGCAGGCCGCTCAGCCGCGCTCTCACAGAAGGGACCCGGGACAGCCTAGTGAAGATGGCACTGCGGCCAGGCTGTGTCACTCCCTATTGCATACATGTCTCACCATGTTGGGTTAGAGCCCGTGGACCTTTTTCAGGTTGGTATACGGTGGTGGCTCTTGACGCTGTTTGGCTGTTAAACGCCAAAAAATCCATCTTCTCCTTGTGTCGCACGCTGCGCATATGGACGAGTGTTTGTGGGGACGTAGCATCATCGTCTTTGCCACTCTGCTGTGCCGCGTACTTTTGGATTCCATATTTCACCACCTGTAATTACGGGAGGATAGCGTCAGGAGGCTGTACTTTTGTTGTTGGTCACCCTGCAGCGATCAACTCGTTGTTGTTGAGCTCGCCATCTCGGACATGTTCTGCATCATTCTTCACTCTTGAGACGGTGCTGAGATCAAGGTCACAAGACCGAGCAGCAGCTGCTGGTTCCTGGGTGGTGATGATCAGTGTGCAGCCTCCAGAGCGGGTCAAATTCGCTGTGATATCAAGACAGACAGACATGCGTGTAGTGCCAGCACATTAAACTTTTGCTCTGCTCATGGAATTGCATCTTGTGCCAACACCTGTAGTTAATGAGTTTCCTAACTAGGTACTTGGTCAAATGAGTCTTGCTATTATAATGATAACTGTATACTTGCACTGGCTGTTACGTCTTCCTCCTTCTCCTCCTCCTCCTCCTCCTCCTCCTCCTTCAGCCTGCCTAACAAGGGCTACAAGAAACTTGACTCGCACCGCACTGCAGTATCAGATCCAGACTCCAGAGTTCATAGTCATGAGTGAACGGATGCCAAGAAACCCAGCCAGGGATCCACATTGGTTGATTCCAAACAGGAGATCCCTCGGTATTATCATGTCTCGGCTTCGTAAGAGCCCGCTCTCCTCCGAGATAATACCAGGTCCGGCCACGAGACCTTCTCTTCTCCTCTCCTCTCCTCTTCTCCTCATCCCGCCCAGAGAACAAACCTCGACCACAGCACCCAGCATCATGGCCGCAGCCCACACCACCAAGCAATGGGTCCTGGCCCGCAAGCCTGCCAGCCTCCCGGTCCTCACCGGCCCGGACGCGACCTTCACCCTCCAGACGACCGACCTCCCTCCCCTCGGGCCAGGCCAGATCCTCGCCCGCACCCGCTACTTCTCCAACGACACCGGCCTCCGCAACTTCATCCACCCCACCGCCACCTCCGCCCGCCTCTACGTCAGCCCCGTAGGCCTGGGCGAGCCCATGCAGGGCGGCTCCCTCTGCGAGGTCCTCGAGTCCGCCGCCCCGGCCTTCCAGCCGGGCGACCTCGTCCTCTGCGTCCTGGCCGGCTGGGCCGAGCTCCTCGTCCTCGACACGGCCTCGCCCATGATCCAGGGCCCCCTCCCTCCTCTGCCCGCCGGCCTGTCCCCCACCCACTACCTGGGCGCCTTTGGCTCTTCTGGCCTGGCCGCCTACACGGGCCTCTGCTTCGCAGGCGGCGCCAGGCCGGGCCAGACCATCGTCATCTCCGCCGCCGCGGGCGCGACGGGGTCCATGGCCGTGCAGATCGCCCTGCGCATGATAGGTGCGGCAAGGGTAGTCGGCATCGCCGGCTCTGACGACAAGTGTGCGTGGGTGCGGGGCTATCTCGGCGCGCACGCCTGCGTCAACTACAAGAGCCCGACGTTTCTCGAGGACCTAGCGGCTGCGACCCCCGGCGGCGAGGTGGATCTGTACCTGGACGCCGTGGGGGGCGAGGTGCTGGATGCGGTGCTGGGGCGCATGAGGAGGGGCGGCACGGTCGCCGTGACCGGGGCCATCTGCACGTATAACAGCACGGACGAGCCGATGGGGCTGCGGAACTGGTTCCAGGTCGTGGCCATGAGCCTGACCGTGAGGGGGTACACGTATCTGGACTGGGCGGACAAGATCGGGCCCGTCACCGAGGAGCTGATCAGGGCGGCCGCGGAGGGCAAGATCAGGCTGGACGAGGGCGAGACGCTGGTGGAGGCGCCTATCGAGAGGCAGCCCGAGATATGGACCTCGCTGTTCAGCGGTGCGAACAGGGGCAAGCTCGTCACGAAGCTGAGTGGGTAGGCGGGGGCTGGGTGCCCGGCCAGGCTGTACAGATACTAGATCACCACGCCTCTTCCGGCGGGAGAGCCAGACCGCGAGACCGCCAAGCCTACAGACATCCATGCAGAGTGACCCTCCTAGTCATCCCAGGCCATGTCCAAGATCTCGAGCACTTCCGCCTTGCCAATCTTCACCGGGCCATTGGTCGTACACGGGTCGCGGAGGCTGCTCTCGGCCAGCGGTTCGAGCTGCTCCCTCTTGATGCCCGCGCCCCGCAGTGTCCTGGGCATGCCGAGCTCCCGCAGGTACGCGTCCAGCAGGTCGCCCGCGTCCGCCCTGTCCTCCGCCAGCCCCTTCTCCCGGAACAGCTCCCGCAGCACCGGGTCTGACCAGAAGATCCTGCGGATGCGGTCCTGGCGCTGCCGCGTGAGGTCGTCGCCGTGTTTCCGGTTGAACCTGAGCACGTTGGGCAGCAGGATGCAGCTGGTCTCGCCGTGGCCCACGCCCAGGGGCCCGAGCTGGTGGCCGATGCCGTGGCTGACCCCGATGCCGATGGTGATGGCCCGAGGTAGGATAACGGTGGCCAGCTGGCACTGGAGGCGGGCGTCCAGGTCGCCGTAGTCCCTGGTCTTGGTGACGAGCAGGCCGGGGAGCAGCCTCCGCAGGGCCTCCTCCAGCTCGTCACGGATGGCGTCCTCGTCGTCGGCCTTGTTCGTGCTTGATAGCCCCTCGACGCAGTGGTCGATCGTGCGGACGCCTGTGGAAAACCAGAACCTTTCCGGAAGAGGGAGGGTCAGGGCAGGGTCGTAGATGACAATGTCGGCGAGCATGGACCTGTGCTGGAACAGGCTCTTGTGTCCCTCGCCGTCCGTCGCCCCAGAGTACTGCGACCACTCCCCGGCAGACAGGGACGTCGGGATGAAGATGCACGGGATGGGAGCGGGAGCCACGTCCTCGTGGTCCTCCTTGCGCTCGAAATTGGGCCTCGCCTTCTCCCAGAGGGCCAGCCGCGCCTCCGTCGTCAGCACGTCGTTCGCCGCAAAGAGACGCGCCAGTTTGACCCCGTCGGTGATGGAGCCGCCGCCGAGGGTGACGACAAGGTCTGGCTGGGTCGCTCTCAGGTCCGCCGCGAGCTCAAACACCTCGTCCCACGGCGTGTGGGGCTTGATGCCGTAGCGGGTGCCCACGATGTGCTGGCCGAGGGCGTCCTGCAGCCTGGTCCAGTCCTCAGTCTTGCTGATCGTTGCTGAGACGACCACGTAGATGCGAGACGCTTTGAAGGTGTCTGTCGCATGCCAGGCCGTGGCTTTTTTCGAAAGGCAAGCCATACGAGATGTACGGCTTGGGCCAGGTTGGGCCGGCTTGCTGGTATGTCTCGCCGGGAGCAGACATATTGTGCTTTGTCACTGAGGTGCTTTGCAGAATTAATATGCATATAAATATATATATATTTGTGTGTGTGTGTGTGTGTTTGTTTATATGCGGTGCCAGTTGTTGTTCCTTTTGAGAGAAAGACCTCGGGTGACGCAGTACGGAGATAGATACGCTGCGGTGCTGCGGCTTATGTTTATATGATCATGGAGAATGCGACTTCGGCAGCATCGGAACCGACTCGGCCCTCTCCACGCAGGATGGACAGCGCATCGGCGGACACTCATTAGTAATATTGGGTCGAATAGGGTCGTGTTAGGACAATGATGACAGCCATCCCAGGATATTCAATGTTCCGCGGCCCAGATCCTCATGCCGAGAGGGCATTGCCATTATTCCTGGAATCTCTATCGCCTTGTTCGGGACCGTGCAGGGCGGGACGGAGCACATCCTGCTCCAGGACACGGCCCCCCCACCGTGACGGTGTCACCCGTCGTCTAGCTCTTCTTCTTGAGGGCCTTGGGCAGCTTCCTGCCTGACCCCCCCATGCCCACGCCTGCGAGGAACGCCATCCTCATGCTGGCACCGAGGTAGACGAACGGGATGTTGCCCCAGTCGATGGCATTCCACCTGGCAAAATTCCAGGGCAGATACACGTCCAGGCCCAGCGCCTTGATGGTGTACAGGTGGCCAAAGTCGGCCAGGAGCAGGACAAATAGGACCGTCCTCCAGACGCGCAGGTCTGCGCTGGACCGCAGGACCAGGGCCTCGTTGAGGGCGAAGAGGAGGTACAGGTTGGCCAGCTGGGACAGGACGATGGAGGTACCGGTCGAGACGCCGCCCAGGACGGGGGCAGAGGATGCGTGGGTGAGCATCAGGTAGTCCCGCTGTCGAAAGTGGGCGTAGTATGCGCCAACGAGGGCCGAGATGGGCTCGATGAAGAGGAAGAAGATGGTGTAGGGCCAAGGCAGGTGAAACCCTACCTGCGGCTGGTAGAGCTGCTGCTGCTTCGACTGTGACTGTGACGCCATGGCTGGTCCAGCTGAGATCTCTCTCTCTCTCTCTCTCTCTCTATCTCCGCTGTGATGTTGGGATAGGTGGGCTGGCTGGCTTCTTGGAGTTGTTGTATTTGGCTGTCGCTCGTTGATGTTCAGTCTCTTGCTCATGCCTGTATCGACCGATGTTCATGTCGCCAACTTCATGCTGTGTCTCAAAAGTCAAGTCTGATGCAACTTTGAGCAAGGATTGATTAGCCCGGGCCCACTGCAACTCCCGGCATCCGAGGTCCACGCAGCCACGCTGACTGGTTATTAGGAGGAATCAACCTCACCAGGACAAACTCCTCCTTTCCTAGGTCCCCTCCTCAGCAGCAGGGAGCGAGCAGTAGACATGACCTAGGTCTGTCTGAGCTCTCCAGGCAGGTCTAAGTCGATCTTCAACACCGAACAGGCCGCAAGACCTCTTGCTTAGATCACTCAGTCGCTCGGTCTCTCGGGGGTGGGCCCCAGCCACTGTGTGGGACACGGCGCCGGACTACCGACCCACCAGTCCACGGCTCCATGGCGGGCCGCATCCCAAGAAATCGGTGTAGACTTATTAAATCTCCTTCTGACCCGAAATTTGACGCCTCTCTTGTGGGTATGAAGTCTTATCTGCTCATGCCGAACAGAGTGAGGCCTCGGCACGGTGACAGGGCCTCGGGTGCTGGACAGCTGCTTCAGGGGAGCTGTGGCTCTCGATAATGTTGATGACGGGCTCGAGCTTGACGTGTCTATATTCAATTACATGAGGCATCGTCACCCATATTGCGTCACCTCATGACCCTATTCCCCAGGCCAAAATCCGTCCCATGTGGCCATTCTATCGTCGTGGTCCCTCCTCCGAATTCACTGCTTTCTCTTTGGTCCTCGTCTTGTGCCACGCCAAGAAGACGGCCGACCCGCAAATCAGAGCACAGCCAGCAAGTGACACGGCGTGTGGTATGGTATGGAAGACGACGCCATCCAGGGCAAGGGCAAATACGATCTGGGTGTAAACCATGTTGACTGCCACCAGAGACTTCTCGGCTTGCAGTGACAGTGTTATGAGAAATTGCTAGGTGTGGACAGTCAGCCGACATGTTCGAGAACAACAAGGCGTTGCGATGCCTCATCACCACTCGTGGAGACACTTACCATGAAGAAGCCGCTGAGGCCGCTGAAGAGTAAAAGCAGCCATTCCCAGATATCGCCGGGGGTCTGAAAATCCAGGCCAGGCAGCACAATCAGCGCAACACAGCTGACAACGGTGCACAGGGCTGCGAAGTAGTTGACGACTGTCAGGGGATTCTCCGTCTTGCCGATGGCAGACATGCAGAGGAACGCTGCGGCCGAGCCGCAGACCCCCAAAAGCCCCACGCAGATGGCCCGGATGCGAGACGCCACGCTTGCGGCCTCGGGGTCGTCTACCGCCGTGTCCGCGTCGTTGGGAGCAAAGAGGGCATCCGGACTCGCAACAAGCAGTACCCCGAAAAGAGAGATGATCGAGAGCAAGATCTCGAGCCCCGAGAACGAGGACCCCAGCAGCATGTAGCCGCCAAAGCTGGCAACAAGGGGCATCATGAAAGTGATGACCGTTGCCTCGCTGAGGTTGAGGAATCGCAGGGAATCTGCAGAGATGATATGTTTAGCTTAAGGCGTCAGCTGCCGAAGAGCTTTGAGACGCGTACAGTAGAGCCCAAAGACGCCCAGAAATCCACCCAGTGCTCTGACCAGCAGCAGGATGCGGTTCTCTTGCCTCCCCAGAACGCTGCTAGGCTTATCCTGCCTCCACAACCATAGAGTGAGACCCAGTGTAGTGACGCTCATGCGCACGAACAAGATCTATGATGGGGCGCATGTCAACTCTGCAGTGTCCTCTTCGAACTACTACTGCCCACCACTGTGTGCCGATCGTGGCCCATAGTCGAGAATCTCACCTGCAGTGGGTGGAGGCGGGTAGAGGCGCTCTCCAAAAGCCGAATCGAAACGTTCATGGAGGCACTAAAGATCTGTGCGCCCAACATGAAGAGGATCGCATAGGTAGCTGACCTCTTCTGGGATGGAGGCTCCTGCTCGTCACTCTTGCCATCCTCACATTCCAGCTGGGTTACGAAGTTGTCCGATAGCCCAGCATTTCTAGCATGAAGGTCCTCATCGGTGGGTTGGTTGCGGCTGAGCTCGGTCAGCTCCAGCCCGTCTTCTCTGGAGTCGTTCTCGAGGCCGTGGAGGAACGGCTGGGCCGCCTCCCTCTCGCGGAGACCCATCCCGAAGCATGTGGTTCAGAGGCCCAGAGCAGAAGGCGAGATAGATCTGATACTTGTGTTTGTGTGCGCGCGCACCAAAGACAGAGAGACAGAGGTGAATTGTGTGGCTGTCGTGTTGTCTAGTCCAGGTCCCACACAACAGCTTCCACATACAAGATTGAGTCGCTTCTCGCAGCCGTCCTAGGAGCGCCCAAGCATTGCACAACGACACCTCGTTCGGTTGCCGTGTGTACAGAGAAGCGTACGCGTGTTACGAGGTACGACCTCTCTGAGCTCGGGTTAGCTGTGGGTGCCATGGAGACGTGTTCACTCCGTACGCACCGAGGGTGATGCCGCTCGTACTGCCACCACCGTTGTTTGCTGATTAGGAGGGCGTCGTGCTCTTCCTGCCGAGGTCGATTGATCAGGGTCCAGATTTTGCGAGGAGAAAAGGGACAAGCACTAGGAATGTTTTTTTCTTTCTTTTGGTGACCCAAGTTTGTTGAACGGCAGGCGAGACACAAAACATAGCAGCTATTCAGGCAGCACCTGGGGAAAGTGCTACGTGCTCTGCCATAGCACCAAGTACGCACTATCCCCAGGGAACCAGGGATGACGCTGCATACCCAAAACTGGAAACAAGACCCCTAAAAGAAGAAGGAGAAAAGGGCTTTACTGCTCCAAGCTGGTGACCTTTTCCTGCTGAATTTCTTGACTTGCCCTGAATATGTCGATGAGAAACAGGATGACCAGGCCATAATCCTTAAGTCTCTACTTAGACTCAACGACTGTTTGGCCGGGTGCAGTGCACAGGCCCTGTATTGTCTTCTGTAGTGGGTAGCCTTCCAGCCCTGAAAAGGACAGGGGCTACCTAGCTTGCCCGCCTCGACTGGGAGGGATGTGCCCTAATTTTCAGGGTCTGTGCGGGGGTTCTCCCCACCTCTCAGAACATTTACACTTTAATGTACTTTCTCCGCCATGAACTCCGTATGGTAGTCTGTTCTGCAGTATGTGTGCATTTCAGAGATTCTTGAGAGGCGGACCTGCATGATGTGTGACTTAGCCTTGGACCATCTCTTTTCATGCCAGCCTTTGTAAGTCTCAGGCAGTCAGCCGTTCTGTGCGTGAGACGGGCACATGCATTGTCATAAACACAGAGCAGAGCAGAGAGCACACTTGAACGCCAGTTCAGGCCAGAGCCAACCAGCGATGGCAGTGTGTGCCTGGTGCCCTGGCTCGTCTGGTCGTCCCTCTCGTAAGGAGATGAGACATGTGTGGAGGAAGGATGATACCCAAACCTTATGCTGCTGTGCTGCAACATCAGCGTGGGATCAAATTCCCTGGCCTGTAGGCACGCAAGCTGGACTACAAGCACGCAGTTGCACCGCTGGCTACCCATTATCCCCCCACAAGGCAGTAAGGCTCCATGTATCCCCATGAATCACCCCCTGTGTCCTGCCTAGGCTTTAGTACTATCGTGGTATGGCTACGTCAAAGTCCCCTTTAGCTAGCTCCTTCCCCGGTATGGTGCCGAGGTTACCCCTGCAGGCCGTGGAGCATGTTGGACAGGGATGAGGTGATGATCGGCTGTTGAAATTACTGTGCTTCCATGTCCCCTTCCCAAAAATCAATCTATATCAACTTTCGTAGAGGCAGGCGCCTGACCTCCCTTCTGGTCGTACCTGTCAGTGTCATTTTTTTTTCCCTCTCTCGACACCGCCGTGGACGTCTTCGCCAGCTCTCCTCTCCACACGAGTCGTGTGGACATTCCTCTCCCCATCTCGACGGTTTTCGACTGCTGGCAACAGACGCGGTTGGATCACTACAGGAGCAAGTCTAATCTGGGACGAGCTGAGAAGGAAAGAAAAAGGGGGCCACAGACATCAGCTCGCTTGTTTTTTGAGAACGGCAGTCAACAAACCAGAAGACAGCCGATGTGCCCAGACCAACAGACCACGTACAGCTTGAGCACCACTTGGTCTCTCTCGTTGGCCAATTGACCTGACGTGCCTATCTCCATACAACGTCAACGTCAACACCGCCCTGCCATTTTGACGGTTTCCCCGACGCCGACCCGATTGACGCTGCGGCATTCCGAGCAGCAAAGTGCCAGGCTCCTCGGGATACTTGGCTGCCATCAAATTTCCACCTCCCTTGATTCTGACCCACCACCGTTGATTCTCACTTCTGCAGTCAACCACTCGATATGGCCGGCTACGGCATGCGTGGTACGCCGGTACTCGTCCAGGATGGGACGGATATCGACAGGACACAATGCAAGCGAGTCGTTCCCATGAAGATCCTGTGTCTGGGTCTCTGCCGTACCGGAACTATGTGTAAGTAGTAACAAGCCCACATGGCGATCAAAATGTGCCCTTATGCTGACGGATCGTCGCCATCCACCTACAGCCGTCCGGTCGGCCCTACGCTCTCTTGGATATCTGGAAGCCTATCACATGCGGGCCGCCAGCACCGAGACGCCTCGCGATTGTGAGATGTGGACGCGGGCCATACGCGCCAAATGGGACGGCGAGGGCGAGTTTGGCAAGGCCGAGTGGGATCAGCTGCTTGGCCACTGTCAGGCCGTCTGCGATCTGCCAGCCGCCGCTTTTGCCTCGGAGCTGATAGAGGCCTACCCTAACGCCAAAGTGATCCTCACAAACAGGGATCCTGACTCCTGGCACAGGTATGCTCCTTTCTGTGCCTACAGGACGCGCAGGATGCCGTGTCTTTTTCTCCATGGTGCTCCGCACTGACGCGGAACCACCCGCAGGTCTACTACCAAGACGATCTACCACGGCATCAAGGACGAGACATCTCAGATCATCTCTCACTTCGACTGGGCGTTCTCGCTCTACCGGCCGATGCTGCTTCTCCTCTGGGACCGCCTGTTCCAGGGTGACTTCGAGAACAGGGGCAAGGAGGTCTACAAGGCACACTACGACCTCGTCCGTGAGCTCGTCCCCAGCAACCGCCTCCTCGAGTACGATGTCACCCATGGCTGGGAGCCTCTCTGCAAGTTCCTGGGCGAGGACATACCCGAGATGCCCTTCCCAAATGCGAACAGCGCCAGCGACTTCCAGGCGGGCCTGCGGGGCCGCAACAAACGCAAGATCAGGGATGCCATCGTCAGGGCGTTTGTTTTCGTCCTGGGCCTTGCCTGCATCTGGATGTTGTTTGGTTACATCTCACGGTGGACGGGACTCATTTGAGACGAGTAGGATAGATGCGTGAGCCTGGGTTCCCGCCCTCCCCCCTCTCCCGGCTCCCTCTTTTAGCAGACATTATGCGAGATCTCATAACCTGGCGAGTTGTCATCTCGGTTTCACGATGAGATCTGGCGCGAGGGGCTGAGAGGAGAGAGGGGAAGGAGGGGGTTTGGTCCCGATGATTTATTATTAATGACGTGGAGTTTCGGTCAACGGCTCATCCTCACCAAAAGCATGGTAACTCCTTAGACACTGGAATAGCGATATTGAAGACTCGAGTAGTTTAGACCACTTCTACTTGCATGATATACCATGATGACAGCTTTATTGTCTTCTTGCTTGCACAGTCTTCGCCGCAGAATTATGTTGATGCTCCTTTCCGCTTGGAGGTTATGCCAAAACTTTCCACGCGGCGTATGAAATACCAAGCAGTCACGTATCGATCGACTTTTGAGCTTCGCATCCCACATATTAGGGCTTACCACTCTCAAGGCGGATGCAAAAAAAGAAAAGAAAAAGAGGCCAATGCAGTGCTCCCTTCGCATTCGGACTAGTGAGATCTCATAGAAAGCCTCCGTCGGCTAAACTATTGTGCCAGAGTGCGATCATATACTAGATTGAAGGTGTTCCGCCACGAAACTTGCTGCATAAGCAGGCGCCTGGCGGGTGTTGACACCGACATCAGCCCGAGCTGCCACGCCCCCAGGTATGCCGTAATGCCCTGCAGTGATGATCTCTCCTGTAGGCCTATTGCTTGTCTCCGTCAGCTTGGAACGCAATGCCTCGCGCTGTTCTACGACGGAGGGGTTATTGTGCCTTACTGCATACATCCCGTAGTGCTTCGAATATCTACACGGCGACATATGATGATAGAAGTCTGTCTTGTGAATATTGCAAAGAAAAATAGAAAGTCTCGGTATCTGTGGCAGAGTCCAGTCCGAGTAGCTTGTGTGTGAACTGGAAGGATTTAATAATAATAGTGGTTGGAATCAGCGACTGATGACATTTTGAATGGCCTGTTAAGGTATTACTCATTGCGTGGGTTTCATGATAATAATTCGAGGGCTCAGACGATAGTGAGTCTTGATTTTGACTCTCCTTCGTAAAAATTGTACAAGTTATCGAAGACTCCGAGACGCCGATACACCTGTCGATTTTCCATAGGAGCAGGCTCCAGAATCAAGCCCGTGCGATCTGTAATGAAGACACAAGTGACCGTGCCTTTTCTTTCTGACGCCTCTCTTGCAATATCAAACCTGGCAACGGCGATGTGAGAGTCGTCTTCATCGTCCGGTGCTCCTTCGGGTGTCATATGAACGGGATGTAGGACAGTGACTAATCCACTCCAGCCAGTGCTCTTCTTGGTTTTTTGCCTGAGCTTGCCCGGTTCTCTCAGTATCGGGCTGACATATGCAAGCTTGGTGGGCGCCCTGAGCACAATCTCCCACGATCCTCCGTCTCCAAGGAAGTCGTGCCCCGTCGGAAAGGCTATGAATTCCACCAGAACAATTTCCTGCAGCCTCTCGCTGAAACGATGGTTTGTAGGCCCATCCACCGACGCCCAAGACCAAGATGGTGCGCGATTTTGAGCGTCACCCGTAGGCCGTGCCATAAAATCGCCAGGCCAGAGAGTTTGCCATTGTTTCTTGATATCGTCACTCCTAAACTTCATCCCAAGGCCACGTCGGGTCGTCCAAAGAAGTCCCCACGGCAGATCCGTCTTCCAGATTCCGACCCGGTACTCCTCAGCGATATGTTCCTGGAGGGACCGCACCACGCCGGAAATCGCGGCCAAGCGGTCTGCGGGGCGCGTTAGGAATCGTGGGGTGTAGAAGAGATCCAGCGCCCAGTACCAGAGCTTCAAGTAGTCCAGTCTTGTATCTGGCGTGCGGGACATGGGTAAAACTCGTAAACCCTCGAACCAAGGGGCGGGTTTCGACGCCCTGATGCTGCTGTACAGCCCTCTCTGGATTCGTGAGCCTTCTTCCCAGACCCCGCTGTCTACACACCTGTAGTGCATCTGCTCCTTTCCATATACCAGCAGGCGCCTCGGCAGCACGGCCTCCTCGTAGCACCAGGCACGGGTGCCCGCCGGACCCTCCTGTACCGAGGGTACTCCTGGTCTCAAGAATACGTAAGTTTCATCTGTTGACAAAGAGTCCATTCGGCTGCTCCGGCTGTATCGGAGTCGCTGGTCAGAAAGCACAGGATGCGGCCTCCGACATAGGAAAGTATCACAGACCGTCTTCGTGGAGGCGGCCTGTATGGTGAGGTGGGAGTCACCGAAAATGCGGTGCATGTTCATGATTTCCTTTTTTTGAATGCCTTGTCGTCTTGGACGATGCAGAGGGCGTCGATCCAGAGGTACCGTATGCCGAGCTTTCGAGTGGCGAAGACGGCGTCCTGGATGGTCTGTGGTAATTTTTCTTCAGGGACTCCGTCGAGATACTGATCCTTGTTCCAAGTGCTGAGGTACAATTGTTGTAGATCGTTTGTAAAAGGGACACCCCAGACGTAGCTGAGAGCGACATAAAGTCCTTTTGTTGTTCCATTCACGTTTTCGAAGAGCCGGAGTTTCTTGGCTGAGTCCACAGACCCAACGTCCAGGGTATAGGTCGGCAGGTCCGCTTCCACGACGGAGCAGCTGTTGTGATTACGAGTGCAATCTCTCAACCACTCCCCAATACGGTGGAAGGCCTCATCGGACCGCAGATCAGAGGCCATGGGCCTTCCAGAGACACCACTAACCGAACAAATGGCATCTGTGTTTAATCGTCAATGTCACTTGCAGCATTATAAATACGGATCTGGGCGGAATATAAATAATACCTGGTAATACATAGAGAGGCAGAGTGATGATATTCCCACCTTCCTGGTAATCATAATCCTCAACCAACCAAGCCTTTGATTGGCCACTTGTAATATCGAGGAAGAATGCAATTGCTGCTTGCTGTGTCCTGATCTTATCGAGATAATCAGGTGCGCACTCTGCCTGTACTGCTCTCCACAGCCACCAGCAGAAAGGACATAGGCAAGATTGGAGGTCATCTAGGCTGTTGTGGATCCGATGTGAGTATGCATGAAATTCTTCAACCGGGGGAAGTTCCTGACATGCTGGACAAAGAGCTGAAATATTGTAGTCTACAAGTGTGTGGGTATAGGGAGTCATGGCTCCAAGCAGAGGAGGAATCGATCAAGACTAGGATCACACCACAGAGAACTTTGGCTCAATGCTTATCGGTTGACGTTGGGACGCCGTGGGAGTCGGACACGGGTCCTGCATCAGGGCCGGCGCCGAGGGGAGCTTGCAAGCATCAAGGCGCCAACCACGTCTCTTATGCGGCAAAGCCCGTTCTGAGCTGATCTGATCGGCGGCGCATGGGTTTAACTCCCCGACCTCGTCTCCACTGGTGGTCTCCTCCACCCACCACGGCACGCCAGCCAACATCCTCGGCCCAGATGAGCGGGACACGGCGCTGAGATATGAAGAAAGGTGCCCTCTTGGGCTGTGCAGGATGCACACCACAATGTGGCCTGCAGTTAGTGCGCGTGGAAGTCATCTCAAGCCTCGGCTGCTTCTTACGCGGCCCCTGGCTGAATACATAATCCCTGGAAAGAAATCTATCCAGAAAGGGATCACCGCAACGTGTCAAAGGATGAGCATCCCCGTCCTGTTGGTTTAGTATAACTTGTCCAAAGCCTAGTGAACAGCACGCGCATCTGGATATCATCCATAATCCTCGACCTACCTTTTTATAGAGATCGATCGAGTACTAACAAGTGGCTCGAGATATCCTCTCTCACGCTCTCTCCCCTATCCTTGTCTTCTTACTATCAACTCAAGAAGATGGGCTCTTCAGCCACCAGTGCCGACTCGTACGACATCATCATCATCGGCGGCGGCCTAGCCGGCGTTAACTGTGCCTACCGCCTCCAGTCCAGGCTCCCTGACGCCAAGTTCGCGGTCCTGGAAGCCCGTGATGACATTGGCGGCACCTGGGAGATCTTCAAGTACCCAGGCATCCGGTCCGACTCAGACCTGCACACCTATGGCTTCGCCTGGGAGCCGTGGCCGTACCCGACGCCCATCGCCGAGGGGGAGCTGATCCTGTCCTACCTGCATGAGTGCGTGAACAAGTACGACCTGCGCAGGTACATGCGCTTCCGGCACAGGGTGACGGGGTGCGACTGGTCCAGCGAAGCCAAGAAGTGGACGCTGGCGGTCGATAATGACGGGCAAAAGAAGACCTACGAGACGTCCTTTGTGGTCCTCGGCACGGGCTACTACGACTACGAGAACCCCCTGCCCGCCGTGATTCCTGGGCTGGAGAATTTTCAGGGCAAGGTGATGCACCCGCAGTTCTGGCCGACAGACTATGACTTCTCCGAGAAGGAGGTGGTGGTCATAGGCAGCGGCGCCACGGCCATCACGCTGATCCCCAACCTGGCGCCCATGGCCAAGCACGTCACGATGCTCCAGCGGAGCCCCACGTGGATCGTGGCCACCACCAACCGGGCTCCCCTCGACGGGCATTGGCTGAATACCTTCCTGCCCAGGAGGCTCAAGGCGTGGCTGCACTGGCTGTACTTTGCGGTCGTGCCCTTCTACCGCGTCACCCTGTGCCGAATGTACCCGCAGGTGGCGAGGACCGCCCTCCTCAAGCAGGTGGGCGAGCGGCTGCCCGCGGACATCAGCACCGACCCGCACTTCACGCCGCGATACGATCCCTGGCAGCAGAGGCTGTGTCTGTCGCCAGAGGGAGACTTCTTCGAGTGCTTGCACGGCCGAGACGGGAAGCCTGCGAGGGCGGGCGTGGTCACGGCCAAGATCGAGACGGTCACGGGGGACGGCATCCTCTGCGAGGACGGGCAGAGGCTGAACGCCGACGTGATCGTCACGGCAACGGGGCTGAAGATGCAGTTTGGTGGTGGGATCCCGCTCCGCGTCGACGGCGAGCTGGTCAGCTACCCTGAACACGTCATCTGGGAGGGCTGCATGATGAACGATGTGCCAAACCTGATGTACATGGTTGGATATGCCTGGGCCTCGTGGACGCTGGGGGTAGACAACACGGCCATCATGCTGTGTCGTCTGTGGAGTGAGATGATGAAGAGGGGCCAGCAGGTTGCTGTGCCCAAGTTCCCACATAGGAGGATTGCCGAGGAGGACAAGAAGTCTTGGCTGGAGCTGACATCCACATATGTAAAGAAGGACAGGACGTCTCCGTTCAGCCTAAAGGATGGCAAAGGTCCCTGGAAGGCGAGGGGCAATGTTTGGTTGGACTGGATACATGCCAGGGTTGGGAATGTGAGCAGAGCCTTGGCCCTGTCCTGAGGGCTGTTGAGGTGATCTTTGCTTGGGAGGCTAAAGGCAAGAGGCTATGCTGGAGGGGTCCTGGGAATGCAAATCAGTCTGCAATGAACTTCCTTACATGGGTTGGAACAGGACATGGCTGAGACACTGTGTAAAGGATGATTGTAGAATAGGAATGCCGCGGCCATGAGCTTTCCAGAGCGATGACAGACAAACACAGAAAGTATGAGGGGTGGCAGGTGGGTCCTTGCTTTCGAGCTAGGGAGGGATGAGGTACCGGTACTATACAGGGTAGGACCTGGAGGGGCAGCAGGCACACTTTTGGCCAGCTGTCACCAGCTGGCTGCTTGCTGAATCAGCAGAGCACCCACCAACAATCAATTTTCGCGATGAGGTGAACTTTTTTCTGTGATTGTCTCCAACGCCCTGACCTCAACCAACCTCCAAAAACCCACCACCACCACCACCGGACTGCATCTCAAATCTTGTCAATTCCCCTCCAGAGGAATCAAAGCAGTCAAGATGTCCACCCCTCAGCTGAACAAGATCGCGCCCAACAGCCCCTCCCACCAGAAGCCTTCTGAGCTGGAGTCCCAGATCGCTGGTGCCCTCTATGATCTCGAGACCAACACTGCCGACCTGAAGGTCCCTCTGCGGCCTCTGCAGTTCGTCTCTGCCAAGGAGGTGAGAAGATGAAACTACCATTTTCCCCAGAAAACAGAACAAGACTCGTGTGGTCTATCCGCCAAAAACCGACCCCATCGAATCCTATTCCACCGAGTGCGACTGT
The DNA here is from genome assembly GCA_016584495.1 of Celoporthe dispersa. NCBI lineage: Eukaryota > Fungi > Ascomycota > Sordariomycetes > Diaporthales > Cryphonectriaceae > Celoporthe > Celoporthe dispersa. Next base: position 460,862 of record WAID01000011.1, read on the forward strand.
GCCCCGACACCGTCTTGTCCGCCTGTCTGTTCCCGTCGTAACTACTCTGCCTCCTCTCGTGTTGTCTCGACAATGTAAAAGAGAAGGACAAGTGTTTCGACTGCCAGCCAGAGGAGAGAGAGTTGCGTGATGGAAAAAGAAAACCAACCAACCAACCTCTCTCGCGCGCATACGATACTTGGAATCACAAGCGAAAAGAAGACACTCAAATACAACAAGTGTGGAATAGGACGGGAAGCGGTCCACGGATTCTGTTTCTCTCCCCCTTCACAGGGGCCAGACAACACCATCCGGGAGCTCGCATGCTGACTTTTGGGATCTTGAAATAGATCGAGGTCGGCCACGGCAAGAAGGCTATTGTCATCTTTGTCCCCGTCCCTTCCCTGCAGGGCTTCCACCGTGTCCAGCAGCGGTAAGTTTCTTCTCCCCACCCTTTCCTGGCCTGCCTCCATGATTTCAGGTCGCCCTTTAGCTGCCAATCTGCACAACCTCGCTGACCTGGCCCACGAACCACCAGCCTCACCCGTGAGCTCGAGAAGAAGTTCTCCGACCGCCACGTCCTGATCCTGGCCTCCCGCCGCATCCTGCCCCGCCCCAAGCGCTCCACCCGCTCCCGCAACACCCAGAAGCAGAAGCGCCCCCGCAGCCGCACCCTGACCGCCGTCCACGATGCCATCCTGACCGACCTCGTCTACCCCGTCGAGATCGTCGGCAAGCGCATCCGCACCAAGGAGGACGGCGCCAAGACCCTCAAGGTCATCCTCGACGAGAAGGACCGTGGCGGTGTTGACTACCGCCTCGACACCTACTCCGAGGTCTACCGCAAGCTCACCGGCCGTGGTGTCACCTTTGAGTTCCCCCAGGCTGGTGCCGCTGAGTACTAAGCGCCTCTCTCTCTCTCTTCCCTCTTGTTACAACATGGAAGGGGTCAAGTTGGTAGTCAGTCCGAGACAGTGGGACGGACAAGGGTCACCATGAGTTAAAATACCCAAGGTGTTGGAGGTGGCGAGGGCCGTGGTGGTTCTTAAAGTTAGGGCTTTATGGGCAAACTGGTTGATTGATCAAAAGGGACAAGAGTGGTTGGCAAACCAAATTTGGGAGGGGGCACAACGGCGTTCTTCTGCGTTTTGTTTCTTCTTGAGGACGGGATAGCTTGTCGAAATAGAACAAGCACGGTCTAAAATTTGCCAAATGATGAAATCGCCAGAACTGTCATAAGCCGCTACAAAACTGTTGCATCTTGCCATGCCCGAGACCTGCTGCGAATCTCTCCTTATCTCCAAATGACCTGTCTAGACTCTAATTCTCCGGGGTATCTCTGATCAACATCATGATGCGCTTACATGTAGAAAGTCCCTTCTCTTGAAGTACTTCATCCTAATCCTGCTTGATCCGGCCTATGCCTAGTGCGCACCAGTACGCCAGCTCTCTCCTCTCCCTCCCGTCCTTGCTGTCCTTGGCCGGCGCCCCATCCTGTGCGGCGTCGTCCGTCTCCCACTCAAGGCGCACGTACATGGGTATCTCCAGGATATCCTCATCCTCCTTCAGTGGGCTCAGATCCATGGCTCCCTTGGCATCCTTAGCGAGGATCGAAAAGTTTGTCTTCTCCAACCTCAGCGAGGCTGGCACCACCTCGACCACGATAGTCACCCAGTTCCGACCTCGCTCCCAGACCTTGCCAGGCTCCGCCTGGTGCTGCTGGCCCGTGGTCTCCTCGGTGCCGCCGCGCCGCCGCCTGTCCTTGTCGCCGTCCTTGAGAGCCTCATCCCACACATCCGTGTTGGCGTCGATCTCGAACTCGGGACACAGGATGGTGACCTTGCTAGCGAAGCGGCCCGGCGTAACCGAGGGCGTTGCTAGCGTGACCTTGACGGCCTCGAAGATAGGATTCTTGAAGGTCAGGGAGGAACTGCACCGGCCGGAGGGGCGCCAGGAGAGCTGCGGGCCCGGCGGCGCTGATAGAAGCGCCCGAGGGTGCTCCCGATATCGTCTGGGAGAGGGACGTGGCCTGCAGTGGACGCATGGAGATGCTGGGGATATAGCTCCCCGCCACGAGCCGTATGCGGAACCGCGTGTTGCTGACCTTGGCCTCGGGCTTGCTCACGATGTGGCGGCAGACGGGACACCTCTTGGATCGTTTGGTGCGCAGGAGGTAGGGGATGGGTCGGAGCTCGTCGAGGAACTTCGACCGGCCGTGCATCACGGGCTCGCAGACGTTGACCGGTAGCTGGGCGGCGGCCTGGTCGAGGGAGACGGTCCCATCCCAGCCAGACTGGTGCAGGCGCCCGATAGATGCCGTCTCGTCGAGATCTGCTACCTGCAGCCCTTCGTCGGCCTCGAGGGACTCTCGCATCAAATGAGCACGGGCCTTGGCCCCCTTCTTGTCGCCGAGCAGGCCAGTCCCGGTGTATAAGCTCATAATACGCGACAGAGAGCCCGGAGAGCCAATGCCCAGATCACCCAGTGAAGATAGTCCGGATGGGCCAGTGGAGGAGGCGTCGGCCAGCTGCGACTGGTAGAAAGATTTCAGACTGCCAAATTGTGTCTCGACGTCAGGGTGTTCTGGCTCGTGAACGACATCCCTGGTGGGCGCTTCTTCTCCTATGGGGGGCAGGGCGGAGGAGGCGAGACCCGAGCCGACGCTGACGGAGGAACTGCCGGGAGTGCCATCTTTGCGCCTGTCCTTGCGTTCCCTGGGGTGAGCCTCGTCCTGCCACCATTCCGGATCCTCTGCAGCTGGGCGTAGATGCCGTTGGGCTTGTCAAACCTAATACCAATCTCGGTGGACGTCCACTGACAGTAGGAGCACGTGAGGATGTAAGAGGACAGGGCGGAAGAGTGTGCCGTATCGGCGCGTTGGTCAGATGTTGATGGAGGCGGTGGGTCGGTGGCAGTGACGGAGAGCGGCCCGACACAGACGGGACACTGAAAACAGCTGCGCGTACACCTGTGAGAGAGGGGAAAGTCAGGTCAGCCTTCTTCAGGTCGTGTGGTATGGGGGTTCGGGAGACCAAGACTACACACCTGTTCCCGTCGCTCTTGATGTTGCTGCCAGGCACCTCGAAGAGGCAGTTTGGACAGTAGTAGGTGACGATCTCCTCGGCTATACACCTTGGACAGCGGATCTGGTGGCAGTCCTCGCAGTAGAGGAGGTACTCGAGAGGGTAGAGGCTGTAGTTGGCGCGAGGGGCCCTCGGGTCAAAGGCGCGCTCGTCATCATCGGGATCGGCCTGAAGGGGCGTGGTAGGATCGCTGTGGTTGTGGCGAGAGACGTTGGCTGGGTCCGAACAAGGGCATTGGATGTAGGTGTACGGTGTGATGGCAGCCATCTTGACAGGCAGCGCTGGTTCTTGGTCAGCTCTAGCGCATGGCTACACCAAAGCTGCTTCTCCTCGTGCAATTCTGCTGCTGTCACAGGATCGGGCTCGCGACGCGACAAAGGGCCGAGACACGCTGACGGTGACGGTGCCAAGATATCTATCTCATATGCACATCTTTTTTTCCTTCCTTGGTGAGTGATGCAAATTAGTGAGCTATGGCTTGACGTCAGGATGTCATGTGTCCAAGAGAAGGGGTGTGCGCGCGCGTCGAAGTCGGGTAGGCGACTATGGAAGACGCGTTGACCTGAGGCTGACGGAGTATGGAGCTATGGGTAGTACATAGTACAGAAGGGTGGGGGTAAGCTTTTTGCCCCGGGGAGGGGGGGGGGTGGGGTGGGTTTTTTTTTCTTTTTTTTTTTTCTATACCAAGGCAACAGTGTTAGGGTGCACTGTCTGTGGCGTGCCTGCTTGCTGTACGCACCTTCTGTCCTAACACAAAAGATCTACCACTATTATGGCAAGTGCCATGTTACCCAAAGTGACCTCAAATTTGAGAGGTTGGTTTGCGATGCATGCATGTCCCAATCTTGACCTCACAAGATACGATACCTTGAAAGTGACTGCCGACCAGCCACACAAGAGATCTCAGAACATGTGGGAAACGGGTACGACACACACAACCTGGGCATGACCAAATCCGACCCGAAGGGTTTCCGAAGGAACACAAGCCGGATGAAGAAGTCCCTCACGCTCCTCCCGAGTTTCTGCTAGCTTGTGCCTCGTCTGGTGGACCAACTCAGTGAGGATGATGCTATGGTGCAATCTTAAAGGAGGTGGATGGGTGGATCAGTGTATGGCCTGCAGCGAGAGACAGAGGCACGATGGAAGCAATCCTCCACCTTGAGAGGTTTGATGGTCCATTCGCCTGTCCATCCGACCGACCATCCATCAAACTTATGGCCATCACCTCGACATTCTGCCTTGCGTGTATCGGGGACGACGATCTGGGCCACGAGAGGGTGTGAACGCGTGCCTTCAAAGTTTGTGGCGGCCCGAGAGATGCATACTACACAGCCCGTACAAGACATGTGTATATACGGACAATCGAGCTGAACACCAAGCAACAACCCGCCTTGCGCTACTGCACCACCCTCCCCACGTCTCAGTCCGGACCCCAGCTTTTGTCTCGAGCCACAATTTTCCATCTTTTCTCGTCCGTCAATCTGCTTGCTACCTGGCTGGGGGGTGAGGAGCCGCGTCGACCTGTTTTGCTGGAGGGCTCCCGGAACCATCTCTCGCCGGCACTAGGGGACGACTGCAATTTGATGGTGCCCACCATCTGTGATTTGATGAGCAGGCTGGTCATGTCACCATTTTGCGCTCGGTCGATCTGCTGGATCTCTCTCTCGTCGACCTCCGGACATTCTGGCCTCTAGCCCGCCCCGAGTTCTCGTCTCCACTTTGGAAATCTCGAGGTCTCGCCTCGCAGCTCGGAGGCAGCCCGAGTCTGGCCCGCTGGTTGTCGATACCGCTCTTGTGCCTCACCTCTCGAGGACCACCCTCGAGCCGTGTTCGCGACTCATCCTCCCGTGCTGCCTCGGCATCGTGAAGCCTCCTGGCTCTGCATCTCTGCCGATTCAGCACGGCCTGGCCCCGCCTAGTCAGGTCTAGCCTGCTGCCGTCGGTACAGGGTTGCACCCTTGGCCTGGGACACGGGCGTGGGCAAATCCTAAATTGTTTGGCATTCGTGGGATGCCACGCCAACTAGGGCCCTTCGGGCTGAGCTGCGAGAGAGACTTGGCTCTTCTTGATGGTACCACTTCTCGTCATTCCCCATAGGGACCCCCGGTGGCTACACGAGCAGCGGCTCTCCTAGCCTCCTGGCATGGCTCGACTGGCAAGCTCTTCTTGGTGGCGGTGGTGGGGTAGCTGCAAGCCATGCAGCTGTGGAAGTTGAGTTGGCTGCTCGTTGAGTTTATCTTCTCGGTGCAGAGTGAGGGTCTCACAAATCTGTTTCACGAGCATGCCGCCCTTCTTCAGATGCGGGTCGGGCTGTTGGTTGGGGGGAGACTATCATTCCTCACCTCTCCCACCGTCATCTCCCCAGCGCCCACTGGAACGCCGCATCCTCTCCACAACAGTCAGTCAATATCAACAATAACCACCTGGTTCACTCGTGGTCTGTCTACAAAGCTGCGGGTATAAACATAATTCTTTCGCACACGCATACACGCACATACACTTTTTTCTCTTTCTGCTCGAAGCAGCCTCACGCAGACTCCCAGGGACCGCCATCTCGGTCTTCGCCAGATCCCGTCACCGCGGCCACGAAACCCAATGCTAGTAATTGAGGCTTGAGTTGGCGCCGCTACCAGACAGCTAGCTCATCTATGGCTATCTTGATACCGTAGTGCGCCAGTGCCCCCGGTAGCTTCTGGACCAGGCCCAGCCCCAGGTCCAACCCAGTTGATTGATACGGGCTCGCCTAGTTTGACGAGATCGTCCTCATACACATATACAAGGGACGTGGCCTGCCTCGCTACGGGACCTTCGCCTCCGCTCTCGTCGTCTTCACGTCCGAGGAAGTCCGCCAGCGTCATGCTGTACAACGGCGTTTCCAATCGGTGGAGGGGGTGGAAGGCCAAACACCAAGGTGATCTTGGGGCTGTGGATGCGAGGCCGTTTCGCCAGCAGAGTCTGAAGAGGTTTGATGGTGCCGCCAGGAGCTGCTCTTCATGGGACCGCCTGAGAAAGGTACCGTGACATCACTTTCCTGGCTCTGGACTTTTTCTCACACAGACTTGATGGCTGATCTCCCACCCAGGATCCAGAGTTGTGTTTCCGGGATGGCAACTGTTTCGTGTACCTCTACGAGAAGGGACAGTCACGGCAGGGAGCCGCCTACGAGGTTTCCATCGACAGGCTCCTTGCTGCTCATGCCCGGCCGCTGTTGGAGAGATTCTTGGATAGATCTATGTCCGAGGAGACTGCTTATCGGAAAGGTCACATCGACCTGTACGTGCCCGCACCCACAGCGGCAAACCGATCTCAGGCCTTGCAGTATCATGTCGCAATTCGAAATTTTCTTGCGTGGGTTTACGGCCGATCACTCGTCGGGGACCAGCTGGGCAACACGGTCATCGGACTCGTTCATAGCATGGATCAGTTTCGTGACCCTGGCGCCGACAACATCGAGGGCTTGTTGAACTATCTCAACGATGCAGGATACCTGGACATGCGCAACCAGCCGCATCACGCTGTGGCTCTGTTGCGCGTGGCCGAGGTTTTCCAGATCCGGGACCTTTATATCAACGCGTTCACGCATTGCGTGGGGATGAGCGAGCGCTTGTACAAGTGCTCCGAGCTTTCCGTGAGTGAACACCGTCCCTGGTGCGACTTGATTCCTTGTCATCAATAAATTAGTAGAGAGCTTCGGCGCTTCAACGTACTGACATGTGTCCCCTAGCGTGTAAGCGTCGCCTCACGAAAGCTCATCAGACGAGCGAGGGCCGATATGGAATCCCGACTACGCCGCGCCAGCATTATGCTGGGCGACCTGCTTGAGGAAGAACTGTCCGAGTCCCACGTTGGCCTGTCTGCGGGCGAGCGAGCACACCTCAACCGTTTCAGGTCTTACATCCGTGGTTTTTACAGGACAAAGTTTGGCAGCTTTCCTCCGCCGCCTTGGAACCCACGATGCGGCGGCATCTTCCGGCCCGAGGTATACTCCTCCATGAAGGCAGACTTTGAAGCGCTGTACGAGTACCTGGTCGATGAGAAGTTCACCACAGTCGACAACAGCCCACCTGTCGCGCACGGCGGACTCTGCACCCTGCAGAGCGTCTACGAGTTTGACAGGAGGCATGAGCTTGCCGCTCTCGAGCGCCCTCTACCGCTCCTCCCGGAGCTGAGGAGGGATAAGCTGCACCGTCGGAGGAGTCTCATGCCGTGGCTCATCGACGGTCTCGGGCTCCGGGAGGGCAGGCTGCGCCCCGACCAGCGCCGCATCGCACATGCCGCCCTGCTTAGGGCTACGAATCAAGGAAAAGCTCATCTCCTGGACAACGAGTTAGTTCTGGCCTATCAGAGGTTCGAAGAGGACTCGGTCCTCCTCCACCATCGCAAAGGCGAGCGCATTGAAAAATTCCCAATCGGCACCGGGGACGCCAGAAAAGTGAGGTGGCTGCTTGTCTATGCGATGTATCAGACGCTGCGCACCTGTGCTGAGGTCCCGAAAGAGGTCACCTCTATTACAGAGGTAGACTATCACCTGGGTGTCTCGACCAAGGGTACGCCTCCATGGCAAACAGAAGATATTGCCGACCCCCCACCCACTCTTAACAGATGGGATGCCGACGACTTCAGGCCTCGTACCCCACAGCATGACCAACCGATCAGTGCTGCGCCCCTACTGACTCCTGTCAAGCCCTCCAGGTCGGAGGAGCCAGGGCTGCATACTGGCATCGAGATCAAGCCTGACATCGATTACTTTTCACTGACCCACCGGGGTGAACCACACGGGCGCCGTGGGCATGAGAATGAGATTGCTGTGCTTCCACGGTCGAAATCACATCGCCTGAGGAGGGGCATGTCTATCCGCAGGTCACTGAGTGTTTTCAGAACCGCTTCTCAGCGGCCTGCAACCTCGCACCCAGCCATCACGAACGCCAGGGCATACCAAGAATGCAAATCAATGCATCATGAAATCATCGTTCATGGGTACGGCAATGGGACAAATAACGCTACCGACCTGCCGACAGGCGGCACAGACAACACGGAAGATGTGAATGTTCCGGCTGGTTTTCCAGCCCGGCCGCCAGCTTTGGCAGCAACAAGTCGCTCAGTCTCAACAACTTCCACAAGAAGTCATTCGACTTCAGTCTCGAGATCATCTACTGCTGCTGCCAGCTCAGTGTCGACAGCGCCCACCACCATCGTCGAGCCCTTGAGCCCTGTATCAGGGCCGAAGACGAGCAGCAGCTGTATGAGTCCTGAAGCCCCTGTGTCTGAGGCAGTGACGGATGCGGCTTCCACCGACGAAAGTCACGCAATCACCGCCGACACGCACTATGACAACCTCTCGTTTCCATCGCGGAGGCAGAGCACCCGAAAGCCTCTGCGCAGCCTGTACTCGAGCGACGACATGTTCGCCGCCGCATCAGTGAGCGAAGCGCCACCGCCGCCGCCGCTGCCTCGGCGCAGCAGTAAGAGGTTCAGCGCGCCTGCGTCCAAGCGATGGAGCCTGCTGGAGCTGGTGGCGTCTCTTCGCGAGAACGACGGGGACAGCAGCGATTCAGAGGCTGATGATCTACAGCCCTCGCCGCTGCGCATCCGCAAGACTATAGGCCAGCGACCACGCATCCAAACCCATTTAGAGGTCGACCAAGATGACAGCCTGCGCGACTCCAGCGACTGGGAGCGGATGGTGCACAGTGCGTCGGAGGTCTCTCCGCCGTGTACGTGGGAGCAATTCACCGATCTTGGAGGCTTCCAACCCATTCAGTCGTTAACGTAAATGGTAAAGAAGATGCGAGGGCAGGATCAAGAGTTTGGAGGGATTTCTGGCGCCGGACGCAACCATTTCGTGCCTACTCGGCCATCATCACTCCTTGACTATATTTCATTTTGTTCACTATGTTTCCAAGATACCCGACAGTCTTTTTTCGAAGGACCGCAGCCCTGCGCGGCCGTCTAGCAGCGCCCACGTTTCTGTTTTAATCGATCCCAAGAAAACAGCAAGTGTAGCGACGCTCAAAGTACCCAGTTAGAGAAAAACACACCGAAAAATAAACAAGTTCCATCTCTTTAATCAACATATTAAAATGCTGCCCAATGTTTCCAAGACCCAATTGTTGCACGTGAATGCAGGCAAATCAGCGGCAGCGCCTTGCTTACCGTGCCGCAACAGCAGTGGCACCCGAAGAGAGCATTATGTAGCACTGGAAAGACCTTCGTCGCGGTGTACATACAGTCTCGACCTCGTCTAGCTATGTGTCCCCAATATACATCACTCGTCCTTGGCTGACCCGGTAGCTCGGGATGCGATGGTGATGGCGTCGATAATCTCGGATCCGATCTGGTAGATCATGTAGGACGGAACGACCAGCCAGGCACCACTATCATCATCCAGTTTCAAAGTCAGTCTCTGCAGGTTAACCCAGATGGGTGAACAGGTGGGTGTACGCACTTGGGGATAATCCACAGCAGGATCAAGTCCCACGGCTTGTTGTGGCCGATGTTGTCGAAACCAGAAAAGTACTCGTTCAGCCAGTACAGCATGGTCTTGCTGACCGTCATAACAGACGCCGCAAACCCGACCGCGACAGCCAGCGCGCCCGCGCGCCCAGCGACCCTCCTCCTCGCCTGCACAGCACCAGCAGAGGCCGTGACGCCGCCCACTGTGCCCCCCGCCCGATACCACAGCGCGACATACGCAAGGTACATGAGCGACTCGACGACGTTCAGCCAGGCCTGCGCGGCCGTGAAGCCGTTGCCGAGGTTCCACTGCTTGAAGCCGTACATGTGGTCGACATTGCCGTAGAGGTCGTAGGGCTTCCAGACGGGGCTGTGCGCCCACCCGCCTGGCATCGTCGCGGGGCGGCCGAGGACGTAGCCCGTGTCCCAGGCGACGAGGGGAAGCGAGATGGCGAGCCAGGCGAGGGTTATGGTCGTAGGCGCGTGGGACCAGCCGTGGGTGATGGGAGGGGATTTCTTGTCGCGCCTGCGGGTGAGGGTGGTGGGTGTCTTTAGGCCTGGCGTTAGGGCCCGCGAGGACGAGCGCGTTCCTACCATTTTGGAGGGCTGTGTATATGGTATTGTTATGTGAGGTCGAGCTGGCTTTGGGTGTTTCTTGGTGGGTTCGGCACGGGGAAGCTTCTTGTTGCTGTGTGTTCAGGATTCCGGGGCGTGCTTGCGACGGGGGCGCGACTTGCTCGGCAGGGCAGGGTAGGTAGACTTTTTTCTTTCTTTCTTTCTCGGAACTTCGAAGGCCAGAGGGAGGGGTCAGGTGTGTCTCTGTATGAAAGGATGGAGGTGGGCAAGAATCGCTACACGGGCGCAGAGCGAGCAGGAGAGAGCTTGATGAAACACGGATGAGTTGTACATATGTACAATGGTTGAGGTTCGCGGGGCTGCCACCTCGCGTGAACCCCTGTTTAGTGATGCCATGGCGGGTCTGGGGTTGTCATAGCAGTACGCAGGGCGACTGGCCCTTGTAGCAACTTACTGCGGCAGTGTGGTAAGATTATGGCAAGAGCGCGTACAGGTTGACAGGGATGTTGTGGTGCTGGGACCCCTGTACCCAAGTACTAGCTCGATACGACTTACAGCAGGTACATACGTACATCGTACCTTACCGTATCGGCGTACGCACACCATCAGTAGATAACTATTTACTCTCTGATCGCCCCTGCACTGACCTGCCTCTTCCATTCCCCTCAGCCCCGTCAACAGGCACTTTCCTCTTTGCCTCTCTCTTGTTTTTCGTGCCAAGGCTCTTGCCTCTGTTTCTCTTTCTCTTCCTTTTTTTTTTCTCTCTCTTTCCGCTTCCCTTCCCCTTCTTTTTCGGGCCTGTGCTCAGGCTGTTATCCCACAGATCTCACCTCCAAATCATCCCTTTCGACGACGACCGCCACGTCATGCACCATGGACAGTCTACCGGGCGAGATCATTGACAATATCCTCGACCATGTATCATTCAAGCAGGGTGCATCGGTTCCTGAGCCTCTCTCCAGCTACGCGATGCTTGGCCGCAGATAGCAGATTGCCGTCGAGCTCCGGACTTTCAGGAGCATCAAGATTCGCAGCTGCGACCTCGGCATGTTTGAAAGCCTCGTTCGAGGACGGTATAGTCAGGCCCGCCGCGAGATTCTGAAGGAGATCACCTTCCATGTCCAACTTGGTAAATATCCTGATTGGTCAGCATCCCGTCCTCTGTCTTCGTTGTTGAATGTGCTCTGATATGCGCTGTGAACCCTGCAGTGCGCAGTGGCTTCAGGAACCCAGCTGGGTTAGGGAGAAGAACAACACCCATCTGACATGGGCTGCTAAGCGGTTCTTCTACCTTCTCAACATATGGCACCCTCAAAAGGTAGCCCAGGGAAAGGACATAAGAATTGTTGCTCCCATCTCCCTACATATTTCCGCTTCGTCTCCATCCGATATCGACCGATTCACGTTTGCTGGCCAATTTGTGAAGAAAAATTCCATCTGGGGCGACTGGGTGCCCACACGCAGCATGGAATGCTACCTTGAAGTGGCCAGCGACACCCGGCTGACCACATTGGAAGCAGTGACTGGGTTCCATGTTGACTACCATACCAGCAGCCGAGGGTTCTCGCCTGCAACTCTTGCTCGCATGGCTAAAGCGCTGCCAAATCTTCAGGATGTCAGCTGGGAGTTTCCAATGGTGGAAAATCGGCTCAGGAGAATCCGACGTGAGCAGCGGTGTGGTGAGTGCACTCGAATGTATCCCCTATACTTCTCTCTCTCTCTCTTTCTCTCTTCAGGCGCCAAACCGCCTACCACTGACATTTCAAAACACGACAAGCCGTCGGCCGCATCATGCTAGGCCTCCCTTTCAAGCACCTCACAGAAATCCGGATTCGGGACTTGCGTACTAGAATCCTGAATCACGACTTCAGGCCTGGTTGTGTATGCGCGCACACGACTAGCCATGTCGACCTGCTCGGCCACGCGATCAATCAGATCTGTCAGCGCAGCCCGGTCCGAAAGCTCGTGCTTGATGGGCACTTCATCATATCCACCGAGGTTTTTCCAGCTGCCGCCCGACGGCGGAGAGCTCTGGCCATCCATGGAGGTAGTCAGGATGGATGCTAGCCTGCTCACTGCTGGCGGTGGCTGGTTTTTGAAATCAAGCCTCGAGGAGCGGGTGACTCGCCGTGCCCCAGAATCATCACGACGCACGCAGAACGGCCGCGAGCCCATCAACCTGTGGCGAGACTGTGTGGACCCGGAGTTGTACGATCCTCTCATGTATAAGTTGGCAAACGCCATGCTGCGGATGCCCAGGCTCCAGCGATTGAAGCTGGCATTCACGAACTGGTATAATGAATCGTCTCGGGGAAAGTGCCCCGGCCTCGAATACTACCTAGAAACGCCTAGTGACAGAGCTAGAGCACCCAAAGCCTCCGTCTGGATCTTCGATTGCAACAGGGATCTGTACTGGCCATACTCGGACACGGGTTTGTACTGGGAGATTCCAGACTACATCGGTGCAGCATACCGAGAGCTAGTCAAGGACGATAGCATCATCCAGAGGGTGCGATGCCCTAGCCACCTACCGAGCTGTCGAGATCCGTGGCTCTGGGTATGAGTAGGTCGTCGTCGCATATCGAGCGTGGGTAGGATCAGAAATCTGTCATCACCACCAGCGTTTGAACCTGACACAGCCTTACAAGAAAGCGTTTTCCTTCCAAAAGAATAGTGCACCCTGGACTACAGAAGAATACGGTCACAATACATAAATTGACAACAGTTCTAATGTCCTCGTCACAAGTGAGACCTTTTGATCTCGAGGCTCGCACTGGCTCCTTCTTAGCTCGTAGACCAGAGGTTTCTAGCCCACGCCCTCGAGAGCCTTAAAAGCTCACCAAGTATACTCACATGACGCGCACAGTCTTTTTCTTTCTTTCTTTCCTTTCGTCCTGTCTTTTTATTTTTATTTTAGTATATATATATATGTGTGTGTGTGTGTGTGTGTGTATGCCCAAGCCCCAGCCATATCATTCCGAAGGGAGATATTCTTTTCACTCTCATTCTTTTCCTGCCTAGAACGAAGGATCAGTGCACGTGTTTCGACCCAAGGCTTTCTACACCTCAAGCAAGATACACAACAACAAAGCCAGGACACCTCCACCCCCAAAATGAGATCGTTTCTACTGAGAGGCTTCTGGGCTGTTATGGTCACTGCAGCAGCCCAGGCAAGAAGTGTCGTCCCCCAGCCAAGAAACGTGCATGCTTCTCTCTTCAAAGGGTGGTATGCGGACCCAGAGATCCGTGCATACGACGGCGTCTACTGGATCTTTCCGACGACCTCGATCCCCTCGGGCCACCAGACCTACTTTGACGCCTTTTCCTCCCGCGACCTCGTCCACTGGACGATGCACCCGTCCATCCTCACACCGCAAGAAATCAGATGGGCCACGGACAACCTCTGGGCACCTACGTCCATCAGGGAGGAACGGAAAATACTACCTGTATTTCAGCGCGAATGGGCTGCGTACGACCAGGGAGACGGCAGGGATCGGTGTCGCTGTTGCCGATGCACCGGGAGGTCCGTACCGAGATGTCCTGGGCAGGCGCCTAATCGACTCGGTCATTAATAATGCGAATCCTATGGACCCTGACGTGTTTGTGGACTACGATGACCGGGTCTACCTGTACTGGGGCGGCACAGCAGTCAATGTGGCCCTGCTGGACGACGACATGGTCAGCTTCCTGCCTCTACCCGGCAGAGGCGATGAGGAGGACGAGGAAGACAAGGACCACACCCTCACCATCAACGACTACATCAAGGACGTCTCGCCGAGCCCCACGTTCGTCGAGGGCACCAAGGTATTCCGCCGTGGTGCAATCTACTACATGATGTGGTCCGAGAACGGCTACGGCGACCCGACATACCAGGTCGCGTACGGCATGTCGGCGTCACCGCTGGGCCCCTTTGGCCGAGTGGGCGTGGTGCTGCAGCAGGATCCAGAGATAGCGGTCGCGACGGGCCACAACAGCGTGGTGAATGAGCCTGGCACGGATGTGTGGTATATTGTCTATCATAGACGGGCGCCGGAGGAGGCGGATGTGAACAAGAGGGTCATCGCGGCAGAGAGGATGTATTTTGACGAGGACAGCGGGACTATACGACCTGTGCGGGTTACGGTCTGATGTCAAAATGCATGGAGAGGAAGAGATAGAGAGGGGGGCGGGGGGCATGCGGGGAAGTAGGATGAGACATAGTTACCTGCTTGTGGACCCCCTAGAGGAAGAGAATGAGGCACGGGAGGAAGGAGAGCGTGGAAATAAGCTTGGAAATATGGGATGGTCATAAATCACACAGGCATGATTGGATAAAGGGACTCGACAGGCGGTAATGAAGCGGTATAGTGAAGGATTAATAAAGATCCTTACTACTTAAGTCACTACCACTGTACTATACTACGTATGTATGCAACCCTGCGTGCCGCTGTGCCCGCTGTCACTGCAGCGGGTCGGAACAGAAGGAGAAACCGATGTGTGTATGACGAGGCTCGCGATGATGGCCTCGCTCGCCGTCGGCACGCGATCTTGTCCATGCACATGCACACGATTGGGTCACGTTGAAGGTTCGCGACACCGAAGAGGCCGAGTTTCCTTGTTGTGTTGCGGTTGCATATGGCTCATTTCTTGTGTAGGACTAGTTGATTCCGCGACATGTGGTTGACATGAAGAAGAAGACGAAGGGGTAGAGAGATGTGATATTGCACGGGAGTATCCGTATGTACTGGAGCGTGTATTTTGTTGGCGTAGATACATCGTAATACCTGTTGTCGTATTGTCGTATTCATCGTCTGGAAGTACAATATTTGTAGCGGTCAGCTCAAGGAGGGTGCTACGGCACGGGAACGTGGTTAAGTTCCACACGTACTGCGCACACGGGACTTCACAGTTGAGACCTTTGCTCTGACTAAGGTATATGGTGGGTATTATCAATAGTGAATTGCCGAAACAATGTGAGTATTTGAAGGGCCTTTCTCTCTTGCCTTATATTGTCGTCTCTGTGAGTTATTATCCCAAGGTCAAGCGGCACTGAATACGTCCATCTTGTGGCGCTCGAAAGATTTATTTTTTTGTAATAATCATCAATTCACCGCGAAGAAGACTTCTCGAAGATGGACAGTCCTCTGATGAATATCCATATGGGTGGCATTGCACTGCTTCTGGCAGTGGGGATCGTACGTCTATCCAGACGGCGGTTTCGTTGAGCTTGATAGAGACCTGTCATTGCTGACCTGGAGACGGCACAGTTCATAGTGAGCAGCCTGCGAAATCCCCTCAACAAAGTCCCTGGGCCATGGTATACGCACTGGACTACGGTGGTCTCGCGGTACCACATGTGGAAGGGACAGCTGCCCTCCTATATACACTCACTTCACAAGGCATACGGTGAGTAATCCTTTCCATAATAATCCAGAGAGTTGTTGTTCTCAGAATATCAACCTCATTAATAAAACAAAATAAAAAATAACCCACAATTCTTACACGCTCTCTCTCTCTCTCTCTCTCTCTCTCAAAGGCCCCATCGTCCGCACAGGCCCCAGCGCAGTCTACATAGCCGACCCAGCCGCCTACCAACAAATGACCAGCATCAAGCACGAGTTCCTAAAGGAGCCCCGGTTCTACTGGGCCATCCACTCAGGCATCTCCAACATCTTCACCACCGTCCGCCCGGACATCCACCGGTACTACCGCCGCCTCCTTGCGTCGGGCATGTCCGAATCCGGGCTCAGGCCGTTCCACGGGCAGATCGAGCCCAAGCACCGTGCTGTCATTGCGGGGATGCAGGAAGAGATGAGGAGCCGTGGGGCAGCAGATGTAGCCAAGTGGTGGCATCTCATGGCCTTTGATGTTATCTCTGAGCTGGCTTTCGGGGGAGACGGCCGGGCTGTTGCAGGCTGGCGAGGTAAGCTTTATCTCTGTCTCTCTTGTCTGAACAAATCTACATGATTACTTCCTAACCACCCACACCAACCAGAGGAACGAAACTGCCCGGGACATGGACGCCCTGGGCCACGCCGCCTCCATCCGACTCACCTTCCCCGAGCTCGCCTGGTACCTGATGCCCCGCCTCCCCATCCCACCAAAGTCGGCCGAGAACGCGAGACGCCTCCGCGAGCACGCCTCAGAAGCCATCCGCCGCCACCAGCGCCTGGTCGACAACACCCCCGACGGCCAGGTCCGCCCCACGCTGATGTCGAAGCTGTACAGTGCGCGCGAGGAGGAGGCGCTGTCGTTTGAGAACCTCAGAGACAATGCGCAGGTGTATCTGACGGCTGGGACGGGGACCACGGCCACCTCGCTCACCTTTCTGGTGTGGAGTGTCTGTCGGCGGCCCGAGGTGCAGCGCAGGCTTGTGGCGGAGGTGGAGGGGCGGGTCGCTACGCTCGGTGGGGACTTTGGCTACGAGGATATCAAGGACCTGCCGTACCTGAACTGCATTATCTACGAGATCCTGCGGCTGTACAGTGTCGTCCCGGGCGGGATGCCTCGCGTCGTGCCGTCCGGAGGTGCCACCATGGCTGGGAAGTTCGTGCCTCCCGGGACGACGGTGGCGGCGCAGGCGTACACGATGCACCGCCACGAAAGGGTATTCCCACGGCCTGATGAGTTTCTCCCAGAGAGGTGGGAGCATCCTACCAAGGAGATGAGGGACTCGCTGATTGTGTTTGGTGGAGGTTCGCGCGGTGAGTCTCGGGCACGCAATGTTTCCTATGTCAAGGTCGAAGAAGGAAATGGACGAAACACGAAAAGAAAGAAAGAAAGAAAGCTAACATGATGGGATGTTCTCCATATAGTCTGCCTGGGCCAGCACCTGGCTATGATGCAGATGCGCCTCGCCACGTGTCGTTTCTTCCATGCCTTTCCGGAGGCCAAGGTTTCGCAGAGGGAGGGCATGTGTGATGCGGACATGGATCCGTCGTTATATCTGCTGCTGTCACCCAAGGGCGGGAGGTGTCTGATCGAGGCCTCTTGAGGTGTTTTCGACACTGTCGGAGGAGTGGTCCTCTTCACGCCGTCGGCGTGCCTGGCAGGCAGGGTGAGCTGCTGTGCTGATGTAATAGTCTTATGAATGCTACTTTTTTTCTTCTTCTGTTTATTCACAGAACTGGTCAACACGGAGAGTCACTCTGTAATACCATCTCCTCTGCTCTGCAGTGTGGGAGGAAGGATTACCGGTCTGATGAGGCTAGCCAGTCGTCTTCTACTATTTCCTGGCCACGTTGATTGTTCACCACCCGTCATGTTTAGGCCTTGGCTGTTCTTCTGAGATATATCTCGGGTATAGCTAATCTATTGTTCCACATTGCACTCGAGAGGCGACTGTGCCCACCCAATCTCGACAGCGAACCGCATTAAACCGCCATGTGAGCAAAGACTTCTATTGTGCCTGGATTATAACAAGTTCACCTAAAGAAAGGAAGAGAGACCAGCATAGATCCGAGGACCTATCTCTCCGCCTCCCGACGCGGGCCCGTCAGCGGGATCCGACCCAGCAGGTGCTCAGGCGTCCTCTCCGGCCGCCCAATATACTTGATCCAGGCATACGGATCCTCAAACTCGTCCTTGGCGTACGTGCTCGGATCCCCCTGCACAGCCCTCGGGTACTCCCCCGCCAGGCCGACCACGCCGACCTCGCTCTTGTACTCCTCCCAGCACCGCAGCAGGTCCGCAAACACGTCCGGGCGCGACTCGACCAGGTCGTTGGTCTCGCCGGGGTCGTCTCGGATGTTAAACAGCTCCCACCTCTGCGGGCCCTTGGGCGCGGGCACAAAGGTGATCTTCCAGTCCCCGCGGCGGAGGGCCCCGGAGCCGGCGATCTCGAAGCCCACCACGTAGTCCTTGCCGTGGATCTCCGCCGGGAGCCCTGCCTCCTTGCCGCCCGACGCTGCGGCCTGCTCCAGGTACGACTTCCAGCTGCGGCCGCGGAGGGTCGCGATGGTGTGGCCGTTCTGCACGGTGCCGCCTGGGTGTCTGTCCAGCAGCCCGGCCAGGTCGAGCACGGTGGGCACGAGGTCCATGACGGTGCAGAAGGCATCCGTGATGATACCTCCTCCTCCTCCTTCTCCTCCTCCCTCCTCAGGCCTGGTCTTTGGTGGCTTCACGACCAGGGGAACCCGGCAGCCGCCCTCGGTAGAAAACATCTTGTACAGCCGCGACGGCGCCGTGGCCGCCTGGGCCCAGCGGGTCCCGTACCACACAAACGAGTTTCCCCTCCCGATGTTCTCGAGGCTGTTGTCGTAGTACTTTCCGATGTGCTCCAGGACCCGCGGCCCGATGATGGGCGAGGCCTCATACGACGCACCCTCGGCCCCGTTGTCGCTCATGAAG
This sequence comes from Celoporthe dispersa, assembly GCA_016584495.1. NCBI lineage: Eukaryota > Fungi > Ascomycota > Sordariomycetes > Diaporthales > Cryphonectriaceae > Celoporthe > Celoporthe dispersa. The sequence goes on from WAID01000011.1 coordinate 479,281, forward strand.
AGGATAAACGTGTTGTCGTACTCGCCCGACGCCCTGAGGTAGTCTAGGACCCTCCCGATGTTCCAGTCCATGCGGTCCACCATGCCGCTGTACGCCTCCATCGCCCGGGCCGACCCTGCGCGCACCCCGGCGTCCAGCTGCTCCCACTCGCCGCCCACCTCCCCTGGTCCCGTCACCACGGGGTGCGGCCTGGCCTCCGGGTGCACCAGCCCCAGCTCCTTGAGCCTCTGCACGCGCCTCTGCCGCAGGGCCTCGGGGCCGTCGTCATACAGGCCGCGGTACCTGGCCATGTTCTCCGCGGGTGCCTGCAGGGGCCAGTGGGGCGCGGAGAAGGGGAGGTAGGCGAAGAAGGGCTTCTGGGACTCTTCCTTGGTCCTGGAGGACAGGTAGGACAGCATCTTGTCCGTGTAGCCGTCTGACGAGTACCATCCCGCGGGCAGGTCCTCGACGTAGTGGTCGTCTTCTGCGTGGAGGGCCCTGGTGGCGGTCTCGAAGAACCTCCCGGGCTCGTTCATCGGGTCCTGGTAGGCTGGCTCGTAGTCTTTGTTGTTGGGAGGTGTGGCGCCCGCCCTGGTCAGCCCTCAAGGTTCTGTCTTGTAGCAGCGGGGTCTAGAGCAGGAGGAAGAAAGAGAAGAACAGGCCACTGACTATAATGGTTGGCACAGCCAGGAAGAAGGGCAAAGGACTTATCAAACCCCCGCCGGACAGGGTGATGCTCCTGCTGCACCCCGAGGTGCCATTTTCCCGACATGAGCGTCAGATATCCGCCCTCCTGCAATATCTGGGGCAGCGCGACGACCCGCTCGTTCAGATACCCCTCGTGCCCCCTCTTGCCCCTGTGCGCCGGCGAGCTGCGCGTGAACTCCTGTAGCTGGCCTAGACCCGCAATGTGGTGGTCCGTCCCCGTCATGAGCATCGACCGCGTGGGCGAGCACGCGGCCGCCACGTGAAACTCGGTGAACCGGAGCGAGCCTGTGCCCGTGGAGAGGGAGTCGATGTTGGGAGTCTGGATCTCGGAGCCATAGCAGCTGCAGTCGCTGAAGCCCAGGTCGTCGGCCACGATGATGAGAAAGTTGGGCCGCCTGGCCTCTGAGGTGATCTCTTGCTGCATTGGTTGTGTGTGGGAACCTGACCTGAGGTGATATCAATAACTGCTGGGTGTTGTACTCTTCTTTCTCTCTTTCTTTTTTTCTTTCGTTTTCAGGTGCGTATTAAGTCATTTATTGATTCTTTACCCCTCACTTACACGACCCGCCCGCCCGAATAAAACCGCCGGCTTGCGTAAGAGGGTGGAGATATTACTGTTTTAGACACCAACGACTTTTTACCGCTGATTTGCCGACTTTATTATGCGGTATGTTCGTCTCTGATAAATCATGTGATGAAAAGAGGAGCAATGAAGTGTGAGTTGTGTTCCCATGACACAAATCTGCACGATGGGAGCAAACTCACCATATAATTACTTCTAAGTAAGTACTTCTGCTTGAAGAGAAGAGAGAGAGAAAAAAAAAAGAAGAAAAAATAGTCGCAAAAGTGTGGATTCTCTAAGCTCTCTACAAATCGAGAAAAGCCTACATAGGTAATATAATATGCAAACAGTGGCAGATTCACTGTTACTCTCTCTCTGATGTTACCAATCGAGGAGCAGAGTCGCCTGTCAGTGATCAAGTCATCAACAATATAATACGTTCAAATGCCTTAAGAAGAAGAAAAAACCATGAATTTCCACTTTGTTATTCAACAACACTCAAGCTTGATAGATCGCTCGCTGGCTACGAAGGCAAGAAACCCAGTAGGCATTCTATAGTCTAATCATGCATTCTATATGAATAGTCTAATCATACTCGAAACTCGTGGCTTCGTGCCCAAAAACTTCTAGCCGTGGACGCATGCACCACACCACTACAGATCCTCCAGATCATCACAGCTGGCCCGGTTCCTGCTCAGGCTCTGTCGTATCTCCGCATCCTCCTGCTGCCTCTTCACATTATCCCAGCCAGGCAGCTTGACCGCATGATCCAGCGCCACCGGCAGGCCCCTGTGCCTCCCGCGGATCATCATGACCACCATGATAAACTTGCTCCCCGTGTACCAGCCCCCGCTGAAACTATACGACTGGTTGGGCAGGCCCAGCGTTGCGCCGATATTCGTGTACCCAGACACAATCTCGAACAAGAAGTTGAGCACGCTGTATGTCTTGGGGTCCACGAGCGTGTGGCGCGTCTCGATGATGGTGATGGCAAAGAGCGCCAGCACGATGCACCAGATGTCGTGCGACAGCTGGCTCCGAAGGTGCTGCGTGACCAGGCTCGCGTGGCCCTCCTGCGCGGCAGCGGTTGCTACCACAGGCGGGCCGCCCTCCTTGCTGTCAAACACGATCACGGGCGCACGGCGCAGGTTCGGTGGTCGAGGTACTGTAGCGGTCACGCCCACGCCCTGGAAGTTGTTCATCCTGCGCTGGATCTGCCTGCCCACAAACGCCGTCCCGCGGCGGCCCACGGCGGCCAGCTTCCTGATGGACTGGCGGGAGATCTGGGTGGTGGCCTGCGAGACTGCCGAGGCGGAGGTGATGCTGGAGAGCGGGATCGACAGGAGCGGGTCGTGAGGCGAGGCGAGCTGATCCGAGGAGCCGTTGTCGGGCTGGTCGGATTCTTCGTCGGGCTTGCTGACGTAGATTCCCAAGGAGCGCTCCTCGTATACCTGGTCGCGTGATGTTGCTGTTTAGAGACAGTGGCTCTCTTAAAGGACGAGAGAAGGGAAGAAGGGAAAGGCAGACTCACGTTGGAATTACGCATCACGATGATCTCTGGGTAAGCAGAGACATACATCACGACTACCCAGAGGATGAGCACATCGAAATACATGCTCGACGCCGAGACAACGGTGAACCCCCCAGATGGGAGTGCTAGTAGAAGAAACAAAAAAGATCAGACCTTGAAAAGTGGATGAAACTTGTAGACGAGAAAGGAAGGGGAAAGAAAGAGAAAAAAAAGAAAAGAAAAAAAAAGAGAAAAGAGCAGTCATCATGTACTCACTCAGCGCTTGGAACAGGGCCAGTCCTATCCTCTTGCCAACTGGGTATACATCCAAGACAGGGTTCCCAATACTGAGGACCAGCGTGCAGACCCAATTCACGGCGGCCAGAGCAGCGCAGATGGCCACAAACGTCCAGTTCGCCCTGGCCGGGAACATCAGCATAAAGAGGCGCCGGGGATACTTCAGGATAAAGTCAAAAGCCTCCTTCCAGGCGGTGTATTCGTCCGCCTTGGTCGTGAGCCTGAGCATGCTGCTGCAGAAGAAGACAGTCGCCCGTATAAACGCCGGGAATGCGTAAGTGCCCCCCAGCGCCAGGATCGTGGTAATGGTCAGGACGAACGCATCGTTTACATACGCCGCGAACCCCGCGTTCAGCAGGGTCATGCCGGCGTTGTGGTACGACGAGAAGCACAGGAAAGCGCCCGTCCACCACGGGTTCTGCGCGTTGACGGCCGCGAGCTGGGGCTGCCGCGAGGCCATCCACGCGCCCAGCGCGATGGCGCCAAAGAGCTGGAAGAGGACGAAATACACCGCGACGATGACGAAGAGGAGCCTCAGCGCGCGGTACTCGACGCCGCCCAGATACTCGCGCTCCTCGTCCGTCAGGTCGAAGAACTGCCCGTTCCTCCCGATCGACTTCTTGTTGGCGCGGATGAAGGTCCGGAAGTCGAACCCTTCCGAGCTCGTGGGCCGGGCGTCGCTGCGGGTGCCAGGCCGCCTCCTCGTGGTGGTGTTGGAGGTGCGCGAGTAGGCACTGACCGGGCGCCCAGAAGCGTGCGGCTCGTCGATGGTGAGCCTCTCGCCCTCTCGGATCGGGTTGAGGAGGTTTGCGCCTCCTTCCGGGGCCGTGGCCGGTAATTTCTCTCTCGGTGTGCCGAGCTGCAGCGCGTCTTCCTCGGCGCGCTGCGTGTGCACCATGGTGTTTGTACGAGGAGGTGGGGCCCTCAGATTATCATTGTTGTTGTTCTTGTGTTGGTGGTGGCCCTTGGGCCGTCGGAATGTAGACATTACTGGCGCTCCAAACATGACACCAGTCATGCCGACAATAGTCCCCGTCGTCTCCGTCCGCCTGTTCCGTTCCGCCTCCACAATGTCCTCGAACCGCTTCTCAAAGATATGTGCCCGGAACCAGATGGTAAAGAGCGATATGAACGCCGGGTTGCCCAGAATCATCATGATGGCCAGGATGGCCTGCTGGCCCGTGGTGATCTCGCTGAGGTTGACCGTGCTGAGGCCCGAGCCCGTGAACGCGGACGCGACGAGAAACAGGCTGTCTATGAAGCTGACGCTCCTGCTGGGGTGTGATGCGGCCCAGAAGATGACCGCAGCGGCCAGGCCGGCAAAGATGAAGTAGGCGTAGTGCATGGTGATGAAGTTCACCGGTGGGAGGTAGGGCCGCATGGCCGACCAGATGTCGGCCATCTTGCTGATCAGCCTCTGGCGCTGGGCGCCCAGGCTGGGCCCCAGTTGCTGCTGTGCCATGGTCACGCAGTTGTTGCTGCAACTAGAGGAAGAACATGACCAAACCCCGACTCGCGATACCAGATATGTGAACTAAATTATATCGCGGCTTAGAGAGACTGCTAATGCAAAAGGAATGAAGGGCAGAGCAGGTGCTGCCCGCACGCGTGCTCTTCTTAATGAGTGAGAACAAAGAGAAAGGGCGCAGCATCCCAGCAGGCACGAAAGATTGGATGCAGATGGAAGGATGGGATCTGGGACCACTATGGGGAGCGTGCGCGCAACCAACAGCAGTGGGCTTTGCGCTTCAGACACCGCAGTGGGAGGAAGACAGCCAAGACCCAAGGATACAGGGCGGCGGATCTCACCCGGTCCACTCGTTAACATTGACACCTCACACTCTTTGCCCCCCCTTTGAGACCAGGGTGAACAAAGATGGGGCCATGTTGCAGCCGCGTATTTCAGCTCCCGGGTTCAGTTGGTGCTGTTGGGAGTCGCAGTTGGGACTCGCATAATCATCGGCAATACCGAGTGTGATCCTGCGATATAACGCCTCAACTGTTCTCAGAAAACTCATATTGAACCAGGTCCTGTTGGTGATAGTATTTGCTAAATGGTGTCTCGTACAGTATGGGGAATCTGTTCTTGGGCGAGTGTATGAGCAATGGATGATTCCTAGCATCTGCACTGTTCACTATCTTCCCCGCCCCCCTGTTGATAATAATACCGTTTGCAACAATATATCTTTACTTTTATTAAAACCAAATCAGCCAAAGTGCTTAGTGTGGATCAATCTACTGCTATTTGCATGTATGCATATAAATATATATACATGTATATGTGTGTGTATATATGTATTAAAAATGCCAACAACCCATCTCTTTACCAAAGTGCTTTGCTAAAATTTCAATCAACCAAACGTGCTCTAGTTACAGCTACTGGCCACTCCATACAAGTAAGAGAACGTCTCGCTTTTCTCGCCTTGACGACATTTTCACACCCGGTTTTGAGTAAAAGGGTTGGATGGTATCTTGGCCTAGGCTGTACTTACGGACTCTGTTTCCAATCACGACCTTCCAACGTTGTATAGTAATTAAGGGTCATCATAGCTCCTGATTGACACTTGAGACCTCACACTACAGGCAAGCATACCTTGGTCCATAATGGCAGTCTGATAATAAGTAATTAGACATGTACGTATGGTAGCACGGCAGTTGACAGGCTGGGCTTTTCTACCCCGAGAGCGGCCATTCCTGTGCATGATATTAGCTACAACAATCATTAGCACGAGTATTCAATTGAAATAACCTGATTAGGCTGTCCTAGTAGTATCTTCCAATGATGCAAGGCTAATAAACCAATCGTATTGGTTGTGTTTAGCAAGCACGGCGCCCCTGCGTAAACATACCCTCAATCTCCTCCGCCGTCGTATCTTGCCGACGTCAACCTGAGTGCCCCATCCCGGTGCATGTCTCAGCGGCCTCAAGAGATAAACACCTCGGCAGCAACCCGACCAACTACTGTCCACAAAGATGCCTTTAGTCAACCTTCCCCGCAGTCAAAGGCTCCACGTCGATCTGGTAGAATGCACGCTAGGAATAAGACAACAGCGGGCAATATTTAAAGAGTGGCAAGTCTCTCTTTCCTCTCACTTCCCTCTTATCGCTTCTGCCACTAATTATTACCGTAGCACTTCATACCCCTTTTTTTTTTTTTTCAGAGAGAAACCTACTTTCTCTCTCTCACTAGATATCCTATCCTATCAACATCATCGTCGGTCTAGTTGTACCCTCGATCCTTCACCAGAATGGCCCCCCACGCAGACAATGCCACCGGCGAGCCAGATGAAGCAGGCCATCCGTCGATAATCGCACCTCTTGAGCCTGGCCTCTCCGACGAAGCTGCCAAGCAGAAACGATCCCAGTTCCCTTCGTGAGCAGGAGTCCATGCATGACATAAACTTACCGGCTACAGCGGCTGACCTCATTCTTTTCTCTCCATCGTTACGTCGATGTCAATGCAGAGTGCCCAAGTTTGAGGATCCCTACGAGGAGCGAGCTTACTGGAAGGGTCGCCTGGCCGCGGCGTTCCGTATCTTTGCCAAGTACGGCTTTGACGAAGGCGTTGCCGGTTCGTGGTTATCGTGAATATCATCATCATCATCATCATCAACAACAACATGGATAGATGGATTCCAAGCACTGCGTGCAAGCCGAGAAGCCTTGCTAACGAACCCGGACCGCAACAGGCCACATTACCTACCGTGACCCCGTCGAGCCCGACACCTTCTGGGTCAACCCATTCGGCACAGCCTTTGGCCTGATGAGGGCCTCTGATCTCATCCGCGTCAGCGAGGAGGGCAGGGTGATCGAGGGCGGCGAGAACCGCCTCCTCAACTCGGCAGCCTTCATGATCCATTCGGCGATCCACCAGGCCCGCCCGGACGTGATGGCCGCCTGCCACAGCCACACCATCTACGGCCGGGCCTTCTGCTCGCTGGGCCGCCCGCTCGAGATCATCACGCAGGACGCCTGCGCGTTCCACGACGACCACGCCGTGTACGAGTCGTTCAACGGCGTCGTCCTCGCGGCGGAGGAAGGCCACAGCATTGCGCGCTGCGTCGGCGGCAGGAAGGCTGCGCTGCTGCAGAACCACGGCCTGCTGACTGTCGGCAGGACCGTGGACGAGGCGGTCTTCTGGTTTGTGAGCTTGGACAAGTGCTGTCAGTCCCAGCTGCTCGCCGAGGCGGCGGCTGGCCCGCGCGGGGAGAAGCCGATTGTCATCTCGGACGAGGATGCCAGGTACACGTACAAGACGGTCGGGACTCACCTGGCCGGGTATTTCAGTGCCAAACCGCTCTTCGATGTCATTCATAAGGAAACGGGAGGCGACTACCTGGGATGAGTGTATCTTAGTTGACCCTGCTGGCCTCTAGACCATCACCTTGTGGGCATTCCACTTTCATTATTATTATCGTACACGCCCTCCTTCACCCACTCCTCATGCCCGGCTGTCCGCACGAGAAAAAAAAAAAAAGATAGTACTCTCAGAACCCTCCACCGCCTCCACCTCCATCGGCCCCTCCAGAGTGGCTACCACCTCCTATATCATGCCCTCCACCGAAATGAAACCCATCGTGATGGCTCATGCCGTGGTGACCGTGCGAGTGAGACTGCCCGCCATATGCGTGCTGGTTTTGTTGGTAGGAGCTGGCACCGGCAGCGGACGAGACGACGGCTGCCTCACTTGGGTCGTGTGGGCGGGATGACTTTTGCATTCCGTATTTGTGTCTGTCGCTGTATTTCCGGACTGGCCGGGCCGCCAGATTGTTATCCTCTATGTAGTGAGACTATGATGATCGCCGTTAGAAGTGCTCATCAGGTGATAATTACCACAATCGCAAAAGAGGAGGGAGGGACTTGCTTTGCCAAAACACATCCTGGGCTCAAGGAATCAGACAGAGAGACAGCGAAAGAAGAAAAAAAAAAGAAAAAGGGAGACAGGTTTCTACCAGGAACCAGGATTACTCCACGTGCTTTTCAGAATGGCCCGGCATGCTTCTTATCATCAAATCCACTCCTGTCTCATCCACAACGCCCCGTGATCCTAAGCGTCATGAACTGCGCCCAAAAAAAACAAGGGACACGAGGCATAAGCAGGCTGACGCGCACCCCATTGGCTTCTTCGCCTCCTTTTTTCTAGGCTCCCGACCTAAGCCCGGAAAACAGGTGGTCAGCTCTCCAGCAGCAGGGTCCAGCAATGCCACCGTGCGCTCCCGCAGTAATCATTAAACAAGCCATCTGAATCTTGTCATCAATCGGAAAATTGCTACCCTTAAGAGTAAAGTTTACTGGTCTACGAAACGCGCTAGTTATAATACCAGCATAGACGTGAGCAAGTCAAACCCTGCTTGATTATCTGCGCCCACGAATACAAACATAACCAAGATGAGGCTATTGAATGGCTTCAGGCTTGATGCCATCCACCGCTATCGGACAAGTAACTATCATGCTCTTTATCCAATTCATACTTGGCGTGTCACATACGCCATCCCACCAGGCTGCAAGCCCAAGAACAGTGCCGGGAATTTCAAAACAGCGAGAGAAAAAAACCATCCGCTCGGCGCCTCTTATGCCGTTGACAGAACCACCGCGGTAACCATACCGCCCAATATAACCTACACTAATGCATGTCACGGTAAAACTTTGGCACCTTTTTCCCCGCGCTGCCCTATGGATGGGGCGTCGTTTTCGCTCTCGCGAAGGATCCCAGTTGCATGCCGGCACATAATAGACCCAGCGGAGTAATTGATCCAAGATTCAAGACATGGCTTCTCCCAGGGCGTATTCAGAGTTTGTGTAGCTATATAACTACTAGCCTGGCAGCTGAGCTGGTCAGAGACCCTGCCCAGACACCGAGGGAATCGTGCTGCCGCGACGGCATTGGAACTTCTCTGCGCTCTGCAGGCATATCGTGACGTTATGGCTCTCAGATCTGCCGCCCTCCTCCTCCTTCTCTCCCAGGTGTCTTCCGGGCAGTCCAGCCGCTTCCAGGGCCAGTGCTCGCAGTTCGACGTCGCGGCTGCTGGGATCCCCAACGCCACCGTCACGAACCATGCCTTCATCGGAGCAGGCACGAGCATCAACCTGACCGGCATCGACCCTACCTGTGCGCAGACCAGCCAAACTGTGCCCGTGGACTTGTGCCGGGTGGCACTGCAGATCCCGACGACCAACCGGTCCGGTGTTGTTGCTGAGATCTGGCTGCCGGAGGACTGGAATGGTCGTCTGGTGACTACCGGTAATGGAGGTCTCAGTGGCTGTAAGACCTCAAGGACTCCTCTTGGCTTGTTCATTGATTACTACTAGATTATCACTGACACCGTGGGCACTTCCAGGTATCGACTATGCAAGCATCGCATACACGGCCCAGAACGGCTTTGCCAGTGTAGGCACGAATAATGGACACAATGGAACCTCGGGCATCCAGTTCCTAAACAACCCAGATGTGGTTGCCGACTTTGCATGGCGAGCGTAAGACTACCCCCAGGCTCCCGGCGGCTCCGAGCAATGAATGACCTACCGTCTGGCCAACTGATCTCTGGGACTGATGGTTTATTTGATCAGCGTGCACGTAGGTGTAGAGACAGGCAGGGCAATCATCTCGCCCTTCTACGGCCACCAGGCCAACAAGTCCTATTACCTGGGCTGCTCACTCGGAGGCCGCCAGGCCATCAAAGCAGCCGACATGTTTCCCGGCGACTTTGACGGCATCGCAGCAGGCTGCCCGGCCGTCGACTTCAACAATCTATACTCGTGGCGCGCCAGCTTCTACCCGACGACAGGCGCCGACGGGTCTGCGGATTTCATCCCGGCGAGCGTGTGGGAGACGACCATCCACGATGAGGTGCTCCGGCAGTGCGACACCATCGACGGTGTGGCCGACGGCATCATCGAGGACCCCAGCCTGTGCCGTTTCGACCCGGATGCCCTGCTTTGCGGAAGCGCAGCAGCAGCAGCAAACAGTTCGGCGTGCCTGACCTCGGCGCAGGTCGACATCGTCCGCACCATCTTCAGCCCTTATAACTGGCCGAACGGCACTCTGCTGTATCCTGCGATGAACCCAGGCAGCGAGATCCTGGCTGCGGCTGGGCTGTACGACGGACAGCCCTGGGCCCTGTCGGAAGGGTGGTTTCGATATGCCGTCTACAATAATCCAGACTGGGACCCGGCGGATTACTCCCTGGCAGATGCTGCAGTCGCAGACGAGGTTAACCCGGGCAACATCCGAACATGGCCAGACACCCTGTCGGGCTTTCAGGGCAGAGGAGGCAAGCTTGTGATGTACCACGGCGGCCAGGACAACCAGATCAGCAGCTTCAACAGCCCTCGGTACTACGAATACCTGCGGTCGGGCATGAACTACTCCACCGGCCAGATGGACGACTTCTTCCGCTTCTTCCGCATCTCCGGCATGTTCCACTGTCAGACGGGGCCCGGGGCCTGGGTGGTCGGCCAGCTCGGCGGCGCAGCAGCCCAGGGCGCCTTTGACAGGGAACACAACGTCCTGGCTGCCCTGGTGGCGTGGGTCGAGCAGGGCGTGGCGCCTGATACGATCACGGGGACCAAATATGTAAACGACACGGCCAGCGCGGGCGTGGACTTTGAGAGGGCGCACTGCAGGTGGCCAGAGAGAACACGTACCTCGGGGGCGGGAGGGATCCCAAAAAGGCGTCGAGCTGGCGGTGCGAGAGGATCTCGGAGGCTGATGAGCAGCTTGGCGCTTCTGGGAGGGAGTCAGCAGGGTATCTGTAGTGAATGGTCCTGTGCGGGGCTACGGGCGTTGTAGGCACCGCATGAAGGAGGCTGTGCCTGTCACGTTCGAGTAATTAACAGCCATGGTAATTACTGAATTACTGGCCTTCGCAACCAAGCTCATTATATGAATTGTTACTGAGGTAAATTCAAGCCAGACCGTTCTTGCGATCGAGAAACCACTGGCAAATAATCACATCACCTTTCGCAAAGAATTACTACACGATCAGCAGGCGAATAATTATACGTTCCAATTCTATAGGAGTGTAAAAGAAGCAGAAGGAAATGGCATCATCTAAATAATATCCTGGCGCAAGCCGCGCTTACTATGGCGCGAGACACGTAAAAGTGTGCACGAGGGTGTGGCAGTGAAGACGACCTTGCCACGCAGCAGACACATCATTTTTTTTTAAAACAGCCTGTGTGATATAAATTTGGGCAGGTGAGATTGCCGATCACATGGTAAAGAAACCATACCACCCCCCGCGAGCTACCAGTCAGCATGCCCACCTTTACGCATGATGCCGCGTTGTGTCTCTCTCTCTCTCTCTCTCATGTACGGGTTTTCTCAAGGGTACATATGTGCCATCTTTGGAGTCTTGATTTCAAATAACGCCTGATCATAATTAGTTGCACAATAGTGGTCGTTATATAAAACGAGGAACCCCAAAAATTACCAGGACTTATTATCATTACTGATTCCATCGACACGCCTCACTGGTGCCACCACAACGAAACCATCATATTGTGACCCATACTACTTGTTAGGAATAACAAGAAAGAGAAAAAGAAAAAACCGCAGAAATGTCTCTCTGTGTAATTCAGCCTTGCTGTCCACACCCCTGGGCTGAGTAATGATGAAGCCACTGACGAGCACCCCAGACTTCCTTACAGCCCGAGGAACAAGAATCCCTAGAGTCTTCAGCCGGCATCTCCAGCCCTGAGATCCAACACCAAGCCTCATTTCCGCTGAGCCATGAAGACGCGGCGAGGGTGGCCCTAGACACGCAACACGACGCACGGGAACGAAAGGCTGGGTGCTGCAGGGCGGCGGGAGACAACAACCAAGGTAAAGAGGAGGTGGCCCAGATGGTCAGTAATACTGATGGCTCAAAGGCTGGATGACAGCCCTCATACTATAGCAATATTGTCTCTTTGCTGGTAACACTGTATCGACAAGACGCTCACTCGTCTGCCGTCCTTCCTGAGCGTACCAGTAACATGCTTATTCTCTCTTGATGAGGTGCCCAAGGTAGTCCTTTAGAAAGTATGCAGACCTCTTCGCATACCTCGTCTTCTCAGGGGACTCAAAGTCCACCCAGGTAACGCCAAACCTGTCAGTATACCCAGCCGACCACTCCCAGTTGTCCGTAAACGTCCACCCGAAGTAGGACCTGATCACGACGCCCTCCTGCGACGCCCTCGCCACGGCAGCGAGGTACTTCTTGAAAAAGTCAATGCGGTGCGGATCCTCCAGCACGTCATCCGGGCCCGTGGGCTTCCAGCCATGCTCGCCCTGCGCCGTGGTGCCGTTCTCCGTGATGTAGATCGGCGTCTCGTACCGGCTCCAGATCCACCTGAGCAGCTTGGCCCAGCCCCAGTCCGCCGTCCTCAGCCAGGGGGTGTCGCTCTCCAGCCCACGGCTCTTGCCAGCCCTGTTGGTGTCCAGGATCTCGACGTTGCCCTTGTGGTCGTTGATGTCGGCAGGCTGGTCCCCGCGGTTCCTGACGAAGAAGGCCGTGTACGAGTTCATCCCGTAGCTCTCGCTGCTCCCCCGGACGAGCCTCTTCTCCTCGTCTGTAAAGGTCGGCAGCCTGTCGCCCAGCTGCGCGCGCATGCAGGCAGGGTAGTCGACCTCGCCCTTGCCGTACAGCGGGTCGGCATACCAGGCGATCTCAAACTCGTTGGCGCGCTGGGCGGCCTCGACGTCCCTGGGGTCGTCCTCGTCCCACGGCTCCGCCCAGTTCCCGTGCAGCGTGATCATGATGGTGCCCTGCTGCTCTGGCTGGAACTCCCTCTTGTACATGTCGCACACGTAGCCGTGCGAGACAAGCTCCGTGTGCGCCACGACGAAGGGCTCCGTGCTGCTGTCGCCCTCCTCGTTCCTGTCGCGGAAGCTCGACCGCCCCGGGGCGTGGACCCCTGCGGCATACCCGGCGAGCGTGTAGACCCCGGGCTCGTTATAGGTGATCCAGTGCTTGACCCGGTCGCCAAACCGCTCAAAGCAGACCCGCGCATACCGCACAAAGTCGGGCGTGTACCTGTCCTTGTCCAGCATGCCGCCGTACCGCTCCTCCAGCGCCTGCGGCGTGTCCCAGTGGAACAGGGTAACGAAGGGCACGATACCGCTGGCCAGCAGCTCGTCGATCAGCCTGTTGTAGTAGCCCACGCCCTCCTCGTTGACCGGGTCGTCCCGGCCGCCTAGGGGTATAATCCTGCTCCATGCTAGCGAGAAGCGGTACGCCGTCACGCCGTAGTCCTTCATGCGGGCCACATCCTCCTTGTACAGGTCGTAGGACCGCACGGCATCCTCGTTGGTGCTCCCGTCCTTGATCCGCCTGGGGTCCTGGTGCCATTTGTCCCAGATGGAAAGGCCCTTTCCGTCCTTGTTCCAGGCTCCCTCGACCTGTGCGGCGGCTGTTGCGAAGCCCCAGTGGAAGTCGGCGGGGAGAGAGCCCTTGAGGGCTGGGTCGAAGTCGGCAGCTGAATAGCTCATGATGTGTGTGTGTGTGTCGTGTGTCGTGCCCGGTCAGTTCTCTCTGGTGTTGTTGTTATCACTTGGAAGGGAAGAAAGAGGCGGAGGAAACAATGTCTCGAGGGGGTCAGCAGAGAGGCAGGACAGAGAAGACTGAACATCAGGTGGCTATCTATATAAAAAGATGTCGAGATAGGAAGGAAAAAGAAAGAAAAGAAAAACAGAAAACAAAGCACCCAGAGATGCCGGCACGCCGTTCCGGACAATAATTACAGGGCGGCTCCGTGAACCCGGCACAAAACTGTTCCAGAAGGCCGGAGCGCTTCCCATGATGGTGTCTGCCTGGCTCCATACAAGGTCGTCATTCGTGGAAATGAGTAGTATCGCGCGGGGTTTGTGACCGACACCGTTGGCAAAGATACCGGGCCATCGTCGGTTGTTATTTTGAGATGGCTTTCTGCCAGGCGGGGATACGGCCCGTTGATGCGGTGGCGCTATAGGAGGACCCGTGTATATTTGACTCGTATAATTGAGTATGAACAGACATGGAAACTTGAAGTATGTGTCTTTCATAGAAAGAATATATATATAATAACAAAAAGAGCTCAAACGGTAATCAATACTCGAATAGAATACACCAATGTAATGGTAAATAAATTCAAATTGATAGGCACAACTAATACGTCGAGTTGCCCTTGCACCGTCTCCAGTTCAGATTCATAATAATATCTTGTCTGCTTAGTTTTCAACGCTTTCCATGACGCTGACTTTGGCTCACATATCGTGTCTCTCTTGTCTTGTGATATCTGAAAGTGAAGCCTCAGGTGATGCATGTGTGCCTTCACAACTATTCTTCCGTTCAAACCGCCACAACCTTGCTCGCTTCCACGATGGACTTGATTGTACAAAAGAAGAAGAAGGAGAAAAAGAGTCAGCAGGGGCAGCCGTCCAGGTAGAGAGAAAGAGGGAAAAGAAAAAAAAAAAAGAGGGTAGTGATAAGAATATAAGTTTGCTTACCGGACCACGCTCATTCTCTGACTGCAGAGACTCGCTCTCATACCTGACGGGCCCGTCGCCGCCCTTCTTGACATGTGCGACATAATCAGGCGCGCCAGGCATGTCGGTGTTATCAGCCAGCGCTACGGACCCGACGTGGAACAGCCCGAGCTCCTCGCAGAGCTTCAGGTCCGGCAGGTAGTGCTTCTCCCAGTGGTCGATGAAGACGACGTCCAGCTGGCCCGGCTTGACCCGCCCCTCGGCGTGCAGCTTCTTCAGGCTCTCCGACCCGGGCCCGACGTGCACCTCGATGACCTTGTCCAGGCCGGCGGCCTTGATGATATCCCGCGCCACCGCAGCGACGCCCTCGTCAAACTCGAACGTGAACACCTTGATGTCCTCCGCGCCCGGCCCGTTGAACTCCTGCAGCATCGCCGCCCACGCGACGGCCGAGGTGCCGACGAAGGTGCCGAACTCGACCACGGTCTTGGGCTTGGGGTCCATGGCTGCGAGGACGCCCTTGGAGACCTGGATCTTGGCGGACCTGAAGATCATGGGGAGCCTCCTCTCGTTGGCGAAGGCCTCGATGTCCTGGACCAGGTCCCACGGCCTGCCGATGTATTTCCCGGCTGGCTGGGACAGGATGTGGTCGCGCAGCTGGCGCTGCTGCTCTTGAGATCTCACCAGGATGGATCCCTCGCCGCCCTGGGAGACTTCTGTCAGGGCTGTGTTCTCTCTGGCCTTTGGCACGTGGCCATGGCCAATCATCATCACCAGTCACCAGGCTCGACCTACCGGGTGGTGTCTCTTTTGCGGATCCATATTTATTGTTGGTGTATTGTAATAACAGGTATTCGGTAGTCACTCTTCAAATAATTCCGAGGGGAAAACGAACAACTCAGAGAACTCGAGAGCGAGATGTTGCTGCTTCACCATGGGCGAGGAGGCGGCACCTGACGTTTTGTATATGGTATATCATTACGTGTGCTCGGAGTTACGATTCATGTTCCGATGCTATAGAAAGAAAGGAGAGAGAAAGAAAGAGAAAAAAAAAGGGATGCCACCCACACACAGCTGCTGCATTGCGCGGCACTAACGAGCGACCTATGGATTTCATGCCTTGACGGCACTGGCCCATCTTCTGAAAACATGTTTCGTGGCAGTGCAGAGGATACCATGACACACGACTCTGTATGGCTGTGCCACTTTTTAATGGATGGACCCCGACCCAGTGCATTCCACTTGTAAATCGTGAGGACAGTAGTATCCAGAGTATTGCTTTCCACTCAATGTAGACGCAGTGGGTGCCTGGCTGAACGTGCCATCATTACCAAGTACTCAAGTAGTAAATGGCACTCACGCTCTCGTGTGTCTGGTGCACAGCCCCGAGGCCGGTGGCCGCAGAGCAGCCTTTTTGTGGGCAGAGAAGAGCAGAGATATATATATAACCAGGTCAGGTACGATGATGTCACCATACACACCCCCTCTCCACATGTTGAGGAGGGGTCGTCGTGGGTAAGACCTGTAATATCGTCGTCGGCATTGTGCGTGAGGAGTGTGGGGTGGGTCCAAGTCTCTGCCCACTACTGAATGCCACCTCGAGCCTGGCCGTATTCGGAGTCCCTGAGCAGTTCGCCTGCTGCGCATGTTACCCTCGGCAAATTCGTACTGGTAACAGTCGAGAGTGGAGGCATAGGCGCCGGGAGATGCTGGCAGAGGTACAACGCAAAAAGCAGCAATGGCATGATATGCTCCAGTGTATATTTCTAATAGGCAATTAATAATCGTTTGAGTTTGTCAGCCAAGGGGGCGGTCAGTGCTCTGATTGTCGGTGCCATCGTGATATCTGCACTTTATATACATGGACAAATCTAAATACATAAATTAGCTGGCGGTGTTTTGATCCTATAATATTGTTACCGCAGAGCTAAAAAGACCCAATATTCTTCACCGTCCTTGTCCGTTCATCTCTCCACTTTCTTCCCTTCCATATCAAACCCGCCCACACCACAATGTCCAACAAACAAGCCGTGGTGGTGGTGCCGGTTACCAGGCCAGTCGTGCCCCCGGGCCACGCCTCTACCAGGCCCTCCCTCCGCAACAGGCCGGCAGAGGGCGTCCCCTTCTTCACGCCCGCCCAGGACCCCGTCGCAGGAGCCGCAGCCGAGACCCAGCCCGACGGGGTCACCGCCATCCCCAAGCTCTTCACGCCGCTCCGGATCCGCGGCGTGACCTTCCAGAACCGCATCTTCCTCTCCCCGTTGTGCCAGTACTCGTGCCTGGACGGGTTCCAGCAGCCCTGGAACACCGCGGCCCACCTCGGCGGCATCATCTCCCGCGGGCCGGGCCTGTCCATCGTCGAGGCCACCGCCGTTCAGGCCAGGGGCCGCATCTCGCCCCAGGACTCGGGCATCTGGCTCGACGCGCACATCGCGGGGCTCACCCAGATTGTCCAGTTCGCGCACTCCCAGGGCCAGAAGATCGGGATCCAGCTCGCCCACGCAGGGCGCAAGGCCAGCACCGCCGCCCCCTGGCTGAGCCCGGGCGAGGTCGTCGGCAGGGACGTCGGGGGTGGCCCGACGACTGCATAGCGCCCTCTGCGATCCCGTTCAGCCCCTCGTTCGCCCACCCGCGCGCGATGACCCTGCAGGAGATCGAGGAGGTCAAGGCGGACTTTGTGCGCGCCGCTGCGCGCGCCGTCACGGCTGGTTTTGACGTGATCGAGATCCACGCCGCCCACGGCTACCTGCTGCACCAGTTCCTGACGCCCGTCTCCAACAGGCGCACCGATGCGTACGGCGGCAGCTTTGAGAACCGGACGAGGCTGACCCTCGAGGTGGTCGAGGGCATCCGCGCCGCGATCCCAGAGGACATGCCTCTCTTTGTGCGCATCAGCTCCACCGACTGGCTGGAGGAGGACCCCAGCATCCCCGAGAGCTGGACGGTCGGCGACAGCGTGAGGCTCGCGCACCTGCTGGCCGCGCGCGGCGTCGACCTGCTCGATGTCTCCTCCGGCGGTGCGTACTCTGGCGCGCGGGTCAGGTCGCCGCTGGGGTCCACTGCGTACCAGGCACCCATGTCCAAGGAGATCAAGAGGGCCGTGGGCGACAAGATGCACGTCTCTGCCGTGGGCGCCATCACGGAGGGCCGGCAGGCCGAGGAGATCCTGACCGGTGACACGCCGATCGATGTGGTCATGGCCGGCAGGACCTTCCAGAAGAACCCGGGCCTGGTCTGGCAGTGGGCTGATGATCTCGGCATCTCGATCCACCTGGCTGCGCAGATTGGCTGGGGGTGGAAGGGGAGGGCGTCGAAAGTCTCGCGGGCGTGAGTGATGGCTGACCCCTCAAGCCGCTCTCACACCTTTTAGAGAATGAACTGACAAGCTGATTCTTTTTTTCTTCTTCTTCTTTTTGGCGCAGACGGAATTCAAGAATATAGACTGCTTGCTCAAAGCAGGGCTGCGTTTTGTGGTGACGAGAAAGTGTCACTGTGAAGAGAGAGAAGACAAGACAAATTACAGAAGTAGACCTGAGAGGAGTTGGTGCCTTGAGGGGAATTTTTTCCTTGGATCATTCGGCTTCTTCCCCTGCTGTTTAGATACCAGCACAAGACAGACCGGTATTTCTCTCACCCTCACAGCTTGCGGGTTACTGGACTCGTTATGGCCATCATATATATTTTATTCTGCTGTCATCAGTGCTTGCGCAAGAAACTTGGCCAGTCACAACGTGGTTGGTCACCCAGAGCATGCATACCTATAAAATAGATTTTTCGACCCAGGCCTTTTTCGGTGAAATACCCAAAACGAGAGAGAGAGAGACAACCAAATACCGTCGTGATTCACACACCAATCCTCGAGATTTCAAGGGACATTCATTCCTTGAATCCATTGCGGATGAATTGGCCTTTTCTAGAGGAGAACAGGCTAGAGAAACGAGAGAACTACAAGAATGTGCAACTCGTTCTCTGTACTGTTTGGCTGTCGATATTGCCGTATGATGGTGGAAACCTGGCACCTCACGGAGACATGCCTTGAGACCAGAACGGGAGTACAGCATTGCACACGCCTCCGCTGGGTTCCGCCGAGGGAAGGCGGGTCAACAACCTCTGTATGCAGAGATTGCCTCCGCTCTCGTCAGCTGCAGACGGATGGTGAGAGGCTGAATTTCTAGGAGAGCGGGTGTAGCTAAGAAGAGCCAGAGGAAAAAGAAAGAAAGAAAAAAAAAGAAGAAGAAAAAAAGAAAACATAAATAAAACAATCTCTGTGCTGAGATGACATAGGTTTCGGGCGATACTATGAATAACCGTTTGCTTTCTTTTCACCCTGGAAACAATAACCAATACCCGCTGGCTTTGTAGATAAATTCTTGTATGCAGAGACTGCCTCAGTAATGAATATCTAGTGAACCACTTAGCACTAGAAAGTCCCGGGCAGACGGCACCTCGAGCGCTTTGTCGACCACGGACTGAGCCTACCTATTGACGTCACGAGTCTCTCTTTGTGTTCTGCGGTACACACAGACTACTATGACCAGACCCCTCCCACGCTGTCTCATGCCCAGTAGAAGCACAAGACCCTACCTTGCACATGAAGGCGACTGGCTGCTCACAAAGACAAAACACACCACACGCACCAGGTCATCATGCCAGTCACCAACACGCCGGCGTCGTCGTCGTCGTCATCAACCGCCCCGAGCCGGGAGCCGCTGAAACCACCACCGACATCGCCACTGCCGACGCCGGCCCTGGACTCGCCCACCCTCCGCTACAGCTACGAGATCGCGCGCGGCGAGGTGGGCGTGCTCTCCTTCGAGCCATACAAGAGCCTGCTCCTCCCCTACTGGGCCTTCCGCACCGTCCCCGTGGCCCGGAACTCGTCACAGATCCTGTGGGCCATCTTCCAGTCCTACGTGGCCCGGCGGGACCTTGTCGGTGCAGACATGACGCGCAAGTTCATCCAGATGGGCATGACGAGGGCGCGGCGGTATGCGAACCACAAGAGCGGGAGGAAGTACGCCAGGAAGACGGGAGAGGAGCTGGCGAGGTGGTCTGGCGGCACGCAGGAGGATGTCAGGAAGAGGAAGGAGAAGGCGGACGCGAGCGAGATCTTCAGGGAGGCGTGGCGGAGGTGTATCGAGAGCGAAGAGTACCAGACGCTGAAGCAGCAGTGGGCCGAGGAGAAGAGGCAGTTCCAAAAACAAAACACAAAAAAGCAAGCAAGCAAGAGCTGATAAGGTAGGTTGCCAAGCCGTGCACACATGATAATTATAAGAAAGAACAGTAATCAAGATCTCATCCTCGTCGAGAGAATAAGATGTCATAATATGACAAGAGCACCGACACAGCAAGATAGACACACACACACACACACACACACGGAAGGGGAAAAAAAGAAAGAAAAAAAAAAGCATCCCCAGCTCCCCAGGAATAGAAGCGTCAAGCTCCTGTGGCCCGCCCTTGAAACCCCCGTCAGCGGCCCTGGGCGCGGCCCTGGATCCACTACGTTTACCTGTCATCCCCACGATCTGTGGCGCTGAGACCCGATGCAAGGGCCCCCAGATCTGGTAGCATTCGTGCGGTCGTAGTGCATGTGTTGTTGAGACGGGCTCTGGAGGCAAGTTTGGAGGCGGACGAGAGACGCGCGAGCCTTGATGATTGATTTGAAGAGAGAAAGGCGAACCTATTTTCTTTTTCCTTCTTTCTTTAACTCTTCCTTCTCCCTCGCAAACCTACCACTGACAGAGTACAGAGTCCTGGGGCCTGTAAGCACTTGGACATTCCTTCCATGAATCTCTCGAAACAAAACCTGAAGGACAACAAAACCCTAAAGACGATCATCCATGTCTCCCTCTCGTAAAGAGAGTCACACGAGCGCTGTCCCACCCCCCCCCCCCTCTTCTACATTTATCTAGTGAACCACAAGCGATCTACCTGCTGCAGGGCTAATTTAGCACCACTACCAGCACATACACCCCCCCCTCCCGGGCCCCCCTCTCTGTCTCTCTCCAGTCAGTCCGGTGCACGGCGATGACCACAATCTATACTGCTGCGCCAGCTTGCCAAGCCCACTCCCCAAGGATACAATAGCGTGTGAACCAAACCAAACCAAACCAAACCTCTCTCTCTCTCTACTCCCTCCACGGCTCTCCTCCCTCCCCCTCCCCCTCCCCCCCTTCACACGGTGGAAGCCCTGCACACCCTGGTCACCTGCATGCAGCCCTGCATGTCTTAAGGGTCTTCCCTTCCTGCGGGCCGAGAGAGGCCAAGTAGCGATCATCCCAGCAATCGTCTCATTTCGTCCCAGTTTTCTTGTCTTTCTAACCAAGGTGAGAAGTCTCCAAGGCAAGGCAGCCATGCATAACCCGCCTCACCAAGTGATCATCCCTTAAACCGACGATCACTGTCAACCCTTAAGAGAAGAAGATATATAAAAAAAAAAAGTGAGGCGTACGAAGGAGGGGGAAGATCACTGCGTCCGCCTGCCAAGTTTACTGATGGTAAAGCTGTCAGTCAGGAAGCGGGAGGGTGCACTGCCTTGGATTTCGGGGCTCCGGCCCAGCCTAGCCGCGGCTCCTTACGAGCTGTCATGGATGGTGGGCTTGCGTCATGTGTTACCCTGAGGGTGTGGTAGGACACCTGAGCATGCACGGGTTTGTGTGTGTGTGTGTTGCTCCCCCAGGAGCCAGGTTGGCTGTCCGGATGTGACGTGTGTTTACTGCTACTCAGGTCAAAGACAGGTTGGACAGGACAATGTGTGCTTGCAGGCCAAAGAGAATAATCAGGTTGAGTTCTGTTGACAAAGGAAAAGAAGCTATATATATTTATATATGTCTTCCGTCTAGCAAAACGATCGGTATCTTTGTTGTGACTTCGTGTGCTCGGAATTTCTTTTCCTTCCCTTGTGTACGCCTAAAACGAGTGTCATGTATCGAATGAAATATGCAAATTGTATCCCACAAAGTTCCGCTGCGTGGATTTTTCAGTCTTCCGCTTTCATCCCTCCCAGGGGACGAAAAGTATCAAGAGCAATCAGGTCTTGTTGTGATGAGTCGGTTCTGTTTACCACCTCCTCTCGTCGTACCTGTCATCGTAGAAGGCCTCAGAGCGCTTGCCCACGCTCGACGGCTTCTCGCCGTACGAACCCGTGAACCGCCGAGGGGGCATGTCGAAGGAATAGCGCCGGTCGTCGCCTCCGCCCATCCGCCTGCGCAGGCTGTCCATCATGTCCTGAGACTCGTAGTCCCTCGCGGCGCGCTCCCTCATCAGCCGCCGCTGGGGAGAGGTTGCCCTGTCCTCGACGCCGATGCTCTGCGCGGTCTTGTGGAGCGCCGCGTACTGGTCGTCGGTCAGGTCCTGCACCGCGGGCGCAGTGACCGCCTCGCTCTGTTGCTGCTGCTGCTGCTGCTGCTTCATGTATGAGCCGGTCGAGTTCTTGAGGATGCTCTTGACGTCGCCCGAGAGGTGCGGGCCCGTGCCGGCGCCCGAGATGCTGGCGGAGCGGCTGATCTTGGGACGGCTGTCGATCTTGGCGTTCTGGAGGGCACGGGGGTCGTCGCCCCAGCGGACGGACTTGGGCGGGGACTGGGACACAGAGGTGGCCCTGCTGTGGAGGTCGGAGGAGCGGTAGGAGCCCCAGGGGGTGGAGCTGTGTGAGTTTGTCACCGGCGACGACCCGTAGCTGATGGGAACATCGTCCTGGTGGATATCCACGCTGTGGCGGTGGCGATGGCGGGACGGCCGGGGGGAGGAGTCCTTGGTGGAGATAGAGGAGCTGTAGGTATCGTAGAAGCCTGGGTACATGCGGGCCGACTCGTTCCGCGAGGGGGAGGAGCGCCGCCAGCTGTCACGGTCGCTGGTCCGACGAGAGGTGCTGTTGGTGCTGCTGCTGTTGTTGCTGCTGTAGTACCTGTCGTACATGTCGTCCTCGTACATGGTCGAGGCGCGGCGCGGCTTGGGCTTGGGGATGGGGATGGGCTGGGCGGCCCCGCGTGATGCGCTGGTCCTGCGGAGGCTGTAGTCACCCATCCTCTCGCCATCGCTGTAGTAATGGTCACGCTCGCTGGTGCGTCTCTCCCTGTGCCGGTCCGTGTCGCCGTCCCGCGATGAGCGGCGGACAGGCTTGTACTCGAAGTTGTAGGGTGTCGGCAGCCTGTCCTTGACGGACGAGGACCTCGAGGACGATCCGCCGTACGAGGCAAAGTCCAGCCTGGACGGCCGCCTGGACCTCCGCTCCGAGCTGCAAAACTCGCAGTCCGAGGTGCCTGAGCACTTGACGGGGCGTTCCCTGATGATGACCTCCCGTCCGTTCTTGGAACGCTCCTCGGAGAGGATCTGGGTATGATACTTCTGAGCCATTGTTGATTGCTGTCTGGGTCGGATATGCTTCTTGGGTATGTGGTGAAGGGGCCGGGCTTTTTCTATAGAAAGCTCGGGAGCCGCGTGACTCAAAACGAGATACGGACGTTAGTTGACAGCAGGTGACTTATGTGCCAGAGCCACAAGGCCTCGTATGTGTTGTTGTTGGTGGCGGACCCCTCTCCAAGTGGACAAAAGACGAACAAGGCGGTGGTAGTCTGTTCCGCCGCCCTCGAGATTAGTCTTGTTGGGTTTTGTTTGGTGGTATTGTTTTCGTTGTTTTGTCAGACCGCCCGCGAGCAAACCACTCAGGCCCAGCCCAAGTCCGGTCACGCACAATGAGTGTCAGTCGGCTGTGTCGGAAAGAAAGTGCTCGATTAAAAAGTAAGGTGACCTTGAAGACATGAGGGTTGCCCGTGACGAGGAAGTGGGAAGGGAGGGGGGACCGAAAGAGAGAAGACCCTTTGGGAGGGGACGGTGTAAAAGTAGTGAGGAGATGATGAGAGAGAGAGGTGGGCAGTGAGGCCGAGCAGCCACCTATGAGACGGGCTCTGGGATGGTCGAGACGGGCCAGGTGAGATCAGTTGCTGTAGCCTTGGGGCGAGGAGAAGACAGTTGGTGATATTCGAAACCGGTCGCTTGTGACGGCTGGTCAGTGCTTGAGAGGTGAGATCTGGACCACGGCCTGAGGAGGGCTGAAGATCCGGATTAGAGCCTTAATTATAGGTGGCCATCAGAAGGGAGGCCCCAGGTGTGGGAGATAGGTGAGGTCGTGACCACCCTGCAAGGCCCATCATGGAGTCAATCGGCCAGCGGCCAAGGGTATCCTCAGGGGTCCCATGCCGTCATGCTCAGGCAGGGGTAGTGAGTGTCCTGGCCGGCCTGGGTACGTACTATATCGTGGTGTGGTGTGTAGATGCAGGCGCCCGTCGTCCACACCTTTTTTTTTTTCCCTCCTCGGCCAGCTCAGGTTCGAGGCCTTCGCTGTTGGCTCTCCTCACCAACCTCGTGTCAACTCGAGAGGAACGCCTCCAGCTTGCGCCGCATGATTGGTGGCGAGGCAAACCTCACGTCCTACATCAGCCCCCAACAGGCAAGGCGTGTCGCCGGGAAGTCTTCGCGTTCGGGTGGTCACCAGCACTCCTGCCAGCAGCTAGACGAAACTAGAAAGGTCATATGCGGAGGCAGCCGACTAATTGCTGATGGTGTCCACAGCCTCGCCAGGCTGGGCAAAAAAAAAAAGAAAAAGGAAGAAGAAAAAACAAAGAGAGGGAGAGAAGAGAAGGGTGTGAGAAGAGACAAGAAGGGGGTGAGAAGAGAAGAGAAGGGGGTGAGAAGGGGAAAAAAAGAGGGAAAAAAGGTACGAGGTCAGACGGGATCATGCACGGCAGTGCGCGTTGGTGGCAGGCCGTAGCCACTGGGGTTTTACCTATCCCTTCCACACCGGTGGCGTGTATGCAGCATGCGTCCAGCCAGGGTCGGCCTTCTTGAAACAGCGATGCGCCACAACAGACAGACAGACAGACAAGAGTCCCTCGATAGAGGTTGAGGGAGGGCGGGGGGAGGGCTGAGGGACTGCGGCGGCGTCATCATGAGCTCGGGTCTGGTGACCCGATATTCTGCACGTTCGAATGCCGCCGCCTACCTGGACGGTCTGGCGGTGGACCATCTGTCCTCCTCCAGAATGCGGAGGTGCCGCACGCCTGCACATGGCATGCATGCAGGAGCGGCATCTGCACTTGATGACGAGCATTGGGGGGTGATGTGAGATGATCGCTTAGGCTGCGCTTGTCCAGGATGACAGCGCAAGTTGCCAGACCAAGCACGGCAGCACACTGCTCGGCTCTAGTGCAGCTGCAGTACCAGCAGCGCGGGTCTGCAGCGGACAAAGACGCGCCCAAAATAGATGTTGGCCCGCGTTGGCAGCCCGGAGGCCCGTTTGCCTGGCCACGTTTCGCCTAGTAAGGCATGCATTCGCGGGCTTGGAGCGCAAGGCCCTGAAACGTAATGCAGGCTGACAGAGTGAAGAGAGACAGAGAGAGACAGCCGTGCAGGGGGGTGGGATGCTCGAGGGCCCAATCTGGCCGCGGCGCTTGAACGCGCTGTGCCAAAAACGACGGCCACTGCAGACTGCTGAGGTTGCCATCAGAGCGCCTGCTGGGCCGCAGGGTGGCTATGCTGCCTGGAGCTAATGCACCGACGGCGGCGCGACAGAGCCATGCAGGAACCACCCCATCCTAGATCGATCTCGGTCTCGAGTGAAAAGTGACATGCGCCGCCAAGCATGGTCACCGGGCCCCGGCTGGTTTCTTGGTCTGTTTCTCAGCCGCAGAAAGGCAAGCCTGGGGGCCTTGGGCCGAGAGGAGAGTTCCTGTCAATCTGCAGCACCAGCGCAGCAGAGACGCGGCTCACATTAGTCGGCCAATTGACTCATGGGGGACGGGCCAACAGGTGCTCCGTAGTACCACGGCGGTAATTAGCATGGGTCTGCTGAGCGGGTGTGGGTCCCGTCAGCCTTCCCCGCCTGGCTGTCGTCCCACTGGGGCTGTCGTGCTCTCAGAGACGCGCTCCCCGCTGTTCGGCGGGCGAGAGGAGATGCCATGCATATACTGGTCGCGTCTGCTACGCATGTGATGGCCGGCACCCTCTCTCTGCCTCTGCGTGTTCTTGCAGTAGTCTTCTGCACATGCAGTGAGACGTGCGGTGCGCTGGCACGAGGCAGGCCCCTTGGGTGTTGTCCGACTTCGCGCCTGGACGGGGTGGTCCATGCAACACGCTGCATCTGTTGTTCCTTACGTTGGACCTCCATGACGACGGACGATGGTCGCACTTGTTTCGTGTGCCGGGTGCTGCAGCCTGTCCTGTGCGTGATAGGACACGGTGGAGCCCGAAGCGCGAACTCCGTGCTTGGCCGAGGGAGGTGGTCGACAAGTCGAGGGTGTTTGGACCCTTGACGAACCGACCAGGCCAGCGCAGGTCTGCCGCTAGAACAGAGATGTGGACAGAAACGTGTGTGCTCGTGACTCATGAGAGCATCCTGTGGAAACGAGCAGTTCGTGGCCACAGCCGCGCCGGGACGTATCCCACGTAGCCTCGACGGAGGCGAATATGGTCGGCTGGTGGTCTAGGTTGCTGCGGCACGTTGCGGCTCGTGTCTCGAGGGCGATTCCTGCGCTGGCCCACCCCTCCACGAGCACTCATCGCTGACTGAGATCTCGGCCCAGCGCCAAGCGCTGCACAGCTTGCGGGTTGGTCTACCCAGGCGTGTGTGCCTCCTCGCCACGGACCGGCGGGCGTCGCGCGCCTGCTGTCGATGACGGCTGCAAGGCCTCCTGCTCCCTGCGAGCGAGCTCGCAGCGATGTCCATGTGAAGCCGACGAGAGACAGAGAGAGAGACCCACACCAGCTGAGAGCAACGACTCGTATGGTGGTCAGCGGGTGGTCAGCCGCCAAGACGGCCTGGTGAAAAGACCAGGCAGTGCATGGTTGGTATGCTATCGCCACGTGTGGTCATGAACATGGCAGCCGTTGATGACATCAACTTGAGTCCTAGATTTAGCCCAGTTTCGACGGACGCACTCGCAGAGCTGGCCTCGCGGGCTCAACAGTGACGAGTGCGACGACGAAGTGGATAAAGTCCTAACTGTCGTGGCCTCGCGTCTGCGCAAAAGGACCTCGTGGCACACATGTGACTGGCTCTGGAGCGCGTGGCTGATTTCTCAGCAGCGGTGGCCCAAGAGAAAAAAAAGAAAAGAAAAAAAAAGGCTGACGTACGGCACACGATGCAGTGTGCTTAAACGAGCAATTGGTAATCATGATGGCTGGGGGCCACGTTGCGTGGAGCGAGAACTGCTTCTGGGAAGGAAGAGGAAAAAGAAAAGAAGAGAAAAAGAGAAAAGAGGGTGTGTGCGGGTGGAAGGAGAAGGAGAGTGTGTGGGTGGACCCCCAGGACGACGTGTCGTCAAGATGTCTTGCTTGCAGAGTGGTGCCTCATGTTTTGGTGGTTTTTGATCGGGCAGGTGCAGGATGTACTCTCCAGGGTTAGGGTCAAAGTCGCCACCCTTTCCCCCACCACTTCCCGAACAGTCTCCAGAAGCTTCAGACTCTACAAGCTGGGCTCGTCTGCTGTTTTTTCCCCCTTCTTCTTTCTTTTCCTCTCCTCTCTCAAGCAAGACACGTGGCATTCTTCTGTCCAACCTCGAAGCTCGAGTTCCGCGCTTGCCCTGGGAGCCTGCAATGTAACCACCTCGGTGCGCTGCACGTAAAAAGTTTTGACAAGATGGTCGTCAGGAAGTTGTACAGGACAAGATTTTCACCGACTTTCTGCAGATGGTCATCAGGGACCGCGCATGCCGGGCTCCAAGAAGCAAGGAAACCTGTCGGACCGCGAAAAAGATGGAAGGCTGCCACTGTGACTGGTCCACTCGCTTCTTCCACCAGCCTGAGGGGGGGTGGGAATACAAGGCGGTACGTCGCCGGTTTCGACTACTGCACGTCCGAGCTGTTCAGTTTTTTTTTTTCGCGTCGCAGCTGTGGTTGTACTCGGCTCGCTCTGCCAGCCTAGTTGATCCACCTGCAGGTGCAGGTGCACTCGCTTTTTCTTCTTCTTTCTCTCACTGCATGCACAGCTCGTGGTAGTCTGTGAGTGGCTCGATCCGCGCGTGGACCGTCTGCACGGCCAGCACTTTCACCGGCCGCCAGCCCTGGACACACATGACATACAGGACCTCATGGTTGCATCTTCCAGAATGCCTGGTCGTGCGACCGGTCAGCCAGCCCGCCCTGGTCGAGCACCGTACGCGTCACCCGCGGAGCGGATACGTTGGGAACTCGAAGGGTTGCCGTATCGACGTGCGGGCCTGCGAGAGGCTGCCCTGAAAAGAGGGCGGTCGAGGCATGCAGGTGGCTGAAACAAATGGCGGTTTACTCCACATGCCAGAACACTGAACATGTGATCATCGTCAAATGGAGGTGCCATGAGTGCTTGGCCCAGCAGGTCCGGGCTTTGGGCTCTCTTGTGTGGCAGCGGGAAAGTCGCAGCCCGACAGTGAGCTGCCAGAGGGACGACTGAGTGACTACCGAGACTGAAGTCGTGACCAGGGCTCGTCTGCTGCCTCCCTTGACTATGTTGAAGTTCGACTGGAAGAGCCTGAGGGGCTGTTTGGTGGTTATTGTGATGCATATCATACTCTGAGAACTTTCTTTGCAACATCTGTGCGCACACATACAATCCTAATGGTCTTGGTAGATGCCCAAGTATAGCTTTCCACATATTCTCCAGGTTGTTACTTCTCAGTCTCTAGCAGAAGAACTATTAACTGTTTGAACTATCACCCACCAAGTCTCGGCATGTATACAACGTTCTGCTCTGCTCGCATTCAATCGGTTTCCTAGCGTCGGCCATATCCTTTCCAAGCTCATCAGCCCGCAGAGGGGGAGAAGTATTACACCTCGTCAAGAGGCTGCTGTGATATCAGATTCACGAGTCTCATGTTGGTGTCCAAGTATTGTCAGCCGATTATACGACCATCCGTCCGATTAACCACTTAAGTAGTCATGAGGTCGATAGTACTTCATTTATCTCGTGCAGCTTTTAGTTAACAAGGGGCAAAGAATATATACATCACCTCACCAGCCGTCTATTGAGATGACCAGTATAATTATACCAAGGGTTCTGCAATACGTGTGCGGAATCGGAAACATCATCTGCTCAAGGGATCAGGCACGACACGTTTCCTTCTATTCATTCTACGATCGTTGCAAATTGCATGTCTTTCATGTCACCTCACCACCTTGTTGTCACCCAATTATAGTATGAGGGAATGGAAAAGGCAGAGTTTAGAGACTCTTCACGCCTTGGATCAGTTTTATTCTACTGCACGATTATTACAAGTAATCGTCCATGAGACTAGCAACTCGTGCAGGGAATATCAGATTATTCTCAACAAAGCAGCTGAGGGCTGCTTTGCTGTGGTATTAGCTATTCATTACCTCCATATACGATTTAGACAGCAGCATCCGCAACCCAGAAACTAGCCCGACCAATCCCATCTTGGCCGTCTTTTCCAGAGCTATCCTGCCAAAACCATTCCTCTTCCAGCCCACTGGTACAGATGTCGCTCCGGGGTGAGCCCACTTGGCGTTGTCCGTCCTGTCAGGGAGCCAAGGAAGACTCTAAGCTTAATTGCGTGATGAGATGGCTTACTCGCGAAGTCCCACCTCTGTTTTGAGTATTCATAAGCAGATATGATATAAAGAATATGTCTCCACGATGGAGGAGAGAGATTGTGATCCTGTGCGAGAGGATCCGTGACCAGCTTGAGAACACAAGGTGGTTTGTTACTAGAAGAGTTCCCCCAAGCCCCGATGTAGACAAACACCACCCAGCGTGAGACCGACCACAAAACCATGTATAAATTCTACGAAGTCGACCCAGAAGCAGATGCCCTGCTCATCATCCCCTACCCGCCCAAGACCTTCGCGCCATGGCAACAGCCCGACACCCCGCCCCCACCGCCCTCGCCGCCCACCGCAGCCGACACATCCGTCTACGCAGGCATCCTCCGCGGCACGTCGCGCCCGCCCAACATCTACGCGAGCACAGCCTCATCTGGGTCAAGGTCTCATCCAGGCACCTCAGTCTGGCGTCGAGGCACTTCCGCAACAAGCTTCGGCACCTGGACCAGAGGGGGCAGGAGGGGTCTGCCGGCGAGGCTGATGATGATGGGCGGATTCATATCACGCTGGTCGGGCATGATCCCGCGGCGGTGATCATCGTGATGGACATCATCCACGGGCGCGGGCGCAAGGTCCCTAGGGCGGTGGACCTCGAGACGCTTGCGAAGGTGGCTGTCTTTGTCGATGCGTTTCGGTGCTCTGAGGCTGTCGAGGCGTATGCGGAGCGGTGGTTTGAGAATATAGATGGTGACTCGGTGCCTACCGAGTACGGAAGAGACCTAGTGCTCTAGCTGTACGCAGCTTACATCCTTCGCAAGGCTGAGGCGTTCAAGAAGGCTACATGGGCGGCAGTGTTGCAGAGTGATGGGCCGATCCGAAGCCTGGGGCTGCAGATGAGAGAAGGGGTCATCAGTAAGTGCTTCCAGCAGAACAAATCTACCTTTCTGCCTTCTTTTCTTGGTCCACTGGACCTAAAGTTGCTGACAAGAATCGCAGGAGAGATTGACACCCGTAGACAGCAGCTAGTGAGGAATTCCCTGGACGCCGTGCACGAGGCGGCTAGCGCGCTGTCAGAAGCAACAACACCATCCTGTCATCTCGGCTGCGACACCTTTGTGCTCGGCGCTCTGGTCAGGACGCTGCACCGAAACCAGCTGGTCTGGCCCAGACCCGTGAAGCCCTTCGCGGTAATCAGCTTCGCCAGCATCAAGGAAGCCGTGGGTGAGGCCGAGGCGCAGGTCGAAAAGTTTGTGCCTCCTAGGGTCTTATCACCGAGCAGCCCGTTGTCGTCCAGAAAGCGGAAATCACCAAACGCCCGGCCAGGCCATGTGCTGACACCGGAGTCTTCTCCGGAGAGAGTGGGGATGTCTGGCGCTGCGCACGAGTGCGGTGCGAAGAGCGAGCTTATAGAGAGGCTGGGCCAGCTTGAGGCCGGCGTGGAGGGCTTGGAGCTGGAGAGCAAGTATGGGTATTACCTCTATGAAATAAGCAGTTTAGAACGGCAGAGGAGGTGCTCTCGCCTGGCAATTAGCTCCCTCCTCGGAGTGGATCTCATCACTGCCGCCGTCCTACTCAGACTTGGCAGCCTTGCTGCCCCTCAGGTTCCACCCGTTCACATATCCCACGCCGGCACAGAGATAAGTCGCAAAACCCAGCCAGCCAAGGTACGGCACCATACAGTACGCCGAGACCTTGTCGACCTCTGCCCACAGACACGTCAGGTAGACGTTGGCCCCGATGAGTGCGGTGATGTCAGCCAAGGCCGCCATGGGCTTCTTGAGCCCAAAGAACAGAGGCGTCCAGACGAGGTTCAGCACCAGCTGGACCGAGTAGACGGTGGCGGCGTGGCGCGTTGTGCGGATGAGCTCGGTCGAGTTGAGAGGCGAGGTGCCGGTCATCCAGGCGCGGTGGGCGGCGTATCCCATGAGACCGTAGAGCAGCGTCCAGACGGGGCCGAAGACCCAGGTTGGCGGCGAGAGAGGAGGTTGTCGGAGGGACATGTAGGTCTCCTTGGTCTTCTTGTCTGTAGAGGCACAAGCAGTCAGCATGTAATTATATAATATATGAGAGAGAGAGGGGGGGGGGTGGGAAGGGGGGCTGGCCATATGAACTCACTGCTTATGCCGATGCCAACTCCGCTGCCCAGGATGATGGGTGTCAGGATAGACGCCGCCGGGCTGGCGAAGATCCTGTCGGGGAGTGTCAGGGCTGAGATGTAGGTTGTCATGGTGCAGCTCTCAAGTTTTACTCAAGTCTGATGCTGTGCTTCCGTGCGGGATGTTTTTTCACTCCTCGAGGCTGGTGGCTCCCTCCTGGTTCTATATCTATAAGCAATTTTATGTCGTCGTTGGAGTGGATCCAATTGCAAGACAATGACGTTGTCGAAGAGGTGGAAACGATCCAGCAGACACGTTGCCAGGGCCAAGGATGTAAGAAGACCAAAGAACCGCGGCTCGGTCAACTGAAGATTCCGAGGTCCGGGAGGTGAGGATATATGTAGAACTCGTGTAGAACTCGTGTGTACACAAATGTCGACTCAATCTTATGAATATGAAAAAAGAGGAAGGAAAAGAAAAAGAGAATTGAGGGGTAAAAAAAAAAGGTTGTTGATTGATGAGGCAAGTGAGAATTAAATCAAGGGGGGGGGGGAAACAAAAAACAAAAACATACAACACCGGGTATTCGCTAATGGTCACCCACTTAACTACTAATCCGGCGGTTAGTGGCTTATTTAGGGGAGAGCAGACGGGATCCCAAGTTTTCCACTACCTATGGTCGTATGTACTGATAATTTGTATATGCAGACTTATATTCCTATGAATAGATATTACCTGCAGTGGCTTAGCGATGATGGGGACTGCGTAGTTGACCTGTATGACCTGGATAGGAATTTACAAAATAGATGGGTAAATCCCGATCTACCATTTGGAAACGAACTGTGGTAGTGTCTTCTTTCTCTCTGCGGAGACTTTCATGGCTTGAATATAATATGCCGCCTCCTCAAGCAAGCGCACGATTGCGTCACTGGTGAACTATGGAGCTCACTCACAGTCCCACCACCGCGTCACAGGCTCACCTCCTCCGAGGCGCCTCTTACTCCTACACCGTAGCTATGAAACGCTACATTCAACATCCTCTCGCCTTACTACACTCCAAATGCACCCTGACGTGAAAATATGGAAGTCGTCCGCGCTGTCCCAGACGGCGCAGTGCAGGAAAGCCAGCTTCGAGGATGACACGCACGAGCCCGATACGAACGCCGACAGCAGACGGGCTTCTTCATATGGCTCGGTATCAGCGACCAGAGAACAAGACTCCCCTGCTCCTCCCTCAGCCCCAGACACGCCCTCGAGGCTCACCGCTCCCACCAAGTCGACAAGCCGCGCCCTGGCGCCTGATCTCCTGCGCGGGCTCCTCATGGTCCTCATGACCCTCGACCACAACCTGCTCATCCTTCAACCATGGCCCACCTCATCCATCCTCCACGATGACGGCGATGGCGTCCCGGTGTACGCATGTAACCGCCCCGTGGCGTACATCGTCCGGCTTCTCACGCACCTCTGGCCGCCTGGGCTTCTGTTCCTGCTCGGGATGGGGATTGCGTATTTTGGCCAGTCGCGCAGGGCCCTAGGCTGGTCTGCGGGCGCGATGGCGCGCCACCTCGTCGTCAGGGCCGTGGTCCTCGCGGTCGCCAGTGTCCTGCTGGGGCTGTTGATGACGCTAGGCAGGGTCTGGTTCATGAGCCTTGTGCTTTTTGCTCTGGCCGTGGACTACCTGCTCGTGGGGCTCCTGTGGCTCGTCGTCTCGCGGGCGGAGGAGACGCTGGCCTACTGGGTGCTACAGGTTCTGCCTGATGCCGACAAGGATGATGCGCGCGAGCCCTTGCTGGCCGACCGAGATGGCCACGAGGACATCGCGCCGGACAGGAAAATCATGCGGGCCGCAGACATCTCATGGCACATCCACAGCGCAGCCCTCCTGGTGCTGGCGATAGTGTCCATCTGGTGGAATGTGTGGCGGTCGCCGAGCCGAGGACACTGCAAGCCCGGCGACGACGATGACACGGCCGCCGCTGCCGTCCTTCTCAGCCCTCCACAGAGCAATTGGCTCCGCGTCTGGATCGATGTCTTTGTCACAGAGCACATCGCATCTCTACACCCACCGCTGGCCTGGCTCTCCTTCGTAATCCTCGGTCTGCTCTACGGCCGCATCGTCGTCGCCAGGACCTGGACCAGAACAGCCCTCGCCCTGGGCAGCACCGTGTCTGGCCTGGCCTTCATGCTGGTCTTTGTCCTGGCCCGCCTGCTGCACTTTGGAAACCTCTCGGACGGTTGTCTGCGGCCGCCGGAGCACGCGGGCCCTCCTGACAGAAATCAGTCCCTCGTTTCCTGGCGCTCCTTCTTCTTTCTCAGGCGGTACCCGCCCGACGTTGCATATTGGGCATACGCCATGGGTGTTCATCTCGTCCTCCTCGCCTTCTTCAGCGCGCTTCCGCATGCCATTACCTCGACCGTCCTGCATCCGCTCCAGGTGTTTGGGACCTCTGCTTTCTTTTTCTACGTGCACCATCTGCTTCTCCTTTTTGTTTCGTGGCTGGTCTGGTGTCGCATTTATGGCCTTCCCATGAGTTTGGGTCCTTGGTTGGGAGACGACAAGGGCGTGCCTAGCGAGTGGGCATTCTGGGTGAATTGGGCAGTCGTCCTGGTCGTCATGTATCCCCTGTGTAGGTGGTATAGAGCCTTTAAGAAGGCTCGAGGCCCTGACTCTATATGGAGATTCTTTTGAAGGAGTTGTTTTTTTGGTTTTTGGACTCACACACATCTCCGCCCGCACAGATTGAGAGCACCATGTCAGGAATATATATCTCATAATTCACTATATACACGGAAACGGAACAAGGAAAGAACAAAGAAGGGTCACCACACATGGCCATGCTGTGAAATCAAGACCTCCGCGCAGCCCCGGTAACAGTCGCACTGGCCGCTGCCGGCGCTGTCGTAGCCGTCGTCCCCGACACCGCACTCGTCGAGCTCGTCCCGCCCGAGGTAGACGAGACCACCGTCGCCTGGACCACCTGGCCCAGCGCATTGAAGACGATATCGACGAGCGCGCCCAGCGGCGCATAGCTGTACGTCTTTTGTGTGAGCCCGCCGCTCAGCTCCTCGACGTCGCCCGTGAGGGTCATGTTCTGCAGGTAGTTGCCCACGATCGTGGAGACGGTGCTGCCCGCGTCGCCGACGACCTCCTGGACGATGTTGCCCAGGTTGTCGATGATGAAGTTGAGCTGGGAGTTGCCCTGGGTGATGCTGCCGAGGAGGCCGTCGACCGCGCCGATTACCTCGGTCACGACGTCGGTGACGGAGTTGAGGAGGGTGATGAGGGTTGGGTTGAGGTCGAGGGATGATAGTGTCCGGTTGACAATACTGACCACTGTATCGATGCAGCCAGTCAGCACCATGATAGAATATAGCACGCGGCTAACTGCTGGGGACGACTTACGATTTCCAAGACGGATGATCAACTCCAGCTCGGCCTCCACGTCGGAGATGGTAATGTTTACTTTGGATACCCCCACCTGCACGCCAGCATTGATCGTCACCAGAGAGGCGACCTCGGCAGCGAGGTTGAGCTCCGCCTGAAGGTTCTCGACATCCAGTCTGGAGACAACAGAATATCACTCGGTCAGTATGTCTAGATAACATTCTTTAAAGCTGCTGTACACCCTGGGCCGTAAGACGTACTCAATCTTGCCCACGGACAGGTTAGGCACCCTCAGGAGAACATCTGGTGGGCTGGTGGTGGAGCTGCTACTCGATGCTGTGCTTCCGCTGCCCGCCGAGGTGGCTGTCGCGTTCGAGGAACCGCCTGTTGCTGTCACCACAGCCGTGGCAGAAGCACCAACGCCTGAGATGGTCGAAGAGGCCGACTGGGCTGTGGAGAAGGACAGAAGACAGCCAAGGGCCAACAAGAAGAATCCGGAAGGCTGCATTCTGACCGAGCGGGTGCGCTGCTCACTCTCGGCTGCGGAAACAATCTGAAGAGGATGGGGGAGTAAAAGATGTGCTCGCGGAAGGGCCACCACAAGAGGAAGGGACTTTGAGAGCTCTGGTGCAGAGGAAGATATCCTGAAGAAGACTCCTGAGCCAACAATAAGAAGGCAGCCAACGTTCACAGCAAGTGACTGGCCAGGCAAGGCAAGGATGATAAAAAGTCAACGCGCGTTGAGTGCAAGGCGTTAACGACAGACGTCAGACAAAGCTATGCTTGTATGTATGTACCTGGTTATAGATCACAACTAGTAATGCAACTACATTTGTTCCCACCTCCTGATGGGGAAGCATGTCGCCTATTACGGAGCCAAGCTGCTCACTCATGGTTCTAGACAATGCACACGGGCCAGCCCAATTCGAGGACTGTGCCTGGCGATCTCGATCGCCCGGGTAAATCTCCGCATGGCCAAGGAAAATACCCTGCCGGAGAGAGGGAGAGGGAGGGCGAGATCTCTCTCGCAGCTGGCCAAATTGCCATGTAGCAAATTGCATGACCGGTGATGCCAAAGCGGAATGGCGTAAGCGGATTCAGGGGCCCAGAGACGGATGGCGATGTCATCGTGGGGGAGCCCATTGGAGGCACTTCCTTTTCTTTTGTCTTAATTTAAGAGCAGGAAGAAAGTGTCGAATTAGATGCCGCTATAGGGGGCACGGTTGTAACCACAAGACTACGGTACAGCCTTCTGGTTCTCTTATTATAGGTTGGGAAGCATACATCTCTGGGATGATCCGCGTGGAGTAGACCACGGGAGGCGGCGGACACTATGTAACTCTGACACAAGCCCATCTTTAAGCTTGTTCTAGCCCTTGTAGACCCCCTGCATAGACCTGTGGTTATCCCCTTTTTCGTCCTATTAATGCTTGCTGTACTGTCCAGTTACAGCCACTAGAGCCAGCCACAGCCGTGGAAAAGTTGGGCTCATAATTTACCAGGGCGGACCAAATGGTCCTTAGAGCACTGGGATCATGGTTTCCGGAATTATGCAGATGGGCTCAACGTCTGAGGCCCGCCCGCGAGAAGATCATGAATGATGAGCTCAGTGCTCAGGAATCTGGTTATTTCATTCATGCGCGCGCGTGCTCTGATGCGACGAACCAGTCAATAGATCTCCTCCTGGTATCATACAGATTGTTGCATTAGACTCTGCATCTGGATGCTAATTTGACCAGGAGCATAGTGAGGTCACTCGGTCAAGAGATCGCCCGCGGTTGCTACACCTTCTTCTCATTAGCCAGTCACCACACTGTCCATCTGCCTTGTGCCCCTTTTCTTTACGTTGTGAGGAGTAACACTGCTTCATATTTCCCTATCTGCCTCTCGAGCAACTTCTCGCTGCTCGGTGGACCTGCTTCTTCTCTACACGCCCTGTCTTTCCTCGCCCCTCCGCCCACACACAGACTTACACCAAACAAAATGGCCATCAGAACACGGGAACTTCTCGCCCTCTGCCTGTTAATACTGCCTGCCTCTTCCTTTCTCGACCTCGGCCACGAACACGGCAGCAGACAGGAAGAAGGGTATATCGGCTACCATCTCGACCAGAGAGGCGATCCAGACTCCGCCGTGTACGAGACGGCAGAGACAAATACAGACGTCGACACCGTGCTGCCGGCCGAGCCTGATGTCTACCTAAACGCGTCTGTGTACGTCGGCGAGATCGACATCGAGGTCGACAACATCACGGCCAAGGTCAATCTCCAGGCCGATGTCCTGAACCTGCTCCACTTCAGCGCGGGCGTCGACGCTTCCATCGACAGCGTCAGGCTGACTATCCAGAACGTGTCGGCCAAGGTTCTGCTGGAAGCACGTCTAGAAAATGTTGTACAGATGTAGGCCCTCCACCCATGCCCCTTTCTCCAGCTGAAGATGGGGAAAAGGAAAGAAAAGAAGACCTCAGATCTGCTTACACCTTACGGGACAGGATAAGCGATGTCTTGGACTCGATTGATCTGAACCCCGTCATCGCCACGCTCGGGGAAGACGTGGGCCAGATCGTCAACAGCACCGTCGGCTCCCCTGACGGGGACATCATCCAACAGCAGCTCGACAAAGCGGAGTTTCGACCCGCAAAACGTCCTCTACAGTGTCAACAACTACTCGGGCAACACGCACACCAACCGGGTCCTGGGCCAGGACGGCAACATCTACGACGTCAAGCTCAACAACGACGGCGACGAGCAGGGCCGCACCCTGGTGGGCTCCTACGCCACGGATATGACCTTCACCGGCCACAACCACACCATCAGCGTGAACGGCATGGTGCGGGAGTTTGAGCTGCAGTATAACTATACGCCGCTGCCCGGCGTCGAGGCGGTCTGCTGGATTTATGTCACCACGGGCGGCAAGGTGGTGCGGACGCAGGTCATTGCCGAGGCGTTTGGAGGGGGCTCGAGTACTATTAGTGACGACACCGAAGCAGACCTTTGACGTTGCCCGGCATGAGGGTGTCTTGAGATTTCTTGTACTTAATTTATACCGTTGATCATTTACAGAGGAACTTGAAGCATCTTCACGATCGTAACCGAGCCGCTCTTCACCAGTGTCGCAGTGTTGCAATAATACCACAACAGAGATTCGCCAGTGTGAGTCCAGAGGATTTATTCCGCTTTGGCGGGATGGCAGGCGGTTTAAACCCCATGATGCGATCTTCTAAGTAGTGTCTCTGTAGCATGGTCAGCCCGAGATGTAATTGACCAGTCTACCTGGATCACTGACTCCCCATAAAGATTATTATTACTAGGTAACATCGCAAGGTACGAAATGCTACTGCACCACAAGGGGTCAAAGCCCATGTGCTACAAAATAGCGTTGACCTTGTTGGTATAGGATCTAGAAGAGTGGTCTTTCAAGGCCGCATTTTGTTTATTATATTATAATAATCAAAAAGAAAATTTGTACTCTTCTGTGTTTATTTCTGACTGAGAGTATCTCGATACGGAAGAAACCGACGGCCTCATCAAAGGCAGTTCCTGGATGCACGCCTCCTTAAAGTATGGATTGGTGACTCTGTCATCCTCACAGGCTTACAACAGGCGTCAGTGACAATCAGACTATTGGCACCCAGTATATTGCGCATGCACATGTGTACCGCTTTTCCATGAATTACTGTAAAATTTAACCCACTCACTCCTAATGAGACGTGTTGAAAATCTTCTAGCCAAGTCTCATTATTGTGACAGCAATACAACAGGAACCATGTTCCAGTCAAGCCTACTCAGCATCGCTAAGAAGAGTTAAAATATCCATGATAGGCCGCGAAGGATCTGTTGCTGGTTGATGTTGTGCCTTATTAATTAACTAATGGTAGTAATAGCCAGAGCTTCTCACAAGACGTTGTCGTCAGCGGTAGTGACAAGTGCCACCAACCACTCATGATGTGCCATGGTACTTAGAGTTGTACAGCCGGTAACTGGAGAGGCTATAATATAGTAATAGCATGATCTGTCTGGAATGACGCTGGCTTGGACGGTCGCCTGATGAAGTACTCGTAGGTTTGGGCTCACCGTCGTGCTGCTTCGAGATATGCACTTTTCAAATGCGTAGCATATCATCCACCACGGCTGACGTTTAGGACAACCATAGCCTCCAGCAGATTGGAACGATGCTGATGTCGCAACGCGAAAAAGAGGGCTCCTTGGGCTGTGAGACCGCCAGTGTTCCTTCAGCACGGGGAGCATCTCGTTCAACACCTATCCAGGACCACCCGACAAGCCACCAGAACATCCTCCTGAGCCGCCCACAAGCTTTGGGGCAGAGTTATCTTGCATATATCACGGAACATGGCATCTTCGAACATCTTATATGACGTACCCGTTCGAGTGGTTGCACGCTGACCCTGACGAGGCCCGGGCGAAGGTGATTCTCCGTAATGGATGGGGCAGAGAACGAGACCGCCTAGCCCTGTCCACAGCAGCCCACAAGCATGACACGGACTAGACCAAGTAAAGGGACTGACAGAACCCTCCTCGTGTAGAGATGATCCACACGCGGTCAAGATCCGAGCAACAAGTGCCCGTTCAAGGCGTGTGTGTCTTATAAGACCACCCTGGAGCGCCGTCCATCACAACATCCCACAGCTTGGTTCGGTAGTGTAGTTGGTTTATCACAATAGTCTAACATTGGAAGCTCATGAGAGATCATGTAGTTCGATGTACACTATAGGTCCCCGGTTCAAACCCGGGCCGAATCATCTTTTGCACTTCATGTTCTTGTTTCTTGTTCTTTTTGGCCTGCACCGTGAAACCTTTACATCCGGAGGCACGAAAACGAACCTAAAGTTCCCGTTCAAACTCGTGATCCTTTGGGTGCACATTCTAACCTTGCGCCAGAGGAGCGAAACTCAGTTCTGAGAGTTTATGCACAATTTTTTCGAAGGGAGCGTGTGGTGGATCTTTGCTATGCCTGATGCGGTCGCAAACCGACGAGACCCACGATGGCTGTATGTCTGGGCCTCGGCCGATGGGGACAGGGAATACGCCTCAGTCAGGCCTCGGCAGTATGCGTTTGATCCTATTTTCCTACTACTTCTTCTTTCTTTCTGGCCCTTTTTCGATTGCTGGCTGGTTATGGGACATGGAGAGCATACGAGCTGTTGTTACAAAAGGAAAGAAAAAACAGTAAGGACCTCAACAGAGCCGGACTGTGGACCGTGTCATGCCATCAGTCGACGGAGATGGTTATTCCGTCCGTCTCTGGGGCCGGATCTGCATCCTCGTTTCTAACCAACCCTTGCCCCGTGTTTTGAAACCAGGAACCTCGGCGTGTTCCGAGATCTGCAGACACAGGGCCACTGGATGGTACTGTCATCTGGTTTGCCGCCTGCGATGCGGCTCAATACTACAGCCCCAAGCCTGGACTGGACAAATGACTTATGCTTAACAACAGGAAATGACCTGACGTTGACCGGATACCCAACAAGAAGAGCCTTGGTGGACGAAATATGTCGTCTGTTAGATATCCCATTCAAGTGCGTCGACAGCCTTCCTTTCTGCACACCCCAGCGCTTTATCTACTCACCACCGCCTCATGAGTGTACAACGACCATCAGTTCTAGAACTCGGCTGCTCACTTGACGGATCAATTCCATCTGCCTTGGCTGTTTCATCCGTAGTGACCCGGTGGAGCCCCCTCCTGGGAAACGCCCTCGTCGTGATTGGAGCCTCAGGGGCTGGTGCTGCATGCGGCTCGGCTGGATCCTGGACGTTTCCGCCCCCTTGTCGCTTAGGAGCATGAACAAGATGTTTGATGTTTCTCCATTATGGACTCCGTTAGGCTGCGTGGCCTCCATCCCCTCGCGATGGCATCAGCCGGCCTATGAGGATGAGCCGGAGAATTTCTGTCTGATGATGGGAAGCCCTTTCATTCAAGAAACAACAATCAACATGACGGTGCCCTGTTTGAATCTCGGCGGGTAGGTGGGATTCCCACAAGGCCCTCTTCCTCCTCCCCCTTTCCACTTGGTCCCCCTCTCCCCACCTCTCCTAGTAATTATGCTTGATAGATTAGAAGGGGGAGGAAGACGAGGAGAGGAGGAACGTACATATACAAGGAGCTCCGGGTCGCCGTTCCGATCAGTATCACGCCTTCTCTCTTTCTTTTTCTCTCAACTTTACCGTTCTCCCTGTCTCTCTCTTCTTCGCCGTTGTCAACTACGTTGACACATTCCATTCATTCACGGTTTGCCTGGGGCTGCCACTCGTTTTTTCTGCTTCACAACATCTTCCATTCTTTTTTTACCCCCTTCTTCTTCTACACCTGCCAATCCTTTTTGAGAGGTTTTCCTCCCATTCCAAAAACAAACCTAGGCCTACCGAGAGAAAGAGAGAGTGTGACAAACCACAAATCAGATCATTCAAGATGAAGACATTCGCAGGCCTCCTCGCATCAGCCTCGCTGGTGGCCGGCCACGGCTACGTGACCAACGGTACTCTCGACAGCGAGAGCTACACCTTCTACCAGCCCTACACGGACCCCTACACCAGCCCGACCCCGTCGCGCATCTCGCGGCCCATCCAGGGCAACGGTCCCGTCACCGTGGTCACCTACGATGATATCCAGTGTGGTGGCGACACGGCGGACGGCATCGACGGGTCCTCGCCTGCCAACCTGACTGCTGCGGTCACGGCTGGGTCTACGGTTGATCTGTACTGGACCTTGTGGCCGACCAGCCATGTTGGGCCTACGATTACTTACATGGCGCGGTGTGCCAATGATGACTGCACCACCTACATGCCTGGCAACGAGTGAGTCTTGGGTCTTGTCGTGCTTGTGGCTGTGCTTCCGTTATCCCGAGCATCTGTCTAACTTGTGTGTCTTTTTCTTTGATAGCACTGTCTGGTTCAAGGTGCAGGAGGATGGTCGTGACGGGACTTCCGACACTTGGGGTGCTGTAAGTTTTTCTTCTTCTTCTTTCCCTTCCTTTCTTCTTCTGAGAACACTTCGCTTTTTATAAAGACCTCTCCCCTCCATTCATATCTTCTTCTTCTTCTTCTAACACACTTCACTTTTGCAGACTGCCGTCATGACAGCCGGTGGTTTCATCTCTTACACCGTTCCCGAGTGCATCGAGTCCGGCGCCTACCTCGTCCGCCACGAGATCATTGCTCTCCACGCCGCCGAGACCGAGGGGGGCGCCCAGTTCTACCCAGGCTGCCACCAGGTCAAGGTCTCTGGAGGCACGGGAGCCGTCACCCCCGCTGACCTCGTCGCCTTCCCTGGCGCGTACAAGGCCACTGATCCTGGTATTCTGTACAACCCTTATGAGGCGACGACTTACACCATCCCTGGCCCTGCGCTGTTCACCTGCTCTGGCTCCAGCAACAGCACCTCGTCTTCTTCTTCTTCTGCTGCTGCCGTTGTCGCCTCCAGCAGCGCCGTCGTCTCCTCTGCTGGCACCACCACCTTCGCCACAGTGACCCGCTCGGCCTCCGCAGGCAGCTCCACCACTCTCACCACCGCCGCCGCCGTCGCCCAGACCAGCGCCGCCTCTGCCTCCGCTTCTGATGATGAAGGCGATGATGGCTGTGATGCCGAGGAGACCGTCACCTCCACCATCACCGCCAGCGCCGCCGCCCAGACTTCCTCCTCCGCTGCCGCTGGTGACGATGGCGAAGACGACGGCTGCGAGCCCGAGGAGACTCTGACGTCTACCGTGGTCGACTCCCAGCCTACCACCTCGACCTCCACCGTCGTCGCCGCCAGCCAGCCCACCGAGACCAGCTCTTCTTCTTCCACCACCACTTCTGCCTCGTCTGGTGACGACAGCGGTGATGATGATGGCTGCGACGCTGAGGGCGACGGCTCTGACTCCGACTCTGGTTCCGTGGCCACAAACCCAGAGTCTGGCAGCTCTGCCTCTTCCACCACCTCCTCCGCCGCCGCTACCTCTTCTTCCACTGGCGATGCTGGTGATGACGATGGCTGCGACGCCGACGGCGAGGGCGACAGCACCCCTACCGCCACCAGCGCCGCTAAGCCCACTGGCTCTAGCAACAACAACGGCTCCGGCGCATCTCGTCCCACCGGCAGCCCTGCGTCATCCTCTGGCGGCGACGACGGTGAGGACTGCGACGCCGAGGAGGAGCAGGACTATGCACAGCGGTACACGGGTCACTTTGCTCGTGGGCCGAGGGGCCTGGGCCTGAAGTTTGACGCTTAAAGTGCGCGAAGCGAAAGGAGGGAATGGGGGGGAGAAAGGAAAGGAGGAAGTCGTTGGGGAATTTGCTTATGGGATTTGTGTTGCGTCTACCTTTCGTGCATAGTGTAGATATTTCTTTTATCATGGACATATATTTTCACACACACACATATATATACTCATATATACATGTACGGTTCTTGCCGGCGTACAAATTGGAGAGATTTGTTCTGCACAGAGACAATTTATGTGTTGCCTTTCCTGAACGGGATTATCTTGCGTGAAAGGAACCGTTGGCCTGCTACTTTTCAGAGTACAGGTCGTCTTGGGATTTTTTCCAGGAAAAGGGCACTGGGTTGACTAGATCGAGATTATCGAATGAATCGTTACTCTTGTCTATCGCCGGATCACTCTGTAGTAAAGATTTCGCCTGTCGAACCAGAGGCTGATTTTTTGGGGAGATTGAAACAGGCAGAGGCTTTGCTAAAGTCGTTCTTTGGCAGAAGTATCAACACTACGAGCCTGTATGTGCCCCCGACGCAGTCAAGATGGTTTAGACCTTATCATGTTAGAAACCTTTTCCCCTAAACACACATAAGGCGTTTCTTCCTTTTGTGTTCTCTTTTTCCTTTCAGTAATTAGCGCAGCTACTCAACAGAAACTTGCCTCATAGTAATAAGGTTGAAAGATCGAATGTATTATATAA
This sequence comes from Celoporthe dispersa, assembly GCA_016584495.1. Taxonomy (NCBI): domain Eukaryota; kingdom Fungi; phylum Ascomycota; class Sordariomycetes; order Diaporthales; family Cryphonectriaceae; genus Celoporthe; species Celoporthe dispersa. The sequence continues at coordinate 522,711 of WAID01000011.1, forward strand.
GTGCAATTTTCTGTACAATGTACTGCTTTTTCTTAAGCTGTTGCGCCATTTCACCTTCCATAAACCCTTGTACATAAGCTTCACCAACTACTTGAAAACTCTGATTAGCTGGTCGTAGTAGAATTGGAGCTGAGCAACCGGGAATTATAGCAAAGACATCGCCTGAACAAGCTTGATTTTCCACAGGGCCGTCACGATGATTTGGCACCCAGGCGAATCGACCTCTTCTCGTTAAAGCAAACCTGCGGCCGAGTAGGGCTCTCTGAAAGTCTTGGTATGCTTCCCAGTAATCATCAAAGTGGGCACTCTCGGGTGGGTTTGAGGTAAAGTAGTCCTCCAAAGCATTGCCGTTGATGCGGAGAGATGCAATGCTGTCAACAAATTGAGTCCACTTGGAGTAGTAGAAGCCGTCTTGAGCAAAGCGATCCCATCTCCTCTCTTTGAAAAGCTTTTCAGCTTTCTTCCAATCCGTGGGGAGGTGAAGCAAGGCACGGCTTGACCTTGATGATATACTCCTGTCTGCGTAAAGCGCTGTGGACAAGTCGAAGGCGACATCATCCCGGCTCCGGTATGCTCTCTCCATGCTTCGACATGGAACCACCGTCTCATCGACATACGAGGCGTTTTGACAGATTCGAGTTTGTAATGCTCTTGGAACCGAGCATGGCTTTGCGCCTAAGCCGTCCACAGAGTCAAAAATAATAGCCCAGCAGTGCAGGTATTGACCCTTCACTTCGGCACCCTCGAACATAATGCCGCGGTCTGCGAGATAGCTTGATTTCTGAGTAGGCATATCTGTGACATCGAGACCAGAGTTCTCTGTCGCAGACGATTTTGTCTTGTTGTCCGGCCGGTTGTCACGCAGTCTCCCCGCCCACGTCCAATCAGGCACCCAAGTCGGTGCCCCGGATGGTCCCCAGCAGTTCGCATCACGAAGGAACTCGAGGCTTTTGTACGTGTCCATATAAGCTGAACAGAATTCTTTGAAGACTTTCGACGCGTCCACGGTATAGTTGGGAGTAATGCGGTCAGCCAGAGCAGTATCCATCAGCCCCAAGAGGCCATATATTCTGTCCCTGGGATCGGAGCATTTGGCGTAAGTCGCAATCTCCAGCAGCCGCGTGAGATCTGGTGCGTCACTCCTCTCGCTCGCAACCCAGAGGTCTTTCCAGATGTGGTGCATTGGGCCGGGGTCTTCCCACGTCCTTGTGTCCATCACGTCGACGTTCTGGCGGTCTGCCCTGGTCAGTTGGTTTTTGACTACCCATAAAAAATGATGGATAACCCCAAATCCATAGCACATCTGCTGCCAAGGAATACGGTCCTGACCGCACAGGATGATGGTTCGTTCCCCACCTAGAGCCAGCTCCTGAATAATCCACAGGCGCTCCCAATATGACCGGAGTGTCAGCCTATTTACTGCCAACCAGTTTCCCTCTCCAGCCTTTAGAACGTCATGCTCCGGATTTGATTTTGAGCTCAGCATCTCCCTTAAGCGTGTCCCCTCGACTTCGCTGCCGTAATACTGAGAAAGCACGCGTAGCAGTCGGAATGCCTTGTCACTTTTGTCTTTTGCAGGGCCTAGCCATGTGACAACAGACGCTGCGGTGCTGTACAAGTAGCGCATGCGTGCTACCTCGCGTGTGCGCTCGGCTGCGTCCGATTGGTTGATGCAAACAGCGTCCACCCAGAGATAGTAGCCCGAGTCGGTGATGAAAGCGCCCATATCGCGCAGGGAATGCAACACTGCAGCGAGATTCTTTGTCGCCTGGAATTCTATACCATTTATGAAAATAGCCGTCGTCGAGGCTGTATCTCCCCACTCGTACGAGAGTGCGGCAAAGTCTCCCCAGCAAAAGCGGAACTGATGCGCTTCTGGGAAGAGTGGAGGAGGACCCGTCTCAAGGTCACCATCGCTCGAACTGACACCAGCTGGGCTGGACGTAGGACTGAGAGTTACTGTATGCAGTCGACAATCTGACAATGGAACCACTTTGAGTTCACAGCGCAGATCTGTAAGACTCGGGATGATAGATATAACACGGATGCCATTTTCAACAGAGTTCAACAAAAGAGATCGGTACAAGTCTTCCATACTTAGTTATGTCTTGCCGAAGAGTAAAATGGTTTGCACCCATGTCAGACATGCCTACCCAATAGCTAGGCAAAGTCACGATGATCTGGATGATGGGGCGGATGGAGTAGATTGCTGGTAAATGTCTGCCGGTACAGAAGCTGATTCTTGCCAAGTTGCAAGAACCGGAGGGGAGAGGCGATGGCTATTTAAAGAGGAGCAGAAGCCTTATTCTTATAACTCCGGTATTCTTTTTGAGCTTAGTGCAGTGCATAGAAGCCAGTTGGTCTGCTGCCTTATCAAATACAGCCTCTGGTAATAAGAACTGCATTCTACTTTTTCAGATTTCAAGCAAAGTATAGATGCACATTCAATCCAAGTGTCAGCATAAGAGGCGCTGCATTTCGCCCGAGTAGTTAATAGCCTTATTCTAAATACCAAACTATTTAAGGCTATCAGCACTAGCAGCAAATTATAAACACTATCTGTTCTTAGACCCTTGGTAACTAAACCAGTGCTGCTGCCTAGGAGCCTGGAGCCTTATTTCTTTCTAGCTCATCTCAAGGTTACAGGTGAGGCAAGTAAACTTTGCTTGTAAACTTTGCTTGAATATAATTACCAGCCCTTGCTAGCCTGCATTCCACTACAGATATTGAACCAGAACTCGGGCGCCGTCGCACAAGAAAGACGTTTTAAGATAGAAAAGTGACAGCAAACAAAGGCTAATGGGACACAATACAGGGTGAAAAATCTGTTTTGGATCTGTCCAGAGGGCTCAAAATTAAAAGATGGAAAACGGGATAACATTTTCTATAAAAAACCTGAAAGAAAAAAAAAAAGGTCGAGAGGTTGGGAGGCCCTTATACTCGAGAACTGCGGACCCGATTACTATTTCTTTTTAGATGCAAGAGGCTTCTGCCTTTTCGACCGAAATTGATGCATAAATATCTAGGGAGGAAAGGGGAGAGGGGTTTGAAAGGAGAGAGGGACGAGAGAGGGGCAGTCCTCTTTTCTACTAGGTTGCAGTGATAATCAGATGCAATGTGGACATCTTCTAATGGTGGAATAAAGGGGTAATAGTATCAGAAGTGCAGAAAGAAGGAAGGGGGGAGCAAGCTGTACGCAGTGCTGACTATGTATATATAAAGCTATAGTTTTGCGCTTTTAATCTACAAATATGCATAGCTATAATAAGTAACAGATTTCAACTTTATCAAAAGAATTATTAGATAAAACTGCTGCAAAAGCAATTGCTTATATTAATTAATTAATTCTATCTGCAAAAAAGCCTTCTGGAAAATACTTTGAGAATAGCTTGCATTATTCTATCCATCTAGAGTTGGTAAGATAGCTGCAGCCTTAGATAATATTGATATATTAGCTATAAACAAACAATAAATTGGTACTGAATAGAATAGAAAATTATGCAAGGGCTGGTAAGTTATTGGCTTTGGTAAGCTGGCAAGCATCCGCTCTGCCTGATTCACTTGTGCTTTGGAATACAATGTGCAGTGGGATAAAGCAGGAAATATCTAACTCAGCCTCCTCCAATGTTCCTAGCCTCTCGCTCGCTATTGAGGCTCCCAAAAATGGCAGCACACGCCAGCCAAATACGGCAGCCACAACAGCGATTTGTCGACTTAATCTGTAATTTATTAGCACAACAACTCACCTGGCGGCATGAAACCCATGCTGTCTTCGTGGCTAGCACGAACGGGCTGTCATTCACTGTTTCTGTCTTGGGGTACACCCTGAGACTATCGCATATGTTGCCATCGAGGTCTTGGTCTGTGAGCAGGTGGAGGACTCCGGGACTGGTTTCTGGCTGTGGCGCTGCCTGCAAATGTCCCACCGCTACACACTATTTTCTGGTATTTACATGTCTGGGAATAGCCTCATAGTTTCCCGTGTCCTGTTATAGAGACATTTTTGGTATATGCCTAGGTAAATGAGTTGCGCATCGATGCTGCTCTCTAGAACTGTTTGCTTCAGCATGTCAAAGCACGCCTACCTGGCAGCGTCGTTCGCGCATAGGAGTAATTCTTTGTATATATATATATATATATTACAATCATAACCAAGACGTCTTTGAAGCCATGGTAGAAATCAGGCCAAGGCGACAATGTACTGGCCCGCCGTCGTCAGCAACCCGCCGACCAAGGCAACGCAAACACAGGCAATGCGAGCGAAAACCCCATACAAATGCCCACGTACGAGGCCCAACTTGTAGTAGCCAGGCCCTTATATCGACATCTGCCCACACGCCTGTTATCTTGGCCTGCGTGAGTACTTAATTAGCGTTGCCGCTGTGGAGTGGGTAGTGTTGAGTGGATCTCGCGACATTGTTCGCGGCTTCAGGACGACGACGTGAGCCTCGACATCATGAAGTTTGTGTGTACGAGTGTCTTGGCCAAGAGGAGAAAGCGGGGAGGGAAAGAAAGAGAAGGAAAGGAGGGAAGAGAGAGAGAGAGAGAGAGAAAGAAAAAGTCAGCAGAAAAAGAGGTGGAGGCAATGAGCTGTAGGAGTAATTAATACACCCCGTCGGCCGTTGTATCTTTTTGCGACTCTACTTTACTGCTCATGTCGACGATGAACCGATATCGACGCGAGAAGGAATACATGAGCCGATTCCGCAACGATCAAAAGGGGATTCTTTTCACAAGAAAAAGCGGAGCAACTGCATAATATGATCTAATCTGATCAATCTCCGAGGCTCATGGGGGGTTTCCGTACCACTCACAGGCTTTCCGTATTGATCACCGATTGCCCGGACTTACTCCGGAGTCGCTCCTCCACAGGAAGAGGTCATTTTACGACCAGAACTTTTTTTTTTCTCTTTCTCTTTTCTTCTTTTTGGTACATTTTGACACCTTTTGAACTTAGATCCTATATAGAGCTGAGTCTTCAGGTTCTGAATTGTCAACATATCAACCAAGGCCTGCGCGTGGTTTTTTCTTTTAACCTCGGCCCGGGCCAAGAAGCTTGCGGTCCTGATTTATCTCTTTTTGGAGAACCAACGTCAACTCGCGACTCGAGCTTCCCTCGCCCTCCTCCTCGTCCTCGACTCTCTCTGTCTCTCTCCCCCTCCCTCCGTGGTTCGCCTCCTCGCGACCGGCCAACCACCCACCCAGACCTCGAGATACGAGACCCAAACCTCCCTCTATCCCCAGCCCAAAGATGTCCGCTTCAGCATCCACCGCCGAGAACCTCCCCACGGGCGAACCCATCCCAACCTCGCCGACGCCCTCGTCCTCCCCCCCCGACGAGGACGCCAGCCACCGCCTACCACCTGAAATCCCTCCTCCGCGCCCTCCCCCATGGCGCCGACGCCTTCCTCGCCCACCTCCAGCGCTGCCTGGCCACCCCCTCCGGCACCGACACCACCCTCCTCTTCGTCTGCTACGCCGCCCGCCTCTCCTCCGCCCTGCTCGCCGCGCTGTCCGACTCGCTCCTCCGCCGCTCCGCCCGCACAGGCCTCCTGGCCCTCGCCTTCGTGAGCTCCCCGGCAGCAGCCGAGAAGACTGCCATACTCCTCGCGCAGGGCGAGGGCGGCGGCGGTGTTGCCGCTCTCTCTGCAGCGACGGCCCAGGTCGCCGCCCTCGTCGCCTCCCGGCTCAAGAACCTAGGCAGCCTGGCCAGCGAGGCGCGCACCATCACCCGGCTGTGGGCCCTGCTGGGCATGTACTTCTGGGCCCGCCGCCTGGTCCTCCAGCTGCTCTCGCCGCCAGCCCGCGACAGCAAGGACAAGGAGGCCGGGCGGGCCAGCGCTTCCACCACCACCTCCGCCGCCGCCCTCGTCTCCTGGGCCCAGCTCCTCTCCTGCACCGCATTCCAGTACCTCGAGAACGCCGCCTACCTCTCCGGCCGCGGCGTGCTGGGCTGGACCCCCAAAGCAGCAGGCGCGGGCCTACGTGGTCGCCTCGCGCTGCCTGGTCGTCTACACGGGCCTCGAGATCGGGAAGCTTCTCGCCGAGATGGTCGCCAGGCGCCGGGGGGCCGGCGCCGGGGTAGAGACGACGGGAACAACAGCCGAGACGGAGGAGGAGCGGCTGCAGGCGGAGGAGGCCGTCAGGAGGAGCATGGCCATCAACCTCGCCTGGACACCCCTGACGCTGCACTGGGCTGCCGAGCGCGGCTTTCTAACGGATGCTGCTATAGGTTTTGGGGGTTGTATTCCTGGTGTCATCCAGATGCGGAAGCTGTGGAGGGAGACGGCGCAGTGAGGAAGGGGAAGCCAGCGGGTGCAGGCGGAATACTTGTCGGTCCAGTATAGAGAAGCCGGCCATCTATGAATATGCTGTCCATAATACCCTCTTGAGAGTTATATAGACCGGTTTGCACAGCCAGCAAGAGCGCGCATCACTGAATCAAGAACGAACTCGTGCAAGATGGTATCATATTTCTCTGTCTACCCTCAATCCCTTTAATTACCATTCTTTGATAGTACAGATTTGAGCCAGCCGGGCCCAACAACCTCGCCTCTTACACTGTTCTCTCATGGTACCGACTCTCTCTCTCTCTCTCTCTCTCTCTCTCTCTCTCTCCTCCTGGTCATGATAAGCATAGCCCTTCACACAAGCATCATGCTGCCCTCCCAAGATCTTCTTCGTCCCGCCCGTTCCTTTCTCATAACGCCCAAGGAGAGAGCCCAGCACCTCCGCTCAATTTTGAGTACAAATTATAAGTATTAGCCATGACGCTGTGCGACGTCCTTGCACATTCAACGACCCTTTTCTCGCTGCCTGCTCCACTCCGTATAAAGAAATGATGGGTATCGATTCGTTTCGCGCATGTCCTGAAGGGACCTTGCCATTGCTATCGCAGGAGCAGGGCGCAGAGTGCGACACTAAATGGTGTGTACACCGACCAGGCCATCGAGGCTCTGGACGAGCCCGACGTGGTATCGAACGGGCTTCCGCCGCCCCGGCCATCATCCGAGGTCGAGCTCGAGGTCGTCGTGGTGACTGCAGCAGCCGAAGACGATGTAGACGACGTAGACGACGTGGTGGACGTCACGGCTGAGGTGCTTGAGTCATCCGACGTCGCGGAGGCAGTCGGCGCTGTGATCGTCAGGCTGCTGGTGGTGCCACCTGCCGAGGTCGAGGAGCTGGTCGAGCTTGTGGACCTGCTGGTCGTCGTCGAGCCTGGTATGGTGGTAAACGACCCTATGCTCCGTGAGGAGGTCGAGGCTTCCGACGCGGTGGTCGTAGCGGTCGTCTTAGTCGTCGATGTCTGCTGGGCGGCCGAGGAGGTTGTGCTTGTCGTCTGCGCCAGTGTGACCTGGTTCAACAGGCACGCATGTATGATGAGGGTTCCTGACTGTGCGAATCCCAGTACCGAGTTTGACGATGCATCCACGTTGTCACAGCTGTCCTCGACGTCGTCCTCGACATCCCTGATACCGCTCCGACAGTCATCCGAGCAGGTCGACCCGGATGCAAAGTCGGCTGTGATACACCCTTGAATCGTCTCATGGTACACAGTATTACATGACGATGGGAGTACGCCGGCCTGGATGGGCTGCAGGTCGTTGAGTGACACCGCGCATGCTGTCGATGCCACCATAAACAAGGCCCCCAATCTTGCCTTCCGCCGCCGCCTCGTCCGTGGCTGTCTGGCCATCCTGCGATTCGTCCTCGAGCTTTCGTGCCCTCCCCCGCTTCGGTCCCTTAAATTTCACAGCCCAGGTTCACACAGGTGTGCCTTGGGATGTGAGATCATTCCAGCGTACAACGTTCGAGGCCAAATTTGCCCTTTGCTGATTCCCGCCGATGGCGGACTGGTTTTTGTGAGGTGGTATGTAGAGGAGGAAGCAGTGTCAGCCCCCCCTTCAGCCTCTTCCGGCGAGACTCAAGATCGAATCTGTTGCGGAGTAATGAGTCTCTAAAGAGCCGAGGACACCTCCTGATTTTGTTTGTGACGAACACGCCAGGGTTGAGGTCCGGTCCCTAAGTACGAGCACGGCGAAACGGGATGTGTGTCAGGACCTGCGGTGGCTTGCCCGGCATCCAGGTCTGACCAAGAGGATTGAGGAAACGTCCGCCCTTTGTAATCTCCCTCTGCTGTCGCGACTGCAAAGTGCTTTGTGGCTAATGCAGGCAGGCAGCCTTGATCTCGTTTTGGGTTTGTTTCTTTTCTTTCTTGCCCAGGTCACAAGGAGACGACCTTTGGGGGGGGGGGGGGGCAGGCAGACCGAAGAAGGCGTTCCGAGACGGTATTAGACGACGACGAGAAGGTAAAGTCCCGACCGGGTGCCAAAAAAAAAATTTGAAATTCAGAGAACCAAGTTACAGGCGTGATGGTGGTCCGCAAAGAGGAGGATGTAGATGCAAGTAGAGAAGGATCTTGAGAGGGAGTTCTCTCTCTATACACGGTTCGGAAGGCTTTAGTGTCTGTGTGTTTTGTCTCTGACGCAACAAGGGCTGGCCGCAGCAGCAGCAAGAGACTTGGCGGTGGATGACGATGAACAGAACACAGTTATGGGCGGAGGAGGAGGGGAGGGGTTTGTATGATGTTCGTCCGAAAATGGTGATGGCCGATGACGGTCAGTCAATCACTTGAGATGCAGCTCGGGGGGTGTGTTTGCTTCGAAACGGCCGCTCGCTTCGGCTGCAGGTGGCCACAGCAGGGAGAAGGCCAAGAGCATGAACGAGGAGGGCGACGGAGGAGGAACGCAGAGGGCAGATCCTGTACCTCTTGAGAGGATCAACTAAGTTCATTGTGGGAGGAAGTGACAAGTGACAAGAGGCAAGAGCAAGAACGAGAGCATAGTACTATGTACAGGGCAAGTATGGTACCAGTGTTTTAGGATCTGCAGCGGGAGGCGGCACCCAGGCACCTTACAACCAACCTTCTCGAGCCGAGCGATGCCCTCAAAAGACGACAGACGTCATGCCAGACCAACCTTTGTGTCCTCTGTTGCCTACAGTTTGGTTGCCTGAAGAAAAGAAAAAAAGAGGGGGAGAGGACGAGGCCCAACTACACGACCTTGACGACCCCTCCCAGGACAAGTTGTCAACCTACCAAGTAATCCCCCTGCTCAGCCTCTCCCTCTGCAGTCCCACCCCCCACACTGGCGCTACACGGTGGCAGCAGGTCGTGCAGGTGTAAGCCCCCTTCACCCCTCGGCCGGGTTTCAGCGGCCTCGTCCAGGCACTGCAGCACGGCCGGGCAGGGCGTGTCGCTCCCCAGCCCACAAACCAATCCGCGCAGGGCTAGTCGGCAGTTCGTCTGAGGATCTGAAACGCAAGCGCTGAAAGTCTGTTCGTTCGTTCGCCCCCTGCCGATCATGACGTGCTGGCTGATTGGTCGATGATTTATTTTGCCACTGCCTCCTGTGCAGCAGAGTCACCCCCTCGTATTTTCGCAGCCACCATGCCACAAGCCACACATTCAGCATGTAGGGTCTCGAGCCACTCTTTTCCTCGGGCGCATCCTGCACCGCACAGCGGCAATGTTCATAACCAATCGATCTTGCACCAGAATAACTGTTCATCGGCGCCTATTGTGATGATCCATGTGGGGGGGGAGGGGAGTTCTCATTGATGTACGGTACAGTTGAAGAAGAAAAAAAAAGAGAAAGGTGGAGAATTTTCTCACCTTGGCGTTTACTTTACTGGTGATGGGCTCGCATGAATATGTTTCGTCACAAAAAAAAGAGCAGGCAGCAGGCCTTTGATAGGGCGTTTATGCATGGCCATGTTCGTCGGCTGGCGACAGGGCTACTTTGTTGCTGTGTTCAGGTTTCTATTGGGGATTTTCCCAGGGTGATGCCACGTGGAAACATCGACGCCCGGTTCAGAGACGGTTGAGTGGTGCGTGGGCACGACATCCAGGACATTGGGGGCCCAGGAGAGGACCAGTCGATCAAACATGCTCCGAGCTGGCGAGAGGCGGACGCCTGCGTGGATTTTGCTAGCACCTGCATAGGGGACTCAAGAAAACATCAGAAATCTATGTACGACTGAGCTGTTCTTTCGCCTGACTCCTGACACCAGTGCATTACTCGGTCACTTTATCTCGGGGGGTTGAAGACGCCCTCTACCTCTTCAAGGTCTTCTGCTTCTCAGCATTCACAGCAACCGTCCGCCCCTCGACCAGCATCCCCTTCTTCTTCCGGACCTTGTCCATATACCGCTTCGCAACATTCTCCTTGTCGCCAAACTCGCCGAGGTCCTCCATCTCCTCCTCCGTAAACGGCACCCAGAACGGATCCTCGTCCAGGATCTCGAAGCCCGCGAATATCAGCTGCGGCTGCGCCGCGCCCGATGTCCGCTTGCGCATCTCGTCTGCGAAGCCGAACGACTCGGCGACTGGTACCACGGACTGGATGGTGAAGAAGGGTGTTCCTTCTTTCATGGCCTCAGACAGGACGTGTCCGCGCCGCCGGGTGAGCACATCGTAGACGCGGCCTAAAACCTCGGCTTTGAGAAAGTTAGCATATTTCTTCTTTGTGGGGGGCTTGAGCGGGAGCACGTACTGCTCGCCTGGATCTCGCACGAGTACATGGCCAGCATCAGGCGGGGCGACCAGTCCAGAAAAGCCCTTGTGGATGGACTGCTGTGCCGTCTTGATAACCTCGCCCGTCAGGCGGCCGGTGTTCTCCCCAGCCAGAGCCTCCTCCTCCTGCGCCGTGATCGATATGTCCTCGATGAACACAGCGATGCCCTGCACAGGCTCGCGACAGAGCGGGCCCTGCGATGTCGCCAGCTGGAACCCGTACTTGATCTTGTCGGACAGATGACGGCCAGACAGTTTCTCGTGGGCCTCAGGCTTCGCGTCCTCGCGCCTGTCCGTCTCAAAGGCCTTGGCCAGGCAGCCTTCCTTGGTGGCATCAATGAGCAGGTTGGCACCTACGCGCCGTGGACCAAAGTCGGAGATGCTGTCGACAATATTCTTGAACGAGTCTCTGCCCTTGCCCGTCTCCAGGACGGTCTTGAGCTGCGCCTTAAAGTCGTCCGGCGAGAGACATTTGGCCGCGGAGACATCAACATCCTCATCGAGACTCTCGTCATCACTCCCTTCTTCGCTGTCCGCATTCGCATCAGCGTGGTTCGTGCCATTCGAGCTTGCCTTCTTAGAGTACAGATGCTTGATAGCACCGGCATTCTTCTCCAAAAAGTCAGTGACCTCGGCAGGGAGAGGTCGCACCCGCAGGGTCAGGGTGACCTGCTTGGAGCTTGTGACCCCGACGACGGCACCTCGGCCCAGCTCCTTGTTCGCTGGTGGCTTCATCTCCTCTGCCCGCACGATGGTTTCTTTGTATGGTACGATCGCCTCGCCGGCCTGGATCTCGCACCGCGCGAACCGCTCCCGTAGGTCTGTTAGACATCTTTCTAGGTGCAGCTCGCCCGCCGTCAGCAGTACGTGCTCCCCGCTGGAAAACTGCTCGTACTCAGCACAGGCATCGGCGTGGACCAGCAGCTTCAGGCCCTCGATCATCTTGTCTAGGTCAGCGGGGTTGGCTGGCTCCAGTGCGACCCTAACGATGGGCTTGCCGCCCAAGCTACCCACACCTGCGAGGTTGACAGCGCCCTCCAGCTGCGAGCAGAGAGTCCCGGTCTTGAGGATGCCGGAGTCTCCCAGACCACCAATACCAAACACAACGCCTGCGGGAACGCTGTCGAGACTCTCGAGACTTCGGCCCATGAGCATGTACAGAGCCGAGACGGTGACTTTCTTGGGGACTGGCTGATGATGTGGGTTCGCGGGGGAGAATTTGGGCGGGAGAACATAAATCTCATCGCCGACGGAGAGCACACCAGAGTAGATGCGTGCAAACCCGATCAGGTGCTCAGGGTCAACCTTTTGCTCTTCAGGCGCAGGCTCGTCCTCATCCAAGGTAGCACTATCGAGCGCCTGAGCGAGGTGGTCGACAGGATCACGGTTCTCGATGGCAGCCTGTGCACGGGCAGCCTCTGCTCGCTTCTTCCGCGCCATCTCTCTTGCCTCTTCTGGGCTGAGCTGACCGCGGCGCTTATTGTGCGGCAGCTCGCTCTCAGGAATGGAGACCATCTTGCTGACGTACACGACCACAGGGTCAGCCTTCGACTGCTTAAAATGCAACATTGCGTCGCGGATCTCAGGGGCGATGTGTTCCCCGCCGGGCGAGTCGTCGAGCAGCTCTGGTAACCTCTCTCCCTGTGCGCTCGGAGGAGATGGCAGTGACTCCACCACAGAGACAAGCAGGGCGACGGATAGTGGTAGCCAGGATGAGAAGACCGTAGTAAGCAGCGTCCGAGGGTCTCGAGAGTTTAAGATATGGCGGGGTATTGTGATGTTGAGAGACTTGGTGATCTTCTCCAGCATGGCGGTGTCCCCTCTTCCGTTGTCGCCGCCGATGGTTGCCGTGTATACCGCCCAGACTTGTTCCAAGACAAGCTGAACAAACAGAGGCTTCAGATTCCGGCCCCTTAGATGCTTCTGGCCTAGGACTTTCTTGGTCTTGGGATCCAGATAAAAGTTCCCCCACAGCACCTTCTCCAGACTGCTTCGTTTGATCCCCAGCTTCTTCTCGTATAGTGCCGCGAACTGTCGTACCGTAAAGGCCCAGCCGTCGATGGCGCTGCCGAATATGACGTTGTTCTTCTCAGGCGCAAAGTAGAGGTCCTCGTCGTCTCGCTCTTCGAACTGCAGCTCGCCGGATTCGTTCTGCTGATCGGCCAGCTGTGCCTCCTTGGCAGCCGCGGCCTTGACCATCTCCTCGATCCTCTCCCGCCAGTTGAGGTCTTCTTCCATACGCTCGCCCTGGAAGAAGCTGCCGAGGACAGCATTGACCTGCTCGAGCAGCTTGCTCAGATGCACAAATGCCTCGCCTGGTGTCATCTTCAACTCGGTGATGAGCCGGTCCATCTTGTTGATGACCAGGAGGGGTTTAAGCTTCTCTTCCCAGGTCTGCCGCAGCACGGTCACGGTCTGACTGCAGACGCCCTCCACGGCATCCACCAGCACCACAGCCCCATCGCATAGCCGCGAAGCCGTCGAAACCTCGCTGCTGAAGTCGATGTGTCCGGGTGAGTCAATCAGATTGATGAGGTACTCCTTCGCCTCTGGTGCTGCGTCTGGGCTCGACCTCCTCAGCATGCTGAAGTAGAGAGATATGGCTGAGGACTCCATTGTGATGCCTCGTTGCTGCTCATCCGGCCGAGAGTCTAGGTAGCGCACCTTGCCTGCGAGCTTTGGTGAGATGATGCCGTTGGTGGCGAGGAGGGCGTCGGTGAGCGATGTCTTGCCATGGTCCACGTGGGCAAGAATGCATATCTAGGCTGCTGTCAGACTCATGTCGTCTGGGAACAGGAAGGGAGTTCTAAGTGAGCTGTGTAGACTTACATTGCGGACGTTCTCCGCGTGCTGCTGCAGGTTTGCCAGCTGCTGCGGGCTGACGACGGGCATCTTGGCTCACCAGGCTACACAGCCTGCAAAGTATACAACAATATGCTACAGAATACAGAGAGAGAAAAATAATGGAATGCAAAAGATCTATGGGGTATCAAGTTCTTATGTGTCACCGGTGAATGAAAGTACTGGTATGTTCAGTCTGGCTGAGAGTCAAGTCGTATTTGGCATCAGAATGAGCCATCTTATATACGATGGTGGCAGCTAAAGAGAGAGAGAAGGGCAGGGGAGGGTAGGGTGGTGGGGCAGAAAAAAAAAGTCACTTGTGCTAGTACACCATCAGGGCCTGCAGCCTAAACACTACCACTTTTCTTAGGCTGTCTACTTTCATGCAGCAGGCGCCCTGGAATGGTACCCCGCCATCAAAGAACAATCGCTGGCCAGAGAGACTTTGTCTCGACTTTACCGCAACAAAAGGTCAACTCTATGTTGATAAAAACAAGAAAACTCTCTTCGAGACTAGAGAATACCATCTCTCTCGTTCTGGACGGCTTTTTAGCACGATCTCCCTCTTGAACTGCGGCCGAACCCCTGTCGCGAACACGGCCGACCCCCTCTGCGCCTTGGGTGAGCCGGCATCTCTCTAGCGAGGTTTTGCAGCTATCGGCGATCGCACAAAAGAGACCCAGATTTTTCGTCTCGACCGAAATCTCTACAAATCCACCACCCCGCGACGCCATCCCTTCCGCGTCCAACCACGAGGCCACCAGGACGACAACGGCAAAGATGGCTACCTACCAGAACGGCGCAGCTGCTGCGCGAGCTCTCGACGACAGCGACGTGGAGGAGGAGGCCCTGGTCGCCGACTACCAGGAGCAGGTTCAGTACGAGGATGGCATGGAGCTCGAGCAGGTCAGCTCCCTGACCATGGCCCAGCAGACCGACGATATCCAGTCGCGACTTGTCTCGGCCGCCCAGCCCCTCGACTTCGCCGCCCCTCTCGAGGTCAAGTTCCAGAGCTACGACTCCTACTGCAGCCTGTTCCACTTCATCCTCAACTCAGAAGGCCCCGTCGACCTCGAGCCTCCATCCGTAAGTTGACACCTGCCTGCCTGCCTGCCTGCCTGCCTGCACACCTGCGCGCGGGACGGGGAGACAAAGGCCCGGCCACGTGCGTACGTACAATACTAACACGAGAGGGCTGTGTTGCATTAGTACTACTGGGCGTGGGATGTCATCGATGAGTTCATCTACCAGTTCAACACCTTCTCTTCCTACCGCCTGCGCCTTGCCCGGCAGGCCAACAACGAGGAGGAGGTCCAGATCCTGCGCGAGAACCCCAACACATGGGGCTGCTACAGCGTCCTCAACGTCCTCTACTCCCTGATCCAGCGGTCCAACATTACCGAGCAGCTCGCCGCCAGCCGCCGCAATGAGGACCCCATGGCCGTTGCCGGCGAGTACGGCACCAAGAACCTGTACCGCATGCTTGGATACTTCTCCATCATCGGTCTCCTGCGCGTCCACACCCTCCTCGGCGACTTCAGCCTCGCCCTCAAGACCCTCGACGATATCGAGCTGAACAAGAAGGCCATGTTTGCCAGGGTCATGGCTGCTCACTTCTCCACCTACTACTATGTCGGTTTCTCCTACATGATGATGCGCCGCTACGCCGACGCCATTCGCATGTTCAGCCACATCCTCGTCTACATCTCCCGGACCAAGAACTTCCAGAAGAATGCGCAGTACGACAACCTCACCAAGGTCAGTAGCGGCACTCTTGCCCCCGATTCCCTCTTTGTCGGGTACTCCCCATCAGAGACTAACCACCATTTTCTCCCCCCCCCCCCCCACAATAGAAAAATGACCAGATGTACGCCCTGATCGCCATCTGCGTCGCCTTCCAGCCCACCCGCCTGGACGACACCATCCACACCGCCCTGCGCGAGAAGTACGGAGACCACATGATCAAGCTGCAGCGCGGCGGGGCCGAGTCCCTCCCCGTCTTCGAGGAGCTGTTCAGGGCCGCCTGCCCCAAGTTCATCTCCCCCGTGCCCCCAGACTTCGACAACCCAGAGGCCAACATCGACCCTGTGGAGCACCACCTGTCCGTCTTCATGGACGAAGTCAAGACCAACATGTGGGGCCCCACCCTCAAGTCGTACCTCCGCCTGTACACGACCATGGACCTCAAGAAGCTGGCCGGCTTCCTCGACGTCCAGACCGAGGAGCTCCGCTCGTGGCTGCTGGTCACCAAGCAGCGCACCAAGCAGCTGCGCTGGAACGAGCGTGCCCTGCTGGAGGGTGACTTGGTCAATGTCAGCGACCTGGACTACGCCATCTCGGGTGTAAGCAGATTTGTTCCCCTCGTGTCCCAAGTCCCGGCGCTGTTGTGCTGTCGTGCTAACGCAGGCCCTCCAGGATCTCATCCACATCTCCGAGGCCAAGGTCGGCCGCAAGCTGGTAGACTGGTACCTGCGCAACCTGAGCCGCACATACGTATGAGGTATCGGTGGAGCGATGTTCTCCAGCGCCCACTGATGGCTGTCCTTCCGAGTCGTTACATATCGGTATTGGTTGCGATAAGGGAAGAGGGAACTAGCGGATACAGAGGCAGGTCATCCTGCATTACACGGGCGTTTCGGTATTAGGAGGGTGGGAGACGGCTTAAATAGGATCACGGAAGGTTTCTAACGGAATCAAGCTTGATGGTCGGACGAAGAAAGAAAAGAGAACCAAAAAAAAAAAAGAGAGAGAAGAGAGAAGAGTGAGTGACGAGGGCCAAGACGGAGAAGCTATGGTGCAATTGAAGGACCTACCAAAAGCTGCGTCACGGGATCTGAGTTTCCAGCAGCTCAGGTGTTCTTCCTAAGTTGCAGGCGACGGGCTCATCAACCCAATCGTGATGGCGGTCTTGGGTGCGGATTGTACGATGGCCGTCTTCAGCCAGCAGGTACGAGCGGAGGGCCAGGCCAGCATAGAGACCCGGGGCAGAATTCACAAAACCACATAACAAACAACATGAAAATTCGGTATGATTGAGAGAGTGTTTCCTCCCTGTATGGTACTAGCCATATGTGTGCTCCTCTGCAAGTTGTCAGAATGTGACGTGTTGCTTGTGAGATTTGACAAGACCGCGCCCGCCGTCTTTGTGCAGAACCAAAACCATGATTCCGCTCAACAGTAGTAAGCTGCACGTATGAGGTCGGCTACCACCCTAGGGTAAATAACATACCCCGATCTAGCCGACCCTGAGAGAAGAGATACCTCCTCGGAGCTCACCTGTGTGGGTAAAAAAAAAAAAAGACACAAAGAGGGTGACGAGGGAGGCCTCCCAAGGAACACGAGAGAGGGACGAGTCGATCCAAGGGTGAGCGCGGCGCCTGTAGTGAAAGGCGAGAGGTGATGTGATGTCTGTCTCTCACTCTCTCTGGCTGGGTGCCCGCCCGCCTGCCTGCATATGCCAAGGTGTACCATAGTATCTTTTCCGCCCTTTTTTTTTCCAATTCTTTTAGGTCTCTGTACCGGCTCATCGGTCGGGGTCTGCCCACCCCCCCCCCCTTGGTTTGCCTCGTGTTCCGCCCGCTGATGATTCGGCTCCGAGGTGGAAAGATAGTGTATGCAGAGCTGGAGATCGCCACAAGAAGTGTGTGTTCCAGAAAAATGATTGTCCGCCGTTTTCCTTCGGCTCTAGAGGGGGTTGGTCCAGTATCCCTCTTGACTCTTGCGGAACGAGGCTTGCAGCCCTTTCCCGTCTCCTGTGTAGTATTTTACCATAGTACCTGCGAGAGACATGTCCACGGCAGCATCCACCGCACGAGGCTAGTGCAACGTAACGAATCAGTGCAAGGGAGGGCAGGATGTTGTTTGTGAATGGGGTCCGTGACGATATCTCCAAAGGCGTGCATATACTGTACAACAAGGCATCTCTTGGCGCCCCGAATCCAACTGGATGGGAGCGGTATCGATCAGCTCGTGATGACCATGTGCTCTTGGCAAACCACGGACGGGGGTTGTTTGTGAGTTGTGCACACACACACACACACATGCACAAAAGTACGTACCGTGGGTGTTAGGGTGATCCTCTCTCTCTGCGTCTCCCTTCTCTATTATGTGTCCTTGTCTTTCTAAACAAGAGCATTAAAAAAAAAAACCAACCCCTGGCCAACCGGACTATTGATGGCCGCGGGGCGGGGGTCAAAATGTCGGCCCCTCCGGTAGACAGATCCACCGGAGACGACGTCCGTAGCCAGCCTCGTCAGGTCCCAGGGGGGCGGGGAGGGATGCTTCACATGTGCT
The DNA here is from genome assembly GCA_016584495.1 of Celoporthe dispersa. Classification (NCBI taxonomy): domain Eukaryota; kingdom Fungi; phylum Ascomycota; class Sordariomycetes; order Diaporthales; family Cryphonectriaceae; genus Celoporthe; species Celoporthe dispersa. The sequence continues at coordinate 540,418 of WAID01000011.1, forward strand.
CTGCCCAGAGTTTGTGAATGGAGAGAGAGAGACTTGGTGTCCTCGAAAGAGAGATACCAGCCCGGACAGGGTTCTTGCAAGCGTGATTACACTGTCACCCTCGTCCTGCAAGCCTTGCATATCCCGTGTTGCACAGGAACCTTGCTTCTGGCAGAGAACCACCCCTGCCCTCTCCCACCCTCAGTCTCTTCAGCCAACAGCAGCTGCTGGAGATGGAGGTGGACGAGTCATCACATGTCGTGCTTTTTAGTGGTTACGCGTTGATGTAGGACTGCAGACCAAGTTTGTGTTGCCCTTTTTTTTTCTTTTTCTTTTTCTTCTTCTTCTTCTCCGTCTTCCCTTTGTTAACCTTGTTCCCTGCCACCCCCCCCTGCGCGGCACCCCCTCCCACCCTGTTCTCCCAGGGCTGCTGGGTCGTGGTGCCACACCGGTGTCACCAAGGGAGTTCCCGTCCTTCGTTACTTTGTTTTTTCTTTTCTTTTTTCCTCTTCCTCCTACTTTTTGTCTCGGCCCCTCGCTTCCTTGCGCCCCGACCACAAGGTATGGGAAGGGTTCAGGGCCCGTCGAGGGGCCACGACCTCAAGAGGGCCCAATGGATAGGCCCAGAGCCCTGTTCTTCTGTGTAAGGGTAGGTAGGTCGTATTTATGGCTGATCCTCAGGGGTATTGATAAGCCTTGCGGGTGTCGTGCTTACTGTCCTCGTCAGCCAGGATGTGTTTGTCTCAGCTTTTTTGATATCTAGGACATATGGACATAGTGGCCTAGCTGTGCGGACTAGCATCAGATTGCCGTATGTACTCTTGTGGACCGGCTCGGTAGAATAGACAAGGGCAGAGAGGCAGGCAGGCAAGTACGTGGCCTATTGTCATGTGCTGTGTACTATAGCAGGCCCGCCTTGGAAGTCAATGGATGGGCTGGCTCCACGCCGTCTGTCTGCCAAGATCGCCTTGTAGACGGATTATCCACCCGTCTGAGGGAGGGGGAGGCACCAGGAGGAGGAGGAGGAGGAGTAGGAGGTCCGACACCCAAGGGCCTCGTCCGCCTTCAGCTTCCTGTGCCCCTATCAGCTCGATCTGGGGTACGTAGGATATGGAGCCTGGCACTCACCTGGCGGCTGGGGACCCGGAGGAGGAGGAGGAGGAAGGGGAGGGGGGGCGATTCAATGTACTCTTGGCTATGCCGGCAGGTGGGCTCGGAACCAACAAGGTGTCGCGTGTGGCATCTCTCTCGTCCACTGCGGGCGGGGAAAGAAAAATGTCGATTACCTTGCTTCAATCGCAGGCCTGTCACAGAGAGCGTGTGCTGTTAGTCAAGCGGTCGAGGGGCTGCATTCCATTCCTGCAGGCGCCAAGAGAGGGGGGCCAAGACCTGTGACTCTGGTGTACAGACCAACAACTTATGCGCTGGACCGCCTTGGATACGCGCAGCGGTCGTATTGTGGGTGGGAGGAATAGGATAAGTAACTGCAATTATGGAGCTGGGGCACAAACCACGGGCGGCCGAGGCGGTCCAGAGCTGGCCTGGGCGTGGCCGAATGTATAACTGAGGATGAGCCCGCCCTGAGGGAAAGAACAGCCTGTCTGTTGTCACTTCTGCTTGATCTCGCGTCTTGTCTGGCAGGTACAAGGCAGCCGCATCACCAGGGCAGTAAGGACTGACCTGCTCAGAAACGGTCCTTCCCCCCTGGGCGCTGTTGTCTCCTTCCGTTTCGACCTCCCTCAGGCTCTGGCACAGGCTCGGGATCAGGCACCCCTGCTCCAACAAGACTGGTGGGGGTGTGCAGCTCGACTCTTGACATAATGTAGGTTCAAGCCCAATCGATACAGGGGGGGGGGGAGGGGAGAGAAAAAAAAAGAAGAAGGGAGAGGAAGAGAGAGAAAAGTTTCAAAGAGGTGCATTTATGCCCAAGCTTGTGCACATCCACAGCAGTTCTCCAGAGCTTAACCTCTTCTTATTTTTTTCTGGGTCACCTTGATTGACATTTCTTCTCTTCATGATGTAGCATTTATCCTTTCTTACATGCTCATATATTGACAACACCTGAGGTGTCGTACCACCTTTGACCACTACCGCCACAGGGATAGCAGCAACAGCGACAAAACATACATGCATACCTGAGAGACACACACACACCCGGTCGACATACGACACCACCAGCTCCATCTTCACCATCATCCCAGCAGGCTCGCATCATTACATCACCAGATCGCCTGCCTAAAGACCTGCCCTGCACTAAACACAACCTTACTGCCAACTGCCAAGCCAAGCTCCAAATCCCACGCTAGTCAAGGTCGCAGTCACAAAGAAGAGAAGGACTCATCCGGAGGAGAAGAGAAGGAGGAGAAGCTCAACTGCCCAGGTTTTTCTCTGCCAAGCCGCCGCCCTGCTTCAGGTCGACATCAACCCTCCAGTCCCTCTTCCAGGCGCCCTTCGCATAACGGGGGCAGAGAGAGAGCCACCGATAGCATATGGAGGGCGAAAGCAGCACAGCAGCATTCTACGTTGCAGTACGACGAAGGTAGAGAGGTTTGGTCGCCTAAAAAAAAGAAAGAAAGAAAACATCCACCTCACCTCCCTCACCTTTTTCGGCCTTCTACAGGCCCTCAACCTACGGCCTCCTTCCTACCTTTTCTTTCCTTCTTGATTTTTTTTCTCCCTCCCCTCTTCTCTCTCCTTCTCTCTCTCTCTTTTTTATCCTTCGTTTTTTCTTCTTCCTTTTCTATGGTGGCCCAGACCACCATCACTACTCTTCCCCCACCAGCCTCTTGTGTCGGGTCCAAAGTCGAGCTCAGTCTCTCCATCTTCGACCGCTCCACCACAGACACCACCACCACCACCACCACCACTACTGCGAGTCACTCACCTCAACCCTCATGCATATCGGCCCGAGCCTATTGCTTGCCCCTCTTCTTGCCCGCCATGGAGGCGACCAAGAACCTGGCATCGCGACTGCGACACCGAGCCTCCCTCCGCAGATCCATCAAGAAGACTGCACGACCTACAGCAGCAGACGGGAGCCGGGCCAATAACGCCTCCCGCGATGGACTCAACGGCCAGCAGCACCAGCAGCAGGCAGCGAGACGCGAGGGCCAGGACGCCCGCAGCGGCGCCACCGCCAGCGCCAGTGCCAGCGATATCCCTGCTGATGCTGCTACAGACGACCCACCCACTCCTTCTCTTCCTTCCCCCACCACCACCGCCGCCGCCGCCGCCGCAGCCAGCTCGGCGGCAGCGAGCCTCACGACCGCCCCAGTGACCCCACCCGCGCCGAGCCCCGGATCCGACGTGTCGCCTCTGTCACAACTGCCGCAGGGACTGGCTGTTAACGGCGCCAGCCTCGAGAAACCCCCCGCAGACACGGCCACCACCGGTGGATACTTTGCGCTGGCCAAGGAGGTCGACGACGTGTCGGGCAGCGGCAAGATCACCTTTGCGATCCCGGCCAGGCCAGAAGTTGGCCTGGCGGACGGGCGGGCCCAGGAACAGGAGTCAGAGTCGCCAGGACCCGAGACGGCCGTGTCGAGCGCGACGCCATCTCCAGGGGCCAGCTCGCGAGACTCGACGGACGACGCGACCACGGATGCAGGACAGTCGAGCACTGGCGGTGGGTCATGACACCCCCTCAGCCTTGAATTTTTTTTTTCCCCTCCCCCGATTTCCCCTCCTGCCGCCTGGCTAACGTGACAATTTTATTTCTTTGGCTAGAAGGGCGAACGAGATCATCAGTCCACTCGCGACACCGGAATTCGTCGACATCTGTTTCCTCGAGGTATGTTGAGAGTTCCGGGGTCCAACCCCGCTGCACATTCTGATCTTATCTCTGTCTTGATGTCTTCTTTTTTTTTTAATCTGCGCCACAGGCTACGCAACGCCACAATCAAGTGGTTGAAGGTGGCTCGCAGGCGCATGGCCCAACGTCGCACGACCTGCAGCAAGGGCAGTGTTCTCCAACGTCTGCAGGCGGTGCGGCACACGAGAAATAAAAACCCCCCAGATGCCAGCCATGAACGGCCAGGGGGAGGGAGAAAAAAAAACCACAACAATATCCTTGCAGTCGAGGGGTCTGGTCGCTCCTAAATAGCCCTGCCTGCCTGTCTCACACGCGCGCGCGCGGGGGATCGTGTCGACTTGACGAGCTCCGACACGCACGCGCACATCACAGCACACCAAAGCACAGCCAGCACCTATCACATGGCTCCGAGACATGGCGGTCATCGTCTCTCTCGGCCTGGTGAATGGATCGATCCCCTCCCCCTCGCACCCCCCTCCAACAGTCCACCGCACACCATACAGGACAGATCTAGCACATGAGGAGGGGAGAACAGGATCCTTCTCGGATGCCATTTGAGGGGCCCGCCTTTTCCTTCAGGACATTTCGGGCCTGGGTTGGGCGCACAACAGTGGAGCACGTGGCAGATCTGCTGCAGCCTACGCTGCACGCTGCAAATTGCACACTGGCACGCGCAGGCCATCCCAGCATGGCATGCTCCCCGCCGTTCTTCCCCAACTGTCCTCTCCCAATGCGGATCACAGCGTGCAGACTGGTATCATTCATGCGATGGCTCGTCAGCGCAGCCCATCCATCCATGCCTCCTTTCCCCGCCGCTGCCCGCCATGGTCCTCCAAACCCGCCCCTGCACCCCGCTCTGCATCTACCCAACCCCTCCTCCCTGGCCCTGCCCCCAAACCGCCGTTACAGTGGGTCCAGCCGCGGTTCATTCCAGCGGGCAGGGTCGTGGGTGGTTATCAGATGTCAGTAACGAGCAGGCTGCTACAACGATAACGGCTCAGGCTTGCCCTTGGACACACAAGCGCATCCGCAAACACACACACACACACACACATACACATTCACACACACTCTCTCTCTATCTCTCTCTCTCTCTGCCGAGCCCAGTGCAGACTGGGAGGCCCTGGGTCATGGCTCGGGCAGCGTGCCATCATCCCCACCTCGCTCCTGAGGATACAAGTCGTATCCCTTCCAGGAGAGGGCGGCCCAAGGCGGCCCTAGAGCTGACATGAGAGGAAAACTGGATCGAAGAGGCCTACATTGTGGATTCGACTCCATCCCATCATATCCATCAACTTGGCTTAGCCTGCTTGACTCTCCTCTCCTGCTGCGCCTATTTTCACCACTATCATCACCACCACCACCCTCTGCCACCTTTACTACCATCACCCATCATCCCTACCCCCCCCCCCCTCCTTCCCTCCTGCTTCCCTGTCAATCACATCTTGTCACAAAGCCCAACGTCGGGGCTGAACTCGTCTCCCTGCCCTCTTTGTGTACCATAGGCACTCGTTGCCATCCTGGACCTCTTGGTCCTACGTGACTCGTGGGCTCTGATTTGCGCGCTCCTCGTCGCCCGAGTCATTGTTGCCCCCCCGCCGTCGCCGCCGAGTACATATGGGGTCTTGGGCCAGGCGTTTTCTGCTGGCACCATAAGCACCCGCGATCGCAAATATGGCCCTGCTAACGGGAGATGACCCTCGCAGGTACCGCAAGCATGTCGCCTTCACCAATGTCAACCTGGGCGAGGCGACCAAGAACAACTTCCCCTCCCACACCCTCGTCGTCAAGCACCCTGCCTACGCAACGAACCGCCGGTCGCGGACCTTCATGGTCGGTATCGATGACCACCAGTACTCGGACGAGGCGCTGCAGTGGCTTTTTGACAAGTTTGTCGACGATGGCGACGAGATCGTGTGCGTGCGGGTCGTGGAGAGGGACGTCAAGCTATACGAGGCGGACAGGAGGTCAGAAGAGCTGAGGAGGGAGGCCAGCGCGGAGGTGTCCAGGATCAAGGGCAAGATCGGCGACGGCAAGGCTGTCAGCATCGTCCTCGAGTACGCCGTGGGCAAGCTCCACTCGACCTTTCAGCGCCTGGTATGTGTGCCATATATGCCCTGCTCCCGCCCCCTCTGGGCTCGTGCGCGCGCGCACTTGCATCCCAGCCGGGTCCCCCTCCCCTCCCCCCCCTCCTTTTCTTTTTGTCTTTTTCTTTGACGTGTCCTTGCGCCGGCTGACCACCTCGTCCGAGCAGATCCAGCTCCACCAGCCGTCCATGCTCATCGTTGGTACCCGCGGCAGACAGCTGGGGGGTTCCAGGGGCTCGTCGCGTCTCGAAACTCGTTCTCGAAATACTGCCTCCAGTACTCCCCCGTACCAGTCGTGGTTGTCCGGCCGGACGAGAAGCGGCAGAAGAAGAAGGACAAGCGGGATAATGACCCGGAGATGCAGAGCTACCGCCAGATGCTGCACTCCAGCCAGGGGGGTCCACGAGGCAAACGACGAGGCCGTGGGCGCGTGGCAGATCGAGTCGAAGCTGTCGGCAGACGAGGAGGCGGGCAAGGTCGCCCGGGCGCTGGGCCTCCCGGCCAAGTTCGACCCGACGCTCAAGCCGTACAAGCCCCAGCGCCAGAAGAGCTCGCTGTCGGTGACGACCACGGCAGGCGCAGAGCCCGAGCCGGGCCGGCTGGTGGCGGACCCCGGCGTCACCCCGACGGCCAGTGCCGCCAACAGCGAGGACGAGGCCGAGGGCAGTGGCGAGGACGAGGACGAGGGGGATGCCGAGTTCGAGGTCACGACCGGGGCGAAGCTGCTGCAGGCGCAGAACAAGGAGCTCAAGGCGCAGCTCCAGGCGCAGCAGGAGGAGCAGAAGAAGAAGGACCGGCTGCACGCCATGGAGGTGGGCGAGGGCGCGGCGCTGCTCAAGAAGCCGGAGCAGCTCGAGTCGGACGAGTCGGAGGACGAAGACGAGGACGAGGACGACGAGGACGGAGGAGGCGCCGTCAAGGTGTCGTCGGCAGACTGAGGGGGCGAGGGAGAGAGAAAAGGATAGACGAGGGGCGAGGGGCCCGACCCTCTGCTGCTGTTTACGGGCGGTGGTTTGCATTCGGGGCGGCTGAAGCATCTTTCGGGGGAGGGCGGCGGTCTGGACTCATAATAGAGCCAAGTCAAGCACGGAGTTTGCGGGACATAACAGGACAAGGGCAGGGCAGGTTTACATATGGGTCAGGCGAGGTTCCAGGTGTTGATGATCCTGTCCCTTGTTTTTTTTTTTTCTTTTCTCTTTTTTTCTTCCTTTTTTCTCTCTTTTTCCCCTTCACCTCTCACCTCCTCTCACAGGAGGGCCGGAATTGTGGCTCCGGAGCAAAAGCAAATATCATGGGAAAAAACGGCGGCAACATACAGGACAGGCCTACCATACCAAGGTGGTCTCCAGGAGTGCCTGTGAAGGGGGGAGGGGGAGGGGTGGTCTCCCGGTGGGCAGGATTGGAGGTCCGGCGGCGGCTGGTGTGGTCATGTGGAATTAAATTACATTTTTTTTCATCCTACTCGTGCCAGGGCTTCACAGATGAATCAATGCATATGAAGGGGCTGCGGGCTGTGTCTCCTCTTGGGGCGGCGACACGTCTGTGTCGTGGCGAGACCAAAACCAGCCACAGATGGACGGTTCATTGGCATCCACGACAGGACATCACGTCCTTGTTGTGACACAGATCTTGCACGGTAGCATTCGAATCTATCTAGATTAAAAACATGGCATGTCTTGTACCACCAATACATGGTATAGAACACCTTACTTACCTATTGTAGAGAGGGGGGTGTCCCTTGGGTTTGTTGGCACGTGGGTGGCTTACGACTTTGCCCCTCCACACCTCGGTAGAGAAAGCCCCTCCCCCCCTTGGCCCCCCCTGTTTTGCTGGAGGTTGACAGCGGCGGCACAGCGGCATCGACAGCGACGCGTCCACTAAAAGGTGCCCTGGAGGTACTGTACAGAACCCTGCAGGCGCCCTCCGAAGGTGTGTGTACCTGCGCTGGGGAAACACAGCACGCCCCCCGGATGTCCCAGGACCCGTTCCCGCCGTTCCATGATTTTTTTTTTTTCTTTTTCTTTTCCCATTCCCACTCTCTCCACCTACGCACAGTACCGGAGTGGCTGCACCGGACGAGACGAGATCTGTTTCGCCAAAACTTCTTCCACGACCACACAACACGACAGCAGAGAGGTTGTCGCCGCACGGTTTCTATTTTCAGCCGTGTTCTCCTCCCCCCCTCCCCCCTCCCAGAACCCACACGCCACACGTCCTCCCTCCCATCAGATGACGACGGTCTGTCTTCTTTCTTGCTCTGACGACGACATTTCTCGGTCATGACTCTTGTGCAGTGAGGAAGGACGACAGCACAGCGACCTACCACGATTAGGGTCCCCTCGCGTCTCTCTCTCTCCTGTCTCTCTCCCCACTTGGTTTACTCCCTCCATCATTCGCCCGTCGACTCTTTTTTTTCCCCTCCTTTTCTCTCTCTCTCTTCTTCCTCGTTGCGACTTGACGACCCAGAGTGAGATGTTCTACACGCCCAGAACGACGACCGCCTTAGGCACCACGACGACCACCACCACCACGACTACCACCGCCGCCCTCGAGAAGCTTGAGCGACGAGACTCTTCCACCACGACCCTCCTCCTCCTCCTCCCGCGCCCGGGCCCCAGCTCACGCCAATGAAACCCTTCTCGTCCTCGTGCGATGATACCGCCTGCAGCGCTGTCCCTCCCCCCACGGCCCTGGGGACGGTCCTCTCCCTCTCCCCTTTCCTCGCCACCTTCGTCCTCGTCTCCGTCACCGTCTCGCGCACCCTCTTCCCGCGCCTGTCCCGGTTCGGCGCCGCCCGCGACGGCGAGGACCACCTCCTCCCGGCCTCGGCCCCTCCGACGCTGCAGCAGGTCCACGCCGAGCACGGCTCCAGGTCCGTCCGCCGCCGCCTCGCCGCCGCCACCTTCGCCACCACCATCGGCCTGGCCACCGTGCTGGGCGAGCTGATCCTCTCCGAGATCGCCGATGTCGTCTCCGCCGGCGCCCGCGACACCGCCCTGGGCGTCGTCGTGCCCACCCTGCTCGTCGTCCTCGTCGTCCTCATCCCCTTCCTCGAGATCCAGAGCGTCCTCGCCGGCTCCGGCCTGTGCAGCTTCCAGCGCTCCTCGCGCGGCCGCTTCCCCCGCTGGGCCTGGACCCTGCAGGCCCTCGCCTTCGGCCTCTGGCTCCTCGTCTTCTGGAGCATCGGCAAGGCGGTGCCCGCGGGTGCTGCAGGCGGCGCGGCCGACCTGGCCGACGGCTTCCTGTACTCGCGCGCCGCCAGGCTCAAGGGCAGCTTCGACGCCACGGGTATCTCCATCGCGACGCGCTGGCGGGAGGGCGCCGCCTCGTCCTCCTCCTCTGGTGGCGGCGGCAGCAGCAGCAGCAACAGCGGCCTCGACGGCTGGTGGACGGCAGACACGCTGGCGCGGGCGTGCCTGGAGCGCATCGGGGTCATCGGGATCTCGCTCATGGCGCTGCTGTCCGGGTTCGCGAGCGTGAGCAGCCCGTGGTACACGCTCATGGACAGCACGGCACGGCGCAGGCGGCCCGTGACGGACGCAGACGTGGCGCGGAAGCAGGCCGGGCTGGGCGCCACGGCCGAGCTGCTCATGACCAAGAGGCACCGCCTGCGGTCGCTGCAGGGCAGGATGGCGGCCACGACCGAGTCGAGCCCCACCGCGAGGTCGCCGGGCGGCGTCGTGGGCAAGATCGTGGGCTCGCTCAAGGGCATGGGCGGCAGCGGCGGCGGGGCCGGCGGCAGCGACGCGGCCGAGGCGAGGGCCCTGCAGGTGGACATCTCGGGGCTGGAGGCGATGGAGGCGAGCCTGGCCTCGTCGCTGGCCGCGCTGCGGACTAGGCAGGCCGCGGAGGCCCGCGCGGGCACGGCGGTCGGCAGGCTGCTCGCGGTGCCGGCGTACGTCTTCAGCGTCTACTGCGTCTACCGCATCCTCGCCACCTCGCTCACCTCGCTCCGCCGCCTCTGCTACCCGGCCTCGGCCGCCTTCTCCTCGTCCGACCCCATCAACCGCTTCCTGGGCCTGCTCGCCCGGCACTGGGACCCCAAGCTCGACCAGACCGCCTGGGCCCGCCAGATCTCCTTCCTCCTCTCGGGCGTCATCCTCACCGCCTCCGCCAACGCCGTCGTCCAGACCTTCCACATCTTTGCCCGCTGGGCCCCCGGCCTCCTGCACCAGGCCCAGGCCAACCTCGCCCTCATCATCGGCCAGGTCAGCGCCACCTACGTCATCAGCGCCGGCCTGCTGCTCCGCTCCAACCTGCCCCGCGACGTCGGCAGCGCCGTCGGCCACGCCCTCGAGAGCGCCCTCGAGCCCGGCTTCGTGGACAGGTGGTTCGAGTCGTGGTTCCTCCTCAGCTCCGCCGCCACCGCCCTGGGCATCTGGGTCGGCAGGAGGATACATGGGCCCGGGGGCGGCTTCGGCGGCGAGTGGGGGGAGTGGGATGAGTTTGCCGGCGAGGAGATGGGCGAGAAGAGGGCCTAAAGAGGGGTGGAACGAAGGTAAAATAAAATAAAAAAAAGAAGGAAAAAAAGAGAAGGAAAATTCCTCGTAGGTCGGTCGGCCGGCCGGCCGGGTTTTTGGTTGTACTTTCATTGTATGATAAGCAGCCAGAAGAGAAAATTGAGCGAGCCTTGATGCTGTAATCTATCCCTATATCACGTTGGTCCCCAAACTTCATACAAGGCTTCTCTCGTGTGCCGGGTGCAGGCGTTGGTATATCCAGACATACTCTGTCGCGAACCGCCCCCCGCCGGAGTTTCTTCTTGCCCCTCTCCTACCGAGAACGCCGTCTACATGGATGGACGGGGCGTGTGACATGGACAGAATAAAGGCAGGCAGAGAGAGAGAGAGAGAGAGAGTCAGTCCATCGAAGGCAGGGTCATTCAAGGTATATACGAGTGCCCCCGTCAAGGTGTTTTATCAGTCATTCTCTCGGTTGGGGGGGGGGGGGGCGGCAGCGCATCTTCACCCCCGGCTTGTTGTAGACATGAGATTTCTTTTTCTCTTCTTTTTCAAGATAGTAGAATTCTATGAGAACTGGAGGTTGAGGCCAGACAGGCCTCGTCTATCATCCGTTTGCAGCAACTTCTCCCGAGTTTTTAAAAGGACAAATAATAGAAAAAAGAAGAGAGAGAAAAAACAAAAGGCAACGTTCCTCCCCACCTCGACTGCTCCCTCCCCTCCCCCCTCTCTCTCTCTCCTTCTCTCTTTCTCTCTGGTCTCACCAAGCAGGCATGTATCTCCAGGTGTGGCAAGTTCTTCACCATCAGTGAGCCCTTTCCACTCCCATGGTCCACGGCCCTTTATGAATCATCAACAACAGATTGTATGTAGTTGATTCATTCCTATCAGATGACCGTCTAAAAAACCCCTTTTCTTTTTTTTTTTGCATTGCTCGGTGGCTGGCAGGCCTCTCATCACACCTTCACAACCACACGCGCCACCGCACTGGAGCATCCATCTTCTGTCCGACCCTCCTCCCTTTCCCTGTTCCCCTATTCTCCCCTGGCCAGTCAAGACTCGGTGAAGAAGGGTCTCCTCCTGATTGTATCCGCCGCCAGACATCAAAATATGTGCCCTAGAAAGGAAAAAGAAAAAAAAGATCTCATGCCAACCCTCCCTCCTCTTTTCGTGATAATAAAAGGCCGCAAGGCTGGAGAGATACTTAGGGTATGGGATCAATCAAACCAGGATCTGCAAAGATGACAGTCATGTGAGGATGACTTGGATGGAGAGAGAGAGAGAGAGAGGAGAGAGAGAGATATTGAAGAGCAGTCGAGCAATAAAGGGATGCTGAGAAAGAGAAAAAACAGGACCCTGCCACGCCTTAAAACCGCGCCACCTTTTCAAACCCTGATCTTTTTTTTCTTTTGTTCCGAAAAGCCAATAGATGAAAGAGAATCATCAAAACCATGTCTTCCGTGAGGATGCCAATCCTCATCTTGTATCAAAGAGCTCTCTGGCCAGGGCAGTGTCAGATTTGTGACATGAGAAGGCAGGAGGAAGGACACTTCCAGGGTAGACTGTGCATTTTCTTATGGGCTGCTCAGGCCGAGAACACCTGAAAACAACAGACGAGGTGGCGGGGTATATCGAATCTCTCAAGAAGGGACAGGGCGGCCGCGGCGGCCCTTGGCCGAGGTGGACACGGTCGTCCAACCATCGGCATCGACAACTGGGGTCGTGGGGGTCGAGGGCTGCTGATCACTGCCTCGTCGCTGCTCGTTGCCCCTGCGGCTCGGCTGGCGGCCCTCGAATGAGCGTCCTCCTCTAGAGGCACCACCTCCGCGGCGATCACCTCGGGGTCCGGCCGGGGTACCACGGGGGCGCCAGAGGAGCGCCAGTTGCCGCTGTCGTTGGCCCGAGACTTGAACGGCGCACGGTCATCGGCAGGCTCGCGGGTCCGAACAGAGATCTTCTGCTCCGACCCGTTCACGCCATTCTCAGCGGCAGCCTCTGGGGTCTCGGCATCCTTGGGGGCAGCCTCTGCGGCTTCGGCGGCCTCCGCTGCCGGAGCCTCAGCAGGAGCCGGGGTATCCGCCTCGGCAGCAGGCTCAGCAGCAGGCTCGGCAGCCTCGGCGGCAGCCTTCTCAGAGGCCTCCTTAGCAGCTGCCTCCCTGGCCAGCCGCTTCTCCTCCTTGGCCTTCTCCTCGGCCTCCTTCTTCTCCTGCAGCTCCTTCTGCTTCTTCTCCTCGATCTCTCGCTCGCGGGCGGCAGTATCAATAGGCCTGGCGGCACCGAAAGGGCTAGCCTTGGACTCGGAGGGGTTCAGCGATGGCGACATGACACCCGGTGCCTCGGAGATGGTGCGCTTCTGCAGGTTCAGTCTGGGCCGGCCGGCAGGGGGCCGCCGGGGCGGCGGGGGCCAGGGCCGGCGATGGAGGGGCCTCGCTGCCAGCGCGGGAGGGCACAGGAGACTTGCTGGCCGGGGCGTCGGGTCGCATCTTGGCGCGCCAGTCAAACTCCCTGCTCCGCAGCGGTCGGGGCACGGGGCTCTCGAGGGGGCGAGAGTCCTGGCGGGGCTCTGACGGCCCTCGCCAGGGCCCCAGGCGGCGGGCGAGGCTCCGCGGTTGGCGTACGAGTTGGTCCGCTCGGTCATCCTGTGGCCGGATCGGCTGCCGGTACGGGATCCGCCACGCTCCATGGGCGGAGGGGCGACGGGCGACAGAGGGCCCTTGCGCTCCCAGCTCATCTGGCTGTAGTCAGGGCCTGCCACGCGCGGCTCGCGGAACTCGCGGGAATCACGGGCCTCGGTGAACTCTCGAGGACCGCGGTTGTTGCTGCGGCCGGGGGCATCGGGCAGGGGGCCTTTGCGTGTCCAGTCGGAGAAGTCTCGGTTGCTCTCGTTACCGTATCGGTCCTTGGCTGTGGAGAGGTCAGCACAACAGCCCACCAGGCAGGAATGAGGTCTGTGAGGGGGGGGGGGGTACGCACGAGGATCGGCGACGCGGATTCGGATGTTGCGGTTGAAGAAGCTCTCCTCGTTGAGGGTCAGAGCCTTCTTGAGGTCATCGGGGGTGGCGAACTCGGCGTAACCGAAGCCCTTGGGACGCATCTCGGCCCGGTCCTCGACAATGCGAACGCTGACGACCTCGCAGCCTGCACTGCTGAAGAAATCGGTCACGGCCTCCTGGTTGGCATCGTAGGAGAGGTTTCCAAGGTGAGCCGTGTAGGGGGGCTTGTCGGGGATAGGGAGCTCCTCGCGCTCCTGGCGGGCGTAGCCTGTTACAAACAACGGCGTCAGAACACACAAGCAGGGACAGATCGTGGCGCGCGTGTCACAAAGCCTCACCTGCGAATCGATCGCTCCCGCCAAATCCACCAGATGCATCGCCGCGGCTGTAGCTGGAACTGTAGGTGGTGCGCTGGCGGTCGGTAGCAGGGAGGGGTTGGGTGCCTTGCACCTGATGTCAGTCGCTAGCAATTTTCCGGGGGGGAGGGGCACCTGTAGCACCAATCGACCGAAGGGCGGCAGCTCACCAGAGGCTAGCAGGAACGGATATGGTCAGTGAGGTGCTGCGAGATGGAGTGCCAGGAGGGGTGCAGGGGGACTAGCGGACTCACCATAGGTCTCCTCGACCTCATCGGCCCAGTTTCCACCGCCAAAAGCTGAGAGAGGGGGGGAGGGGTCAGCTTGCAATTGCGACGAGGGTGGGAGGTGCACTCCGTCCGGGCGGCGAGGGGCACCAGGGGGAGGGAGGGAGACGCACAACCATCATTCATGAACTCGTTAAGCGACAGCTTCTGGGCCTTTTCCTTCTTGGGAGCTGTTGGTGATGAGACTCTGGTCAGCAAACGCATCGGCAAGGCTGCCAGACCGGCGGGGTGTGAGCCGTACGCATGGTTGCGGTGTTTGAATTGGGACCTGGCTACGCGCGACACTTGGCCGTGGCACGTAGACAAGCTGGGTCGGTATCGATGGCCACGGAGGCTCGTTCGTTCGAGGGCTGCTGGTCGGTGAGGCTCCGCGGAGAACTTGAGATCGAAAATCGGTGGGAGAAGTCCTGGTCCGGGTATAAAATAGCTCCGGTCTTCTGGGCTTCCTGGTGGCGCTGAGATAACGCTGCTGGTGGGGGGGTCAGCTACGGGAGCAAATCAGGCGGTCCTGGGTCTTCTCCTCAATCGTCGCTGTGGAGAGGCGTGTGGATGGCCTCAGCTTGCGGTCGTTCGGTGGTTGGGCTGTCGAGGTGGTGATGGACGAGGTCGACAAAAAAAAGGTTGTGGTGGTTGTGGTTGTGCCTTTCTTTTGGGGGGAGGAACCTCACTAGCGCGGAAATTTTTAGGTCTGTCTGTCCCTTCCCACCCCGCAGGCCAGACAGGCAGGGCAGGTCGCAGGGAAGGGGAGAGGAGGGAAGGCGGCCCCTTGGCCTGCAGAGCTACCATAGCAGACCTGGGGTGACCCTTGGGCCCAGCGTGCTGCACACCCACTAATTGCTTTAGGGACTAGCCTGGTCAGGCCTGTGGGCGGCCCGTGCAAAGGTGGAAAATATGCAATCAGGAAAATATTCATCTATCCTGGGTTACTGACTGGGGTCCCCTCCTCCTGCTTCCTGCTTGCCAGCACAAACCATCATCAATCACCCCCAGAGACGAACCCAATCGTCACCTGCAAGTCACCAGCCTGCCCCCATAGCCCATCGTGTGCATGCTCCGGTCTCCTCTTTCGGACGACTTGCTACTGTGCTTTGCCGGGTCAATGGCCTCGCCCCGGCCCCCTTCGGACCCCCCAACAGCGGGCGGTCAGGACAAAGGATGAGCTGCCCGACGGAGCCACAGAGATACTGGCCAGGAGCCTGCAGCTGGGGGCTGGGGCTGGGGCATGCGGGATGCTGTTCGGCGCAACAGCTGGTATCGTGCGTGGGACCACTCCGGTCCTGTTCTCCATGGTGTCAGGCCTACAGTGGTTTGGCCTGGGGTCCGTTTACTACGGTAAGTCTGTGGTCCCAGACCTCGTGGTCTCTGCAGGAGACCCCCCACAGGCTGACTCTGTCAACCAGGCACACGAGGCATGGCCATTGCAAGGTACGGACCTGGGCATGAGGTCACGCCCTCGCAGAAAGTGGGAGCGAGTGCCCTGGGTGGCGCCGTCTCGGGCATGACCGTTGGAGGGATAATGCGTGCGTCAACGGCCTCTCTCCCGCCATGGGCCCGACAGCTCGAGTTGGCCAGCTGACGGTGTGCAGGCGGATCTCGGAACATCCTTCCTGCAGCATTGGTGTTTTCGCTGCTCGGCGGTGGTGGCCAGTTCGCAGTCAACAGG
The DNA here is from genome assembly GCA_016584495.1 of Celoporthe dispersa. Classification (NCBI taxonomy): domain Eukaryota; kingdom Fungi; phylum Ascomycota; class Sordariomycetes; order Diaporthales; family Cryphonectriaceae; genus Celoporthe; species Celoporthe dispersa. The sequence goes on from WAID01000011.1 coordinate 556,054, forward strand.
TGGGCCGGCTCAGGCGATGCACAGACGGAAAAGAAGAGCGGTGGCTGGTTTGCCAAGTTCAGTCCGATGAAGAGGCTCACCGACCAGGAGTATGAGGCCATACTAGAGGAAAAGATGCTCAGGCTGGAGGCTGAGATTGCGGTCATCGACGACGACATTGCTGCGTTGAGAGCCCAACAAGAGCAGAGAGGGAGTGGTGCTACGAAGCAGTCAGCCTCAGCAGCGACCCGGGAGAAGTCATGATGGCGACTGAAGCAGACAGGGCGATGGCCGTTCACAAGGACTTGGAGCCACCAGTGTCAGGTGGATCCGAGCCGACATTGTTGGTGATCGCGCTCACGCCCTGCTCCAGGATATCGCTGCCCGTGCACTCCTTGCTGGCACTGACGGCGTCACACCTGCCGGGGGCCTTACGTGTCTAGACGTCGCTGTCGTTCTCTCTAGTCTGCTCGAATTTGGACTCGGGGCCGCCAGTGCCCTCGAAGTCGGTGCCGCGAGTTCGCCTGTGGTGACCAGAGACGGCACAGTCATGCTCAAGGATGGAAAGGAAAAGACGACCAGGAGTAAGCACCTGCCTTCCGCGGTCGTCGAGCTCACCGCCCCCGCCCCCCTCCTTCTCTCCTGGTGGTGGACTACGCTTGTTGTGACTGGCGTTTGTGCTCAGCTCAGAGCCGTACTTGACCACTACACCGGGAAACTTGTGCTCGACGCCGGTGTCAACGCCAGCATCATCTACTGAGGAGTTGACGGTCCCCTGCTTGGCCTGGTAGCTGCGAAAGTGGTCTGCGGCGACTGGATGTGCAGATGGATCAAGGAATGGAAAGCAGAATGATCCAGCAACCACTCCTCGAGCCAAACTCGCGTATATATACGAGCCTCCTCACTTCACATCCGAAGCTTCGACACACCAGCACCCCAAGCTACCACTAGTAGTATCTTGAAAGATTGGTTCGTCTGTATTCAGATTGTCGCATTTCCTTTTTCCTACTGATGTGATAGCCAAAGTCGCGCCGGGCGCAGGAACCGCTAATCGGACTGCGGCCACCGTTCAGCATGTAGACTTGTGAATCCCAAAGCGCGGGCAACACCGGTCGATACAAAGTGAAATAGTTGATTCCAGGGAAAAAATGCTACAAGCGTAGGATCCGACAGGTCGCTTGCTGTAGCCTGTAGGCGGGTTTGCTCTAGACATCTGTACATACCTCCAGTGCACATGTACCTGATGGTGTCCATCCAATGATAGTCCCCCTGACCTACAGCCCATCTGTCAGTGACTATTATTACTCGAGTGATCGACTCAGTAGCAGTCGTATAGCTATATATGCGTAGCCGGTTGTTCAGGTGGATGTCCTCTTTTCATCTGCTCCTCTTCTCTGTCAGGGAGAAGTCTCCGGCTGGGTGTCTCCCTGTAGTCAGACTTGCAGCAGGAAAGTGTCTGTAACCCAAGCTCCTTAGGCACGAATGCCAGTGGCGCTGCCTGGCAAGATCCCCAAAGACGAGGAGATAGTGATGTGCTAAGATGCGGTGAGAATATGATCAATATCGAATTTAGGGCTGCTGACGATATACAACAAGATTTGTCGATTGGAAGGCATCTTTGGTACTGTAATTCATATCTGGCATCATTAATAGAAATCACATGCTTTGATATTATGAGCTATTACTTATCCGCGAAGATACGTCAGTATGGTCACGATTCAATTAATAAGTGATCAAGCTGAGATGTATAATCAAGACAAACGCAGCAGGAAGCCTCGAAGACACCCGGGCGTTGTGCTGGATGAATTAGTGGCTCAATAAGATGCTGAAGCTACCCTACTTAGTAACGTCTCTCACAGGGACATCATTTCCTGCATATCCTCCACAGGGCCCATCGAAGGGTCCCACCTCGTCGGCCTGCCGTGCATGACCTTCTCCCACACGGGGCTCTTGGCCTTCACCTCGGCCCAGCGCCGCAGCTCCGGGGGCACGAGCTCGGCATTGTCCGCTTCCACGCAGCGCAGCGCGAGCGGAAGGAGGTGACTATCGAGCACGGTCGGGCCCACCTGGGCGCCAAAGGTCCATTCCCCCTCGTTCTCGGAAGCACCGCTCTGCCTGCGGTGTTCTACGATCTCTGCAAAGATTGCCTGCAGATCTGCGAGGTTTTTGGCCTGGATGGCTGGCTGGAGGGCTATGCCGTTGTTCTTGTTGTGGCTGACGAATGATCGAGAGAGTTAGTGATGGCAGCGGAGGATGGAATAGTAAGAATATTTGACAAAGGATACGGTAAATATATGTCTCAAAAGGAGGAGAGAGAGAGAGAGAGAAAGAAGAAGACGGAAGGAGGGACGACTTACAATTCGAGCTTGACCTCGAGAGCTTTGCGGTATTCCGGGCTGAGATCAGTTCTCTTGAGAATATCCTCCACAGGTGAACGGTTATGCTGCATCATCTCCGCAGTCGGGTTCTTGTTGCTGAACGACAGGCCATAGACGGCATGAATTCTCTGGAGGAGGTCCCTGATGACGGCGGCGTGTTGTCCCGGAAGCATGGCCGGGTAGTGCTTCTCGGCCAGGTAGAGCGAGATGGAGATACTGTCGGTCAGCGGCTGCTCGAGGACGTTGCCCGTCATGGCGGGAACCTGGCCCTTGGGGTTCACCCTGAGGTACTCCTCCCCCAGGTTCTCGTTCTCGCGGCGGTTGACGAAGCTGAGGGTGATCTTCTGGGGCGGCCTCGCGTCATGCGTCGTAGGGCCAAGTTGGACGGTGTGGCGGGCCATCATAGAGTAAAGGGAGAAGGGGGAGGAGTAGAGCGTATATTCTGCATTGCTCAGTCCAGCCATGTTTTCCAGTGATGCGAGGTTGTTGTGCTGGGTATGAGTTGAGTTAGCGAGGAGAAATGGTTCCGGCAGCGGTATGGAGAGACTAATGATCAGCAATTGATAGTAAGGGCTGAGGGGAGGAATCACGGTGAGAAGCGTTCTTTCTCGACACTATTTGAGACATTATTAATATAGTAGGTCACAGTCATCTCAGCCAGCAAGGAGGATTCTCATTGGTCTTGATAGCTCCAAGTCTGCCCCTGCAAGGACCCCGCAGTTGGAGGGATAAAATACTTAGGTAATTACTTTCTACTTGCGTCCTTCTCAGTTGGTAGAAACTGCGTTTCGAGTTGTGAAGAAGACAGTAATGATGCTGTTTAACACATGGAAAGTCATATGTTGTCATCGCCCTTACATTTCTCTTCTTTTTTGATATATTATATTTACATGAACTTAGAGCCAGCCTATCACACCACAAATGATCAGGCTATACAGATCACAAATAAGTGTCACAAGCATCGTCTGATTAATTATGGCGTCTTCTCTTTCTGTCGTCTGATATACCGCAACGGCCTCTTCCACAAATGGAGAGGTCCGCGAATGGCAGATGGGTGCTCATGTAGTGAAGTAGCATTGATCTGCTCATACCAACGCCATCCAAGGAGACACAAGAGGATGAGCACGACAGAGGCAGCCATGGTGACAACTATAAAATGCCAACGATTACTTAGCAATGACGGACAAGGGTGTACTTTCTTCAAGAACAGTAAACTTACGAGACGCCGCCAGAGCCTGGTTACGACTCCAAGGTCGTGAATCTGGCGGGCTGAAGTCGACGATGTCTAAAGCCATCAGACTTGAGATCCATGACAGGGGCGTCTAATGGCCGGACATCAGCATCTGAAGTGCACAAGGGGGGAGAATATGGAATGGGAGTGCCTACGAAAACCACCGTCGCTGCTGTGAAAACAACAAAGATTTTGGACTGCAGCTCGGAATTGACAACCCCTTCCGCATTGACCTGGCGCTGCCGCAGGTCTAGAAGAGTGACGAGCTGCAACCGAGTCAGTCTACACATCTAGCCCAATAAAAGAGAAGGGAGGGAGAGGGGGGAGGGAGGGAGGAAGGTGATTAGAGGAGAGCTCTCCTGAAAAAAAAAAATTCCATGACCAACTGGGCTGAGGCAGTGACTGACCGACATCCTGACCCGCTGTGCATCTTCCTCCAGACGCTTCAATTTCATCTGGGCCTGCTTCATCCAGCGCTCCAACTTGCTCTGCTCCTCTTTCTCCTCGAATTCTATGATATCCCTGCACACTAGCTCCTTTTCCTCCTGGACCCGTCGTATCATAGCCAGCTTGTCAAGGATGTCGTCGATCAAGAGGAGATAGTCTGTCTCCTTTCGGATGGCATCTTTGAAAGTCCTGGCGGTTTGCCCGATACACTTTTTGTATTCCTCATACGCTTTGGTCACTTGCCCAGACTAATTGTCAGGATGATTAGTTTGTGGTGAACATGTCTTAGTAAACGGTCACGGTGAGCCCCGGTGACGGGGTATCGAATAGGGAGATGACTGACCACGAAAGCAATCTCGCTGGCAAAGGCATTCAGATAGCTCCCGCCACCATTGGATAGGTGGGGTTCATATTTGAAACACTCCTCCACGATAATCCTCGCCATGCGCCTGCCCTCGGTGTTGCTAGACCAGCTGTCGAGGCCATACAGCCGTCGTGCATTCCTGGCATCCTCGATCTCACTTGAGACCTGGTCGTACCGCTGTTGAATCTCATGCGGTAGTGATCGCTTGTTGGAACAGTCCCATTCCTCCGGATACGCAGTGATGACAAGATCTGTGGCGCGATGATCAGAAGCGCACAAAGGACAATCGGGATGTGAGCAATGTCTGAAGGAACAAACCTTTAACTCTCCAGATCCAGATTTGAGAGACTACCAGTATCTGATCTTGATTACTGAGGCCACGGTCACACGGCTTGGCGTCCGCCTCCAAGTCATGGTCCCTCTCGTGCTTCCGGGCCGCCTCGATTCTCTCATATGGTCGAGAGCGTTTCCTCTCCAGGTAGCGCGAGATGACCTGTGCTCTGTCCCGGCGGGCTAATTCCCTATCCTCGAGGAACTCATGACAGTATTCATCCAAGGTCTTTGCCGAGGGGATCTCGCCCTGAAAGGCCTCGTGTAGCTCGCCCAGGCGGGCCACGTTCTCTGTCACCTGGGATGGCCGGTCTCCTGCCTCCCAACAGCCGCGTACCTGTCTCGCCGCCTCCTGCACATCTCTCCTCTTCTGGCAGCCTTCATCGCTGGAAGACCCGTGGCCATGGTGCCGTGGCTGTTGGATGTCCATGTTGACGATAGGAAGCTGAACATGGTCAGCCATAAACGAGAAGAGCTCAACAAATAGCTGTTTTCAGAATATCTTACTACGGCAAAAAGGCATCTCCGTCTGCCACACCCGGTAATTGCATTCTCTACAATCATGTCAGTCACCTGCCACGGAATTTTGGACATTCAAACACAGACTTCAGACAGGACCCATGCATCATGCCATGAGTACTCACATGATATTTGGGTGTGGTGAGACACAATGGGAGTCTCAATCTCGCCATGAAAACTCTCATCCAGTAGTACTTTACGGCGCTGTCCCTTCCAGACGGAGAGGCGGCGCTGTATTCACTCTGGCTAGATGTACGAGGAAGAAAAATCTTGTCCGTAGCGGTCTGCAGCCATTCAAACTGATTTATCAACTCAAGCGGTCATTGGTTAGCGGTCAAGACAGCCTCAGAGTTGACAATTACCTTTCTACTGTAGCGCAGACTCACGTTCGTGGCCGGAAAGTGTATCCAGCAGCTTAATATCGACTGGGGCCCGCTCGAACGAGATGATGACCAAGAGATTAACTGGCGACGTCCAATCTCCTCGGCCAGAGATGTCACTGTATAGAGCATCTCGAATACTGGCTTTGCAGCGTTCTGTACATATCGGGTATGAACAGCACTATTGGCATCATCATTGTGCCGGTCTTGATACTGAAATAGGGCGGATATACGACCATTGAAGTGGAGAGAAGATGTGTACCGGCGTGGCCCTCGAGCTTCCCAGGCCCACAAGTCGTAATCATTCTTCCTGAACAATGCCAAGATGTCGCACTCGTCGTCCTCCTCCTCCTGCACCAGGAAGCAACCGGCGCGGCCTCGGGCACAGTCCATGGGCGTCTGGAGAAACATGTCGTAGGCGTCCGTCTTGGCCCCAAAGCTGAGCAGGATCTCGATGGTCCTGCTCTGGTGGCCTAGGATTGCACAGCGCAGCGGCGTAGAGCCGTCATGATCGACAGTATCGACTTGCGCACCATGCTGCAGGAGGTACTGCGTGATAGCCCCGAAGTCGACGGCCAGGTGCAGCGCGGTGCAGCCTCTTCCATCCGTCGCGTTGATGACGCTCAACATGACGTTGTCCTCGACGGCAGACTCAAGCAGAGCCATCACGGCGTCCCGACGAGGCTGCTCTGGGATGCTGTCTCCCCACCTGCACTGCAGTACGTAGTGCAGGGGCGGAGAGCTCCACGGGTCGATACGCCATGTCTGCAGCAGCTCTGGTCGCTCTTGAAGGATCCCTCGGATGCGCCCACAGTCAAACTCATCGATGGCCTGTTGGAGGGCTGTGACTTGGTGTTCTTGGTCCGAAGGACTCTGCACTCCTTCTGCTGCAGGCGAGAGAGATGCGTCCGAGGCTGCTGGCCGCAGCAGATATGCCCTGTCCGACACTTCGGTATTCGCTGGGGATTGAGGTACTGAACTCGAGGCGGACCAGTCGGTGACATCGCGTGATTCGAACGGCACCGCAATCTTGTCATTCATATTGATAAAAGCGTGAACCAGTGTTCCTTATTGACAGCTTAACATACTTCTTTTCGAGGCAGTCTTTGTGAATCTGATGCTTCGTGTTTAGTGATTCTATAATGGAACGACCCGAGGACGTCGCCAGGACTTGGGCCGAGTATACGAGAAGCCCTGCAGGTGGCTGGGTGAGACATGTTGCTCCAAGATGGCGCTCGAATCCTGCGCGCACACAAGCTGCCACTGTCTCGGTGAAGCCCCTGTCAGTTCATGCATGCCGCTTGAATTCTCAGCTCCGATGATCACCAGTTGCATCTTTCCCTCTCTCTCTATCCGCACGCCCAGCCCAAGAGCTTGAGGACGATTTATGCATCCCAAAACTGAGGTTTCTCAATCCTCGTGACAGCCAGAGATAAGTGTACCTTGATAGTCAACACATTCGGGTCAGGCACTCTTCGCTTTCGACCTGCGCTGTCGAGCATGGCCCTGCTCACTCGCCCCAGCTGGAATTACGGCCTCGTGTGAAGGTGTCATATCTGCTGGCGCTGCTGTACTATCGCAGAGGGCGGCTCATCGTAACTTGACCCTGTGTTGGTACAAAGCGAGTGAGAATATAGGCGGATGAGGGTCCTACTTTGGAAGTAAGTAAGGACGTACCACAGCAGCTGAGCAGTTGCTGTGTCCATGTCTGGCAAGTGAACACGCACGTGCTGCCCGCCTGACGATCACAAGCCTGAGTCTCTAGCGTGCAGATAGGAGGAGAGAGGTACCTGCACGTTCGTGAGAAAAATAAATATCAGGAGGCACAAAATTAGAGGAGTAATTCGTAAGAAATTGAGAAGTGCTGAGGAGAGGTCATCAGAATCTCGCTGCAGATGAAGAGTGGGCCCCCTGAAACCTCGCAAGGGTATCGCCCTTGTGGGCCCTGAACCGCTCCCGGGATGCCGGGTTCAGCGACTGGGGGCTCGCCTGTAGCTGCCAGTGCGTGCTACTATCCTAGCATACTAGTGCTATGGTAGTACTGTACTACCTCCTGTACAATAGGGTGGTATCTGCCCTAGGAGGCAGACCGGGGGCTGGGGCCTGTGGCGGTCCAGAGGGGGGGGGGGTGAACAGGCAGTCAGTACAGTATCTCCAAAAGCTACTTGAGCAGGTACCGCGACACCTCCCTACAGGGCCATAGTGATGACAAGTACTGCGACACCACAGCACGACGTACCCCCAAACCCCAGTGCTCCCTCATCTCGGCCAGAACGGGAAGTGTGCTCGAGCTCAACAACCGTCAACCGTTCGCCAGCTTAAACGTCGACCCCAATTTCGAGCTTCACTTTTTTTTTTTTTTTGTTGTCCTTTTTCTCTTCTCTCTCTGCCTGTCTGCTCGTACCAGACCCTGGCACCAACATCACCCTTTCGGCCCTCGCGTCCGGGCAGTCCTTATTTACTGCAGCAGCGTCGATTCTATTTCTTGTCCCGTACAGGATCCTTCCCGCTAGCAGCGCTGACTGTGATTACAAACGGCGCCGCCCCCTGTAGTGGATGACGGAAACGCAAGTACGGACCAGCATCGCATCGCATCCTCGCTCCCAGCATACATACATTAACCTTTGCCGGTTTCCGTAGCCCACCACGATCCCCTCTGCGACGACCACCCAGCTGCCTGTATGGTTCACCACCATACCAGCCTGCTCTGCCCGCCTCCGCCTGCTCCTGCTCCCGCCGTTTCCTCCCCCACGAGACTGTCTGTCCTCTGCTTCCAGCCCGTCGAGATAGCCCCTCAATGGAAGATGCCAGCGATCCGGTCCTGTTCATGTAGGTCGCGTGAGGCGGATCTTTCGGAAGCCAGCTCGAGGCACACACGAGGTTGACTGACTGTCTCTCTGTCTCTAGATAGCAAAGCGGCACGCGCCAGGTAGAGCGTCGCTGGCCCCGGCCACCACCACCACGACATGGCCCTCCTGAACCCCTCCTTCATCTTCGGCGTCTTCGTCGTCCTCTACTTGTCCTCCTTCGTCCTCTTCGCCATCATCCGCTTCCTGACCGGCCTCTCGATCCAGCGCATCGGCTACTTCTCCCTACGCCGCCTCGCATATATCTTCAAAGATGGCATCAAGATCGAGATCAGGGGCCTGGGCCTCAACGTCCACAGGCCGACCTTTGCCCAGCCTACCTGGCTCAGCGTCGTCGTCAGCGAGCTCGTCGTCACCGTCGACATCCGCGAGCTCGAGGCCAGCAGGATCGCCGGGGCGGCGGCAGTCGATCCTGACGATCCGGCACTCTATAGCAAGGAGCAGGACGCCAACTCGTCGTCGCCGTCGTCGTTAAACCCGCCCAAGACCCCGATGACCCGGCGCCCGACCAGTACCCAGAAGCGCAGCGAGACGTGGAAGCAGCTCACGCGCATCAAGGAGCGCATCAAGAAGCTACACAGGAACGTCAATTGGCTGCGCATGGTGGACGTTGTGGCCACCAATTCGACCGTCAACATCGTGGGCGTGGGCAATGTGCAGTTCGGGAGCGTCACCGTTGCTGTCGACACCCGGCGGAAGATGGTCGACCGGGCCCGCTTCTTCTGGGCCTCGAGGTCAAGAAAGGAGTATGGAAAGCGCCAGGCGGAATGGATCATGACCGTCCGGAGCGTGCTCTTCACCCCGCTCGGGGCCGAGTCGCTCGAGGTCCTGGACAACCTCACCCTGAACGTGCACGGGTTCCTGTACGAGAACCTCGACGGGCTGCGGGAGGCCTCCATCGCCCTGAAGCTGGGCCGTGTCCACGTCCCCCTGGATGAGATCCTCGATTCGGCCAAGAGGGCCCGCGAGAGCAAGATCGCGGCCGTCTCTACCCCCTCCTGCAGGAACCGATGGACGAGTATGTCGACAAGGTCATGCAAGAGATGGACCAGCCGGGCAGCACCGACGAGCAGCTCATGCAGACGGTCTCTGATTCGAAGGAGTTTGTGAGCTCCATACTCCGAGGCATAAAGGAGGTGCAGTTTGCCGTCAGCTTTGTCGCGTTGACGAAAAAGATAGAGGCTGTCAAGACCGCCGGGCCGCCGGTCAGCCTCAATGCGTCCATGAAGGAGGTCGGCATCGATCTCCACCGGCTGGACCCAAAGTCTCCGGCACATAGGATGTACTTCCCCTCCAAGGATCTTGCGCACGAGGCCTTACTCGCCGCGCTTTCGATCTCGATAGGGCTGGATGACGGACAGGGGAGCCCGCAACGCCTGATGTACGTGCCCATGGCCACCACCACCGTTAGGACGACCCTGCCCTCCAAGACCGTGGAGATCTCTGGCACCAGCAACCCGGAGCAGAGGAACGCCAACATCTTGTTCGCGAACTCCGTGGTGACGTCTCCCTCGGTGGACCTGGATCCAAAGCATCTCCCGCTGCTGCTTGCCATGATACGGCCTAGGCCGAAGAGGGGGAGATCACAGCCGCCTCGAGAGCGACACGTGCTCATCTCAAGACTGCTCCCGAAGGCCAATATCAAATTCTCTATGCATGAGCCCGTGCTCCGAATCGCACTGCCGCCCGTCAGCAAAGACGCGGATCCTGACGACTTCGACCTGATCATCTCTTCCATATCCTCAATATCCCTCGACGCGGAGTCGTTCCACTCGACCGTGGAGGAGCTTCACTATTCCTTGGCCTCCAACTTGAGGGTGCAATCTCATAATCTCTATTACCAGACCTCTGGAGGCGAGCGGTTCGACCTTGTGGAGACGGAATCGTTCGACCTCAAGGTGAATCTGAGTGCGTCTCCCGACGTGCAAGTCGTTGCTGCTGGCAACCTACAGACATTCTCTATCCGGCTGGTTCGCCCTGAGATCACGGATGGGCTACGACAGATTATCCGGCAGCTTCGTCTCAGGGTAGAGCCAGACAAGCGCGGCTATTCAAAGTCGCACACGGGGTCAAATTTCCTGCGCAGGTTGCCCCCATGGCTTCTGCACTTCAAGCTACAGGCATCAGATTTCAGCGCAGAGATTGCCGGTGTGGACGAGGAGATATCCAATGAATCAAGGGGCGTGTCCTTGTGCCTGGAGTCATGGACTGCCGAGTATCGAGCACAAAGACTTGACGGGCTGCCACGCCGCGGGGCTAGGAAACGGGCGAGCAGTCGTGTCAGCGTGTCCATAGACCCAGACATCATCAAGAACCTCCCTGCGTCTCCCAAGAAGAAGCACCAGAGCCCTGGCGATGGGCGTCGCGTGGCCTTTCATGTCCGTGGCTTGGAAGCCTTCGTGGTCGAGTCGGCCGACCGATGGGAAGTCGACCCCTTCATCAGGATGCCTCGCTTCGAGGTCGCCTTCTCCACCAACACCGACAACCAAGGGCCTGTCTTCCACATACACTCCCACGTGAAGACCTTGCTGGTGCAGTATTCTCTGTACAGACATTACGCGATCGGCGTCGCCGTGTCAGTCCTACGGAAGGCCTTCATGCATGGTAGCGGTGATGTCGCCTCGCCGAACATACCATCAACACCTGCGACGCCGAGGCATAAGAGCTCGGGCTCGCAGTACCTGTCGCCTCCTATGCCGGATCATCCTTTCCAGGAGCCCGAGGATACCACCCCCGGCACCGAGCTCATTGCCATCGACTTTAAGGCGGCCTTTGTGCAGATCAAAGCAGATATGCCGTCGGACCCGCCCATGATGTTGCACATCTATAGTCTCGAAGCGGGGAGACACCGTTGGTCATCACCATTTTTGCACACAAAATTAATCAGACTGTACTCGGAGCCTCCCAGGATGCGCGGTGTGTGGGCCAAGATCGTCAGCATCAAGCATGGGCGTCTTGATTATCGAGAATCCCGTCGTAAGATGGCGACTGGTGGCTATCAAGACGAAAAGATGTACGACATCGTGACAGAGGCTGTCAGGGGGGCTGTCCCTCATGAGTTCGTCATCAGCAAAGTCTCGGACAATATCACCAACGTCATCAAAGCTGTCGAGCAACTACACCACCGTTTTAAGACCGGTACCAACGAGTATATCCTGGACAAGGGTCCAGTAGAGCCCAAGAACGTGCCCAAAGTGTCCTTTAGGACCAAAGCACTGCTGTTTGAACTAGAGGACGGTGCATTTGAGTGGAAACTGGGCATGATCTATCGAGCCGGCCGCATCGAGCAGATGCAGCGGCAAGCACGAGAGGAAGCCTTCCGGGTCAAGGTCAAGAAGATCCACGAGGAGGCGAGGAGAGAGACCAGCGTTCGGGCACGCTCGACAGGGCCAAGGGCCCGCTCGAGCCATTCTGGCACGTCTTGGGGCAGGAGTCAAAGTGCTGACGGCCGTCGGCCACGATCCTCTAGCGCTGATCGTGAGCGCGGTCGTGCACCGAGATATGATCCGGACAACGGCTGTGAGATCACTGGACATACCCTGGTCTCTATCGCGGATGCTCGAGCCAAGCTCAATGCACATAATGCCAAGAGCTGGAAGACCCGGATCGATCGCTTCTACGCAATGGCCCGCAACGGCATCAAAGACATAAGGAGCACTTTCTGGGGGATAGGCCACGTACCCGACGATCTCGACGACGGAGAGAACATTCTGGAAGTGCCAGAACGGCCTGCGCTCATGTCCGCCTTGGTCCACGACCTGCACTTCACGATCGATAAGCCTTCGTTCCCGATGAAACACCTGCCGGACTTCCTTCACAAGGTCGGCAAGGGTATGCCCCGCGACATGAAGTATTCTCTACTCATCCCGATGAACGTTCAAATCAGCATGGGCGAGGCCAGAGTCTCGCTGAGAGACTACCCCCTGCCCCTCATACACATCCCGAGCCTCAAGTCCAACCAGTCATCCCGCCTGCCTGCCGTATCGTTCAAGACGGACTTTGTGATTGCGGAAGAGTTCCGCGGCATCGAGTCTACGAGACGAGTACGGGTCGACGTCATACCAGCACGAAGCATAGAGCCTGAAGGGGGGGAGTGATGGAGGCTTTGCCATTGATGTTAGACGCACAATTGGCCCGATCAAGTCTTACTCCGACATGGCCGTGGACATCAATACGTCGATGCCAACAAGAATCACCTGGGGCCCATCGTACCAGCCGGCCATTCAGGACATGATGATGGTCATAGAGTCCTTCACCAAACCACAATTAGACCCTTCAGAACGCGTTGGCTTCTGGGACAAGATCCGGCTCAACTTCCACTCTCGCGTGCGCGTTGCTTGGAAGGGTGACGGCGACGTTCATTTCTGCCTCAAGGGGACAAGAGACCCATATCAGGTCATCGGAAACGGTGCCGGCTTTATGATGTGCTGGCGAAACGACGTCAGATGTAACATTCACACCGATGATGATCCAAAGCGCTTCATGACCGTTGACAGCGGCGAGTATGTCCTCGCAATCCCCGACTTCAGCCATTACGCACGCGACACGGCCCGGCGTCAAGATGACAACGACAGCGTCTCAGCGAGGACAGCACCAAGTCAGGCACTGTCTTCAAGAAGGTCGTGATGAAGCTGTCAGGGAACGTGCAGTGGATGGCAGGCTTGGTGTTTGAGCAGGCCATCGAGAACGGCAAAGGAGATTTGACTTCCGCCCGCACTACGAGGTGAACCTCAAAGCACCGGGCTATGCGAAGGCAGATGAAAATGGACTGCCCTATGATGCCTTCAAGGGTTTCAGGAGCCAGCACATCCACCTGTCGATCGCAGTGAGGGCACCCGTCGATCGTGACTGGGCGTCTTCTGAAGTCGAGACCTCGCGGAGCTACAATACCGTACATCTCACGCCGCGCTTCTTCACTCACTTTTTTTGCGTGGTGGTCGCTCTTTGGCGGCCCGATGTCCCTGCCCGTCCGGCAGGGCGCCCTGTGGCCCGGACGAGAAAAGAGCAGCAAAAAGTTCGGGAGACACCTTGCAACCATCAAGTACAACCTGTTACTCGCTCCGCTGTTCCTCAGCCATATCTACAAAGCACAAGGACGTTGAGGACTATGACGAGAATGCGGTGTCTGCCACGGGTGTCAAGGTTCGCTTCGACAGCTTCAAACTTGATATCCACCAGAGGCGCGAGGAATTCAACACCAGTGACAAGAGCCTTAAGACACAGAGTCGGACCACAGGGATGAAGATCCACGCCGCTCAACTGGATCTGGCCTCTGCAGATATTCGTGCTGTCTCTGCTAGTATCAAGGGCACCACGACAGAGGCGATCATGAGGAACAACCTCGGCTCGCTGATCACGCAGCAGGAGGACGATGGCACGGATCTGTCCAAGTTTACCATCCCTGACAATGACTTGAGCTGGATCGATATGGACGACTTCGTGGAGCTCGACTGGATCTTACCCTCAGAGGCCAACCCGGATACCAAGATTCTTCCCCTCGCTTTCTGTCCCAGGCTCACCTACTTCCGACAGACGGACATCGGTGGCGTGATTGCCGGCGACCCTGAAAGGACAAGCCCATTTGGTTCAGAGCCGACGCACCTGTGCATCATGAGCCAGGACGACGACCCCCGCCGCGTGCAAGCCCAGCTTGTCCAGCAGCGCCTTGACCAGCTGGACGTGCAGATGCAAAACCACATGCGCAAGATCGGCGATGCAGAGCTGCAGTTGATCCGGCAGGGGGATGATGACCTCGAGGCACGCAATACGCTGAATGCCCTCCTGATGCACAGCAGCGTGCTGCACGACAAGAAGGAATTCCTCGAGAACATGCTGGACCAGATGACAACCTCTCCCGTCCGCTCCAACGAGTCCGGCTCGGATTTGGGCAGCGGCAAGTCAGATACCTCCGTGGGCACTGGAGACCACTCCATTAATCTCCCCACGAGCGCTGAGTTCGCCAGCGACTTCTTGAACCGCTTCGTCCTACATAATCTGCAGCTCAAGTGGAACAATCTGCTGCGGAACATCATCCTGCGGTACATTCATCAAGTCAGCCAGCGTCGCGGCTTCATCTACTACCTCTCTCGGCCGGCGGTCAAGTTCATCTTGGACATTGTCGAGGAGCAGACCAAGCTGAAGAGCACCAAGGCGTCAAAGGACGGAGCCAAACATGCCAACCGGGCCAACACGAACGGCACGCAAGGGGAGAGGGATGACATCCAGGACCGGATCGACAAGATCCTCCAGGACGGGCGCAAGTTCGTCAACGCCGACGACGATGCCGAGAGCGCAGCCGACGTACCCAATGTTTCCATGGAAGATCTGACCGGCGGTATCGCCGAAGGCTTTACTCCGCAGAAGAGCTACCACGTCCGACTGATTGCCCCTCAGATCCAGCTCCAGAGCGACAAGAACACGAACAACGTTGTCATGATCACCAGCAAGGGCATGGAACTCAAGGTCGTCGAGGTGAACGACAGGGAGAGACTGTCTGACTCTGTCAGCGGGCTTGTCCAGCGTCGATTCCTCGTCAACATGGACAGCACCCAGTTCTTTGTGACACATCAGAAGTGGTTCTCCACCCAGCTCCTCTCGATGTATTCCGGGAGTACTTACGGAACGCCGAGCGGCTCAGCATGGCCGCCTTGGGTGCCGATGGAAGTCATGTCCGACTACCAGACAGATCCTGTCGGCTTCAAGCGTGTGGTCCAGAAGACTTCGGCCATGCTCCGTTACGACAAGTACAACACTCTCCGTCTCAAGTACAATGACGATGTGAACACAGGAGATGGCGCGGACGGCGAGTCCAGCGATACTAGTGCGGAGAACCGCATGGACAATCTCACGGTCGAGTTCCCGCAAGCGAGAGCGATCTGCAACTCATCGCAATACTACGCCATCTATGTCATCGTGCTCGACCTGCTCATGTACAGCGAGCCCCTGGAGAAGACACGCAGCGAGCGCCTGGAGAAGATCATGCTTGCTTCCGACTTCAGCGACCTGCGGGGCACCCCTGAGATGGTCATCAAGCTGCAGGAACGGATCCGGCAGTTGGAAGATATCAAGTCACACTTCCAGGTCCACTCCAAGTACCTCGACGAGCAGGGATGGCAAGACAGGCTGCTGGTCGAGAGGGACCTGGCCGCATGCGAGGATGAGCTCTTCTTCATGATGAAGGCTATCACCACCTCGCAGAGAAAATACGACTCGACGCAGGGGAATGCTCTACTTAAGTGGTGCATCTCGGTCAAGGACATTGTGTGGCACCTGGTGCGGGATGCCAACGAGCCGCTCTGCGAGTTCCAGCTGAAGGACGTGGAGTACGACCGGACTGACAACTCTGACGGGTCCCACATCAACCTGATCCGTGTCGGCAAGGTTCTCGGCCTTAATCTGCTCAACGATGCCCTCTATCCCGAGATGGTCGCACCATTCTTCGAGGACCCCCGGACGGCGTCTGTCCCCGATGGCCAGCCAATGGTCACCGTGTACTGGTACATGCTTGAGGCCGTCGCCGGTATCCCGGTCATGGATCATTTCGAGGTCAACCTCTTCCCGCTGAAGATCCAGCTCGAGCGGGAAATCGGCAAGAAGCTCTTCGAGTACATATTCCCAGGCATGGGAGGAGACAAGGCCTCGGCCGGTGGGGCAAGAACGACTCGCCGCTGACGGCCAAGCAGAATGTTCCTGGCGGCGAAGATGTGGCGGAGGAAGAATTGCTGCAAGAACCTGTGCGGCCCGCCACAGCCGTGTCGGAGCGGTCTGCTTTCGACCCCGGGCAGTTCGAGACCCGCGCTGGCTCGCTTGAGCTGCGGCTGCGGCCGACGCTCACCTCTGATACCAAGATGAGCCCGACGAGGGGCAAGGCGCCCAGTGTCCACTCCGCTGAGAAGTCATCATCGGCATTTGGCTTCTTCCGCTCGAGCAGGCCTGGCCTGTCCAAGAAGAAGTCTTGGGACTCGCTGCGGTCTACCAACCTACCACGGCCTGGCGTGAACCGCGCAAACACAACCGTCTCGTCCAAGAACGAGACCAGCTCAATGAGCTCCGACACGACCAAGAAATCCCGCTTCGGCCTCCGCAGGTCAGAGAACAAGAACGATGAGCCCTCGGACGACCTGACTGAGATGATCTCGCGCGCGTCCAACTATATGACCTTCTCCCATATCAAGCTGCCCTCCGTCGTCCTCTGCCTCAGCTACAAGGGAAAAGGCGACCGCAACATCGAGGATGTTCATGACTTTGTCTTCCGCCTGCCGACCATCGAGTATCATAACAAGATGTGGTCGAATCTTGATCTTGCCCTCAACTTCAAGGGTCGTGTGATCAAGGCCCTCATCAGCCACACGGGCGCCATCATCGGCAACAAGTTCAGACACCGACCGAACGTTGCCCAGCAGTCCAAGCTCCGCGAGCTCGCCAGCAGCTCGGTCATCATCGCCGCGCCGAGCATGAGCGACAGCCAGAACGGCAGCGGGGACGACTCATCGAGCCTGTTCGGACATGACTTCTCGCGCTCGCCACCGCGCTCCATTCAGGAGTCGGGCTCGTCCATCCAGATCCCGCGCAGCCCCAGCCGCAGCTCAAGCATCGCGTCAAGCGGGCGCTCCATGCGCAGCGGCCAGCTGCAGGTCACGACCAACTCCACCATCACCGCCGCCGGCTCCAGCGCGGGAAGCTCGCAGAACCCCCCCTCGCACATCCAGAGCGGCCCTGTCGTGCCCAGCTTCCAGATGATGCCACCTACGCCCAAAGAGCGGTCGCCGTCTGACTCCAGCAACAACAAGCACTCGGGCTTCGGCATCGCCATGCTCCGCCCTTCATCCTCCAGCAGCATGCGCTCGTTCAACAGCTCGAGCTTCGGCATCAACCAGCGGCGGGGCAGCAACATGAGCTCAACCTACAGCGCCGGCAGCGGCTCTCCCGAGCAGGTCGTGACCCGGTCGCGCACGATGCTCGGCGGGCTCAAGGAGAGGAGCGAGAGCGGCGGCAAGGACGCGGGTGGCTTCTTCAAGGAGAAGTTCACCGCGCTGGCGAGCAAACTGAACAACAACAAGGACGGTAACAGCAACGCTAGAGGCGAGAGCGAAACGGTGCCGCCCCCTAAACCCCTGACGGCCCAGCCCGGCGGCGAGGACAGGCGTCGTCCTGGGTCGCGATGGTCGTCCAAGAGCGCCGAGGTCATCGAGGAAGACGATGATGAGGGCAGTGGGACTGCCGGAGAGGAGAAGAACGAGAAAAACGGATCAGCCCAGGGCCTTAACATCAAGACCTGAACGTTGAAACCCCCTCTTCCTTTCTCGATCTTTTTTTTTTTAAGAGACACGATAGTGTTGCTTCTGCTGTATATATATATATTTGTGTGGCCAGGGTGGATTTTGTCATTTGCAAAACAGGGTCAGGCAGGCAGGCACGGTTGTTTTTGGACAAGCAGTGCGGCAAGCACAAAGAGCTGTTGGAATGGCAAAGACAGGCATGGAGTTGGACATGACTTTTCCCCTGTTACCATGTGATGGCCTCTTTGTCTTCTTCTTCTTCTTCTTCCTATTGGGAGGCGCATGTTTGTTAGGGTCGGTGGTGTTTTTTTTTTTTTTTTTAATGTCAAGGACAAGAAAGAAAAAAAAGGTGGGTGGGCGGACCTCTCAAGGAGTTTGGTGGCGCCACACAATGACGAGATGAGAGCTTGGAAAGGGAGGTAGACAAATTACTGGCGTGAGGGAAGGGGAACAACCATTTACATATATCGTATGCACAGTTAGGCGTCAGAAATCTCATAATATCTCAACAATCTACGACACTAGAATTTCTCTCACCGCTGTGGACTCCAGACCATGATTAGGTCTTGCAAGTATTGCTTTCATTCTTTCTTTCCCCAACCAGGGCACAAGGGATTTATATGTATACCTGTATATGTCTGTATGTACCGAGTTCTGCTCTCGTGATCGTCCGTCCCATTTGCTCCCCAAAGTACAGTCCGTTTTCACGCCGTGCTCATGCAAATGCTCGAGTTCCATGATAAATCCCCTTTCAAAAACGCCGAAGATGTGGCTGTGTGGTCGAACTCCAAAATTTCGCTCCGCCCTCCCACATCCCCCCAAAGATGCTAGAAATCGCTCAGGTGCAAATGAATAACTCGAATCAAAAGGCTGCAGGAGCCATCGTGTCGCGTGGGCGACGCCCCTCTCCGTCCAGTCCCCCGTCGAACGTCTTCGTTCGCCACTGGAAAATCAGAATAAATAGCAACAAACTGGTAGCCGTCAGATCTAGGCAGAGAAAAAAGAAAGAAAAAAAATTCACAAGTGGTACCGCAACACTGCAGTCCACCTGAAATGAAGCGAGTGTGATGTCGTTGCCTTCGGAATGGCCCGACAAGATCTCGATCCCGAGGTTGGCGAAAGAGACAACTCATCGAGCCACGGTCCTTGCCTCGGGTCGTATAAACAGGGCTTGGTTGGTCGGTCCATGATCAACCTTGGCCGACGTGGCTTGTCATGGTTGATCGAGGTGGAAGTGATGTAACAGTGGCGAGTTCATCCGCTGAGCAGAATTCTGCAAGCATCTCCGACGCTGGCTCCACCGTACCGCCGGGCGGTGGTGTAACTTTCACCCCCCCCCTGCCCTTTCCCCAAGTTCAAGCTTTTTTCTCGACAGGATCGCGGCGTGTCGAGAGTGTGAAGGATTCCAATGACCACCAGTGCTCCCCACTCGCTTGCATGAATCGGATCTGGTGGGGGGCTTAAAGCGTGGGTGGTGGGGCGTGGGTCCTGTCGCTACCTTTGCGGCCCTTGTAACGCATGCAAAATGATGTGTTGATGCCACGAGTCAGACTCCTGCCAAAACGCCAGGGAAAACCGCGATATCGGCTGTTCGGGCATCATCTCCTTGATGACCTTGCAGAAAGAGGCGCCTCGCATTGGTGAGAGGATTTTGGCCCGCCGGGGTGGTTGAGGTGTTGCGTTGGGATCGATAAGCGGCGAGCAGACCGGTGAAGTGCGATGATGATGCTAAATCGTGACAAGAGACAAGAGTCCGCATCATCCTGGTCCATATCTGTGCAAGCTCACACGTGAGGTCACACAAGACAGGATCACGAGGGGTCGTTCAGTATGTGACCGGAACCCATCGAGCTGGAACACCATCAGCGCCGATCTCGTACGCCCTCGCGCTCGATTTCCTCGGAGGGAGGGCCCATCGGGCTCGACCGGGGCGTTGTTCGTCCAGCTTGCCGTTCTTGCGCATGGCCATTTCCATGACAGCCACGCGGATGAAGTCGGAGTTTTCGCGCATCTCACGCTGACGTGGGCCAGGAGGGAACGAGAACACAGCCTCCTTCCCTCGGGCTGATTGTTCGCCGGAGGAGCGCGGCGCACGGGCGCCTGGTGGTGGGCTTCGTGTTCGGTGGACCTTGTAGGTCTGCATCTGGATGGAAGCTGTGAAAGAGCCATGGGGATTCGCCGCAGAAGAACCGGCCTGCGACTCCAGGCGGGCCGTCTGGGTCGGGTTGAGATACCTGCGAACGGCAGCAGAGGGCTCTTCCTCGAGCGTGGGCGGCATACGCTCGTCGGTGAACGGCACGTTGGGCTCCAGGGTCAGGATCGACCTCGTCAGGAAGTCCTCGGGCGGGATCGAGGGCATGTTCATGGATGAGAATGACCGTGCGGCATTCCGTAACGCGCGTAGACTGGCAGTCAGGTTCGACTTGAATGCGGACCGGAATGGTCCGAACATCCTCGTCCCTTCCTTCTTGTCCTCCCTCACACTCGGGTGAAGGGCCAAAGACGGTGATATCCAGCTCCTCTGTGTCCGTGTCGCGCCTGTAGAGCGGGTGGTCCTCGTTCTGACCAGGCGGCGAGGACACGGGCGTGA
This sequence comes from Celoporthe dispersa, assembly GCA_016584495.1. Lineage (NCBI taxonomy): Eukaryota > Fungi > Ascomycota > Sordariomycetes > Diaporthales > Cryphonectriaceae > Celoporthe > Celoporthe dispersa. The sequence continues at coordinate 576,417 of WAID01000011.1, forward strand.
GCGAGCTCCTCATAGGCCGCAGCCTCTGAGGCCTGGAGGCGCCGTGGGGGCTCTCGACAGACGAGAATGTCTCTGTCGAGAACGAGTCGGCTAGAGAGGGGACAGACTCGCAGGACACGGTCCGGGTCGACATGGGTGACAGGAAGGGGTCCTCTCCGGCGGACAAGAAGTCATCCGCCAGGTCGTCAGGCGGGCTCAGCAGGACATCCAGGGGCCCTCTGATAAAGTTTAGGCTGAGTTCCTTCTCCGAGTCCTCGCTCTGCAGGAAGGACTCGACGGTCATACGCTTCTCCGCCTCCCTGGCTGGACGCTGTCGCGAGCTTCTTCTCGGGGCGGGAATGGTCGTGACAGCCAGCAGTGCGGCGACGGACGGCGGGATCGCATCTGGCGAGTGGGTATCTCTCCACCGCGGGGAGCTGGAACGGTGCCTGCGCCCGTCATGATTCCGGTGGGCGCGGTGTGGAGGGTCGCGATGTGCGGCGTTCTTTTTGACTTTGTAGGTATCTGCACGGGACTTGTTGGGGTGGTCGGTCTCGCGTCGGCCGGTGGAGAGCTCGGAAGGCTCGGGGGTGGTGAGGCGTCAGCTGGCCTGACAGGCTGGCGGGTGTTCACAGCCATCGCCCTGGAGGTGGTGGCAGCGACGTTTGCAGTGGTGAGGCTGCTCCGGAAAAGCTGGGTCGCGTCGCGACCATATCTTCCCCAGATCGACGTGGTAGAGGCTGCCGGAGACAGCTGTGGTAAGGCGAGGGGTGACGAGGTTGTGGAGGCGGAAGCGGAGGTGCGAGAAGGAGGTCGAGGCTGGCTCTGGTTTTGTCTGGAGACCAGAAAAGACCTGGGAGACATCATGGTGGGCGGCGGGTCAGGGCCAATTTAGGCCAGACGATTGATAAGGCTTTGCCGCAGCAGAGAGAGACACAGGCCCGGCACGTTGGCGTTAGATCCGACGTAACGGTTGGACATGACCGGCTGGCCCTTCTGGTGGTCCAGTGCCAGGCGCCTGGGGTGTCCTCGTTATGGTGAGCGAGGCCGCAAGCGGCCGCCGTGTAAGCGGTGGGGCCCAAGGGAGTCGTGGCCAACTGCGAGACGCGGGATGACCCAGCAAACCGGGAAGGACAATGATGACGGTGGGGTTTGGTTTTTTTTTTTTTTCCTCCTTCCTTTTTCCTTCCTTGGCCTATGACACTGCGCGCGCACACGGCAGGGTGCACGAGACCAGTGACAGGTGTCGTGCTGGCAGGGCTGGACCTGGGGTTCGCTCGGCTGTGCTTGGGCGATGTGCCTGGATGGGGGGGGGGGGGAGTTCAGGGTCCAGTTGCACGTACGTAACAGTACGTAAGAGGAACAGGTCGTCTGGACGCTGGCGCGGTGCAGAGAAGCCAGGGAAGAGGGACGGTAATTGGCCAGGCGGGACGAGCTGGGCTTCCAGAAGGCTCCCCAAACCGTCGAGATCTCGTTGGTCGCAGGGGGGCCTAGATCGTATGAGAATGGCTGAGAGGAGCCCTAAAGGCGAAGGCCGAGAGGAAATTACTTGATGTGAACCCGAGTCGAGTCAAGATATTCGTCGCCTCTGCCCTGCCTCGGCGGCTCTTTTTCCTGCACTGTATGGAGTGTAGGGAAATGCGAATTCTAGGCCGCGCGACACACAAGAGCGACCCTCTCGAGAGCCCTTGTGAAGTGATTCTTCTCTGTCGCGTGTGGTCGGTCGCGTGCGCTCGGCGTCCTCCCACTCAAGATACCCAACGGATAGGTCCCGGACCAAGCCTGCAGGCCACCGTCGGTTCGTAGGTTTACCAGGTCAAGGCCAAGGTCAAAATCTGGCGTGGCCGGCTTTGTATTTTCCTTTGTTCTCCTCTTCTTCTTTAACTTCGCTTCCAGCCAAAGACCCAAGCAGCCAAGCTTGTCACCGGTTCCTGGTCTGTCGCCCGGTGTGACCTCATCGGTAGTCGGCGGGAGTACCAATCACAGGTCACGAACTCGAGCCGTGCGCAAGGCGGTTGATAACACGAGAAGATAGAGATAGAGAGAGAGAAGAAGAGGCGGATTTCGAGGCCGTAGAGGGTGATGATAGCAGGAAGATAGTTGATGATGGCGATAATGACAATAAATGATGATGCCGATGGTGGTGGTGACGAAGAGGGAGACAGGACAGTTGCGATAAGAGAGGCAGAGAGAGCTGGACGGCGTCCCCAGGATGAGGGAGGGAGGGACTCGAGAGGGATGCTCACTAATAGTCAAGCTTCGGGCCCAGGCAGGGGGGGGGGCGGCTGTTGACTCAAAACGAGACTGCAGAAATGCCCTTGTCTCGCCTCACCTTCCGGGCGGGAGGCCGCACTGATAGGGAAGCTGTTGGGCCTCTCAGCTCGTGCCCTGCTCCTGCGCCTCTTGTCGAGCCCGGCCTGACGGGAGACAGGAATGATTGTGTCACTCACCCACGCCATGCGCTTACTACAATAGCGCATGTACATAGTATGTGTGGTAGTACCGTGATTGCCTGGCACTGGGCGGTCGCTACTGCAGTGCGTAGTGCGACTATGTACGTTCTGCAGTACGTACCTTGCTGATAAGAGAAGGCGCAGGGAAGCAGCCAGGGATGAGGGACAAGGGATCTCAGGGTCGTCCCGCTGCTTCCGGGGTACGTACATGTCCCACCACCACACTATCGCCGTAGTGCTGTCACGGCTGCAGCGTCACTGGCCGAGCCCGTGCCCTGACCTGTCCTCCTGTCCTTCCTGATGGGAACATGACCCAGTACACAGCCTGCTCTCGATGCTGTGTTTTGTCATCCTCACTCAGGATGAACATTCAATCGTTGGCCATACCGCCGCCATGTCGATCAGGCTGCCATCTACGAGATATCTATAACCACGTATATTGGCTCATTCCTGTCCAGCTCAACACCTCGCCCGCTCCTTTCCCCACAAGGAACGAGACGCGGTGCAGGTCTTCAGTCCATCGACCTTCCTCTTTGTCCCCGCTTCCAGCACTATAGGGTCATTTTCCAATGCGAACTTTTAATTCTTGTTCAAAATTTTTTTCCGTCACGCTCATGAGAATTGTGGTTTCCAGAGCATGCAGGGTCTTTGTACTTCCCCCCTCACGCTTTGCGCTCACTCCAGAAAGTCCCGGCCCGGTGTCGAATGAAACTGTGCTTATTTCCACCCACAGCCGACGGAACCGCCTTTCTGGAAAGGAAAGGAAGAGAAAAAAAAGGGAACATGAGAAACAAAAAAGGTCACCGTCAAAGATCTTACACCACGGGCAGGGATCGTCACTATTTGGACCCGCAACGCCCACCGCAAATGCCGGCGGGTCGGCAAGGATGGAATTTCAAGCTGCGGGCCCGAATGCAATAACAATACAACTACCACTACCCACTGCTCATGCCACCTGCACCCTGAGGCATTATCCCTCTCGGGCTCAGGGATGGCGGGCTTGACCGCATCTCTCAACGGCAGGAATCTTTTTTTTTTTCTTTTAAAAGGGCGTGCTGGCGACCGAATGGATTATCATGATAGGCCTGTAAGTATGTGGTCCAAGGCCGGGCTGCTGCAGGTTCGTGTGACAAGCGAGACACCGTAATAGATACTTAGCGGGCATCCTCACACGGAAAATGGCCATGGTAAGAAGAAGACCCTTCAATCTTCTGCAGCATCGTGAGCTTATCTCTGCCGTGCTCCCTCCCCCAACCATACCATGCGACTGGTCTTGGCCCGGAAATATCCCACCTCTTGACTTTTGGGCATCAAAGCAGACATGGGAACCCGCGGCTTACCGAATCCAGCCTGCAGCATGTCCCCACGTCAAGAAAGAGAAAAAAAAAATAGTTTAGAAAATTGCAAACACCGGTAGTGGGTCGAAGGAAAAGAGAGAGAGAGAGACAGAGAAAAGAAAAACCAAAAACCCCGCATGATACAGGTTCGCGGACGCATGCCAACTCCTCCCCACGGGCGTCGTGGCATGCACCGGTTGGTACGGAGAGCTTCAAGGGACCATAGGCAGGTGGTAGCATCAATTCAGAAATTCACATCCCACGTCCTAAAAGACTCCGGAGAAAAGAAACCAAACGCGGACGCACTGCACGTGGCCAGATCGAGACATCTCTTATCCCTCAGCCCTCATTCGCCCGGCCCCCTCACAGCCCCATGCCTGCAGCCCTCGGATCCGGGCTGGTGTATGTGTAAGTCTGTGTGTGACTAAAGGCGGGTGTGTGTATGGCTGGCTGGCTGCAATGCATGTCATCAAACACATCCGTCATGTGTGTTTGTGTGCGTGTGTGTGCGTAGGATGCGCATCGCGCGGCCGAGGTGTCACGTCGGACAAAGGGGGGGTGGGTAGAGGCTCTGACCGCGGCGAGGGCAAACGATGATCTGCAGAACACCCTGGGAAGAATTTGGGGGGGGGGGGCACGAGAGGAGACGACAGGAGGTTTGACCTGTCCCCGTCCAGTGTGCCCTGAGGCGTCAAGTAGCAGTGGCCACCCCCGCGTGTGAAGGGTGTATTGTGTAATTATGACCGAGGCAGAGGATGCGCTTGGCAGCTGGTCGCACGTCGCGTCTTCTGGCTCGGGACATAGATTCTGCCGGGGCTGTAGGAGGTAATTGCTCGCCTCTGACAAAGATGATATATTTTTTTCGACCTCAGGCCCTCGAAGTTGTGGGGTTTTCGGTGGCCAGCTCCTCTCCAGAGTGTGTCATTCTGACCCCGTCAATTGGTGGACAACAAGTTCGACAAGTGGAGGAGAGACAGTGCTCCTTATAGAGTATACAGAAAGATAGGGCCTCGATGGCATTACGTATCACGATGTCACTCAATGGATTATGATAATTGGCATGTTTAATTCGACTTGTAAAGGCAGCGTATTCTAGGCCGGTGCTCTCTCTTGTTGCTAGTGTTTGACAGGTTGTTAGACCCAAGACAGCGTCGCCATTTTTAAACATTCCTAGTAGAGGCACAGTTCAACAGGAAAGAGTCGATATCAATTGGCAGTGCCTTTTCCCAACCCAACACCCATCCTTATGCACACGTCTCTGGGTATTACATCACACACAAACAGCTCACCGAGGCAAGCTATCAGAGGCTGGCTCACTCATCCCCGTCCGCATTTGCAGCCTTCTTCCGCGCCTCTGCCTCTCTCGCCCACTCCTTCGCCTTGGCACTGACCTTCTCGCGGCTCTTGGCATTGCCGTTCTCTTCTTCCCACTTCGCCCACCGCTGGAACCACCCCTTTGCCTTGTGTGGCTTCAACCCCTTCATCTTGAGCCCGCGCTCAAACACACCTCGCACCGCCGTAGCATCGGCCTCCTTGCCTTCTTTCTTGGCGGTAGAGTACGCAGAGATCTCCAGGTCTAGCAGCTGGTTCCAGAGGTCAAATTTCTTGGGGTACGCAGCTAACAGCCCCTCGAACATCGTCCGCCCGCGCTCCTGGTCGCCACTTGTGGAGCGGAACTCGAGAGCCGCGAATTTGGTCATCAGCGAGACGTGCGTATGTGAGGCCAGCGCTTGGGTCGCGCGGGGCAGGAGGGCGCGGGCACGCTCGGCATCTTCGATGGTGTTGTGCAGGAAGTGGGCGTAGTTGGTCCACACGGAAGGAGACTTGGCGCCGAACTTCTTGGTCATGGCTTGGAAGAGCTCGTCTGCTTTCTATTATCGGGCACATTAGTATTTGTCTCGTGTGACACTTGGAGGCGTGATGCTTACATCGTGTTTGCCAGTCTTGATGTAGATGGTCGACAGTCGTTCGTGGACCACCTGCTCGTCGTTGTACTGGCAAGCTCGCTTGAAGACCTCCTCAAGGGTTTCGTCCGTGCCGTACGCGTTCTCCGTATTCAGGTAGGCAGTCCACACGTTAAGCTTCTCCGCCTCCTCGCGAATATTGATTGTCTTGAGGGCGCGCTCAGCAATCTCGCGGGCCTTTGCAGGCTCGCTGACTTGCAGATGGAAGGCCATGTACTGTATCCATAAGTCGGAGGAATCCGATTGTCCCAGCAAGAGCCTCTCAAAATCGCTCGCTGTTTGGGGCCCGTTGGCGTCAAGTTGGGCTGTGCGGTCGATCTGGATCTCTGGCTTGCGTTTCTTCTTCTTCTTGTCTTTGCTGTCCCCCTTGTCGGATTCAGCATCGGACTCATCAGCGGCTTGATCAAGAACTCCACCAGACCAGTCGAAACCCCCAGCATCCAGACCATCGGTATCGCCAAACTCCGCCATCTCCTCATCTTCATCCTCGCCATCTGAAGAATCACTTTGATTGTCAGTGCCGCGGATGATGATCTCAGGGGCATCCTGGAAGACTTGGTCGTCGTCGCTGTCGTCCTCATCTCCGTCAGAGCCAAGAAGAGCTCCAGCATCGTCGTCCAGGTCGTCCATGTCCTCATCCGATTCTTGGTCTTCGAAATAAGCAGGCTTGAGGCCGAAGCTGATCTTCTTCTTCTCAAGATCAATCTTCATGATGCGAGCCTTAACAACGTCACCTGGGCTGTACAGCTTCCTCGCATCTTTCACATGTTTTTCCGCCATCTCGCTTCTGTGGCACAGACCACTGACATTCGCAGTGCCATCGATCACGATGAATGCGCCAAATTCCTCAACTCCACGCACCTTGCCAGTGACCACCTGGCCCTCGGTGAAGTCAGACAGAGTCTTTGGAGGCACGTACTTGTTGTCGACGATGGAAGCTTTCAGGCTCATGTTCACCTGCCCAGCAGCTGCATCAACTGCAATGATGCGGCCCTTGACGAGCTGGTCGACCCGGAAATTTTGCTTCCAGTCCTTCAGGAATGAATCGGACAGATCAGAAATCTTGACGAACGCTGTCACGTGGCCGCCAAGATTGACGAAGAGGCCCTGGTCGGCAACATTCTTGACAAAGCCTCGCTTTATCTCACCAGCCTTGAGGGCGGAAACAGTTGTGACTTCGGGATCCTTGACTGGCAGGTTGGAGCTGAGTACTCGCGATGGGCGGGTAGAGAGCCGCAGCTTCTTGTTGCTTGCGTCGACGTCAATGACGGCAACTCTGATGATCTCGTTCTTGGTAAACTTTTTAGGTTTCGCCTCGTCGTAGTCATCTTCGAGGTCTGCGAGATGGACCGGCCCAGAGACATCCCTACTCAGCTGCACCATAACCTGTCGATCGCTGACCTTGGTAACCTTGCTAGGCAAGACTAAGCCCTTCTTAATGGTGTCCCATGTTATTGCGTTCGAAGAGTTCGAGGACCTGGCGGTAAGGTCGAGACGGTTCTGGGATACATCCACAGCCTTCACCCGCACTTGCATTGCAGATCCAACGGGGAAGCTGGCAGACGGGCTGCTGAGCAGAGACAGGTCATCGGACGCGTCATGTATAGCCATTCTCCCACGCACAGACGGTGATAGATTGATCCAGAGACAGTTCGTCTTGATATTGTTGACGAATCCTGTCCATTCAGACCCAGCTTCGATCTGGCTTAGCGACAATATCTCGATCTCCCCTTCTTCCTTCAGGTCGCTTGGCTTGGCAGACAGCTCGATCATTGCATGTGTTGAGCGGTGTGAGATCGGGAGGAAGCGGTGGTTTCTTGCGTCGTGTACGCCGAGAACTCTGACCTTGATGACTTGCTTCGGCTTGAACTTCTGCAAAGGATTCTTCGGGTTCTGGATCTTGTCCCAGGAGTCGAAGACCTGTGAGACGTCCACGCGGCCTTGAATGTTGTCAGCAAGCTGCACGTTGAGCTGTGTGCTCTTGATCGACACGATCTTGGCCTTCGTGATCTTTCCAACAGAAATGTCATCTTCAATCTGAATCGTTTCGTCGATGGGATTCTCAACCGGCTTTGCAGCGGTCCTGGGTTTGGCAGATCGCGCTTCCTTGGCATCCGCGACCGACGGAATAGCAACGACCGCTCGAGCATGTTCCCGGTCGATGGATACGATCTTGACGGAGATTGACTGCAGCTTGTGCATGCCAAAATCCTGTTCTTTCTGCTGCTCTTGGGGTATCATGGCAGCCGGAAGGAGGGCTGTCAGGTTGCCCCCGAACTGCACGAAGACGGCTGTAGGAGTGATGTTCCGGACAAAGCCATGAACCAGCTGCCCGGTTTTGGCCTTCTCCCAGCTCGAAAGCAGTTTGCCTTCCTTCGCTGCAGCGACCAAGCTCGGCTTCGAGGTCACTGTGAGAGCCCGGCGACCTTCATTCTTCTCTAGAACTGCCAGATCGTTCAAGGTTTGCCCGACGTGCACCCTCTTGAGCGCGGCTCGATCTTTAGCGGCAGACTTATCTGTCAGATGACCGACGGTAAGCACAGCCTTCAGCAAGCTGTCATTCAGCTCCACGAAGATGTCGTCTTCGCTTTTCTGGCTGACTTTGCCCGAGACAAGATCGCCAACCCCGAGCTTCTTGAGAGCCAGCTGCTTGTCCATGCCGAACGCTGCAGGGTCTTTGCAAGACACGACGAGTCTGTTAGTCTCAGCATCGACATCGATGACGTGAACGTTTACAACCTGCCCCTGGCGGAAGTGCTCCTTCGGATCGCTGATGTAGGCCTCACTCATCTCGGAGAGCGGAAGAAATCCGCGCAGGTGGCCGTAGAACTGAACAACAGCGCCATTTTGGAGGACGTTCATGATTGTTCCAAGCACCTGCATGCCGACCGAAACGTCATCAAATGACTTGATAGGCTTCTCATCCGAATTAACCAGGGTCTTCTTCAGAGTGAGACGGAGTTGGCGCTTGGATGGGTTGGTCGACAGGACTCGTGCCTTGACTTTCATGCCCTCTCGGAACTTCTTTTCGGGATGTTGCAAACGAACATCGGAAAGGTGCATCTCAGGGACCAGCCCTGATATACCCTCGGCAAGTTTCAAGATGAGGCCGTGGACGCCATTCTCGCCGATGACAAGCTTTTCCACGACACCGCTGACGACGTCTCCAACTGGTACATCCTCGATGCGCAAGAACGGCTGCTCAAGTACTGTCTTCTCAAACGAAAGCAAGAAGAATCCGTCGAAGGCATTATATCCAACAACGCGGCCTCGGTGCTTGGATTCCACCTTGAACGGACCGCTGGACTCGTATAGGCCATCAACTTTTCCGTCCTTGACTCGAGAGATATGGACAAAGCCAGGTATGCCTTCGACACCCACGTCAACAAAGAGACCAATGTCGGTCTCGACTTGTTTGACAACGCATTCTTCGACGAATGAGGATGTAGGCAGCACCTCCAGAGGCCTCTTTTCTTCGTCATTAGCTTTAACTCTGACATCTTGCAAAGATTTGACGTGTTCCAGAATCGAGATGCCCAATTTCGACCTTTTCGCTTCCGGAAATGTGCAGATGACCCTCGCCTTGAGCTTTGACCCGACCTTATACTTGGCTGCAAGATCTGTACCGTTCGGCCCTATGCCTGAGTGGATGTGATCAGCCGTGACATCAAGGTGACCCATGACCTTGCCAATGAGGCCACGTTCAGTTATCTCAGACACGAGCACCTCGACGGCAGTACCAGGGACAAAGGTGTTGATCGTGGTGGCCTCGGATGGAAAGTTCTTGCAGCTGCCGAGCTTGTCGCACCTCGTGGACACCTGGACGACCTTTCGGTTCGCGCTCAAGCCTGTGGAGATGCACAAGAACACGTTGCCTGGCTGTAACCTGGCCTCGGAGATGCCGGAGTCGACCTCCTTCTTTGGCATGAACCCGGTGATCTTAGAGTCTGCAATGCCAATATCCATCACGTATCCATGATCTTCCACACTCGCAATAGACGCCATGACAGTGCTGTTCGTGACCAATTCTTGCTGAGACAGGGTCGAGTTGGCGTCCTCTGGCCGCAAGGACAACTCTATGCGCCTCTTCGCCTTGCTTAGCAGTGCAGACGAGTCTTCCATCGTCGACACGACATAAGCTCGAAGGTACTGTCCGATCTCGAACAACTCCTTCGGGTCGATATCATCGTCCGGTGCATTGTCTCCGTCGGTATCGTCTGAAGCGGCGGCCTCCTCAATTCGCTTCGTGAGGGCAGGTGAGATGGCGGCAATGGAGACATGGCCGACAAGATTGTTCGGTAAGGCTAGGGCAATATTGAGGTCGTTGATTTCGCATACTTGGCCGAGGACCAGTGAACCCTTTACAAGTCGCTTTACGTCCGAGTTAGCCAGCCGGCCCCCGCAGTATGATAGATGCGCAATCGAGGGCACATACCTTATAGTTCAGACCTTCGATCTTGACAGCATCCTCGTCGCGAGTTGGTTTGCCCGTTCCCTTGGCGTCCTTGGTTGACGACTTGCGCTTCCTCTTCTTTGGATCCTTGCTTGTAGTCTTGGCTGCCTTGCCAGACTCTTCCTCGAAGAGCGCATCACGCTTGGCCTCAATGGTGATTTGCTTGTGCTCGAGAGGGGTGAGAACACTGCCGCCACCTCGAGGGAAGAGGGGCTCTTCATCCTTGATGTTCGCAATTGCGGGTGTAGAAGAAGGAATTTTGTTGGTCGCTTTCGAGACTTTCTTGAAGTCCTCACTCTTGCCCGGTTGGTCTGATTTCGCCTTCTTCGAGGGCCTCGAGTCGGTAGCAGGCTTCACATCTTTCGTAGAGGAATTGGTGGACGGCGCACCCTTCCGTTTGAGGGAACTCATGTTTCCATGTGGTGGTGAGACCTTTTTATTTTCTCCCCTGGAAGGATGATGGGGAGCAAAGACTCCTGTGTAGCAATGAGCGAGGAAGTTGAGCTGCTGAGAAACTATTGCACGAAGAGGCACTCGAAGTAAACCCTCCAGAGAAAAAAAAATCAGAGACCCAAGCAAGGATGTGCGCTATCGATAAGGATGCTGCTGCTGGCCTCGGCAGGCAGACACAGGGCGGGGCTCCCATGTCAGCAGGCATGTACTGTACATACAGGGACTCAGGGGTCTCAGGTCAGTTGGTTGCATGTGCCAATGACTCCATAGCATTCAGGGTACAGCAGACAAACATCAGAGACACTTTAGATTCTTCATACCAACTTGACCATAACAAAAACACCACACTCCTTTTCTGAAGACAATGACATACAGACAGTCCTCACCAGATGTCTTAATAATTCATCTAACAAATCTCTGCTCATGAGTCCTAGAAAGAGACTTCGACGAGGGCATGCTGAGGCCAGCTCAGCTGCTGGCCCATCAGCAGCTCCAACAACGCTGCAGCCCAGCCAAGCAACCACGACGTCACAGGTCTCATCGTCCTCGGCTACCTCTGGTCCATCAACATCAACAACACCAACACCAACACCAGGCACATCCAGCAGGGCACTTGACAAGGGGATGCCACCTCCACCGCTTCCACAGCTGAGCTCAAGTAACAAAACAGATGGAAGCAGTAAATCAGACCAACAAGGGTACAAGACAGTACGTCATTTGGGCCTGGTGCCGGTGCATGCATGGTACAATCACAATGCTGATTTCGCACTCCCTATAGATACACAAGACTAGGAGTTGGTATGGATCGTTAACCCGAAAATCCACTGCATCCACATCATTGCAACGCGAGACGATAGTAGGGAGTCCACTCAAGGCTGGCTCGACCCCTGACTTCCACCGTTACGACTTGAAGAGGAATGGCGAGACGGCGAGTCTGAGTGGGGGGAGTCAAGCCTCAGTCAACGCGCTCAGCAAGCTACACGAGATGGGCACCGAAACGAACGCCGATGATTCCGCTGCGAAGAATAATACAGCTTCGTCGAAACCACAGCCCGATCAGATCAAGACTGGAGATGGTATCGATACAAGGAAAGAGAGTGATGACGCGGCAGGAGCAGCAGCAGCAGCAGCAGCAGACGGAACGAGTCACAGTACTGGTACGAATACGGATGGGACCATGTCGGATGCGCCACCGGCAGCTGACACTCAACAAGAGCCGTCGGGATGGCTAGGGGGGTGGTTCAGTCGCAACCCGGTGCCAGCAGATCAGTCGGCTGGAGATGGGAATGCACCTACAGTGTCTTCACAACCAGAGCCCGCCAAGGAGGCAGGATCCGAACCACCTACCCAGGAGGCAGCGGCCACTGCTTCGGAAGCAGAGCCTCCTCCAGCCACATCTAGCCAGCAGCCTGCAACCTCTTGGTTCAATGTTTTCTGGTCCACCAAGACCACGCCGGAAGGTGGCAGCGAGGAGTCTACAAAGGCAGCAGAAGGCTCAACGCAACCTGCACCGGAGGACACGTCTGTGGAAGACCCTGCACCGAGTGATCCTGAACCGGCGTCAAAGCCCTCAGCGGGATCGACATGGGCATTCTGGTCGAGGGACGCACCCAAATCACCCGGGAAACAGCCACCAGGTCCCGAGACTGGCGAACTGGCTGTCGTAGGTGACCGATCAGAGAGACACCCACAAAGGGCCAACTCAAAAGACATGGGTGGAGATGAACAGCTAAAGGAAGAGCCTTCGAAAGCCGAATCGGTCAAGGCCAAGCCAGGCAAGGACAAGCCAGGCAAGAAAACCAAGAAGACTCGGCCCCAGTCTTTGGATCTCAACGAAGCACCCTCTCGTCCTGTGACACCTCAGTCAGACGCTGCCTCTACTAAGTTGGAGTCTCCGTCCAAGGGTAAAACCAAGACGCCCACGACTGCCACCAAGCCCGCTCCTCCCAATCTTCTCCTGCCTTCCTTCAAAGACACTTATAGGATGAAGGAAAGCCCCTCAATATTGAAGCAGATCACAGCGCTGCTCCTGAGAGCCCAACAAACACCAGCAAAGCACGTCTTCCTCAAGAACGAACCACCCAGAATCAGGAAGGCCATAGCGATTGGAGTACATGGACTATTTCCGGCTACCTTTCTACGTCCCATGATTGGTCAACCCACGGGAACCTCGATCAAGTTTGCAAACCATTGTGCGGAAGGCATTCGAAGATGGGCAGAGAACCATGGCTGTGGAGACTGCGAGATCGAGAAAGTCGCCTTGGAGGGAGAGGGGAAAATCGAGGCCCGCGTCAAAAACCTGTGGACCTTGCTTCAGAACTGGATGGATCATATCAGGCAAGCGGACCTCGTCGTGATCGCTTGTCATTCCCAGGGCGTACCCGTCTCGATGATGCTCCTGGAGAAACTGATAGATTCCGGCGCTATTGGTAGTGCCAAGGTTGGAGTCTGTGCCATGGCGGGTGTCAGCCTTGGCCCATTTGCCGAATACAAGAGCAGCATGGGCATCCTCATGGGTACTGCAGCGGAGCTGTGGGAATTTGCGAACTCGGAGAGTGAAGTGTCGAAGAGATACGAGGCGGCCCTAAAAAGAACACTACAGCACGGTGTGCGGATCACCTACGTTGGGAGCATTGATGACCAGCTGGTCCCAATGGAAGTAAGTAAAGTTGCACTCATACAGCCGACGCTGTCCACTAACCTAACCACAGTCTTCCATCTACTCCCCGGCAAACCATCCGTACATCTACCGAGCTGTATTTATAGACGGCAGGCTACACGCATCGGACTTTATCACTCATCTCGTCGGCTTCGCGTGCAAACTGCGCAACATGGGCGTCTCCGATCATGGTCTCATCCGCGAGCTGTCTATCCCACTCGCAGGAAGCCTCTACGGAGGCGAGGGTCACTCACGGCTCTATGATGACGGCCAGGTATACGAGTAAGCTACCCCCTCTCCCCTTTCCCGCCTGTTGGCAACATCTTCATCTCGTACAAGGATAAGTTCCTGACCTCCACAGTCTTGCCATCTCTCATACCCTCGAGACGACAGACGTCGGCTCCGTACCCTGCGAGATCTCGAAATACGAAGGTCTTGCCCAGCCGAATCCATACGTGCTACCGTGGATCATGCGAGGCCTGCTGGAGGAGGACTTTGTCAAAACGGAGCTGAGCGCAGAGACAGATCAGCTTCTGAAGCGCTTTGACGACTGGAAGCCCACGACTAAACCTCTCCAGAATGTCAAGTACCGTCTGGAGGCTGTCAGATCGAAGCTATAGATGGGGTGGCCCTGGAAGTTTCGTGTAGGAATAATATGGGTGGCCTCCTGCCGCAGAGACTTAGTCGTGATTGAGCGTGGGCTGGTTGATACTGTTTCTCTTATTGATTTGAGGGCATACCTTTTGCGGGTTTGTTGTTCCCCCCGGGGGTGGGTGGTATTAGTAAAGCATATACCGGAGCCACAGCGGGCGTACTCGGGCGTCAAGAAAGGGAACCAGTGCTTGTAAAGGGCACCTAAAGTTTGATACAACAGTTCTCCAAAGAACCCTAGATTTTATTCCAGATGGCTCTAAATGATAATGCGGGTAGAGATGATTGGTCCCTTTAAATGTCAGGTGTGTGGTGCATGGTCAACCCAACCTGATGTAGACTTGGCCACAAGTCAATGTATCCCTTCTAAACAATGACTTCATCCAACAGCCTTTGTCTGAAGTGAGTATAGGTGCGGGCATGTGAGTGTCATCTCTCATATGGCCTCCTCCATAAGTGCACAAGCATAATCAATTACTCTCTGCCCCTCCATCCTGTCCAGACCAAGACATCTCCACACCTCGGATTCTCCTAATCAAGTACGTAGTCAGGATGCTCTGCAAAAAGTGCTTGGAAGTATGCCAACCATGCTCAGACACATCATAAATATGCTATTTCTTCTAAGAATGCCAAGAAAAGGAGGAGTTTTGGGGGGGGGGGCCTGTCCCGTGTTTCTCTTCTCAACCTGATGCTATGCACAGTAAAGCAGCAAATTCTCTCTCTCCCTGTGTCCAACGTTCTTCTTCAGTGCATAAAATAATCACCACATTGCACAGTCTCACGCCGGAGGAGGGACAGACAGCAACACCAAAACAATGCCATGAAATTAATGAGTGATACCAAGAAAAGATGCTCGCTGGTCCAAAAGCACACCTTATAGCTCCCACTAGTGCAGTCTCCCACCTGCCAGTATATGCGTGTCTGCCTGCTTCATCATCATTGTTGCATTGTGTGTTGCTTCTTCTTCTTCATGCCCTTTCCTTCCTCCCCTCTTATCCGAACAGCTGAGCCATGTTTGTTTGGTGAATGTAAGCCTTTCCCTCCACCCCCTTCATCTCTTCGGCCTGGCACGGCCAGCGATGTTGATTAAAACGTATACTGGCCCCCGGCCTGCAATCCTAGCTCGTTCCTTCTCCTCCCCTCGCCTCCCTCTCCCTCTCCTCTCCTCTCTAGACATCCATCGTGATTACGTGAGGCATCATTCCTCGATGTCCATACCATCCACCACGCCATTCAGGCTCTGCCTGGCACCTGCACTAGGAGCAAGGCCGATCCTCGCCCCGCTCCCGTCAAAGACCCACGGGCCAGCGTCGTTCCGCGGCGTGATCGGTCCCTCGTGACCATTAGCCGTCGGGAGCCCTCCGCTGCCTGGGCTAGGTGTCCTCCGGGCGTTGGGTGTGGCGGTTGGGATGGGCATCGGGTGCGACGTCGCGTGGGAGTTTTCGGTCGTCGACGGCGTGCTGGCACCGCCGTCACTCGCGGGTGCGTCGGCCATGGCTACGCTGTCCATTGAGTTGGACGCAGAGGGCTCGAGGGTCTCGTCCAGACCAGGCGTCGTGGGCGGGTTTGCAGGCCGGGACCGCTCCGTGGAGGTCCTCGCCGCCCTCTCGGCGGCCGATGCCCTGGCCCTCTCCAGCGACGTCCTTATTCTGTCCATCGAAGACCTGCCGGCCTCCACCTGGGCGGGCGGGTCTAGCCGCGGCTCCTTGTTCTTGCCCTCGTCCGTGCTCGCGTTGTCCTTGCCGTCCAGCTCACCATTCAGCTCTTCCCAGTCCTCGGGATCCTCTACCTCAGCCTCGAGGTCGGCCGCGGCTCGACAGTTGGGACAGATGAAGATCGGGTAGTTTGGACCGGACAGTAGGGCACGGATGCACTTGAAGTGCCATGTGTGCGAGCATGGTGCAACAAAAAGGCACTGGCAGGGCTGTGTGATGAGGATGACAAGTCAGCGGGTGACCTGCTGAGAGCAGCTTTTGGGTGGGGGGCGGAGAAGGAGAGCAGTGTCACAGGCCTGAAGAAGGTGAACTTACAGCGATAGAGTTTAGACAGATGGAGCAGTCCTGCGAGTAGTCCTTCCCTGACCCCTCGCTCTTGGTCATGTTCCAGAGCCTCTTGTGCGAGCTCATGCTGGGCCAGGATGTCAGTATTGAGAACGCGAATGGGGGTGGCACCAAAGATGGCGGCGGGGGAGGCACCGCCTGTGGGACCTACTTGAACTTGTTCAGCTTGTTCTGCCAGCCGCGGTTCAACTCCAGCCGCATCTTGACGCAGCGAAAGATCATCTCCTCGCCGCCCTTGAAGTCGATGCCCAGCTGTACGACGTCTCCATCGTTGACGGGAAACGGCTTAGACTCCTGACCCGGAGGGCTCAGCCGTATGTGGTTGAGGAATGTACCACTGCTGCTCTTGACGTCCTTGATGTACCACTTGCCCTCCTCGTACCAGAACTCGCAGTGCCGACGGCTGACGACCTTGGACTTGAAGCCCACGGGGGCCGAGGACGGGGCGTTGGTTGGGACCGGTGGCTGGCTGTCCCGCTCGGAGTAACGGCCGACACGGATGACCTCCTGACCGGTAGGAAGGGTCCGGGCTATCGGTGAGAAGTGGAGGGAGGGACGGGTGCTTCGAGGATCGACAAAGACGGAAAACCGGATGGAAGGGAGGATACCGTTGAGGCCGGTGCCATCTTCGGTGGGCCTGCCAACAGTAGCAGCAGCAGAGGAGGAGGAGGCAGCCATGACAGTGCCTGTCGTTGCTGACCTAGACCGCGTCATACTGCGTCGGCCCGTCGACTCTACCTGAGGGCCTGATGTGGTGATGGCGGTACCAGGTAGTGGTGGTTGTAGTTGTGGCGGCGGTGGTGGTGGGAGGTGGACGGCCAGAGGGGTAGATCGAGTTGTGGTCAGCGGCTGGATCTGTTCTTCGTCGTCGTCGTCGAGGGCTTGTCTGGATGAGGAGGAAGCGTTCAACGGATGCGTCCAGGTGGGCACTAGCGTGAAACGGCGCGAGTTGGTGGTCGGGCGGTCGGCGTCGCTAGCGGAGGCGGTGGTGGTGGTCGTGGCAGTCGTGGTGGCAGCAGCAGCAGAGACGGCTGCAGAGGGAGTGTCTGAGGTGGACCGCGTGAGGCCCTGGGCGGGCCTGAAGAAGGACGACGGGGAGGTGGGCGAGACAGGAGAGACAGGGGAGGCGGGATAGTTTGTGGTGCTGTTGCTGTTGCTGCTGTGGTCTCTGGACAGGAGGTGGTTCTGGGTATAGTTCCGCAGATAGGATAGACCCCTCCTCGTCCTCGAGGTTGATGTTGATGATGATGATGATGCTGCTGCTGCTGCTGTCGGGCCGTCAGGGCGGACGTCAGGGCGAGGGTGAGGGCGTAGGTGAGACGCAGACGACGAGGCTGGGTTGCCAGCAGCCAAGGAGATAACGCCCGCTGAGAGGGAGGAGGTTGTCGCAGGGGCGGGCGAAGTAAACATGACCTCCAGCGCTGGGGACGGGGAAGGATGCAGCCGTGCAGTGGTTGTGCATGGACAACAGATGGCCAGTGGATTCTGAAATTGTCCTCGTCTGTCTGCCCGCCTTGTCTGTATTGAGTGGCGGCGAACCGAGCCGGATGGGGGCGGGGGACGTGGACGTGGACAGGGACGGGCCAGCAGAGGCTTGCACCACAGGAGTAGCAGATAATACAAAGCAGAAGGTCTCGGAAGGGTTCCTCCCCCAGGCACCAGATAGGGCGTCTCCAAATTCTGACCGGTCGTCTGCCTGGCCGTCGAAGAAGGACGATGTGCCGTGGTACTCTTTTTTGTGTGTGGCAGCCCTCGGGAACCTCTCGTCTTGCTGAGCTCTGTTGCCTTTCTCTCAACAAACAATCCCCGATTTGAGCGAGAGTATTGTTGTAACCATTTGATAGGGTGGGAGGGAGAGGGGGAGAGAGACAGAGGGCGAAAAAGAAAAGAAAAAAAAAGAATAGAAAGAGAAGAAAAAGAAAAAGGAAAAGAAAAAAAAAAGAAAAGAGGGAAGGAGGGAAAGGAGCGAAAGGAGGGCTGGTCGTGTGGACTGAGTGGTGGAGTTTACTGCCTTTTTTGGGGGGGCCGCTGGTCTGCAGTCAGGCCCCGTCAGGCCCGTTGTAGAGACCCCCCACCACTATGGTGGTATTTGGCGTGTGTACATAGTACAGCGCTGTACCACATCGTAGTGCTATGGGTAGTGCTGTAGTGCAACTGTACCCATGTATGGTATTATTACCCACCGGCCAGGCTATCCAGGGGTATCCTCGACAACCGTTCTTCTTTTTCTCTGATGAGCAGGGCCCAGATCCATGCCAGGCAACGTACATACATCGTACTCTCTCCGTCAAAGACTCGGCAGAAAAACCACACTGGTGATAGTAGTATTTGGAAATATATAGCTTGGCTGTACCTGCTGGGACCGGGCTGGACCGGACCCAAGGGGCGTAGAAAACGAGATGGCCGCCGCTGTGTGAGATCCTTGGTGTGCAGAGACCTCCCTCGGATAACCTCCTACGAGCTAAGTGCCCTGGGTGTGCCCCTGACACAATATTGTAGGACAGGTGCCCGGCGCCCTGTGGCATCAAGCCACTTGGACGACCTAAATATGGACGAGAGAAGGGAGAGGGACCTACGAACGATTTCTCTCAGCGGATCACCGAGCATGCCATACATACCATTATGTACCCAATCATTAGTGCCTGAGTACGAAACATCGATGCACGTCAACGTGTTGATCCCCGCCCTCGACATGCAGGCTCCCCTCTCCCACCCAACAGCACCAGGACGAGGGGTGTGGGTATGGGTATTTAATATGGGTATTAATGGATGGGCTGGCCCGCCTGGCTAACGACTCGGTTCCAGAACTCGAGGGGCTTTGCTTGGGAGGAGCCACCACCACCGCCACCTGCCAGCACGCCTCTGCATCGTTTAGCTCGAGGCCCTTACAGGAAAAGCCCGTGGTGGCGCCCTGCTGGTGCGCCCTTTTCCCTCTTGTCCACTAGAACGCCGCCTGCGGGGCCTCACGCAGTCAAGCTTGTTCTCCAGCATGGACATCAAGCAATCAGGCATGTAGCCATATGGCGCTGTTGGCAGATACATCAAAGCTGACGGGACACACGCACTTTGTTACTCCCTCGTCGCCCTCGGTGGTGGTTTACTTGCTTGGCCCTCCCGACAGGTCTGCTGCGACACCACCTCTTGTTACAGGCACACATACTCCCCATGCTAGGCCGACGAGGACGAAGCGCAAGCCATTAGTCTCAGATTTCCCGAGACTCCCCAGGACAAGCAAAGAAAGAAAGACCTTTTGGGCCCTTCTTCAGCGGCATGTGGGAGCGGGGCGTCCGTCCGTGTTCAGGGCCTCGTACAGTAAAATACAAGCCCCGTACCGTCCCTGCGTCCGTGTCTGAGTCAAGTAGTCGAGCCAGCCCTCTTCATCCGTCCTCCTCTCATCTTAGTTCCTGTGCCTGAATCCTTTTTTCTGTATTTTATTTTATTTTATTTTTTTGCGCTTTCTTCTACTTCTCAGGGCGTCTGACGGGCTGCCCTGCTGAGCCCCACATGCCCCAGATCCTGTCCTGCCGATCTCCAGATCCTTTTGGTGATCCTTCTTCCACTCAGCCTTGTCAGCGTAGGTCTTCTGACTGCCGTTTATCCATTCGCTGCCCTCCTAGGATCTCTGGAGCCTGTGGCCTGCGGTATTGATTAGTCCATAAAGCGTAGGCTTGAACGAGATGGCCAGACTCCAATGTCAGACTTCTACTATGCTGCCCAGCGGGTAAAAACCCAACCCAGGCTTATAGAGAACCTTTGAATATTGCCACGGTCACCCATATGATACGGCTTCCGGTCATATCTATCTTGATTCTGCGCGCTTCCTCTGTAGACATAAAGTTCGAGGCCTACATTTGGGCAGACGCAAATATGCAACTGGCCTAGTTTTATCGGGCGATCGCTCTATGCGGCAATTCTAGATAATTACAGTAGTATTTCCTATCTATGAAGGGATATGTGGGTATCATGTGTGAACTGGAGCCTCACGAAAGAACGGCTATCAATTATAGTCCTAGACGCTGTTTCTCTCTCAAAGCTACATGTGATGTGCTCATGCTTTTCACCATAACGTTCGTAATTCAAAGAAAAGACACTTGAGTTCTACATTGAATTGCCATAGTTATCATCGAAAGAGTGATAGCATGCATGCACTCACGCTACATCAGCTACAGCCACACCAACATGTGAAAGAAGAAGAAAAAATCGATGGTCAGGAACTGACCTCATGGCAGTGACGGAGAAGCTGCTCAACCTGCTCAAACAAGGAAGCTGCTGACGAGAGAAGTGCCTGTCTTCATTCCCCTTTTGTTTGGTTTACCATCCTGATTCTGTCTGGTTGCGTGTTATTTCGGACTTTCAGAGCAGCCGAACCGATGCTTACATTTTCCATGTCAAATATAAAATGAGGATATTCAGACTTCGGCACATCTTGATGATGTTCCAGGAGACTGTCAGGCACCGCTTGTACATCTAGTCTCGCGTTCGAAATGTATCCGGGGTACTCTATGGTGTTTGCGGCCCTGTGCTGCTTGCAACGACCAAGCTCTGCAGCCGCTGTCCCCCGCGTCCTGCGAAAGGTCGACCACGGGTTTACTCCCAGGGCACCGACAGCTGGTGAGATCCAGCTGGACCTAGGCCCGCAGCTGTCCAACGGCTCTAGCATCTGGTTTCCAGGCAGCGAAGAGTTCGATGATGCCACGTCCCGGTGGAATATCTACGGTGAGCCCAACATCTCGGTCGTGGTGGAGGTTGCCACGGCAGATGATGTTGCTACCACGGTCAAGTACGCCAACTCGATCGACATGCCCTTTCTCGCGGTGAATCGCGGCCATGGAAGCCCTTATACCCTCGCCAAGGTTCAGGACGGAATCGAGATCTGGCTATCCCAGCTCAACAGCATCGACGTCGCCGATGACGGCAACTCTGCTGTCCTCGGCGGAGGTGTGTACATAGAAGAGGTCGTGGACACCCTGTCTGAGTACGGAAAGGCTACAGGTCAGTGCTGACGCTTTGTGCTGGGAGAAGAACTGGCTAACAGAAAGCGTGAAGCAACGGGATCATGTGCATGTGTTGGCAATATGGGTGCTGGGCTGGGAGGAGGCTACGGACGCCTCCAGGGGTATTTTGGATTAATTGTTGATAACATCCTCTCCATGGATGTGGTCCTCTGGAACGGTACCCAGATCGTCGTCAATGAGGACTCATACCCAGATCTCTCCTGGGGCCTCCGCGGCGTCAGTACCATATCCATTAATAATAATATACGAAGACCTTGTCACTAACGCTGCATAGGCTGGCCACAATTTTGGCATCGTCACGAGTTTTGATTACAAGATATACGACCAACCATCTTCAGTCTGGTTCTACGGGCTATACTATTTCAACGAAGACCAGCTTGAGAACATATTCAACGAGATGAACCGCCAGTCGGACGCCACCCTCCCCGAGGAGATAGGCGGCGTGCTGCTGTTCTACGTCTGGAGCACGACCATCAATGCAACTGACCCAATCCTCGTGCTGACCTTCAATTATGCGGGCGACGCCACAGCAGCAGCGCCCTACATTGACCCATTCAAGGCCTTCGGCCCCGTCGCCAGTACAGAAGGCCAGGTCCCCTACGACCAGATCTCCAACGTCTCTGGAACCGGTGTGGCAAGCCCGCTGTGCGCCCACGGCACGCAGCGCATGCAGTTCTCCTGCGACCTGCTCACGTACAACGTCACGACGAACCGGGAGGTGTACGAGCTGTATAGAAACATGACGCTGGCCAATCCTAGCCTCGTGGCCACCAGCGTTGTGTTTGAAAGCTACAGCCTGCAGGGGAATCAAAGCCGTGCCTGCAAACAGCACAGCATTTCCACACCGTGGAGACAACCTCATCTGGTCCCAGGTCATCGCGTACGACTATGATCCAAGCCTAGACGCCACTGCGATCGCGTGGGGCGAGCAGGCACGCCAGCTTATATACGACGGCCAGGCACCCGGCGAGGACTTTAACGTCTATGTCAACTACGCTTTTGGGGATGAGACCTTGGAGAGTATGTACGGGTACGAGCCGTGGCGCTTGGAGAAGCTGAGGGCACTGAAGGAGGAGTGGGATCCGCAGAACAAGTTCAGCTACTACATGCCTATCTCATGAGATCTTTAGAAGAGCTGGACGAAAGCTGCTTTGTATTCTTAGGTAGACTTTCTACCGAATCATGGATGGTCTGTACACAGTCCAGAAGTTTAGGCCGAAGACTTGAAGGTCTCCTGCAAATAGTGCGTTTAAAAGGTACATTGTAGATTGACCTACCAGATGTATTACACCTATGCCTTCGATACCCTGGGCAAACGTGAGGACTTGATGTCAAGACTAACCTCTGACACTCCAGCAAGGAAGAGAAAGGAAACGGAAGAGGAGAGGAGAAAAGAGATGTATTCCGAGACAGAAGCAAAGCATGCTGAGCTAGCGATTAGCTGGGCATCTGAAATCGATTGCCACCAATGAAGATGGATTGAATATTTACTTACACAGCACAATGCAGCAACTGTTAACAGGATCAGAGTACCAGGAACCTTTTTCAAGCAGTGTACCTAAAAGTAATACTGTTGATGATCAAATCTATATTATCTGGTGAGAATGGCTTGTTTTTTTCTTCACTGTAATTCTTGCCTGAAGCGCCTGTCTTGTGGTTGGCTGAAAAACATGAAGAGGGAGAAGGAAAAGAAGAAGAAAAGGGAAAGAGAAGAGAGAACACAAGAAGGAAATAATGATCAACACAGGTAAGAGCTAGAATAATTATAATCCATGATGCCCCAGAATGCCATCATTCGTCTGAACTAGGTGAAGAGGTCAATAATACATCGTAGGATGGACATAATGCAAGATGATTGGGGCTTGGCCTGGATCAAGCTTCGATCAGGACTAAAACACTGGCAAGTCTGCATCATTCAGACCTTCAACAGGCCTACTATGTACAAGAATTGGGCATAGTCTTCTCATAACACAACACAAGTGTGGCAGTTAACATGTATGCATTGCCCAGCTAAACCCTCACAATTCCAGCCTGGGCAAGTTGGTCCTATTGCTCTGCCTCCACTTTCAGCAAAGCCCTCAGCCTTGCATGAAGGCTGAGTTTCCCCACCTGTAGAGACAGGGTAGCCGGGTGGGCCTTGTACATTGCCGCTGCTGAATAATGAATACTGGCTCGCCGGTGACTCAACGGCCTCAGATTTTCATTTCCTCCTCACCGTCTCGGATCTCAGCCTCCTTCTGCATGCACGGCTTCGTCATGCCTGCAGAAGGGTCGTATCACAAAGGGGAATCTGAGTCACGTACACATGATCAAAGGGCGACCGGACAGTCTGTTTGCCCGAATTGGTCCAACTTACTAATAGGACTTACAGCTTGGCATGTACAGATCCTCAATGAAGCCTGTGGTTCGGGCCTGGGGGGCAGTTCGTGATACCATGAGTGGAACCCCACGTTGAGTCTTGATATCGGGTCCATGGTATTTTGCAATCAATGCATGAGAAGTTTCTAAGCAGTGGATATCTGCCGGGAGGTGTGAGAGTCGAATAAGATCAGGATTCTAA